>CM076570.1:1514342765-1514962194 GCA_034641835.2 Pinus albicaulis | reverse complement strand
AAAAAAACTTAACTCAAAATTTTCGAGAAACATGCATTATACAAGCCAAAATTTGCTTTCAAATTGTACAGTAACATAGTTGTCCCCAACTGGGTATGCTTTGACTGACCACTAGGTCCAAAGAGAGGGGTGGTGAAAGAAAATTTAAGGCTTTCGAAAAAGGTGTCAGCGATATGAGCATCATCCCTTAGCTGATCATTGTTTTGGAATGCATCTAACAACATTGTATCCATGGAAGTTGTATCCCTTAAGTAATCATCCATACCAACATCTATTTGGTTGCCTCCATTGCTAGCTTGTGAAGAACTACTATTGTTGTAGTCATTCCTAATTGGTGAATCTGGACGTAGCGGGAATTGAATCGGTGGTTGATTCAACCATTCTTGGTATCGTTCCTCTCCAATTTTTTCTCTTAATTTAGTCTTCTCTCGATATGAAATTGTCGTGGGGTGCAACAGAAGATGGTAGGTAGGTCATTCATCATCACTAGAATCCTAATAATTAAAAAAAAAATATTTGAACATGATTAGTACAAAATATATGATATCAATTAGTAACCATGTTGACAATATTGCATGCTTATAAATTGGTTTGACGTTGAAATAATTACATATTAATCAATATATATACCAAACAATTATAATTATAATTACCATCATTGTTCCAGGATTGTGGCTAGAAGATGCAATATTTTTACAATTGGCAGGGTGAAGCGGCTGTCCATTTTCATCTACCAAATGCGCCTTGTGGTATGCAGCTCTTGATAAGAAATTCCAACGTTTTGGAGCAGTTTGAATATTTTGTGCATCTCAATTCGATGTTGAATCTGCATGAACATGCAAATTTGTATACATTATAAATTTAATTAAACTGTGCATTATTGACTGCATGGATAAAAAACATAAATCCAATTAGATAGTGAAAATATAAATAAAATCTGAAGTAAATATTACGTCTTGAGATGGATAGGGAGAACTCTACGATGGAATTTGAGAAATATTATGGAACGAGTTGGATTTTGAAGAATTGTCCATTCCATACAATTATGATATTTTCTCCTTGCATTTGAGAAAAACAACAATAAATTTTGGTGCACATACCTAAATGTAATTTCGGTGTGTAATGTACAGATCATCGTACTTATGTGTTTTTTGTAATGCACACCGATGTCGTTTTATACCCAGATGCACCAGTGCGGTTCGATTAAGGGACACACCGGTGACGAATAACCGCAAATAAAAAAAGGGCAACTCTATTTTCTTTAAGTGTAAAAAAAAAACGATAAACTAAAAAATGGGCAGCAAAATATTTTTGAAAATCTAATTTCATAAAACATTTCTTTAAATACTAAAAACTTTTCATTATTTCACTATTTTTGCAAAAAAATTCAGCCAGAGATTTGCAGGATACATACCTGGAGCAAACAGAGCACGAGAGCACTGTGGAGCAGGGAAATATGTTCGAATAGAAGTATTCAGACAATAAAAATTCCAAACCTCTAGTGATTCAAACCCTGTAGCATAGAATTTCAAATGATGTGAGTAAAGTTTATTGTTTTTTTTTAATTTTTTTGCAGTTTTTTTAATGCAGTAAAAGAAAAAAATCAAAGTTTATTGTTTTTTTTTACTTTTTTTGCAGTTTTTTTATATGTAGTAAAAGAAAAAAATCAAAGTTATTTTTTTTTTAAACTTTTTCTGCAGTTTTCATAAAAATAAATAAAAAAATAAAAAAAATATTAAAAAATCCATTTTTAGAAACAAAAACCCTAGATTCTTTTTGTTTCTGCTCTTTCTTCTCCCTCTTTCTGTAATTTCTGAATTAGGGTTTTTCAATTTAGATTTATAGGGTATGTATAGTCATAAGACATCCAATCCATGGGACGACTTGCATAGTCGGATCCCAATCCATGTCAGCCCTTGCATGAATTTAAAAAAAAAAAAAAAAAAAAAATTTCCTCGGTGCGCCCTACATAACATAGCGCACCAGTGCGCTAGGTTATACCAGTGCACCACGAAAGTACGGTGATAAAAAATAAAAATAAAAATGTTTTTATCACTGCGCCATATGTAACATATGGCACCAATGCACTATTTCATTATGGCGCACCGTGAACGTGTTGTTCTGCCCAAAAAAAATCCATTTTAGAAACAAACCATACATTCTTTTTGTTTTTTCCCTTTCTTTTCCCTCTTTTGTGATTTCAGAATTAGAGCTTTTCAATTTATATTTATAGGTTTTCTATTGCTAAATATAAGCCTAAGACATCGAACCCACGGGACGACTTGCATAGTCGGATCCCAATCCATGTCAGCCCTTGCGTAAATTTAAAAAAAAAAAATTCTTTTACCGGTGCGTCCTCTGTACCTGAGCTCACCGATGTGCTCTATTATCCTAACGCACTGCGAAAGTACTGTGATAAAAAAATTAGAAAAACAAAATATTTTTTCTCAGTGCGCCATCTGTAAAATATACAACCGGTGCGCGATTTCATTATGGTGCACCGCAAACGTTATGTTTCACAAAAAAAATAACACTTTCAAAAAATACAAACCCTACATTCTTTTTGTTTCTGCCCTTTCTTCTTCCTCTTTCTGTGATTTCAGAATTAGGGATTTTCAATTTAGATTTATAGGGTTTGTATTTCTAAATATAGACCTAAGACATCCAACCGACGGGACAATTTGCATAGTCGGATCCCAATCCATGTCGACCCTTGTGTGAATTTAAAAAAAAAAAGAATTTTTTTTCATCAGTGTTCCTGGCGTAACCTAGCGCATCAGTGCTCTGTATTATACAAGCGCACTGCGAAAGTAATGTGATAAAAAGTTAAAAAACGAAATTTGTTATCGGTGCGCCATATGTAAAATATGGCACCAGTTTATGCCACAAAAACTAACACTGGACGATTTTTATTATTTTATCATGGTTAATCGGTGCGGTGGTTGACATTTAATGCACTGGTGCTCCTTGTTGGCATAGAGCACTGTACGGTCTATTATACTGTTTGTACGGTGCGTTTCTAAAACACCCATGCACCGGCCTCGATGCGTACACCATGAATGGCGCACCGGTTTCTTGAATTTTTTTTTTTTACTTGAAAAGTTGACAATTTATTTATAAATATATTAATGAATGATATGGTACAAGTTTGAGATAGATAAAGAAATGACTGACAAGAGATCAAGTAACAAAAATACTGATAACACATTAAGAAAAGAAAAAAAGGAAAGTTCTTTGTAAATTCTTTACAAAAAATATTATTTTTGAACTATATGTAAGTTTAACTAATATGTATTGTTTACTGTGTATCATATAGAGCCACAAAATGACGAAGCTCGATAAGGTTATTTATGATCTAGGACCAGAAGAAGTAAAAGCTTGATGGAAAAATTGCAAAAGGATGAATCAGGTGAATGAAAAAATACTATCGATCCAATATGAGTTTCTTGTTTTAATTTTCATTAATAATATAATTAAAATTATTAGATAACATGTGTCAAACAGTCTATTAATTCACGTATGTTTAATGTTCTATAGGGACCAACAACTCAAAAAAGGAATGTTGTTCTAAGAAAAGAAAAAAAATATAACATGCAAATGAAAATGAATTGCTCCTTAGCTCATCTGGAGTGGTGTTGGAGGTTAACGAAAGGGGGAAAATATTTTACAAAAGTTTGAGGGATGTAGTGGAATGAATGTATAGATGTTCTTTCCACTTACAATGCAAAAATCAATCTCATGATTCCAAGAACCAAATTTTATCTAAACTATAGGAAGAGTTTCCAGAGAATTGGTCAATGAGACATGTCAGACTTTTACTAGCAAAAATGTACAACAACAAAAAAGAAGGAATGAAAAAGTAATATTCCTTTAAATGATTGTCTAGAATTATTTATAAATATCACTTTTTTTATATTTACTTTTCATATATCAATATAAAAATTAAATAGTTTATTGTCATGTTACATTTTCAAGAAGATTATGAAAATTTCAAAAGATGAACGAGCTGATATCATAAATATGCCAGTAGGAATGTCCAAAAAGGCGTACAAGGAGATGGTCAAAGAAATGGACAAAATTGCATCATAGGAGGAACCATATCAACAACAACATGCTTTAAATGTAATATGTAATCATTGAATTTTTCGATCATTAGGTATAATAAATAAAAAAATTAGCATTAAATATTAATTTTCAAGTATTTTCTTGCAGAAAAGAAAAGAAAATGGAACCCATTCAACACATAAAACAGGACGACAAGGAAGAAAAGGGTTGATATCTAAGTTTGTGAGTAATTGTTAATTTCTTATAATAACTTAACTAGATTTCATTTTTGTATTTTTTAAGTTGTTTTACAAAAATCATCATTGAATGTCTTCAAACAGGTGCTAACATACAAAGAAGAACCATTAGAGGAATTGATTGAAATTGGGTTAAATATGGGTTGTGAGTATATGTTGGCATATCAGAACTTAATTGTGGAATTTGTAAGCATCTATCGATCTTGTTTTACTTAGATCCATCTATAATTAATAGAAAAAAATATTTTATATTAAATATATGATTTGTTATGGGGTATAAAACATGCTAGAAACAAAGTATGGAATTGCGCCAACAGATGAAATCTTGAAAGATGGCATGTTACATGGTTTTGAAAGAATGTGTATATTTTATGAGTCAATTGTTGCAATGGTACGTCATTTCTTTTCGATTTACATTGATGTATATTATTTAACATTGCAATTTTCATTATTCTCACCAATGTATATACACTCATTACAGTTTATTTTTATGTTTGTATATGGAAGGTGAAGAAGAAGAAAACAATCAACATTGTGAACAAAACATTCCTAAAAATAACCCAGGTCATGGAAGTAGCTCTAGCAGTGACAAAAGTTCAAGCAAAGAATGATGATCACTATGTTTGGATATCAAATAAAGGCGTTGTATTTTTTGAAATATGTTTGCGAGATCAGACATTTTATTTGATGTAATGGACATAGTGTCCCAATTGAAAGACAAAGGGATACCAATAACTGTCTCATTTTGTATGACAAAGAATGTCTTATATATATATATATATATATATATATATATATATATATATGTTTTAATTTATTTTATTGCGTTCTCCATTGTCGCTATTGCATTCTCCATTTTCGTTCTCAAATGCACTAATAAAAAATTAATTCATGTGAATATTGTTATAAGATATATATGTGTTGACTTTTGATGAATAATGAATTTTTAAAAACCACAATAATTATGATATGATATAACAAATTAATCCAAAGATCACATTCAAATGCATTAATAAAAATTTAATTAATATGAATATTTTTATAAGATGCATCAACTTTTGATGAATAATGAATTTAAAACAATCACAATAATTTCACTATCACAGATCGATGTTTCTAAAAAATACAAAGTGAAAACCGGTGCATGTCAGTTACTATACACCGATGCGTTTGTATTCTTAAGAGCACTGGTGCATTTCTACGACCTATGGGCACCGCACAAATACCAAAACCAATTAAAAATACCGAGGCATTTATGCGATACGGTCCACTGGTGCGTTTATGTGTCTATACGCACCGGTGTCGTTGTACGACCTATGGGCACTGCACAAATACCGATACCAATTATAAATCTTGGTGCGTTTGTGTGATACTATACATTGGGGCATTTATGTGCCTATATGCATTGGTACATTTGTACGACCTATGGGCACCGCACGAATACCGATACCAATTATAAATCTCAGTGCATTTGTGTCATACTGCGCATTGGGGCGTTTATGTGTCTATACGTACCGGTGCATTTGTATGACCTATTGGCACCACACGAATACCAATACCAATTATAAATCTCGGTGAATTTGTGTGATACTGCGCACTGGTGCGTTTCTATAAGTCTATGCACCGGTGCGTTGATACGACTTATGGGCACCGCACAAATCTCAAGACCAATTAGAAAGGCCCCGTGGGTTGTATCACCAACACTACGCCTAGTGCAGTTTTATACCTTAATGGCCCGGTGCATTCTCCTTCGACTGCCCTGAGGTGCTTTCTACATGTACGCATCGGTGCCTTAAATTAAGAGTAGCGCACCGATGAAAAAAATCATCTGTAATAACCTCTGGCTGCCCATTTTTAGTTGTGTTGAATTTCCGTTAAAAGCTCGGCCAAAACCTGCGTAACCATAAACGGATGTTGTAGAAAATGTTTTTTTGATGATTTTGGCCAATTTTATAACACTATAAACCTCCTTTATAACCTTCGCTAGTGGGTCTTTTCCTTGTAGTGTTAAATCATTAAGAGAGAGCCCTCTCTAAGTATTAGGAAGGCTAGATCCTAATATCCAAAGTGGTTGATAGTTACCTCTAATATTTATTAACAAACATAACAACCCTTTGAAATTTTGGAGTGATAAAAACCCCCGCCATTGTTTCTTTCAGTTTTTCAGTTTCCTTAATTATAGCACAATTTACTATTTTTGGCAGTTTTTCAGGTCTTGAACTTCCAGAGCCATTTTGAGGCCGTAAAAGACGTTTTTTTGGAAAATCATTGCCGATGAATGCGAGTCTTCACATCAAAATTCATTGTTAGTAGTTTTATTCCTTAGATATATCTTTCTAACGAGGTGTCGTGCGTGTCAAACAAAGATCGTATGCCAAAGTTACGAGCCCAGGAAATTGATGTACCAATTTACCCCGACGGGGCCCATTGTTTGGCATTTCAACTCCTAGGGTTAGGTTTTTGGATGTTTAGGGTTTTCCATAGTTTCTCAATAATAAATAGGCCTTCGAGCCTCATTGTAACAAAGTTCAGAGGAATGTAGCTGCCACATCTCTTCTCAGAGATAAGCCATCATCGCCCTAGCTAGTTTATGTCCATTCTGTCTGTAAGCATATTTCATTTATTTGATATTAATGAAATGAAGCTTTATTTCTTCTGAATCTCTATGCTTATGTTTATTTCTCTATTTTTTTGTGTTCCTGCATAAATCTAGATCAAAAACATAATTCAATTTTTCGGGGAACATAATAACAATTAGGGGAAAAAATTTTGATTTTTTGGGGAGGAGCACAAGTGAAGGAGGAGGAAAAATTCAAGTTGGAAAGAATATTCTTGAACTACCGAGGGAAAACCAAACTTCAAACTGATGAGAATGGGGACTAGGATTCAAACTGCTAAAGAGAAGACATACAAATTTGAGCTAGGAAGAACATATTTCAAATGGGAGTAGAGGAACAATTTTTGGTTTTCATGAAGTCGGGAAGAAAACAATTCTAGTTGAGAAGTAATTTCCTCTTGAATCCCCATGGAATAGAGGTTGGAAATGGTATTTCTAAAAAATATATGAGGGCTGGGATGGAGGACTCACACTTGGGAAAACTCTTGGAATATTTTTGAAGGCTTTCTTGTTGTATGTTTGAATTTTTTTTTGGTTTTGGAGTCCCCAAGTTGGGTGGAACCACATTGTCCCTATGCATTGTTTGATTGCAACTCATTTGGTGAGAGGAGGTGGAAAAAATATCAGGAATCCCTAGTTCAACTGGTATTTGTGCTTAAATACCTGAGGAAAAGACCCCTCAGTCTTTGGAATTTGGCTCACAAATGATATTTTCAACTGAGGACTAATACAACTATCCATGGTTGGGTGGAGAGTCACTGTCTTAAACTCAGTTTCCAAAAATATTTAAAGATAAATGTTTCTCATGTAGTTTCAATGATAATGGATATGTGTTACATTTATGGTTTGGAAATGGTGTTATTAATGCATGGGACATGATTGTGTTATTATTATCTACATGATCGACTAATATGTTGTGTCACTATTTAAAAGGTGCTAGGATAGTGTATGAGGATATTGGTTATATCACAGTTGTAATAGCATGGGAATCCTTTCTTATGCAGTGTGGTGATTATGTTGCCTGCAAGCTCTCACTAACATTGTTTATGTTGTTATGTCATAATATTATGGATTTCCTTCTCTCTTATCCTTATTGACTTGTTATTTTATATGGTGGCCATTCCAAGTCTTCAGTAATTGATACCCTAGTTATGGGTTTGTGTTTCCATTCTATCAAGAATTCAAGTCTAAATAAATCAGGTATTTTTGTATTGTACACATCACTACTTCATGAGCTTGAACAAATTGGGTTCATACTTCTTGTACTTCACACATGTTACATCTTTCTTATGCACAAGATGATGTCGAATTTTTCAATGCAGGGTTCCATATTTCATACGTTGTCTCGACATGGGAATGTTTTGTAGAACCCATTTTGAATGACTAATTATATCCATGGTGCTCTAAGCCTTCCAATAGCACAAACCCAGGTTCTTGGGTCAATATTTTTAATTTCTCCAAGCTTAGGTTTAAGAAGGCCTTTTGTTATTTATTGTAGGTGAAATTGCCTCAATGATTTTTGTTGACTCAGTCTTATGCTTATTGGTTGGCATGATATTGAGTTTATGCCATGGCCATGATAGGAATCCGTTTCCCTAGGGATTGGGTTTCTTTATGTGATATGGTTCCTTCTATATGTTTTTCCATGTCCTTTGGATGTTCAAGGGAGACCACATACTTTTGAAGGGATGAATTGATAAGTCCCTAGATTTAATGGACAAGTCCATAGACTGAATGGATAAGTCCTTATTCTGAATGGAGAGGTCTCTAGCCTAGATGGACAAGTCCCTGGACTTTGTCTTGTAATTCTTCCATCAAGAACCCAGGGATGGTAATCTAGATGTAAGCTCAAGAGGGATAGCCTTTGTTCATGCCTAAAAAAACCCCAATGGCAAGGGTTAAACTTTGGTGCAGGTCCAAACTATTATAGAACCACCATGGCCGATCCATGGTCAATATCCTTATAAATAGCCTTTTCTAGCTTATCCAATCCATTTTTGGGTAGAGTCACAGTGATCATGACCAAGTATACCCTCGTGAGAACATGAGGGTTTCCTTATCCTATTACAACCCAACCACATAATATCACAATGGGAAATGACACACACGATGTGCCTTTATATGAAACCTTATCATTTATTGGCTCCTTTCCTCCAGCCCTTACGACCAGGCACATGACTAAGTCCTCATGAACAAGGTCAAGGTCAAAGATGATCCTATGGCCCTATTAAGTGAGTTGAGGTTGGGGCCGACCTCATGACTTTATGGGTAAGTGGTAGTCGGGGTTAGGCCCAACGCAGTGGAACAATAGTTGTACTAGAGATGGAGCCGACCTCTGACTTAGAGCCTCGTGAATTGTGTGTGTGTGTGTGTGTATGAAGTCGCAGTCATACCCAACATAATTGAAGCGATAATATAACCAAAGTATCGGGATGACCTTCGTATGTGAACTATATATATAGTGGTTTATCCTGTGGTTATGTTGAATGAGAGAAGGTGGGTGCCAACATCATGACTGGATGAGAAAATGGAAGTTGGGGTCGGGCCAATGCAATGCAAGTAGTATTATTACCAGAGTACTGGGTCGACCAACAACTATATATATATATATATCCATCGTAATCTATTCCAACTTAACCCTTACCAAGGAAAGTCAATTCATGAGAATATATGTGTGTGTGTGTGTGTGTGTGTTGGCATATTGTGTTTGGATCAATGAAAATGGTTTCGCGAGGAATGGATGGTAACGATCTCGATGGAACCCCCCTGTGACATTAGCGGGGAAGGGTTGAACCCTCCACAAATATTCCGATCAAATCTTATTGCATTGATCGTTGGATGTATGAGCGGTAACCTTAAATGGAACCGAAATAGTAGAAGCCCCCCTCCCCCCCAATGACGTCATGGAGGATGGGAGGGGGGTAGCGCCTTTTCCTACTCACCATCTGTTGGCACTAAATTCGACCCCCTTTAAAACTAGGTACCTCTATGAGTTTTTCCATACATAAGCCCCTATTTGCTATATTGACGTTTCCCTCATCATATAACTTCTTTTCTTATTCCTAGATCAAAATTGCATGCTCAAATCTTCACAACAAAAATATTCATGTGTGCCTAACAGTAAGGTTATAATAGTCATTATAATTTATAATTATTATTATATACAATAAGAAATTAAAAGTTTTAATCATAAATAAGTAATTTAAAACATTATAATTATAAATTATAATTATTATTATAATAATTTAAAAATAAAAAATAAAAATAAAAACTTTCATTATTAAAATAATTATAAAAAAAAGCTTAAAATGAAAATTAAATAATATATATATATATATATATATATATATATATATATATATATTGTAAGTTTGGCATTGGTGAGGCTACATCATAAGCATGTCCAAAAATAACACGTGAATAGGGAAAGTAATTGAAACGATAACTTAATTTAGGAATGTCTGCACTCAATCACAGTCTATCCAAGAACTCATATACTTTAATAGCACACTCAATCACAGTCTATCCAAAAACCTATAAAATAAAAATAAAAATAAAATTTAAAACATAAATACAACATAATAAAAATAATAAAAATAATTAACACATAAATAAAATAAAATTAATAAAATTAATCCAATATTAAACAATTAGACAAAGTAAATAAATTAAATAAATTAATATAAAAAAATAAAAATAAAAATAAAATATATAAATACAATAAATAAAATATAAAATATAAACCCTAACTACACTATCATTAATCTGCACATGCAACGCACTTTTCGTTTATAGCTTTAACATTACAATGAACAACCATATCCCTTTTTAAAACCTAGATCCCCTCATGAAATCGAAAATTAAAGCTTGTTGTATGATGCTCGTGGATTAAATGCTTCTCGGCAACACAAGGGTTAACTAACTACCAATTTCTCACCCAATACAAACCAAAAACCAAAACCATTTGATTAAAACACCTTATCGGTAAAGATTACATCGGGCTTAGGCTTTTCTCTCTCTTCCCACAAACCCAAAAGAGTATATATATATATAGTTTAAATTTTATTTTATTTTATTTCAGGGTTATATTATTTTAATTATATGCTATTTAAATTTTAGGTTTACATTAAAATTAATCTATTAAACTTAAATTTATATTATTATTCAAATAATTATTTTATTAAATTTAGTTTTAGATTATTTAATATAATTAATGCTAAGGTTTATATTACTAATTCAATTTTAAAATTGAACTTAAAAGTTATATAATTCATATTTTATTTTCATTTTAAATTTAAAACAAGATTTTAAAGTGATAATTTTAATTATGTATGGTTTTATTAAGGGAAAAAATTAATTTATAAGAGAAAGGAGTCTTGGAGAAAATTTGAGCTTGTTTTAATGTTTTGAAATAAATGTCGAATCAATTAGAACATATTAAACAAATCTGATATGAACTTATTTTACATATTTAAATTTTAATTGTTCATTAGTTTTGTTGCAAATTTAATTTGATATGAACTTATTTTACATATTTAAAATTTAATTGTTTATTAGTTTTGTTGTTAATTTATTAGAAAAACAAGAATAGAACATTTAGAAGGGATAAATAAGTTTCAGATTTAATTTATTAATTAAAGTTTCGGAAATTAGTTTTACTTGCATTGAATTATTTTTATAATTTAGGATGATCATCTATTTATTTTAGTACTAGTTATTATTATGTATATATATTTTTTTTGTTTTTCAAGTGGTTTGAGTTTATCAGAGATTATGTCATGCTTGACTTGTGGCTTCAGAAAGTATGACCCGGGGATCGCACTCGGCCTGGGCCACACCAACCCTTAATATGACTAGATTTTTTCCCACAGAGTTTCGAACATGTGACCTTCACATCACAGAGTGACTTAACAATGCATCCCATCACCGTCTATTCTACACGTCGTGGGCATTATTATGTTGTTATATTAACGCTAATTTATAATTTTCTTTTATGATGAAAAAAATAAATAAGGACATTTTAAAGGCTCTTTGGGGTAAAGATTTAGAAAAAACTAATTTAATAAAATGTTTTCATATTTCATTTAGGGAAAAAGAAAGTACTAATATGATTAATGTTAATATTTTATTTAGGGAAGTTATGGAAAACTGAATGAGAAATGAACTCCCACAAAGAATATAAAAAATGAAATTGCTCATTAGAGAGAGAGGTTTTTGAAGAGACTAGAGTATGGTAGGTTTGGGAGATAAAAACTTATTTTATGTTATCATAATTCATTTTCTTTTTCTCTCTATATATTCTTTATTATTTAGGGTTTATACTTACTGGTAAAAATACAAGATTGCTAATTTGACTTCATCATACATTGAATCTTGCCTACATAAGTTGATTTAATGCTTTTAAATACATGTTATTTAATGAGTTTGAATAAGATCCGAAGGATATGTTGTAGGTTGAAGTCATATTGGTACATGCTATCTATGTTTTTCTTGCACATTTAATTTGAATATCAATACATACCAGTTCTTTTAATTCAATTTTCTTTATTTATTTTACTATATTGTTTTTTGTTGTACTTTCTTTTACTGATATATGTGTTTGGTCAGGAATGATATAGCTCTATCACATTTTTAATCTTTCACACATTATATTGATTTAATATTTCTCCAATATATAATATTTAGAAATAATTAAATCAATTTTCTAATTGAATTGTTGTGGATTAAAGTTATATAGGTACTTGAAATCATATGAATTTAGGTGCACTTCTCATTAGATACAAATAAGTCTTTTAATTTTAATTTTTTTCTTTCGTCATTGTTTTAATTTTAATTTATTACTAACCCTAATTTTATGCATGGATTATGATACATATTTTAAATCTCAATTTTACTTATAAATGATATTTTTATTTTAATAAGTTTTGGTTATTATAAGCACTACCACCTTTATTTTCTTAAATCTCAATTTTAAAATAAAGGTTCTTTTATCATTAAGTTGGTCTTATTTTATTTATTATTAAAGAAAAATGATTTTAAGTAACATTAGACATTGGGAATACCCCATGAGGTGAAGGGAGGTCAACACTTTTAACCGGAAGCGGGAGGATTTATACCCTTAGTGAATGTGTTCTTGGATTGCTCTTAATCGTCGGAACAATCCAAGAAACAACATCGTCGACTTAATTCCTCCATGCTTGGTTGTTGAATGGTTGATGCATGGACGATGGGGCCCATCATATAATAACACCGTAGAAATAGAACCATATAACAACAAACATGATATATGTTGCAATGATATATATGTGTGTGTGTGTGGGTTGGGGGGGGGGGGGGGGGGCACAACGCCATAAAGGAAAAGCTAAAGTTGGATGAAATGTAGCTTGTAAGTTACCTCACATACACATAACTACATATATACATAAATAAATAGTTACAAACTGAACTATAATTCACAGGTATATGCATAGGTACTTTTCAAATGAGCCACAATGGCATGTAGTAGGCTATTGTGCCACATGGAGAGCACGTGGATGCCGCATGGCAAAAAAAGAGGAAAATGCTAAATTTTAAATAAACATAATTTTTATTTTAAAAGAGTGTGACTTGAGAACCAGAATTCCAAATCGGAAAAAAATTTATGTCATCAGGAATGTCTCATTGAGACGAAGGTGATGGTGGAAATTGCTCTGAATCCCTAGGAATCAAGAGAAAGAAAAAAATAAATATCTCATTTCTCTAACCATGAGAAAGAGATTTGATTAACAAGTGAACACTTCACTAAGTTTGAGGTGGCGTATTTACACTTCTCCTATAGGGGGACACCCAAGGTTCTTGAAACATACCACATGATCAAGAAGGACTTTTACAATGGTCTTAAAATTAATGTTCAAATGTTTTTTGTTGAATCTATGGTCTACAAACAAAATACAGAGTGATAATCAAGAGCCTAGGTCTCCTCTAACCATTAGCTATAGTAAGTCAACATTGAGAAGATGTTTCAATGGATTTTATTATAGGTTTACCCAAATATAAAGGAAAGAACGTCATTATGGTAGTAGTGGATCAATGGATAAATTATTCCTATGTTTTCTCTCTTTTTCATCATTTATAGCAAGTATAATGGAAACATCATTCATGGAAGAAATCCAAAAGCTACATGGAATACTAAAATGTTATTAGTGATAAATATCCAAATTTTACTCGAAAATTTTGGATTGATTTATTTTATTTTCTAGGTACTCGATTGGCTCATAACTCATCTTATAATCATTAATCAAATGGTAAAATTGAGATTGGGAATAAATGTTTTAGAAGGATATCTTTGTTGCTTTATATATGATAAGTAGATGCAATGGATTAAGTGGTTTCCCTTAGTAGAATGGTGATGCAAGAAATCCTTCCATACTTTCTAAAAAAATTCCTCGTTTTTATCACTTTATGGTTATCATCCTCCATCCATCATACCACCTTTGAAAGGGATTGTAAAGGTTGACGTAGTGGAGGACTACATAAGGAAACAACAAGAGTTTCACAAATTATTGAAGGACAAACTTACTATAGCAAAAAATAGGATGAAACAAAAATAATATCAACATCACAATGAGAGGGACTTTGAAGTTTGGAATTAGGTATTTTTGAGGCTACAAACATATAAACAAATGTCCCTCAAGAAATAAAAGAAGGACAATAATATCACCTACATATTATGACCCCTATAATGTGTTGTAAAGGATTGTTAGTATAGCTTACAAATTAGAGTTTCCTCCATATTCACATGTACATCCAATCTTCCATGTTTCTTGATTAGAAAATGTAATTGGTGACAAGATCCCAATCCAAACTATTTTGCTAGAGATTATAAAAGAATGGAAAATCACAATATAACTAGAACAATCCTTGAAACAAGATTATGTAGTTATTAAATCAAACAATTATTGAGTACATCATTAGATGGAAGAAGCTACTAGTGGAAGAGGAAATATGGGAAGAAGTAATATTCATGCACAAACAATTGCAATTATTCAAGTGTATAGGACAATTCTTGTTTAAAGTGGAGAGACATGTTAAACATAAAACCCCTTATTAACCCACATATATTGAGTTATTACATTTGTAGTGTTATAATATAAGGTTAGCCAAAACCTTTCATTGTACCCTTTGTCTCATATATATATACCAAGGAGACCTAGTTTTAGAATCATCTTGTATTTTATTTTGGATTGGATTCATTGTAAAAGGTGACTTCCCCCTTGAGGTGGATTATATTTATTGACTTTGTATCATTTGTAAGGCAATTGGATAATTACATAACATACATACTAGACATACTTGAAGTACAATTTATCAAACTCTTCACCCTATAAATATGCTAATCCAGGAGACTTATTAGGATAACACAATTATTAGGTAGCATTACCCTAAACTCCTATCATAAGAAGGCTTATAATCTATATAGCATAAAAAAAGTCCCTTGCCACAAGATTCTAATTACCCATGAATTTTATCCCATTGCCACAACTACATCAAACAACCTCCTTAACATACAAAATCAACTTCCTCTAAATAATTCTTTCTCAAGTATAATACATAAAAATATCCACATTCTATGTTCAATGTAAAAAAAAGAGAAAAACAACAAAAACAAACATTTGTGGAGAATGATCATCAAATTTTATATATGGTATAATGAAAAAAAAACTTCATTTAAGACTTCTATCTCAAAATTTGCGCTCTATGTTGTCCCTATATAAATTGAATAACAACTAGTTAATACGCATTAAGAAAATAATATGCATGCTAGAAAATAACACCATTCCAAGTTATAATTTCTCTTGTGTAGACCTAAAGAAAGACCAAAACATTAGATCTAATTTTTACTTTTGTTCCTCTTGAATAAAATTGAAAGAGTAAAGTCCATATACACTAGAGTAAAGACCAAAACACTACATCTAAGTTTTACCATATAAATTTTTATTTTCTCACAATCCTCAATTTTCCAAAGTGAGACACCTTTAAAACAAAGGAAGCATTTATAGGCTCGACCTCCTTAATTTTTAATTCCGAGAAAGGAAAACCAACAACATACATATGTGTCGTGCATTATAATAATTTCCTTCATTTTCACTGTAGGCCAGCATAGATCTTAAGCTTACGCCCCGTCGTCTATGACAACATTAAATATTAATGTAAGGGGTGTAAATTTTTGTGCAGGTGCTCACATGGTTTTGTCTAAGTCACCGCGTGAAGATTTGAGGTGTTTTTTCCCTTGATATTTTCGTACAAATGAGATAGATGCTTAACATAAATTTCATAATGTCATATGATTAAAAACTACAATGTCTTTATTTCAAGATTACAATCTTCAACAATAATTAATTCCCTTGGATTTTGAGAAAGGGCCCTACAATATATCATGTTTTGAGTTTATACCTCTTTTCATGATCATCGACACTCGAAATGAATGAGAATTAAATGCATGCATTCACTGCTTTAAGTGGATTGGAAGTACTTTCAGCTACATGTAGTTGTAATATCTTTTTCTAACAAATCTATTTTAAACCACATAAAAAATTTGAGTTCAATATTCATCACTAATAAAAATTAGAATTTTCATTTGTAAAAAAGTAAAAAAATTATATTTTATTTTCAAAACTATTGTTTTAATATAAATTTATGAAAAACATTATGAAAATTTTGGAATATTTTTTGGTTTTAATAGAAGTCAAAATAATTTGACTAGCAACCAATTACAATATAACCTGCCTTCAACAAATATAATAATAATTCAATCTTAAAAAAAAAAACCAAAGATTCAAAAACTCTCATGTATGCATCATGATTTGGAATATAGCACCCTAACTATATTTGCATTGATTGCATATGTGATGAGTATTGTCTATTTCTCATACCATGCCATCAATATTAATTGTTGGGCCACCATTTTCAAGGTTCAAATATCCCTGGGCATAGTCTCATCTTCATTTAAAAACTTTGTTGGATCCTTGTCTCAATTAGAATTGGGATTAATGAGAGGATGCAGAACTTGCAACACCTTTTTCCTGAGATCTTGGTCAGTAGCCATGGTGTTTACATTGGTGACCTTTTTTTTGGCTTGTTCTTCTTCCATCTTATTGTTGAGACCCTTGTAGCAGTCATCGCCCTAATCGAGCATTGGGTTGCCATTGGATTCAAGTCGCATATGTAGAGAAATACTTATTCATTTTGATTTTTAAAACCCGCTATAGTTGCATGGAGACAAGATGTCATACATAAGGGTGTGAAAAGAAATTGCTAGGGTTTCTTCCATATTAAGAGAGAAAAAATAAAGTAGTATTAAATGAAAGAAAGTAGAGTATATATTAAATACAAGTGGAGTAGATAGTAAGAAGATCTACAGGTAGAGCCATAGAAGATTGTTAGATGCTATTTGTGAACCTTATTAGCAAGAGGATGGAGAGGTGATTCCAAATTGAACTGATTCTCCTATGTAAGTAGCAAAATTATTCACCACAACCAAAACCTTTGATCTTCAACTCCAAATTACTAAGATGAAAAATTCAATAAATGGATAATAGACACATGTAAGAGTAAGATTTTATTGTATAAAAATGATAAATTAATTTTTTTGAACTATCATGATATGGGGTAAATTTGTTAACATTTTTATGTTATATAAATAACTACGGAAGAAAAAGAAAAAATCTGAAGTAGAACATATTTTGAAAGGATTCTTGAATAAATAAAAAGTATTTTTCTAATAAAGATATAATTTTTTATTTTCATTTTCATTTTTAAGAGAAAAATTTTCATGTCCTTCAAAAAAAATTATAAAGTAATTTTTTATTTTATGGAAAATATAGTTTATAATTTTCTAATAAACATATAATTTTTTATTTTAATTTTCATTTTTAGGAGAAATTTTTTTATGTCTTTTAAAAAAAATATAAAGTATTCTTTTTGATTTCATGGGAAATATTTTTTCTAAGTTCCGGTTAAAGGCAATGACCACTTCAATATATTCAATTATATAACCCTTTTATGAGAGCCCTTGAAGATGGTTTGATGCTCCTTTATTTAAATATATTAAGATATTACATTATTTTAAACTAATTTTCTTATAAATAAATATTGTCATTATTATTCCAAATAAAATAAAATAAGATTATTGAAATTATTACTCCAAATAAAATAAAATAAAATTCTACACTATTCACTTCACTCATAAACCAAAATCATTTAATAATCCGCAATTAAGACCTGAATCTCATCTTTATGTTGTCATTACAATATGCAAATTAGAATGTATGCTAGGCATTTACTTTTCATTGGAGGAGTCTTTTGTTCGATGAAACAGAGTGTGATGGGATAGCTCTGAGACTGCCTCTGCAGCGACCCTCGTGGCTTTCCGAGTGGAAGGTGGACCTCGCGCCCTTGCCTCCGCCACCTCCCCCTCCGCTCTGCCAACCCGCATGCTTAAAATTTTAATTTTAAATATTCATTCGCCCGCCTTCAGAGCCTGCGTTCATTCAACTCCATTGTAGGGCAAGTGAAGGTAGCAATTGCATCTTCTGTTGCCCACTCCATTAGATCGTTGATAACACCAACAAAATCCTTCAACTACTCTATGGCTTCTGATTCCTCTTCTCTCGTGACAACAAATCATTTGTGGGCACAATGAATGAGCTTGCAGATCAGCTGGGCTTATCTCCAGAATGCTGATATAGATTTGAGTTTCATTCATTACCAATTCAATGATGCATAAATTAAATCATTATGGATCAAAGTATTGGATCCTTAGATCTGTTGTCTAAATCATTTGCTCACTTGTCTGACTCTGTTCCTCATATTTAGAGCTCTACAATAGGTCCAATGGAGTTTGGTCTTTATGCTGCAGTGAGTCACTACATATGAAGAGGGGAAATATTTTATACTACAACAACTTTTCCCAGTTGCAGTTGAAAAGATTTGAAATACAAAGTTTGCTTATCAGAGATTTTGAGTTTTGAGATTTTGAGTTTGCTCGTCATAGATTTTTCTATGAAATAGATGGAACTTGATTCTCCTTGGCTCATCTCTTTGAGTTTGAAAATTTGGCAATGATCAAATAAAATATCTCAATGTTAATGTTGTTTATCAACCCTCCTCCCTATCTTAATTTTAGCAAGCTCTGCTTTGCTTACATATTTATTGCAAATGTAAACATGCCATACAGTTTCTCAATGTGATACCAAGTCCAACTTTTATAAGGTTAATTTATGGGAGCTTTTATGTATTTCTAGAATGTGATAAGGATGTTGGAATTTGTAATGGTGGTAGAGGTTGCAAGTGTGCCTCCTATTTTTTAAACCATGAATAGAACTTCGCAGCAAATATATTTTTCTCAACTAAAAGAGTTTCTCACAGTTATCAAGCATACTAGGTTTAACTTGTGGACAACCATTTTTGTTTTTGAAGACTGCAATTTTTCAACTGCGGGATTATAAATTGTAACATAATAACAATGTATTTTATTTTGGGGCTTTGCTTATATGAAAAAGGTTTCGTAATCGAATCCGTGGAGGGTTTGAGAGCCTTGGGGCTCTTGTGTTAATTTTTTCTTAAGGTGTTCAGATCTGAATTTTTTTATCTACTTTTCTTTGCATTCGGGTGGCTATTGTTACTAATTCTGCATCTCGTGCATTTGCTAGCTGAAGATGGTGTTGATTTACTCCATGGAATGTTATAATCCATAACTAGTACAATCCCCTCTTCAATGATTTCAAACCCATTGCTCAATACTCCACCCCGATATTTGTACCCCTGGTATGTGGTATTATTTGTATCAATGTGAGGCTATATTCTTGAGTCTACATTGCTAGTCGTGTTGCATCTTGACGAACATTCTGGAAGCTACCATGAGACACAATCCCAAGTTCCTATATTTTGTCAATACTCTGTGTATTTGCATGGTGAATGTAATGTGGTTTGCTCTAGTTGTTTTCACTATGATTCTGTCATGTAGTTATACATATAAATTCCTAAGCATGATATAATTTAGTTTGGACTCGTTGAATACTTCATTTGGGATGCATCTTGATTTCTATGCATATTAATGTGAGTTTATATTGTGAAATTATACCTACAACAGTGTATAACTAAAATGTTTGAAAAAATCATCACTATAAACTTCAATACAATCCCGCTCACTTTAAGATTTCACAAATTAGGTCAGAATTCAAAGCCATGATCCCTGGAAGTCTTGAGAATTCAATCAAAACCCCAACTTAAAGGCACATCCAATCCTAGCATTCAACTTTAGATGCTTTCTCCAATAAAGGTCCAAATAGAGACAATAATTCACATCACACACCCATTCAAACTTAGGCGTTTATCAAGCAAAATATGTAGCAGAATTTAACACCCAAAGAATAATCTTCACCAATGTTTAAAAATGCAACATAATGTTCCAAATTAAGTGGCCCTCCGAGGATTCCCATTTCATGCAAGCCTCCTGGCTTTTTTTGCATACACAAAAACATCCTACAAAGATCATTTATTTGTTTTTGAAAAAACCTGGTACTTGTAATACTGAAAGGGATGCAGTTACCATCCCTTCAAAATTAACATGCTAAAACATTATCACATCAAAATGGCTTTTAACCTATCTATCCATGCAAGTAAGGAAACCAGATGACTTTATCAATAGAGTTCAAAATCCAGAATCTATCAATTTTAGTTACCCTTTCAGCATGAAGTAGTTGTGAATCTGTTCTGGTTATTCCCAAACATACTACCAACAAAGGTGATCAACTATTTTGAAACAGAGTACATGCAATCTGAACTTCCATTTTGTGTTCAAATGTAAGTTTTAATCTGATTGAAGCATATATCCATTCCCTAATCTAACCCCTTTCTAGACCATAACAAATTAGACAGCCTTGGATCAATGAATTTTACTAACTTGTCGCTTTAATATCCAACGTTAAAGGTGGTTTTCAAAAGACACACAAACACCCAAATGAAAATTTGAGAATATTTGTAAATTCAACTTCGATGGTGGGTTCCCTTTTTGTTTCGGACGTTACAAAAATTGGTTTTAAAAATGTGGATTTCGGGTCGGGAAGAGCAGCCTATATAAGGCTTGCAAAAGGTTGAGTGGGAGTAGTGGCAGGCCTGATAAATTTCTTCATACAACTTCACAATAAATGCGGTGTGGAGGGAATAATGTTTCCCACTTGCTTTCCCTATGCTGCCATTAGAAATTTGTCTAATTTGGGTGTTTGTGTGTCTAATTTCAAGTATAAAGGTGGTTTTGCTGCCATGGGAAGATTTCAAGTAGAAATCAGAAATTCGATCACTTCAACTAGTACACATTATAATTTGATTATCTAAGTGGAACTTATGGAATAATACGGCAAAAGTCTGGCAAGTGCCACTAAAAATGCATTGATGAAAATTAATTTATAACAAAAAATTAAGGGATCAGTATATGCAATGTCACCATGGGAAAAAGCTTGATGAATGCCCCTTAAAATGTGTTGATGAAATATAGTTTCGAACAAAGGATCAGAGGAGATATGGGTATTGGAAATGCATATAAAATAAATTTCTTGTAAGCGCTGGAAAATCATTTATAAGCACCTGAAAAAATTCCAACATTTTAGAATAACTTTTAATTTTTTTATAAACTGTTTTTAATTTGATTACAAAACATGTAATATGTAACGTAATTAAGTAATAAATGTAACAAAAATTATAAACACTCAAAATGGTTTAAAGAATAAAATGAAAAACAAATTCCAACATTGATGAAGAGGATATATAAACCTTCAAAAATACTTACATTGCAAGCAAAACATATATAATATGAAACTCAAACTTCTAAACTTTATATATAAATTTCCAACCAAAACATCTTATTCATCATTCCACCCATATCATTCAAAACTAAATTGCTTAATATATAAATATACAATCTCTCACTAAACTTAAAACCTTCATATAAATCTCCAACCTAAATATCTTGCCAATCATTCCACATCCATCTCATTCCAAACATGAATTATATAAAAACAAAACCTAAGAAAAAGCATAATCTCTTACTAAACTTTAAAACCTTCATAAATAAATTTCCAACCAAAACATTCTTACTAATCATCTCACATCCATATCATTCCAAGACCTGAATGGTAAAAAAAAACCTTGAAAATGTAATTATAACCTACTCTAAATTTTACACAAAACACATCACATCAAATTTATTTCTTACTCTTTCACAACTTCCAAAAAGAAATACCTTAGTTTCTTCAAACTTCAAATCTAAACTTTACATTGAGATTATGGAATGTAATGAAATATCTATATCAACACTGTCATTTGATTTCTGTATTTCAGAAGATATTTCACCCGAATGCAAAGCAAAGTAGATAAAAAAATTCGGATCTGAACACCCTGAGAATAAATTAACACAAGAACCCCAAAGCTCTCAAACCCTCCACGGATTCGATTATGAAACCTATTTCATATAAGCAAAGCCCCAAAATAAAATACATTGTTATGATGTTACAATTTATAATCCCGCAGTTGAAAAATTGCAGTCTTCAAAAACAAAAATGGTTGTCCACAAGTTAAACCCCAGTATGCTTGATAACTGTGAGAAACTCTTTTAGTTGAGAAAAATATATTTGCTGCAAAGTTCTGTTCATGGTTTAAAAATAGAAGGCACATTTGCAACCTCTACCACAATTAAAAATTCAAACAGCCTTATCACATTCTAGCAATACATAGAAGCTCCCATAAATTAACCTTATAACAGTTGGACTTGGTATCACATTGAGAAACTGTATGGCATGTTTAAATTTGCAATAAATATGTAAGTAGAGCAGAGCTTGGTAAAAGTAAAACAGGGAAGAGGGTTGATAAACAACATTAAATGTAATACATATGTGAGCGCAGAGCTTGGTAAAAGTAAAACAGGGAAGAGGGTTGATAAACAACATTAACATTGAGATATTTTATTTGATCATTGCCAAATTTGCAAACTCAAAGAGATGAGTCAAGGAGAATCAAGTTCCATCTATTTCAGAGCAAAATCTCTGATCAGCAAACTCAATTCAAACTCAAAATCTCACGATCGACAAACTTTGTATTTGAGCTTTTCAAGCGCAAAGGGAAAAGTTTGTTGTAGTAGAAAATATTTCCCTCTTCATGTGGTGACTCTTTACCCGGCTAAGAATAAACTCCATTGGTGTTCGCGAGAGCTCAAATTTGAGGAGCGGAGTTTTTGAGGATCATTTGTTCAAAGTGCAAGCAGACTTTACACATTTGCGAGCATGGGAAGCATGAGCTTTCCATGAAGTCAGCATTACAATGATCTCAATAAGATTGTAAGATTATTGCACCCTCTCCATTTTTGCATACTTGTAGATTTCATGTAATCTACACCTCTTCTCTAAAAAATTGTGTCTATCTATAGAAACACAGAGTTCAATATCTGAGTTGTGTTTTATTATTAGAGAATCTGTCCTTAGCGCATACGATTTATTCATCCATTGTGAAACAAAAGTCTAATCGATTATGATGGTTGTGCATGCGTTAGCATATCATTGAAGAATCCCGAGAAGTTATTTCATATCTGAAATTGTTGGAAATAATTACCAACTGCTCAGCTGACAGCGCAAAGGAAAGGCGGCAAGGCAGAGTCCGCGGGGGTCCAGCAGTCAGAACAGGCAGTGGAGTTTACCCCCTGTTGGAATTAATTCCAACTGCCGAGCCATCGCAGGAATGGAGGCGGCAACAAGTCCGCGGGGGTCCGGCAAGTTTGGCCAGGGGAGCAGCATACCCCATCGGACAGGGCCCACACCATTTGTTCAAATAACAGTCCGCGGGGGTCGTGAAATATTTGAGGGCAGAGGTGAATACCCCCCCGGAATTGCTGACATCACCGCAGCAAGGGGCCCACATATAATACGGCCCATATGACATATATTATATGTTGTATATTGATCACCAATTTAAATGTTTGTCACGGCAATTTTTTTTGGTTGGTTTTTAAGAGGTTTTAAATATTGTTTTGATTTTAATATGTGAAGTATATATTAAAAAGGCCCGTATAAGGTAGATATGTGCCCAAAGACATTGTAAAAGCCGTGAAGTAATTTTTATTACACAAGAAGATAAATAAAAAAAAGAAAACACAAGAAATATCATTACCTGTAAATGTAATTTTAATTTACACAAAGACAAGAAGCAAGGGAGATGAAAAATCAAAGCGCGTAAAGTCAATTGGAACTTCAATGCGGTTCCAAGCGGTGCCGATTGCAGGTTATTGAGAACACAAGATTTCCAAGCTGGAAGTTTAGTGGTTGAGCAATTTATGGTCAAGATATTTTGTTTTGTAATACACAGGATAGAGTCTTCTGTTATGTAATGTTTCTCATATATGCACAGCAGCGTATTGTTAAAAACAGAGAGACAGAGAATAGTTTTTTACAGCATAGTATTGTTTGTAAAAGACAGAGTTGTAATTTTTAATTACACAGAACAGCAGAAACAGAGTATTTCTCTGTGTGAGACAGAGAAGAGTGTTTTGGTCACTGTGTGTGAAGCAGTACCATATTTTGTAATCTCCCAGCAGTGGAATGTTATCAAATTGTTACAGCAGTTTTTTTTATATTGAATATAAATTTTTCTGAGTTGAGAACTCTGTCATAGTGAGTGAAATTTTAAATATTTCTCTGTGTTAAGGAAGACAGTCTTATTGTTTTGGAATTCTGAAAATTCCAACATGGTATCGGAGCCAATCCAGGCTATTTGAAGGTCAAATAAGCTGAAGGAAACGAATTCTTTGGTGCAGCAGCTTCTCCAGCAGTGTGAAGACTCAGCCATAAAGGATTTAAGGTATTTCTCTATTAAAATTTGTTGTGTTACTGTTGCAGTACAGTGAGCTATTTTAATACACAGTCAAGTGTTTTTAAAATCATAGTTAGAAGTGCAGAATGGCTGGTTCTAGCACAGGTATGAGTTTGGGAAATGTCCATCTCCCACAATTCAATGGAAAAAATTATGATTACTGGTCAATAACCATGAAAGCTTTATTTACCTCACAAGAGTTATGGGAATTAGTTGAGGATGGCTTTGAAGAGCCAGCAGATGAAGCAGAATTTTTGATGTTAAATCAAGCAAAAAGAGAACAGTTGAAGAACAATAAGAAGAGAGATGCCAAGGCTCTTTTCTTCTTGTATCAAGCAGTGCATGAGAGTGTGTTTCCAAGGATAGCAGCAGCCAAGAAATCCAGTGAAGCATGGGAAACTCTCAAGACAGCTTATCAAGGCATGGAAAGAGTGAAGACAGCAAAACTTCAGTTGCTGAGGAGAGACTTTGAGACTCTCTGTATGAAAGAGTCAGATAACATTGACTCATTCTTCACTCATGTGATTGGAATGGTCACTCAAATCAGATCTCATGGAGAGACTCTTGAAGACAAGAGGATTGTGGAGAAACTCTTGAGAAGCTTACCCTCAAGATTCGATGTGATTGTCACCACCATAGAAGAGACAAGAGATCTCACAAAGTTTTCAGTGGATGAACTACAAGCATCACTGATTACCCATGAACAGAGATTGGGTAGGAGTGAGAACTCATCTCTTGAACATGCTTTTAAGTCCCAGATGTCTTTCGGAAGAGGAAGAGGGCAAGGCAAAGGAAGAGGAAGAGGCAGAAGCCAAAACAGAGGTGGAAGGAACAGTCCAGCAAATGCTCAAGGAAGAGGCAGCAATCCAAATCAGCATCAAGGCCAAGGCAGCAGCCAACAGAATGGTCAGCAGAATGCACAAGGACAAAGGTATGACAAATCCAATGTCCAATGTTATAATTGTAAGAAATATGGTCATTATGCTAATGAATGTAGAAAGAAGAAGCATAATGATATGAGAAGTGAAACTAGTGCAAATTTCACAAAAGAAAATAGCAGCCAAAGTAATTTGTTTTTAGTTTGTAACATGGCTGAAGAAAAGAATGAGGATATATGGTTTCTAGACTCCGGTTGTAGTAACCATATGACAGGAAACTTAGGAATGTTTTCTATGTTAGATGAAAGTGTGCAGTCACAAGTCACACTAGGAACTGATAGCAAAGTTTCTGTTATGGGAAAAGGAGATGTAAATGTTTTAACAAGATTAGGAGCAAAGAAATCCATAGCAGATGTTTATTATGTTCCAGGAATGAAATGTAATCTCTTAAGTATTGGACAACTTGTCCATAAGGGGTATAATGTTTTCTTTGATAATGATGTTTGTACCATCATGGATAAACCACCCAACAAACTATGTATTGCTGAAGTGAAGATGACAAGGAACAAGATGTTCCCTCTCAGAATGAGAGCAGATTTGAAGAATGGTGAAGAGAAAGCAGCAGTTGCACAAGAGACTTACCAAAGCGAACCAAAGGATGATAATTGGTTATGGCACTTGAGATTTGGTCATCTCAACTTTGGAGGTCTTAATTTGTTGAACAGAAAAGGAATGGTAAGTGGTTTACCATTGATAGAGAAACCGGACAGCCTTTGTGAAGGTTGTATTCTCGGGAAACAACACAGAGAAAGTTTTCCTTCCGGGAAAAGCATAAGGGCAAAAGCACCCTTAGAGATTGTCCACTCAGATGTCTGTGGACCGATGCAAACTCCATCACTTGCTAGCATCCACTATGTCTTAACATTCATAGATGATTTTACAAGAAAAACTTGGGTTTACTTTTTGAAAAAGAAAAGTGAAGTGTTTGAAAAATTCCGCAATTTCAAAGCACTTGTTGAGAACCAAAGTGGGCTGCATATCAAGGTCTTAAGGACTGATAGAGGAGGTGAGTATATATCTAAAGATTTTCTACGTTTTTGTAGAGAAAATGGTATTCATAAGCAGTTTACAGCTAGATATACTCCGCAGCAAAATGGAGTGGCCGAAAGGAAGAACCGAACCATAATGGACATGGCGAGGAGCATGCTTAAAGCAAAGCATTTGCCGAATGATTATTGGGCTGAAGCTGTACATTGTGCAGCGTATATTTTGAACAGGTGTCCTACAAAAACGGTAATGAATAAAGTGCCGGAAGAGGCATGGAGTGGCGCAAAGCAAAGTGTCACACATATGAAGGTTTTCGGATGTGTGGCTTATGCACACATTCCGGATCAGCTAAGGAAGAAGTTGGATAGCAAGGGGGAGAAATGTATTTTCATTGGATACAGTGAGGAATCCAAGGCCTACAGGTTATATAACCCATCCAGCAAGAAGTTTCTTGTGAGCAGGGATGTTCAATTCATTGAAGAGGAAGCTTGGGATGGAAGCATAGAGAAAACAGTGAATGTTAAACACTGTTTATCTCATGATGAGAATGATGATGAGGTGGCTGAAATACATCCCCAAACAGCAGCATCAACACCGCAGAGTACACCCTGGAGGAGAAATGAAAGTGCTTCTCCAAGCACACCACAAGGAGGAAATTCAAGTGCTTCTTCAAGTACTTGTACACCTACTGAAAGAGGTAAGAAATTCAGAAGTTTGAAAGACATTTATGAACAAGATATAGCTAATGAAGGTATCAATTCTTTGTTTGCTTTATATTGTCATGTTGATGATCCTGTTCATTTCGAAGAAGCTATCAAGGATAGGAAATGGATAGAAGCTATGGATGAGAAACTTAATGCCATAGAGAGGAACAAAACTTGGGATTTGGTTGAACTCCCAAAAGGTAAAGATGTCATTGGTGTTAAATGGGTCTACAAGACCAAGAGTAATGCTGAAGGCAAGATAGAGAGACACAAGGCAAGGCTTGTTGTCAAAGGCTATAAGCAGAAGCATGGCATAGATTATGAGGAGACTTTCGCACCGGTTGCAAGAATGGAAACCGTGAGAGCAGTGTTGTCTATAGCAGCACAAAACAAATGGAAAGTTTACCAAATGGACGTGAAGTCGGCATTCCTGAATGGAGTGTTAATGGAAGAGGTTTACATTGATCAACCTCTCGGCTATGAGAAGAAAGGCCAAGAGCACAAGGTATGCAAGTTGAAGAAAGCTCTTTATGGGCTGAAGCAAGCGCCAAGAGCGTGGTACAGTAGGATAGATTCATATCTACTGGAAAATGGTTTTGAGAAGTGTGAGGGAGAACCCACCCTTTACATCAAAGAACAAGACGGTAAGATCTTAATTGTAGTCTTGTATGTTGATGATGTTATTTTTACAGGTAATGATGATTGCCTTATTGAACATTTTAAAACAGTCATGAAGGAAGAGTTTGAAATGACTGATATGGGTTTGTTGAGATACTTCTTGGGAATAGAAGTAGAGCAAGATGAAAGTGGGATTTTCATCTCACAAGCAAAGTATGTTAATGAGGTACTTGAAAGATTTAACATGCAGGAATGCAAAGCTGCAATCACTCCCACGGTGATGGGATTAAAACTCAGCAGAGAGGACAGCAGCAAGGATTTTGATCCTAGTTTATACAAAAGCATAGTTGGCAGCCTCATGTATTTGACTGCAACTAGGCCGGACATTATGCATGCTGTTAGTTTGATTTCCAGGTTCATGGAAAAGCCAAAGGATGCACATTGGCAAGCAGCAAAAAGGATTTTGAGGTATGTTAAAGGTACAAAGAAATTTGGTATTTTTTATACTACTTCAGAATGTTCAGATTTAGTTGGATACACGGACAGTGATTGGGCTGGAAGTGTAGATGATCGGAAGAGCACTTCCGGTTATGTTTTTCATATGGGTTCGGGAGCCATTTCATGGGCTTCTAAGAAACAGCCCGTTGTAGCGTTGTCTACAGCAGAAGCAGAATATGTGGCAGCTACAGCAGCAGCGTGTCAAGCAGTTTGGATGAGAAAAATGTTGAGAAGCTTATGTCAAGAACAGGTAAAAGGGACGGTGATATTTTGTGACAATAGCTCAGCTATTGCATTGTCTAAAAATTCTGTTTTTCATAAAAGAACAAAGCACATTGACACCAAGTTTCATTTTATACGGGAATTGGTTAGCAATGGCGAGATTGTTTTGCAGCATTGCAGAACGGAGGATCAATTTGCAGACATCCTCACAAAGCCACTACAGCAGAAAAGCTTTGAATATTTCAGAAAATGCTTGGGTATGCAGGAAAACCCAGCAGTTGAAATTAAGGGGGAGTGTTGGAATTAATTTCCAACTGCCAGACACTGCCGTGCAAAGAACAAGCCGCAATGAAAGTCCGAGGGGGTCCGGAGAGTTTGGCCAGGGGAGCAGCATACCCCATCGGACTGGCCCCACACTATACAGCTGTAATATATGTCCGCAGGGGTCGATGAGAGTTTGAGGGCAGAGGTTCTTACCCCCCCGGAATTGCTGACATCACCGCAGCAAGGGGCCCACATATAATACGACCCATATGACATATATTATATGTTGTATATTGATCACCAATTTAAATGTTTGTCACGGCAATTTTTTTTGGTTGGTTTTTAAGAGGTTTTAAATATTGTTTTGATTTTAATATATGTGAAGTATATATTAAAAAGGCCCGTAAGGTGTAGATATGTGCCCAGCACATTGTAAAAGCCGTGAAGTAATTTTTATTACACAGCAGTATAAATAAAAAAAAGAAAACACAGTAAATGTTTATTACCCAGAAATGTAATTTTAATTACACAGCACAGCAGTGCGGGAGATGAAAAATCAAAGTGCCAGAAAGTCAATTAAACTTCAATGCGGTTCCAAGCGGTGCTGACAGAAGTTATTGAGACCATTAAGATTTCTGAAGCGGTGAAGTTTAGTGGTTGAGCAATTTATGGCTGAAGATATTTCTGTTTTGTAATATGTAGAGACAGAGCTGTCATTTGTAATGTAATGTTTCTCATATATGCACAGCAGCGTATTGTTAAAAACAGAGAGACAGAGAATAGTTTTTTACAGCAGAGTATTGTTTGTAAAAGACAGAGTTGTAATTTTTAATTACACAGAACAGCAGAAACAGAGTATTTCTCTGTGTGAGACAGAGAAGAGTGTTTTGGTCACTGTGTGTGAAGCAGTACCATATTTTGTAATCTCCCAGCAGTGGAATGTTATCAAATTGTTACAGCAGTTTTTTTTATATTGAATATAAATTTTTCTGAGTTGAGAACTCTGTCATAGTGAGTGAAATTTTAAATATTTCTCTGTGTTAAGGAAGACAGTCTTATTGTTTTGGAATTCTGAAAATTCCAACAGTTTCGACATCTGTATGTACTTATTTTTAGTTGGCATATTCGATGAAGAACTCGGTATGCCCGCAATAAGAATAGATGATAATCCTTCCATATTTTGGTAGTATCTATCGGAGTCGTCTAACGAGCCGGAGGAATTGCCCGGACGGTCAAAATTGGCCGGAATCCGGGCCAAAAAAATTTAAAAAAATCTTGCAGAAACAGTGTTTGAATCCTGATTTTGACATTGGAAATGGATTCAGCATCATCAAAAACCTGTAGGACACCCAAAATATTAAACTTTGATAGTTATAACATGGATTTAGAAAAATTCCTGCCGGATTTTCTGAAAATGTTATCGGAATTTTCATGATTTTCAGGGCGATTCCTCTGGCTAGTTAGACTACGGCGTATCTAATCCTCATGGATTGGAAGTTACTTGGAACTATAACCAACTTTTTTTAAGATGCTTTTTTGTTATCAATGTTTCCTGAAATGATAGAAATATTTTTCTGTTCCTCGATTTGCTGTTTCTAAATCCGATGCTATTCCTCATTATCCTCTTTAAAACAATCGAGCGCGTAAAGTTTAATGGTGGAAACCGTTGAATTTAGAGCAGCTACCTGGAGACAATATATTTTTGTCGCGAACCAAAAAATGAATCCATCACTCTCGTAGCATTGCAGGAACTGCCGTAAACAGCTCTGTAATCTGAGTGTGAGTCTGTAATGCTTTATGGGAAAAGGAAAAGGATTGTCGCAAGGATGAGAAGAATTTCCCAGCGAGCAGATCACTAAAGGAAACTGTTGGAAGTTTCAATTCAACCCATATAAATGATAACTCTACTATCATCGGCCACCAAAGGTTTATTTCGAGTATAGAAGAGCAAATAGAAACCCTAGATTTCCAAATTGCAAAATATCAGCAGGGTAATGGCAACATTTGTACAATAAAGCAAGCGAATATCTAGGGTAAACATGCATTATCCATACATACCTGGGATTGGCGAACTCATAGAGCTTCCCTCTTGGGGAGAAAACAATAAGTGCCACTTCGGCGTCACAAAGCACTGAGAGCTCGTAAGCTTTCTTCAGCAGACCGTTCCTGCGCTTAGAAAAAGTAACCTGCCTGCTCGTCGTGTTCTCAATCCTTTTCATCTGGGTTTTTCCCCTCACCGTTCTCCTCTTCTCTCCATTCCCCTTTCCCTCAAAAGACTCCATCAGATTCAAATGTATGAGATCAGAACAGAGGAATTTGAACACTCGTTCACTAGAAAAAGTTAGGCATTAAAATTGAACCCATAGCTTCACAATCCGATAATAGAAAGGGCAAACATAGTAATTACAGAAGTGATCACTTCTATTGCTATAAAATAGAAAGGATAATGGCATCGATCAACCACCATCACTTCCAAATACTGGACAGCCCGTCTATTTTAGTCAATTTCCAGTACAGTTCCCACGGATTCTGTCACACGCAAGACCTCTTTTCGAGTCGGTACGAAAAAACAGAAAAGGCAGACATTTCCGAATGTGGACCAAAATCAAATTAAGCGCGCTCGTCATTCACGTGGCAAAGCGTACGAATTGTTAAAAATGGGATTCATATATTATTCCAATTATATACCCGAATTGCCACCATTTACTTTAATGTGTATTTCCATAACCGGCACGCTCGACATAGGACCTACTTGTAAATCATTAACCTTTAAAAAATTATTTACCTATATTTGTATTATAAAAATAAATAGCCATTGATTAAAATTGATTTCAGTTTAAGTAATTCTAATATCTATGTTTAATTTACCTATCAACATTAATGTAATTTAATTATTCAAAACATTTATAATTATTAATATAGTATAATATATGAAATAAAAACATCACACACATTTTGGCTGGTTTTGTAGTACACAATTACTATTATGACTTTTATTTGTCTATTGCTAGTTACTACAATAATTTTTATTTGTTTATCTATGCCTAACTTAGAACTAGGGGATTTGAACCTCATACCTCTTTACACATAATATTTTATTTTCAGTGTCATTGTTAATTAATTTTATTATAATTTTTCATTTTTAAAATTATAAATATATTTTTAATATTATTAGATAAAATAATTGTGCTTATAATGCATGTTTCTTTTTGAAGTTATGGGTGTTACACAAGAAATATTACATGATCAACATATGCAACCAGATTATCTCAACGTGCGTACTCGGAAACTAGGTCTGTTGACCATCTACTTGCTGAATAAGGAGTCCAAAATTTAAAAGTTTTGCATGAATTTCAATAAAAAGAAAAGAAAGACCATATCATCAAAACACCTACCACTAGCAAGCCTGCAACAAAAGGATTCCAACAAAGAGTAAAACACACTATTCATCACAAGATTCAATTGGGACCAGGTCCTTTCCACTCGAACCCAATGGGAATGTACAAGGATTCATAAAATGTGCCTCTATTCTATCCAGTCTACTATCCGGATGAAGCATATGAAATCCCATGTGTTGTTGATCTCTTTTAATTCCAGTTACTACCTCTACAATGCTTGATTGGTCTCATAGTCCTCCATGCAATGCTCTTGCTACTAGTATTTTGATCTACCAATATAATAATAATGTCTGAATATACAAGGTGTGCCTCCCTTTGGTGTGGTTGGGGTCAAGGACTAATTCATGGAATTTGTTGATGAACTTCGTGTCTGATGGGAGTCCTTCCTCAGTGGCCAATATAGCTTCCCAATCTTTCTTTACATTGTGGGCCGGAGTAGAAGTGGTGGCTTTGTATCTATTGGCAGCGTCTATGCCATGAGTGCTACCACGGCCCCGACCTTGACCTCGACAAGAGTGCTCAACCCCCAACCTTGATAACCTGATCCTCTAGGAAGGGAAAGCGATCTTGCTAGACTAGTGTCATTATCCCTTATACTTTTATTTGATGTTGCAATAACCAAAGGAAGAACTTTCCACTATAACTGAGCAATGGTTGGAGTCTCGTAAAGGATGCAGGTCTTTGATGTTTAATCTTCTTAGAGAGCCAAAAGACACAGGAATAATCATGAAACTCAATGTTGCACTCAAAAAACCGAAATTGGGCATGAAATTACTTTGACAAATTGTGGGACCCATGTTGAGGGTCAATTATAGATGTCTGGTGTACATAAATGTTCCTTTTCTTTAATGATAATATGAAAATAGACAATTATGTAAATTAAAATGGATTTTTAGGCATTGACTATTTTTGACATTGAATTACTATTGGATTCAATGGCTATAGAAGCCAAGGGCTGCTATGATGATGTAATATTTTATTTTATTATAATGTTAATGAATACATTGGTTGGGGTATTCATGAAATAACTCTAGAGTTTTAGAAGACTTCTTGCTAGCTTATGAAAATCTATTTGTGGTTAAGTCCAAGATGGACCTTCCATAATATTCGCCTAAAAATCCCAAGGAGAAAATAATGATGATGATGATGATGATGATGGTTACCATCCGTTAAGACCAATGCAGTCTATCGGACCTTAAGAGAGGAAAAATAATCTAAGTTTGATTCTTCAAAATATTGTTTCTATGGTCAAAGAGAAGGAAAATAAGTGCTCCAAGATCACTATAGGTGGGTTGGTTTAATACGTCAAGAAGATTGGAAGTGTGGCAGATGGTAGGGAATTGAGAGAAAATGTGAGTAAGAGTTGGGCAATCTAAAATGAAGTGTTTTTCATCTTCCACCTGCTTAGAATCACAAACCTGACAGATTCTATCGTTCCAAGGGGTTTTGGGAATAGACCACCGCTCGGCCTCACTGCGAAGCTCATGGGAATTAGTTATTATCTTAGTGATGTTCATTTTTTTCTTATCATTGGACAACACAAAGAGATAATTCTGATTATCAAGGGTGGGGTTTATCACTTATAGTATCTTAGCTTCCTTTTACCCTCGAGCTCTTGATCCTCCCACAACTTGTCCTTAAACTTGTAGGTAATAGTATTTTTGATATTATCTTTTATTCCCATATTGAGCTCCTCCTTAATTCTCCAATGGTTGAGTCGGGATTGGGCATCCTTATGCCACCCACACTTGAGGCGAAAGTGAGGGTTTTGACTACAGTTAGAAGCAATTTTATGAAGTCTTTTCAATTCCATGTTGTCAAGCTTCTTCTTATACATCAGATATGTAAACATAGTCGTACTTTCAATTGGGGACAAACCAGATTCGATCAATAAGATAGGATAGAGAGTATTTCCCTTGATCTTAATGTTGTAGGTTATGAATTGCTTTTGAATCATCTCAATCTTCCTCCATGACTCTTTGGATATACTACAACACCAAAATTCACATTCGTACAAGACAACAGGGGTGACAAGGGTCTCAAAGAGGAACCTCTTTTTACTCCAAATGTAAAGAATTTGCATTCTGCCACCAATGATCAAAATCACTCTTTTCATATTCATTTTAGGGGTCCTACTTAGATTTTCTTTTTTTATCATTCCATTAGATCATGCAAAAAATTAATTCACTGATGGTAGCCCTAGTCATAAAACCTCACTCTCCCTCAAAATTTCACATTTGTTGACCCACCTTCATGTCTCGCTTAGCATAAGAGAATCTTAAAAGCTCATTTCACTATGTCATTATGTCAGTGAAAGTCAACCATGGAGTCAAGTCATCCAAGGTCCCATTAGGTCAATTAGATTTCATTTCTTAAGGTTCATAAATATGCCATTTCATCTCAATAAGGTCAGTAAAGGTGTGAGAGTGACTCAAATAATACTTTCTCAATCATCTGCAGAGGATTTATCATCATGTAAATATCATTTTTCAAGTTGTAATTTTGGTTTTAGAGTATGATTTTCATACTAAAATGTAATTTTATTCAAAGCAAAGATGTAATTTATTTTTTATTTTTTATGTAATTTTATGCTCATAATATGTAATAAGTTATGTCCCAAGCTGCCAACTCAAACTTCACATGCCAAACTGAAAGTGAAAAGTGCCAAACTCCAACAACATCACCCTGCAAAGAAGAAAAATCAAAGGAAAAGGGTAATCAACAAATGTTTTCAAAAAGGTGAAATGAACATTAGAAAAGTGGGTTTTCCCATCTAAATTCAATTTCACTTAAGTATTTATGTCTCCTTGACATCATTTCAAATTCATTTTTCTCCTCCACATACCAAGCAAAAACTCTAAGAGACCAAAATTTTGAGTTTATGGGTGAAATTGGTGAGAAAAACTGAGCAGAGGGCGCAAACACTGAAGGCAGGGTGCAAATGCATAGTTGAAAGCACAAATTATCTTTTGAGGGCACAAATGTTCTGTTGAGGGTGCAAACACTCTGGTGAGGGCGCAAATGCTTGACAGATGGCACAAATGACCAGTAAGCCCTAAAAACGTGTTTAAGTGGCCAGAACATCATCTTCAAATCTCCATCAGTCTACTCATCGACCTCCAACAAATCGGTAACAACTCATTCCATTAAAAAACCATTTTCACAAGTTTATGTGTTGAAGTGTTGTCAAAATTGAAGTTATAATTTGGTGTTTTGAATTTGCTTAAAACCCTAGTATTCCCATTACACTTTTGAATTCCCAAAATTTCACTCTCCTACACCTTTATATCCTTCCCACACTTACAAAAAGTCGTTCCCAAACCCATGTTTTGCAAAATCCCCTTTTCCTAAACCTTTCTCCCAAAACCCTAAGCCATATGTGTTACATCTACCTAGGCTCACAATCCCCAAATCCCTATCCTAAATCTCATTATACTACTACTCCTTATCCCCTCTCCCTTTTCACACATCCCTAGCAACATCTCCCTCATTTTCCATTTCCCATTCCCCATTCCTAATACATATTTCACACCATCCACTTCCCTAGGGCTTTGAAGAAAACACCATGGCAGAAGGGGAAGAAAACACATCATTCAGTGAAGGAGAGGAAACAGAGGCGAAGAGGCCACATAAAAGGGGAAGAGTACTCAAACTTGAACCTACCAGCACTAGGGAACTCTTGGCTTCTCCATTGGCTGTGAAATGCTTCAAACATGTTGACTGTTATGATTACTTTGAGAAAATTCAAACGGTCCAACACCATCCCATGTTGACCAGAATTTTCATATCTAGACTTCATGACAACCAAGTTACTTTAGCTGGTGTCATTTTCACTCTATCAACTGCTATTATTTTAATTGCCAACACGATCCCAAATGTTGGGGAGAAGTGGTTCAAGAAAGGTAATTTAAAGAAACGGGACTTTTAATTCTTTTTAAAACCAAGACACCAAAATCAGACAAAGAGGTTCTTTCCCTTTTCTGACCTCCTGGACAGATAAGCACCAATGATGAAGATAATCGTGAAATACTTTTCATGTGAAGATAGATTTTCAAGGCTTTATCCCTATCACATCATACTCTTAATGCATTTCTCTAGGGTAAATATGCTTAACATACCCTATTATCTTTTCCAGAGGATAGTGACGATGGCATACATTTCCCAAAAAAAGGAGTATGAACAACAAATGAGAAATCTATTTAATCATTCCCTCATTAAAATCATAGTCCTCCACCATCTCAATCAACTAAACATTGCATGGAGTACCTTCATAGCCAATGATATTTTCAAAGAGACATCTACTCAACATGCACAAAATTTCCCTTCACCATCCCATCCATCCACTTCCATCCCTCCATCTCATCACATAACACATTCATCATGATTAGATGAGTCCCCTTCACCTCCTTCATCTCCATATCATCTGACATTGGGTCACCTAGTAGGATTGAGGACATTGAGCCTAAGTGGGCTAGTATGGTTGAGGTTGAGCCATTGCCAAAAACCTACCAGAGAGGCCACAGGCATGTGTTTGCTCCACATAGAGTGGAAGGGGCCATGCCTTCTTCTACAACAAAGCAAGTGGACAAAGGTAGAGAAAAGGTAATTGAGGCAGACATCCATGATGAGAAGGACCTTCATGAAACATAACAAGGATTTTAGCATGTTGAACTAGATGAGGATGAAAATGACAAAATGACTAATGTAGCTGTTGAAGAGGTAAATCCCCTCTGTGGACAGAGGCGATCCCACTAGCCCAGATCGGGTCTAGCAACAATCAAGTCACGCAATGACGTTGGTTCCTAGTTACAAAAAGACAAATATCGCAATGAGTAGCCTACCTCAAACCCCACGCAATTGTCGTTGAAGAAAAGATGATGTTTCCCTTCCCTCTTTTGACAGATCACGATCCTTCCGTTCGACACGTTCGAACACCTGTACACATGCAAGGAAACAATGACATACAACGTAAAATCTAAAGCATATAACTATATATCAGTCAAAGAGGATATAATTCATTGCATTACATAAAGAAATGAACACATGAATGGAACCAAAATCATAGTCGCTTATATTATAAATGAAAAAAGGGAGATTACAACCAAATGCTCTGACGCTATGATCTTCCTTTGGCGGGGCTGACAGTGGAGCGTGTCTCAACAAAGCATGTCAGGAATCTGGACGAAGCTCTCTCTCTTCGGCTTGGCTCTCAATAGTTTCCCGGCTATAGTTTCCTTCCTACAAGTTCAGCTACCAAGTGTTCAGCTATCCAGTTGATGTTCAACCATCCGCACATCAATGGAAGATGGCTATATTTATAGAGGAGAGGAGGAGGATGGGATCCCTACAATAATGGAAGGAAGGCTTTATCCCTTGGGAGGTTTCCCCATAAGGTGGAAACAAGAGGCCAAAGGAGGAAGGCCTTGGTTATTCAGTCGAACCACTTCCTATGACTCATCCACGAAGTTGTTGTGATCGAAACTTCGTCTCTTTTTTTAAAAAAACTTTCCATAAGCAGATTGGCACGGGTGCTTAACTGGGACAAAGCGGCAACTAGCGCGGGCTCAGTGTTAATTTTCCTCATTGGCGCAAGGGCATAATGGGCTACCAGCTCCAAGGAAAAAGCAGGTGTTTTTAGTGGTCTGCTCAAGAAATGGTCAAGAGAGGGAATGTTGTACTCATGGCAAGGGATGCAATAATGGTATTTGCAAGTCATGGCACTTCCAATTAGTCACAGAAACGACCCTCCAATGTGCGAGATGGGGATTGCAGGGACAGTGACAAATTACTGTGTAACAGTAGCCATCAAAGGAAAGGATGTCAAGGTTAAGGAACTCCAAACTAATATTGACAGGGTCAGATATGTCATAAACTTCCTTGAGCAGGAGAATGAGCAATTGAAGACTAAACAGGTCATTGATGAGGTCAAGTATGTCACTGCTTAAAGGAAGGCAGAAAAGGCCAAAGCCATGCTAGATGAAACACTTGAAATGTATGGCTTACATGATGAACATGAGGAACAAGTACCAAGACAGAGACCTAGAACTAGAGGGCTGAAAAGAGCTCTAGCTCTAGAAGGACAAAGGGACTCTGATCTTGTTGATTAGCTAACCCTAAATGAGCAACTTGCTATAGTCATAAATGAAAACAGGGATCCATGGCTCGATAGAGCCAATCAGCACTTGGAGAAGCTTCTAGCAAAGGAAAACAAAGACAATCACCTATTGAGGAAGAAACTCAAATGCCATGCTCTGAAGGAGAAAATTGCAATGGGCAAGCTCAAAAGAGCCAAGGCAAAGATAGAAGATTTGACCATGGAGGAGAAGAAGAAATTTGACATACTTGTTGAGGCTTCCCTCCAAGCCTAGCCACATCATCATCATCCATTCTAAAAATTTTGAGGCATTTTGGAAATTTTTTTGCAAAATCTAGGATTTCCTAAGTTTTTTGTAAGAAGCATTTAGCAGAAAATTGGTCATTTGTGCAACGCCCTAAGTGCTACGTAAATGGTTGGGGCACTTTTTGAGGGAAAGAAAGCTACCGTTGGATTCCTAAATACCAATTCATTCCAAAAAACTATGTTTCCAGCCTTGGTTTGCGGTTTTGACAAGTGAAAAGGTCAAAAAACCACCTAAAAATGATCTTTCTACCCCTGTTTTGACCCAGGTGCTGCACAAATACCATTCTTGAGAGAATGACATTTTGAGGGGTCAAATCAGCCTCATTTTCAAAACTGGAGGCATTATATTCAGAAAGAGAACTGGAAGGGCTTTCCAACAAACCATCTTGGGCCTGATTTGGACACATTTAGGTTAGTCAAAAATGGCCCTGAACATGGAGGGCTCAAATGACACTGCCAGGGCGTAAATGATAAAGGGAGGGCGCAAATGACTATTTTGTTGAATTTTTTGGAATTTCTTTAAAATTTTGACTTTTCTTCAAGAAATCATGTTTCTACTTATGTAATTAATGGTGGTAAATGTAATTATGCTATGGATTAGTTACCTAGGGGTAGATTCATTGGGTAAAAGTTATCATTGAGTCAAAACGAATCAGTTTGAGTGTACTTAGGAATGAGTCACTTGGACCATCCTACATCTTAGTTTTTAGTTCAGTGTTTTGTGGATCTCTTCCTCACCTCATGGATTCAACCCCTGAGGATGAGTGAATTTCGTTTTGATGTCTATTTAGTCCATTTCTTCACTCTTATCAAGGGTTGGAATCAGTTTGGATGTTAGCTTGTTGATCAAAGAACTATTGTACTCAGTTTTGGCCAGTTAATAAAGAAGAGTTACAACTATTTTTTGGGATACATGTGGTATGATGTTTATCATTGTTTTTCATTAAGTTTCATATTTTATAAGGTGTTGTATTCATGTTAATTACACCTCTATTTTATTATTTCTTTCAAGTTGATAGGCTAAACACATGCTTTCTCATGCTCTGTTTTGGGAAAGATATCATAATTTGTTCATTTTCCTCTATTTAGGAAGAATACAGCTTCCATGCTCTTCCTAGCTTCTCATCAGTCTTAAAACCATATCATCTCAATCATCTTAAAGTGTTAAGCCTTATGCCTACCTTGGCTCATTGAATCTCTACAGCCCTATCTCATTTTCCCTAACCTAACTCCCTTTACGTAATATATCCATCGAGTGAAACCCAACCGAATCAAATCAAAACAAACTCTGCACTTCATATCTAGCCTAAAAACCCTAATTCCTCCGGCCCTCTTGGTTGTGACCTTGTGGAGGGAGCTCTCTTACTTGGTAGGGCTAGCTACCAATCCAAAAGCTTGGTATGTGGTTACCTCTGTTGGGATTCCTTCTTCAGCCTTGGGAATCTGACGGAGTGATAACGTTCTAGCGTCGTTGCTGGGGAATGAAAACACAAATTTTCCTTGGGTGTATGACAAATATTTGTCAGAAACTAGTCCTTTGGATGATAGGATCGATTGTCATAAGGTTGATTTCATAATTTCAGTGTCTCGTAGCAGATATGGCTTCTCGAAGAAAATATACTAGGTCTAACCCTAATCCAAATCCGGTTTCTCTCGTCGAAGATCCTGAAATAATCTTAAGGAAGCAAAGATCTCAACCAGCTTCAAATTCTTTGGAGTCTCCTCCTCGAGATTTGGTAAGATCCTTCTCATTACCTTCTGATTTGGTAGCCATTCAAGATTTAGTTTTTTATACTAAATTTGAGTTGTCACTATTTAGAACCAAATCCGAGACTGATTTGAATACAGTGGTCCCTGAACCTTGGATATTAGAGTTAAACCCATCATTTGTTGAGGCTGCAAACGAGACTGATGTCAAAATTTCTAAACAATATTACAAGCTAGAAAATTTAGCCAACTACCTAAGTTATACTGTTGAAAAAGCCCTCATTCAATACCAGCAAGAAACCCTTCACATCCCTGAAGTTTCCCAAATATATATTGTTTCATCATTTATCCCATCATCATCTCAAATTCCCCCTAAAGGACCTCATCAGATCAATCCACCCTTCATTCCTCCCCCTCCACCACATTCAATAGGAATGTTGGCTCGTTTTGGACCTTTAGTTCTCCCTGGTAATCTTGTTGATCTACCACAAGGATATGGCCAAAGAATTCCCCTCTTCATTGAAAACCTTGAAATCACTGCCCATCAGCACATGGCCAAAATCACAACCTTCATAGATATTGAGGAGTTAGATGCAGATGTTGCCAAGATGCGAATCATCTCACAAAGTTTTTCTGGTGAAGTTAAAACTTGGTTCCCTGCTCTAGCAGCTAATTCTATTAGGATTCCTGTTGAACTAACTAATGCTTTCTTAGCTAGATGGGATGAGAAGAAAAAACCTTTTACAAATCCTTGCTGAGTATGACTCCCTGAGGCGCAATCCTAATGAATCAGTTCCTGATTATAATTCCTGATACCTCATAATCTATAATTCTATCCCAAATGAAATGAAACCACCTCCTATTTTGGCCCTCCAACATTATCCAGATGCTTTTGACCGAGATATGGCCTACTCATTGAGAGAGATAAAACCCACTACTCTAGAAGAAATGATCAAAAATTCAGTGAGTATTGAGGCCAATCTCTTGATTAAGAAGTCAAAACTCAAAACTGAACGTAAAGTGACCATTAAAGAGGAACCTTCCACCTCATCCAACAGTAAATTTTATGTTTTTCTTAGGACCATGGAAAGAATGGTCGATAAAATGTCTATTTGAGATAGAAAAACAGAGCCACAAATAAAAAATCCGAACTTTTGAGGCCAGCAGCAGCAACCTCAGTTTCGGATAAAGAAAATAGAACAAAGATCTCTCGAAACACAACAATAGTAGCAAATTAGGACACCACTACAATAGAGTTATGCTCAGAGTGATGAAGAGGAAGAACCAACAGTGGAGGAAAATCTTATTTTTACAACTGGTGGTCTACCCATCTTTCTGACCAAAGATGAAGAATATGTGGAAAAACAAGTTTACCTAGTGATAAATATTTCATATTGGAAAATGATCATGAGTTAGAAGTAGAATCTGATGATTATCAGAGAGGATACCTGAATGCATTGAGTTCCTAGCAAAGGCAATACTCCTTGAGAAGTCATGATGTTCCAATCAATCCACCTCCAAAGAAGACAATTCAGTAGAAAGAAGTACCATATAATCAAGTTTCTCAAGCCAATCAAAATAAGGTTAAAGAGATTACAACTCCAAATCAAAATAGAAGCAATCAACCTTCTACAAGTGCACCTGTCAAAGAAAGAGATATTCAGAGGAAAGAAGCTGCACCGAGAGATCATGTTGAGAAAAGGGATATTGTCATAAAAGAGGTAGAAAGAACTATACCTTTTAATTTAGCGTCAGAAATTTCAAAGTTAAAGGTGTCTATTCCTCTTACTGAATTGGTCAAAGTTGATAAATATAAATATCGTGTAGTCAAAACCTTGAAATTTGATCCTTTATCCGACATGGTTAATATAGAGGATGATCAACCCGAGTTAGATAGTGAGGTCCCTCCATTTTACTTGAGCCTCAAAGTCCACCAATTCATTCTTCATAACACTATGTTAGACTCTGGGGCCTCCCACAACCTCATGCCTAAAGCCATCATGGAGAAGCTTGGCCTTGACATAACCCGCCCATATCATGATTTATATTCTTTCGATTCTGGTTGTGTTTGCTGTTTGGGTCTAATCAAAGATCTAGTTGTCTCCCTAGAGCAAATCCCGAACAAAAATGTCCTAGTGCACGTGGTGGTTGCTGACATTCCTCCACGTTTCTGTATGTTGTTATCAAGATCCTGGGAGGCTAAATTGAGAGGTACACTGCAGTTGGAGTTTACCTACGCAACTATTCCTATCTTTGATCAAATGAGAAAACTATACCCTGAGACTAAAATGAAATATATGATCACAAACAAGGAAAGGCCTAATAATAATCCTATAAACAATGTACATGCAGACTTAGAGTTCCTCATTTTGTACAATGATTCTGGATTAAATGATTTAGATTGTCAATTAGTAGAAATATAGGATGTTCCTGAAGTTCCAGATTGCATTAGAACAATGTTAGAAAAAGAGAAAGAGAACGTGCCTACCATATCCAAACAGCCATCACAGAAGGCAGATGAAAGTTCAGAACAACATAAAGAATCAGATCAGAAAATTGCGTCAGATCAGAGTCAAGAGTTTCAGCACCTTGAGGAAGAATATGGTCTATGGAACATGGAATTTGATAGCGTCATTGTTAAAGATGGGGCCGGCATTGGTTTATGGATCCATAGCCCATTTCAACAGCAAAATAAAGTCCCTAATAATGTTAGATTGTGTTCCTACAAATTAGCATTCGATTGTACGATCAATAAAGTTGAATATGAGGCACTCATTACTAGTCTGAAAATTTTGAAAAAATTCGGAGGTAGAAGAATTGCAGTCTATGGTGATTCAGAGCTGGTAATTAAACAAATCAAAGGTGAGTATCATGCTAATCACCCAAGGGTGAGAAAATATAGGAATGCAAAACTTGACATTTTGAGAATGTTTTCAGAACATAAACTTAAAGTTGTGCCAAGGTTTCAAAATTTGATGGCTAATTCATTAGCCACTGCTGCAAGTAATTTCAAAGCTACAACGTTTTCAAATAAAAAATTTGAGATTCATATAAAGCACAGGCCCTCCATTCCTGATAAATTGAAATTTTGGCAAGTATTCTGAGACGATAGGCAGGTGAACAATTTCCTTCAAAGTGAAGGTGAGTTTGAGAACTGTTCTATGGACGAAGTGTATGACAAGGATGACCAAGTCATCGAGGCATATCAGATTAACATACTCCAGCTCAAGGGAAATAATATTCCAAAAGGCCTCATACCTTTGGAAGAATTATTTGATCAAGATGACATGGCAAGAAAAGCTACTTTGGTTCCCACAAAAAAAGGCGTAGAAGATGTTAATATTGGAACAACGGATCAGCCAAAGTTCATCAAGCTTTCAAAGTCTTTGTCTCACGAGGTAAAAACTAGATATGTTGATTTGTTTACTAAGTTTTCTGACGTGTTTGCTTGGAATTACTCATATCTAAAGGTGTGTGATAAATATATCATTCAACATACCATCCCGATAAAGCCAGACCAAAATCATTTTAGGAAAAAGCTCAGGAGAATGAACCCAAAGTTGTTGTCATCCATTGAGAAGGAAGTAAACAAGCTCTATAAGGCAGGTATTATTGTTCCAATCAGATTTTCCAGTTGGATATCCAATTTGGTTCCAGTGCGAATGAGGACTGGCGAAATTTGACTATGTACAGCTTTCAAAAATCTAAACAAAGTGTCGCTGAAAGACAATTACCCGCTGCCCAAAATGGACCACATTCTTCATCAAGTTGTAGGACCCACCAGGATGTCATTGTTGGATGGTTACTCAGGGTACAATCAGATCCTTGTGCATGAGGATGATCAAGACAAGACAACGTTCACTACACCATGGGGTACGTTTAAATATGCTAAGATGTCGTTCGGTTTGAAAAATGTCGAGGCCACTTTCCAGTGTGCCATGGACATAACATTCGGTAAGGATAAAGATGTCTTCCTTGTTTTTTATTTAGATTATTTGAATGTTTATTGAAATTCAGATGATGAGCATTTACACCATTTGAGAGTTGTGTTCCAGCGATGTAGAAAATTTGGGATATCTCTTAACCCTAAAAAGTGTCTATTTGCTATGGAAGAAAGGAAGCTTTTGGGTCACATCATCTCAAAAGATGGGATCCAGATAGATCCTTCTAGATTTGAAGCGAAACAACAAATTGATTTCCATCGTAACAAGAAGGAAGTCCAAGCATTCAACGGTAGGATGAATTTCCTACGTAGGTTCATTCCCAACTTAGTAGAGCATCTTAGAGAGTTAACTAATATGCTGAAGAAGGAGAATGATGTAAAATGGTTTGAAAATGTTCGCAAGTCATCCAACTCGGTGAAATTTTCTTTGACCACTGCTCCAGTTTTGACAAGTTCCGATTATTCACTAGATTTCATTATTTTTTCTTTTGCTTATGAGCATACTTTGGCAACGGTACTAATGCAGAAAAAAGATGGGATAGAGCTGCCAATAGCATTCCTCAGTCGCACAATAAGGGATGCAGCTCTTCGATACAACATAATCAAGAAACATGCCTCGGATTTAGTTAAAGCACTCAAGGATTTCCGTGTTTATATTTTGCACTCACATATTTTGGCATATGTTCCAAACACAGTTGTTAAAGAAGTACTCATGCAAACAGATCCGGATGGAAGAAGAGGTAGATGGATAGCATCGATCTTAGAGTATGACATTTAGATCAAGCTGACCAAGTTGATTAAAGGGCAAGGCTTAGCCAAGCTCATGGCTGATTCAAATCTACATGCACTTGACATAAATCTCATATCAACACTATCCGATGATGAAGAAGGTGTAGTCTTATTCAAGTATCAGATCTCTTTTCATTATCTCCATGATATGATGATATCATTTATATTTTACAACATTTGAACCCTCCTCCGAGCATGTCAAAGAGTAAGAGCAGGTCCTTGAAACTTGAGGCTTCAAAATATTGCATACTAGATAATGCACTCTACTGGAAGGATCCTTGAGGTGTGTTACTCAATTTCTTGGTTGAAGATGTGTCCAAAGAAGTGATGAAGGATTTCCACAAAGGAGATTGTGTAGGTCACTTATAATGCAAGACCACTGCCAACAAAGTACTAAGAGTGGGTTACTATTGGCCTACATTGTTTACAGATTTGTACAAGACAGTCATGAGCTGCCATGAATGCCAACTTTTCCAAGGTAAACATAAGCTTCTTCCTTTACTATTACAACCCATTTCAGTTGAAGCTTCTTTCCAGCAGTGGGGCTTAGATTTTATTGGTGAGATACATTTACCCTCACCCACTCAACACAGATGAATACTTATCGCCACAGATTATTTCACAAAGTGTATCGAAGCGATCCCAACCAGGCAAGCTCAGACTCAGTTATAATTCATTTTTTAGACACTAACATCTTGTCCCAGTTTGGTTGTCCTAGAAAGATCATCATGGATAAAGTTACAACGTTCAAATCAAAGAATATGACAAAATTATGTTATAGGTATAACATTAAGTTGGGTCATTCTACAACATATTATCCACAGGGCAATGGATCAGCAGAGTCCTCCAATAAATCTTTGATCAACATAATAAAAAATATGTTGGAGGCAAATAAGAAGAATTGGCAAAAGAAGCTAATTAATGAATTGTGGCAAGATCGAGTAAGCAACAAGAAATCCATTGGCATGTTTCCATTTCAGGTAGTTTACGGTGTGGACATGGTTTTCCCTTCTTCATTGGCTGTTCCAGTTATGAAACTTTTACAAGAAGTGGGAAGTGAAGAAAATGACATACAACACTAGATAAACCAAATGATTCACCTGCAGCAAACAAGAGAAGAAGTGTTTCAGAACACTTCCAAGCTCCATGATAAGATCAAGCAAATCTATGACAGAAAAACCAAGCAAGATGATTTCAAGATCGATGATGTAGTACTCCGATGGGATGTCAGGAATGAAGACAAGGGTAAGCACGAGAAGTTAGATAATTTATGGAAAGGACCTTTTAAGATTGCAACTTCTCATTGAAAAAATGCATATCTCTTGTAAGAAATGGATGGGAAAATTTTCTTAGGCGGGCCAATTAATGGTACGCTCCTGAAGCACTATATTTGTTGATTTGAAATTGTGAAAAAAAATTCATCCTCATTGTATCTATTAGTTTAATATTCCTGCAAGTTTTAAGTGGAAAAGCACTAGAGTTTGGAGCCCGAAGTGAAGGCCATGCAGCTTCATTGAGTTTCTACCATTTTCAAGTTAAGTTTTAGGTCATTGTTTGTGTCAATTTCAGTCAGTTTCAAAGTCAGTTTGTGTCATTGAGTTGTCAGTATTCAATCATGCATTTAAGATTGAATTTTTTGATCGTATTGGCCCAATGGTTAGGCACTTGGTCTACGGTTTTCTTGACACCTCCAAGGAGCTGGCATCCCCAATAAGGCCGATGTTAGTGTCATAATTTGCATTCTGCCATCAGTGATCAAAATCACTCTTTTCATATTCATTTTAGGGGTCCCACTCAATTTTTTTAATCATTCCATTAGGTCATGCAAAAAATTGATTCACTGATGGTAGCCCTAGTCATAAAACCTCACTCTCCCTCAAAATTTCACATTTGTTGACCCACCTTCATGTCTTGCTAGGCATAAAACAATCTTAAAATTTCATTTCACTATGTCATTATGTCAGTCAAAGTCAACCGTAGAGTCAAGTCATCCAAGGTCCCATTAAGTCAATTAGGTTTCATTTTTTAAGGTTCATAAATATGCCATTTCATCTCAATGAGGTCATAACAGGTGTGAGTGTGACTCAAATAATACCTTCTCAATCATCTGCAGAGGATTTATCAACATGCAAATATCATTTTTAAAGTTGTAATTTTGGTTTTAGAGTATGATTTTCATACTAAAATATAATTTTATTCAAAATAGAGATGTAATTTAATTTTTAATTTTTATGTAATTTTATGCTCATAATATGTAATAAGTTATGTCCCAAGCTTCCAACTCAAACTTCACATGCCAAACTGAAAGTGACAAGTTCCAAAATTGAGAAACATCACCCTGCAAAGAAGAAAAATCAAAGGAAAAGGGTAATCAACAAATGTTTTAAAAAAGGTGAAATGAACATAAGAAAAGTGGGTTTTCCCATCTAAATTCAAATTCACTTAAGTATTTATGACTCCTTGACGTCATTTCAAATTCATTTGTCTCCTCCATGTACCAATCAAGCACTCTAAGAGACCAAAATTTTGAGTTTTTGGGCGAAATTGGTGAGAAAAATTGAGCAGAGAGTGCAAACGCCGAAGGCAGGGCACAAATGCAGAGTTGAGGGCACAAATGGAAAGTTGAGGGAGCAAATGCTCTGTTGAGGGTGCAAATGTTCTGTTGAGGGTGCAAACACTCTGGCAAGGGCACAAATTCTTGATAGATGGTGAAAATGACTGGCAAGCCCTAGAAATGTGTTTAAGTGGCAAAAACATCATCTTCAAAGCTCCCTTAGTATACTCATTGACCTCCAACAAATAAGTAAGATCTCATGCCATAAAAAAAACCATTTTCACAAGTTTATGTGTTGAAGTGTTATCAAAATTGAGGTTATAGTTTGGTGTTTTGAATTTTATTAAAACCCTAGTACATCCATTACACATTTGAATTCCCAAAATTGTGCTCTCCTACACCTTTATAACCGTCCCACACTTACAAAAACCCATTCCCAAACCCATGTTTTTCGAAATCCCCTTTTCCTAAACCTTTCTCCCAAAACCCTAAGCCCTACATGTTACATATACCTAGGCTCCTAATCCCCAAATCCTATCATAAATCTCATTATACTACTACTCCCTATCCCCTCCCCCTTTTCACACATCCCTAGCAACATATTCCTCATTTTCCCTTTCCCATTCCCCATTCCTAAAACATATTTCACACCATCCACTTCCTTAAGGTTTTGACAAAAACACCATGGCAAAAGAGAAAGAAAACACATAATTCAGTGAAGGAGAGGAAGGAGAGGTGAGGAGGCCACATAAAGGGGGAAGAGTACTCATACTTGAACCTACCAACACTAGGGAACTCTTGGCTTCTCTACTGTCTATGACATGCTTCAAACGTGTTGGCTATTATGAATTTTGTGAGAAAATTCAGAGGGTCCAACACCATCCCATGTTGACTAGACTTTTCATATCTAGACTTCATGACAACCAAGTTACTTTAGCTTGTGTCACTTTTACTCTATCAACTGCTATTATTTCAGCTGCCACCGAGATCCCAAATGTTGGGGAGAAGTGGTTCAAAAAAGGTAATTTGAAGAAACAGGAATTTGACTTATTTTTAAAACTAAGACACCAAAATCAGATAAAGAGGTTCTTTCTTTTTTCTCACCTCCTGGAAAAATATGGACCAATGATGAAGATAATCATGAAATAATTTTCATGTGAAGGTAGATTTTCAAGGCTTTATCCCTATCACATTTGACTCTTAATGAATTTCACTAGGGTAAGGATGCTTAACATACCCTATTATCTTTTTTGGAGCATAGAGAATATGGCATACATTGCCCAGAAAAAGGAGTATGAACAGAAAATGAGAAGTCTATTTCATCATTCCCTCATTATAATCATAGTCCTCCACCATCTCGATCAACTAAACATTGCATGGAGTACCTTCATAGCCAATGATATTTTCAAACAGCCATCTACTCAACATGCACAAAATTTCACTTCATCATCCCAGCCATCCACTTCTATACCTCCATCTCAGCCCATAACACATTCATCATCATCAGATCAGTCCCCTTCAACTCCTTCATCTCCATCTCATCATGACATTGGGTCACCTACCAGGATTGAGGACATTGAGCCTAAGTGGGCTAGTATGGTTGAGGTTGAGCCATTGCTAAAAACCTACCAGAGAGGCCACAAGCATGTGTTTTCTCCACATAGAGTGGAAGGGGCCATGCCTTCTTCTACAACAAAGCAGGTGGACAAAGGCAAAGAAAAGGTAATTGAGGCAGTCATTCATGATGAGGAGGACCTTCATGAAACAGAACAAGAATTTCAGCTTGTTGACCTAGATGAGGATGAAAATGACAAAATCACTAATGTAGCCATCAAAGGAAAGGATGCCAAGATTAAGGAACTCCAAACTAATATCGACAAGGCTATATATGTCATAAACTTGCTTGAGCAGGAGAATGAGCAATTGAAGACTAAACATGCCATTTTTGACGTCAAGTATGTCACTGCTCAAAGGGAGGCATAAAAGGCCACAGCCATGCTAGATGAAACACTTGAAAAGTATGGCTTACTTGATGAACATTAGGAACAAGTACCAAGACAGAGACCTAAAATTAGAGGGTTGAAAAGAGCTCTAGCTCTAGAAAGACAAAGGGAAGCTGAGCTTGCTGATCAACTAACCCCAAATGAGCAGCTTGCTATAGTGATCAATGAAAACAGGGAGCCATGGCTTGATAGAGTCAATCAACACTTGGATAAGCTTCTAGAAAAGGAAAACAAAGACAATGACTCATTGGGGAAGAAAGTAAAACACCATTCTCTAAAGGAGAAAATTGCAATGGCCAAGCTCAAAAGAGCCATTGCAAATATTGAAGATTTAACCATGGAGGAGAATAATAAATTGGACATACTTGCTGAGGATTCCCTCCAAGCCTAGCCACATCATCATCAGCTATTGTACCAATTTTGAGGCATTTTGGAACATTTTTGCAAAAACTAGGATTTTTCTGAGTTTTTTGTAACTGGCATTTAGCAGAAAATTGGTCATTTGCGCAACGCCCTAGGTGCTACGAAAATGATTGGGGTTATTTTTTAGGGAAATGAAGCTACCATTGGATTCCGAAAGAGCAATGCATTCCATAAAACTATGTTTCCAGCCTTGGTTTGCAATTTTGATAGGTTGAAAGGTCAAAAAACCACCTAAAATGACCTTTCTGCCCCTGTTTTGACCTAGGTGCTGCACAAATACCAGTCTTGGGAGAATGGCATTTTGAGGGGTCAAATCAGCCTCATTTTTAAAACTGAAGGCATATCCAGAAAGAGGACTGGAAGGGATTTCCAAAAAGCCATATTGGGCATAATTTGGAAACCTGTAGGTTAGTCAAAAGTGGCCTGGAACATGGATGACACAAATGACGATTTTGCCGATTTTTTTAGAATTTCTCTGAAATTTTGACTTTTCTTCAAGAAATCGTGTTTCTACTTATGTAATTAATGATGGTAAATGTAATTATGCTATGGATTAGTTACCTAAGGGTAGATTCATTGGGTAAAAGTTAACATTGAGTCAAAATGAATCAGTTTGAGTGTAATTATGAATGAGTCACTTGGACCATCCTACACTTCAGCTTTTAGTTCAGTATTTTGTGGATCTCTTCCTCACCTCATGGATTCGACCCCTGAGGATGAGTGAATGTTGTTTTTATGTCTATTTAGTCCCTTTCTTTACTCTTATCGAGGGTTGGAATCAGTTTGGATGTTAGCTTGTTGATCAAGGAACTATTGTACTCAGTTTTGGCCAGTTAATAAAGACGAGTTGCAACTATTTTTTGGGATACATGTGGTATGATGTTCATCATTATTTTTCCTTCAGTTTTATATGTTAGAATGTGTTGTATTCATGCTCATTACATCTCTATTTTATGATTTATTTCAAGTTTATAGGTAGAACACGTGCTTGCTCATGCTCTGTTTCGGGAAAGATATCATAATTTATCCATTTTCCTCTGTTTAGGAAGAATACATCTCCCACGCTCTTCCTAGCTTCTCATCAGTCTTAAGACCATCTCATCTCAATCATATTAAATTGTTAAGCCTTATGCCTACCTTTCCCCATTGAATCTCTGCAACCCTATCTCATTTGCCCTGACCTAGCTCCCTTGACCTAATATATGCATCCAATGAAACCCAACCCAATCAAATCAAAACAAACTTTGCACTTCATATCTAGCCCTAGAAACCCTAATTCCTCCAGCCCTCTTGGCTATGACCTTGTGGAGAGAGTCCTCTCCGACTTGGTAGGTTTTGTGGAGGTAAATACCCTCTGCGGACAGAGGCGATCCCTACTAGCCCAGATCGGGTCTGGCAACAATCGTATCACGCTAAGGTGCAAGTTCCTAATTGCGATAAACCAACTTGCGAATAAGGCCTACCTCAAGTCCAACGTTGTTGTTCATAGAGAAGATGGCGCTCCCGTTTCCTTGCTCCAGCAGATCACAATCCTCTCACTCACCGCGATTTAACACCTGCGCACACAAGAAACACGACAAACACAAGCGTAAAACCCGATATATGCAATTATGTATCAGTCAGAGACGACACAACTCATGATCATAATGAACAATATGAGTGGAACCATAACCAATAGTCGCTTATCATTAATTCATACAAAGGAAAATACAACCTGGCTCTGACGCTGAATCTTCCTTCGGCGGGTCGTCAGCGGAATACGTCTCAGTAAAGCTTGTCGGGAATGGGGACAAGCCTCTCTCTTAGATCGTCAATCTCCTTGCTATGGATTTGGCACTATGAGGACTATCAAAGCTCTTGCAACATTCTTTAGGCTATGAAGGCTCTTGGAGATTCTTGGCGACTCAACCATTCAACCCTTCAGCTATTCATCCCCCTCATCAATGGATGAAGGCTATATTTATAGAGGAGATGAGGAGGTTGAGATCCCTACTGTAGTGTACCTAGAGGGGATAATATAGGGTACAGAGGGAGGTACCCAAGGGAATAATATGATGTATTAATATAAGAATGATAAATAAATGGGCCATAGTTAATAAATAAAGTGGTTAACCCACATTATGTAAGGGACCACATGTAGCAAGGGAATAAAGTGATAAGCCCATTGTATTGGATGTATGGTATTAAGAGACCCATGGCAACTACCCATGGTATTGCATGTATGAAACCTATATAGAGGTTAGAGACTCTCCATTGAGAGATGTCAAGGATTATTGTTTGGCAAGCATATAGCTTATGGAATGATCTCCTTCCTTAAGGAGTGAATGTATGGTGTTGCCCTACCTCAAGGGTTTGGATATTAATGAAGATCTGAAGTTTTATCTTCTATGGTGTTATTTCTTGGGAATATTTTCCATTTCTATACATTTTATTGTCAGATCTATTAGAAGTGGTATCAGAGCATTTCTTGGGCATAGTTTGGAGATTTGTTTTTTCATTTTTTTGCAGGAAATTTTTGGGCGGCGAGTTTGTAGAGCAGATCTAGAAAATTGGTGAAATTTTTTTCAGAAATAAATATCAGATCTGGATTCCTTACGGAAAAATACCCAATTTCAAAACAAAAAAATCAGTCGGATCGGAGTCCGGATGAGGGAGTTATCACTGATTTAAATCAGCGATTTTTTCAGAAATTTTGTGACACCGGGACAGTTGCAGCGCAAATCTGTGTTTCGAGAGTGCCTAGATCGGGATTTCAGCCATATTTTTAGATTCATAATGGCTATTCCATTTTCAAAAACAGGTTATATTAAGGATTCTGAGTTATATTGACCGAGTAATGTCCATTTTAAATTCTTGCCAAAGAAATTTTTGGGCGGCGAGTTTGTAGAGCAGATCTGGAGAATTTGGTGAAATTTTTTCTGAAATAGATATCAGATCTAGATTCCTTACCGAAAAATACCCAATTTCAAAAAAAAAAATTAGTCGAATCGGAGTCTGGATGAGGGAGTTATCATTGATTTAAAATCAGGCATTTTTTTAGAAATTTTGTGACGTCGGGGCAGTTGCAGCGCAAATCTGTGTTTCCAGAGTGCCTAGATCGGGATTTCAGTCATATGGTTAGATGCAGAATGGCTATTCCGTTTTCAAAAACAAGTTATATTAAGGATTCTGAGTTATATTGACCGAGTAATGTCCATTTTAAATTTTTGCCAAAGTAAGTGATTTTCTTCAAAACCCTTACTTTATTTTATGGATTCTCACAAGATGAAGTTTAAAGGAAAAGATGATGGCCCTACTATTGAAGATTTTTTACAACATCTCAAGGCTCAATATGCAAGTTTTTGGATATGCTCCATAGGGCTTCATATGAAAGATGAGGCAAATAAATGGTGGACCTCACTTGACAGCTCAGTGAGGAAACTTCCCGAGAAAAAACTTGAAAAAGTCCTTTTGGACAAGTGGTCTCAAGATGGAAAGAAGGATAGCAAGAGCCATAAAGACTTATTTTCTACTAATATTTCCATATTACGGATTCATGGAAGTATTCAGAAAGAGAACATCGTTGTGTCTATCATTCCTAGTTGCAAGCATAATTGTATCAATGTGAATTTGGCTAAAAAATTGCAAGTTCCAACAAAGCATATTGAAAACACACAGGTTGATAATGAAGATGTTCAAATTTATAAAGATTTGAAGATTTCTATGGATAAGTATGTGTTGCATTATGATTTTTATGCTTCAGATATGGCTGTTGTGGATGTTGTTTTGGGACATCCTTGGATGGAATCCGTTGGTACTGTCAATTTTAATGTGCAAAAGAAATTCATGAAGCTCTGGTATAAAAAGAAGAAAATTACATCGCACGATATTTGCATTAGCAACCATGCATTGCATTCTGATTTTTATGCTTCAGATATGGCTGTTGTTTTGGGACATCCTTGGATGGAATCCGTTGGTACTGTCAATTCTAATGTGCAAAAGAAATTCATGAAGCTCTGGTATAAAAAGAAGAAAATTACATTGCACGATATTTGCATTAGGAACCATGCAGAGACCGAGGAGGAAGAAGCAAAAATATCTAACGACGTAGACACATCAGATGATGAGCCTTTGATGGTAGACAGCCAAACACAGACATCAAAGCAAGTACCAATAAAGGAACCAGACACCACTCCATCACCAATCATGGAGGAATTAAGGAAAGATATTACATCAGTTAAAGCTTCAACATATCACCACCCACATCACCCAGCAAGACAACAACCATCAAGGTGGCAACGAATTAGCAACAAGGACAACAACTCTTGGATGACACATCGAGAGGTGCGACGATCCACTAACAACACATCAATAATGAAGAACCACCAAAACCCGCTTCCATCTCAAGCGAGTGAGGCACTGACTAGATTACGTGTTCACCTTTCCCTTGGATGGCTAGATGCACATGAATGGTACCAGTGGAATACTCTTTTGAGTAGATCTTATTATTTGTGTTCTTCTCATGTTTCGGGGATGAAACATGTTTAAGGGGGGTGTAATGTAGTGTACCTAGAGGGGATAATATAGGGTACAGAGGGAGGTACCCAAGGGAATAATATGATGTATTAATATAAGAATGATAAATAAATGGGCCCTAGTTAATAAATAAAGTGGTTAACCCACATTATGTAAGGGACCACATGTAGAGAGGGAATAAAGTGATAAGCCCATTGTATTGGATGTATGGTATTGAGAGACCCATGGTAACTACTCATGGTATTACATGTATGAAACCTATATAGAGGTTAGAGATTCTCCATTGAGGGATGTCAAGGATTATTGCTATCGAGGATTATTGTTTTGTGACATATGGCTTGTGGAGTGATCTCCTTCCTTAAGGAGTGAATGTATGGTGTTACCCTACCTCAAGGGTTTGGATATTAATGAAGATCTGAAGTTTTATCTTCTATGGTGTTATTTCTTGGGCATATTTTCCATTTCTATACATTTTCTTGTCAGATCTATTACACCTACAATAGTGGAAGGGAGGCCTTATCCCTTGGGAGGTTCCCCATAAGGTGGAAACAAGAGGCCAAAGGAGGAAGGTCGTGGTTATTCAGTCAAAACCACTCCTGATGACTCATCCACGAAGTTGTTGTAATTAAAACTTCGCCACTTTTTTTTTAAAAACTTTCCAAAAGAAGATTGGTGCAGGTGCTTAACTGGGACAGAGTGCCAATTGGCGCGATCTCAGTGTTAAGTTTCCTCATTGGCGCGAGTACATAACGGGCTATCAGTGCCAAGGCAAAAACAGGTGTTTTTAGGGGTCTGCTCAGGAAATGATCAACAGAAGAAATGTTATCCTCATGGAAAGGGATGCAATGATGGTATTTGCAAGGCATGACACTACTTATTCGTCACAGAAATGACCCTCCAATGGGCGAGATGGGGATTGTAGGGACAGTGACAAATTACTGTGTAACAGATGCCCCCTAAAGCATGAGGCCCGAGAGAGAGAGAGAGGGGTGAAATGCTTTACGAGAACGTGTCCAACTGAAAACACTGCCGTCGGAAAACCTGCGTAGAAAAGTACAACTGATATCTCAAATAAATGATATACGTGGTATGGGCACAACCATCTATAACAGAGCATACAAGAATCCAGATCCGAGGCATGGACGCAGCAATCTAATAAGGATCGATAAATAGACTCAGGTATGGTCGCAGCCATCTAATGAATGAGTCATGTAACCAATCATAATAACCCACAAAATTGCAGCCTGGATTGCTACAGACGAAATCTAGGCTCTTGTGCTCCATCTCGACCCGAACAAAGTACAAGTTCAAGCATGCGAATAAGTGAGCTGAAGTCGAACATGCAAGAACATCGCCTGATTACCAGCCAATGATGAAAGTTGTTAACAGACGCGAGCGGTACCACCAATAATGACAATGGCCCTCAAGGTACTATAGGTACAATCTATGGCATGTGAATTAGTGAGCTGGCGTTGAACACCCGTAGAATCACTCGATCAGAGGCCAATGATGAAAACCTCACGTCGAACGCGAAGAACCTGCCATTGAGGCATGCAGGCTCCAAGGTACCAGAAGGGAGTCTCTAAATCAGCTTCCTGGATAATGAGTTGAAGTCGACAGGAAGTGACCTTGATCGAAGGTGGGCCATAGTGTTTCCCACATCATCGACGCGAGATAGAGGAGTATAATGTTTTTGTGAATCAAGACCAGATGAGAATCAGAGGAAGGTTGAAATTCTGCAGAGGTCAACTTCTCTTGAACATATGGGCGGCACGACAGTGGATTTGGTAGTATTTGACATCTAAGGATCAAAGGTCACGGTGATGAGGCAAAGAGCATATGAGAGGTCAAAAAGGATTACCCAAACCCATGGAGGCAAACAGATAATGAGATGAGATGTCTCGAACCTGACACGAATCCAGACAAGTGCGATGTTAAAGAGCGACATACTGCCGACACGACAATGATGCTGGTTCCATTTTTTCCCACCATTCCTGGTGAGTACCTCAATTATTTTTGAAAACAAGCTTGAAGGGGATAGCATATGCTTGTCATATAAGCTCATCCTTCGGACGAATCCATCCTAGTGCATTTAACGAGCCCTAGGAAGGAGGAACTCGAATATCGTCATTTCGACTGGATCCGATGTCATCAGGATTTAACGAGTCTGACAAAGGAAGAACTCGGCGTCTTTTCATGTTTAGAGAGTTTGAAAAGACAACGGAAAAGTAAACTCCAAAATTTCCTTTTCGTAAATAGTTCCTCAAATCCGAAAAGGTAGAAAACTATGTCTGAGAAAACCTCCTAGTCGCGATAGGCTAGGGTATTCCTTTTTCGTAAATAATCTATCCCAACCCGAAAAAGGGGTAAATGTATACTTGGAAGATGTCGTTTCGTGTCCAATTTAATGAGATCAAAACGACAAGCGACACGACAATCTTTTCATGTTTAGAGAGTCAGAAAAGAGCTGAAAGATTACTCCTCCTAGAGGAATGAGTGGTATAAAGGGAAGCAACTGGTTCCGGTGATGGTGGAACCGCTCAGAACAAGTAAAGGTTGAGAGGCTGGCTAACAAGACCACTCATCGCAGTGGTTCCTCAGGAACGGGTAAAACAACCAAGTGAATGCATATGATCATCCAAGAAGATAGTGACGATGGAATGAGAAAACCAAGGCTCATCTAGCAAAAAAAGGCTGATAAAATGACAATCACAAGAGGTAAAATGGGGATGATTTCATTTTTACACAAGCTTGGAATCAAAAAACTCTGCTTGAAGTTGGTTTCATTTTTACACAAGCTTGAAACAAAGATAAACTATGCTTGAAACCAGTTTCATTTTTACACAAGCTTGAAACGGAAACAAACTATGCTTGAAAAATTAAGAATGCCCCCAACATGGTGACTCAATTCGAGGTACATGCCCCCCAAGCTTCAATCCATATGAAAGGCAGATGGAGTGAAGGTTAAATTTACGAGATCAAGAGAAAGACTCGACTGGGATTTTACGAGATCTCATCAAAGACTCGAATTGAACGGGAAAGTGTTTCATTATTTTAACGAGGTTGACACATTAAAAAAACTATCCTCAGGACACCTTGTTTCATGGTTTAAGGAGCTTGGCACAAGACAAGGAACTCTGCTCCGAAAACCTGGTTTCATTTTTTAAGGAGCTTGACACAGGAAAAGAACCATGCTTCGATAGATCTTGTTTCATTTTTTAAGGAGCTTGACACAGGAAAAGAACCATGCTCCGACAACCTTGTTTCATTTTTTAAGGAGCTTGACACAGGAAAAGAACCATGCTCCAACGGTCTTGTTTCATTTTTTAAGGAGCTTGACACAAAAAAACGAACTATGCTCCGAAGAGCTTGTTTCATTTTTTAAGGAGCTTGACACAAGAAAACAAACTATGCTCCGAAAAACTTGTTTCATTTTTTAAGGAGCTTGACACAAGAAAACGAACTCTGCTCCGACAACCTTGGTCTGCGAAAACAAAGATTCTGGGTTCGATCCCCCACGGAGTCGCCAATTTGTTGTGGAGGTAAATCCCCTCTGCGGACAGAGGCGATCCCTACTAGCCCAGATCGGGTCTAGCAACAATCGTATCATGCTAAGGTGCAAGTTCCTAATTGCAATAAACCAACTTGCGAAGAAGGCCTACCTCAAGTCCAACGCTGTTGTTCGTAGAGAAGATGGCGCTCTCGTTTCCTTGCTCCAGCAGATCACAATCCTCTCGCTCACCGCGATTGAACACCTGCACACACAAGAAACATGACAAACACAAGCGTAAAACCCGATATATGCAATTATGTATCAGTTAGAGAGGACACAACTCATGATCATAATGAACAATACGAGTGGAACCATAACCAATAGTCGCTTATCATTAATTCATACAAAGGAAAATACAACCTGGCTCTGACGCTGAATTTTCCTTCGGCGGGTCGTCAGCGGAATACGTCTCAGTAAAGCTTGTCGGGAATGGGGACAAGCCTCTGTCTTCGATCGTCAATCTCATTGCTATGGATTTGGCACTATGAGGACTATCAAAGCTCTTGCAGCATTCTTTAGGCTATGAAGGCTCTTGGAGATTCTTGGAGACTCAACCATTCAGCCCTTCAGCTATTCAGCCCCCTCATCAATGGATGAAGGCTATATTTATAGAGGAGAGGAGGAGATTGGGATCCCTACAATAGTGGAAGGGAGGCCTTATCCCTTGGGAGGTTCCCCATAAGGTGGAAACAAGAGGCCAAAGGAGAAGGCCGTGGTTATTCAGTCGAAACCACTCCTGATGACTCATCCACGAAGTTGTTGTAATCGAAACTTCGCTTCTTTTAAAAAAAAACTTTCCTTAAGCAGATTGGCACGGGTGCTTAACTGGGATAGAGCGCCAATTGGCACGGGCTCAGTGTTAATTTTCTTCATTGGCACGAGTACATAACGGGATATCAGCGCCAAGGCAAAAACAGGTGTTTTTAGGGGTCTGCTCAGGGAATGATCAACAGAAGAAATGTTGTCCTCATGGAAAGAGATGCAATGATGGTATTTGCAAGGCATGACACTACTTATTCGTCACAGAAACAACCCCCCAATGGGCGAGATGGGGATTGTAGGGACAATGACAAATTACTGTGTAACAGTAGGGCTAGCTACCAAGCCAAAAGCTTGGTCTGTGGTTACCTTTGTTGGGATTCCTTCTTCAGCCTTGGGAATCCGATAGAGTGATAACACGATCGACTTACAATTTTTTTGAAGCTCATAATAAACTTTCCAGCCCCCAATAATCATTTTCTCGATGTTATAATTCCAGTTGAGATGATGAGGGATGTCAATGCCCAAATACTTATAAGAAGAAATCTACTCTAAGCATTGGTTATTATACACAAAACTACAATGGGTGATCTTTTTGGATTTAATGATCATGACTTTAGTCTTGTCGGTATTAATTGTCATGGCCATATTGGAGAAGTAGTCATGAAGAATCTGGAGCTATTTCTCAAGGTCATCATGGATTTTTGCAAAACAATGATATCATCGGCATATAGGAGAAGAGTAATGAGAACACCAGCAATCTCGGTGCCCTCGCACCCCGCAGATTCCAGAAACTCCTCTAGCTTATCAATGTATATGCCAAAAAGGGTAGGGGATAGGGGATACCCTTGCTTAACTCCAATATTTCAATTAATGTCTTTAGTCCACCCCTCGTTGGTCTTAAGCTCGTAAGTGACGGTCTCATATAGATGAATCACAACAATCCTCAGCTTCAGAGGGACCATGATCTATTTAAGTATCTCCCAAAATTTATCTCGAGGAACAATATCGAAAGATTTACCAAAGTCAAAAAAGCAACAAAAAAGATCAGCTTTACTATTGTGACATTCCTTTGTAATAATTCTAAGAGAGACTAAATGGTCAATAGGCGAGTGGTGTCTCCTAAAGCCAGCTTATCCTTGAGCTCTTTTTCCCTGGCTTTCAAGCCAAAGGCTAATCTTCTTCTCCAAAATGAGCCCATAAAGCTTGGCCAGGATATGGCTAATCATAATGGTCCCGTAGTTAGAAGGAACACTCTTGTCCCCATTTTTAAATATAGGTACAATAAAGCTTTGCATCCAAAGCTGAGGGAAGCCATGTGTTACAACCAAATTGAGAAGCTTGTGGAGATAAGGAATGAGGATAGATCTTCCCATTTTAAGGATCTCAACTTGGTATCCTTCAATATCTTTAGCTTTCCCATTAGCGAGCTTATGAATACCAGATTCAATGCCTTCAAGAGAGAATACATCCTCCTTAATTGGAGTGATTAAGGTAGTGCCCATAGTGTCCGGAGAGTCATAAAAATTCTTAATATAGTTGTCCCATTTTTCTAAGGGGATATAATGGCTATAATTGGCTTTACGGACAAGAACATTTCGCCAAAATGTTTTGGGCACGACTTTAGAAAGGTGGAGAAGATAATCTATCTTTTATTAATATATGATCTTTAATTCCTCTTGATGATATTTTTGTATATATTGATATTCTGCATCTTAATGATTTCATTAGGAGCGTCTCTAATCACTTTCCTGGCAATATTTCAATCTTTGTCATACCATGGATTGGAAGTTCTATTAAACTGCTTAAACGAAATCTCATTAGAAAACTTGCTAATGGTGTTGGAAAGGATAGTAGTGAAATGGTAATAAATTTGATCAATGTTATTATTATAATTCACGGGGCCTAAATCCCTCTCTAAATCCCTTAAGAAGAGGTTGGTTTTACTTCCATCAAAGCGAATGTGTCTTTTTCTTTCAGTGATCTCTTGCATGTGGGTGGTATTCATAGCAAGATTGAGGGATAGAGACAAAGGTTTGTGGTTAGAGTCAGGCTCGAATCCATTAAGAAGCTCAAAGTTTGTAATATGGTTGAGGATGAGGATGTCATAAATTGAATAATCCACGACATTGCTACCCAGTGCATGGAAACATGTCATCTAACCCGAGAGGGGCCACTTGTTAATACCATTACAAATAATTAGGTCATGGGAACTACAAAGTTTGAGGAGCTCGGTGCCGAATAAGTTCTCGATAATGTCCTCATATTTCCTCTTGAATTTATTTGCTAAGATACTATCTTCATCAAGCCACAAGGGATCAGGGTTAGAGTTGTTGCTTAATGTAATGGATTGGTTAGTATTAGTTCTAGCATTAAAGTCTCCTAATAAAATGATATTACCATCACTTCTTAGGTTGAAGATGTCTTTTTCTAAAGAATTGAAAGGACAATTCTTATCCAAGTTTTTCTTCTTATAGGATGTAGAGTTGGTAGAAGTGAAATAATAGATTGCAAGAAATATCCTATTGGTGGTAGAATCAAATATTTCGATCCAAATATATTGATTGAAGGAGTTGATTTTATGAAGTCGGATGTGAGAGGAAAAAGTGTTACTTATATAGCAGCCTATACCACCAAAACCCTTCCGAGAGGATTTCTTATTCCAACCAGACCAAAGAGTGAAACCGTCGAGGTGAGAGACCCTAGATTCATCATGCTCCCATGTTTCAACTAAGAGAATAAGGTCAATGTCACTCGGGATCCAACTTACCATAGGACCTTTACACCATGGAAAGCCACGACAGTTGTAGAAGAGGATCTGGAGTGATGTAAATCCCTATTTATCACTCGTGCTTGAGACTCTATCTCTAATAATAGCTTTCCTATTCCTAATGATTGCCCATTTCCCGAAATTTCTTGCATCCTTGACCTTTTGGATTTCTTTCCTAAGTTCAGCTTGGTTTTCTGGAATGAGATCTTTATTTATAAATATTCATGTTCCTTTTAGACTTGGGGATTTCCTGAGTATATCAAGTTTATGTTCATGACAACTAACCTTGACACGGATGAGTCTATATTTATGCTCAAGTATCTTTTCGACCCTTATTGCTTCTGTAAGATAGGTTGTTTCAATTTGAGATTTTGTTTTTAATTGTTCTTTAACCATATCTAATGTGTTTTCATTTTTTTGTTCTTCTATAACCGCAACTATACTATTTAAGGCTTGTTTCTGGCACTCATGGTAAAAAACAATTAATTTATTAATTTCCTCTTTGATGGGTTTAATATATAAGTTATTTTCTGTGTTATTTAGGGTTGGATTATTTTGTAGTTGTTCTTTTAGAGTTTTAATCTCGGTTTTCAAGGTGTCATTTTCTTCGACCATTGTTTGTTTACTATGTTCTATTTATTGAATTTTACCTTTCATTTTTTGGAGTTCAATTTCGAGTGTGGTTATTTTATTTTCTAATGATTTGTGGTTTTTATCAAGCATTGTCGTTAGTTCTAGTTTAAAATGATTTTCTCTTTCTTCTCTTCGTCTTTATAAACACTCAACGTACTCATAGAGTCTATCTAATGTGATTTTACTTGGTATGTCTTTGCTAGAGAGGGGCTTAGAAATATGAGGGGAGGTATTCATAGTGTAATAAAACAAAACTTAACACGAGGAGGGTAAGTGAGAAAGTGTGCACCTGTAAAGTAGGACCAAAGTGAGGTTTCCACCGCACCTTGGAGGCTAAGTATTTGGCAGATATAGATCTTGCTTCTGTTGTCCCAAAATTGAAGTTTTGAGGAACTTGCTGACACCCATAATCAACAAGAGATGGGTACCCCTAACTATCCCAGAAATTCTTGCCTGTCTCAAAATTACAAGACTTTTTTAGGAAAGAGAGTTGGGGGAAGTGGCAGGAATCCCAACAATAGAGAAAATCATAAGTTATTTGTGATAATTTTTGGTCAACGTTGTCGAAATCCAAAGGATAGAGAAGATAAAAAATTAGGGTTTAGGGCTAGGAAAAGTAGTTGGAATCCCAATAACAGGAAATTTAAAAGTTATTTATGATGCTTGTTGGGCAATGCTGTCAAAATTCGAAAAACATAGAAGATCCGAAATTAGGGTTTAGGGTTGGGGAAAGTGGTTGGAGTCAAAGCATCGAAGTAGTTGTAGAGATGGAAGAAGTACATGTAGAGGTGGTGTGATTTCAGGAGGAAGAAGGGGAGTTGATGAAGTGCGATAGGGAAGTTGTTGAAGAAGTACAAGTAGAGGTGGTGTGATTGCAGGAGGAATATTAAGGGAAGCCAATGAAATGCGATAGGGAAGTTGTACAGTAAGACCAAATATACAAACAATGGGAGGTGTCGCCCCTAATCTAGTGAAAATAATTAGGTGAGAAAATCTGTGGAAATCCCTACTCTTCGCGTCTATTACCATAATCCGTTAGATCCCTGCTCTTTGCCTCTACAACCTCGAATATAAAAATATAAATAAAATATAAAACAATCCAAAAACTATTGTGTAAAATCTACCTCCACATTTCTGCGGCTTCAAATTTCTAAGCTTTCCTGCGACTTTCGTTGCTTAGCAGAGAGACTATGAAAGGATATATTCTATGCGGCTTCAAATCTCTGAGCTTTTCTACCGCTTTGTTGGGCCTCAAATATGCCCATTTTTTCCATCATACAAAACCATTATTCATAACATAAATTCTGACACTTTTACACTCATTTCACACCATAATTTCATCACTTGTCACCAATTCATGACTTACGCCTTGTTGTTGATTATCATTAGTTTTCTTAACTTTCTATGATTTAAGATGATTTATTCATGATTTTCTGATGATGGTTTCACTAAGTCCAATTGTCGCAAGGTTCTATTGCCATAAATCTCCACAAGTCAGCTACTACAGGTTGAGTACGAAATACATTCCTGTAGGTTAAAATATGAATTTTGTGATCAAATGGGGAAGAATATTGAAATTCCGACAGTGGGTTTTGTTCCTAGCACCCTCATTCAGGTAACCCAAAAACATTTTGGCAAAATTTGTCTTCATGAAGGCGTTATGGAAGGGGGAATATTCCAGTGCAATGTTAACTATGGAATTTGTGCCGAAATTGTGATTTGAATGTTTCTACCACATTCATGGGTTGGATAAGTCTCTCATGCTCAAATAAGGAAGCAGTTTGTCAAAGCCTCATACAACTGATTCGAAGATACTATTGTCCAAGATTATTTACAGTTAGTAAGTTTCCAGGATTAGGAATGTTTGTTAAGTTTGCATTTGATGGTAGCCTTTTAAAAGGCTTGATGTAATTTGAATTCGTTCATTGTGGGATTACAGAGCAAAGTATTGTAATATACCATTGCTACAGACATTTTCAAAGGATTTCAAACAATGTGTGACTGCCTTTAAGCATGGAATCAAATCATTTCCAGTCTATCTCATTGTGAGTATAATATTCATGTTTTGATTGCTATTTTACTGAAGTATATTAGCTTGCTCCACGCATGGGAGGGCCCACCACCACCTAGAAGCAAGTTCTGTAGTTCATTTCAATCATAGGAATTAGATTTGCAGAGTGAATTTTGTTTAAACATTGCTTAGATCTTTGAATGCTTTCATTTCTGCACTCAATACTCTTACTATGTTTTGTAATTTGATGTTGAATGTTGTAGATTTAATTTCTCAATTTGTAAAGACCAGCAAGGATTTCATTGAGTAATGATTCTTAACATGTGAATGATTTCTCTGATACGATTGCATATAGCAGAATATTTAAATAGTATTTTTAATTTGGAAACATACAAGGGTTAATCACCATATCATACATTTGGAAATGAAATTGGTTTTATGCTCTGTTCATTTCCTATTCAATATTGAGTTCTGCAATGTCATGCCTATGTCAGGAATGCCCAGTAGTAGTGAAAATAAACATTGGTTATTAACTGAGTTTGCAGCTTAGTTTTGAAACTTAGTATAATCATAATAAGATTGAATTGAAAGCTGTAAGTTAATTCTCTTCCATAGGAATGATTTTCTGTGTTTATTTACGGTAGTTTTAAATTAGAATAAGCTTTGATATTTGAGTATTTTAAATATGAGTATTTTAATTTACGCAACATAAGGATATTAATTTGAAACCATCATTTAATTTCTTTTAAAAGTATTTGCAGAATTGAATGCATGAGCTAAGAAAGATCAATATGTTAGTTCTTGTTGATTTGTTTTATGCATCCCGAGAATTAGATGAGTTGAATTCTTGTTTGTTCATTGCTTTAGTTTAAGTTTGTTTGAATGAGAGTGAGTTTTATTGGTATTAATATTTATCATAGGTTTGGTATCATTTTAAATTAATCTTGATTGATTTAATATTGTTTTACCTAGATTAAATAGATCTTATTATTTAGATTGAGATTTCCATTCAGATTAAAATCATTTGAATATTCATTTGTATTGCTTGTTTTATGATTAATTAGAGTTGGTTTTGTTTGCATAGTGATTAAAATTTCTTATATGTTTGAACATGTTTTTCTCAATTGATTAGTTTCAATTAGAAATAGAAATTATGTACTTAAACATCAAGTTGATTTCTTACTCTATTTTAGATTAGATGATATGATCATGGGTTCCCTGTGCTTGTGCCTCGAAGCTTATGAGCACCAGATTGATAATTTAATGTTGGAAATTATAGCAATATATTTCCCCAACATTTTTGGTGACGTTGTCGGGGAGGTGCGAAAGGGATTAGAGCCTAGTTTCTTTCACAAATGTTTTTTGTGTGATCATAGTTGCAAGACAATCAAAGGGCGATGAGTGTACGGTAAGACGTGAGTGAAAAGCGACACATCCACTCTGGTAGGGTTGCTCCAAAGTTTGGTTGTTTGAGTAAGCAATTTTGGTGATTTTTATTGCAATTAGCAGCTTTAATTCATTTAGGTTAAAATTTCAAAGCTCTTTAAAGAAAAAAACAATTTTGGGGTGTTGTAAGAACCCTTGGTACTAATCCATGTTGCAAGACAGGGATCATCAACCAACAGGAGAAATTCAAGAATGATTAAGAGCCTGAAGGATGTCCCTCAAGTACTTTCTCAAATCTTAGTAGTCGCTGGGATATATGCCTCTCAGGAATAGTTTATCTTGACCACATTCAGGAAATTATCTCTCTCTCCATAGTCAGAAAATGATTTGGAAGTCCCCCTTGATTCCTCCTGCCCATCAACCAAGGATATCAATTAATTTTGTAACAATTCTTATGGGGATCATCCAGCTGAACTTGAGATCAAGGACCTTTCACCATGCCCAGTAACAAGCCTTGTATGCATTACAAAGACCAATTATCCAAGTTTTCCTGGCATGACCGAGGAGGACTTTTAGAGTGGTTTAAAGTAATAAATGAGCCAATACCACAAGGATTACATAGAGCATTGGTTCCAGATCACAATCCATTCAAAGTACCACTCTCATCTTCAAATACTCGTTGTATCACATACCTAAAAGTTGTTGGTTTTTCATGTTCATATACCTTCTAAAGTTTATATGTTAAAATTGAGCATGAATTTATCCTTGTACCTGATCCGCACATGGCTTCATTGTAAGTTCTCTTTCACTTGAAGGAGGACATATTTTCTCCAGTATAGTAGGAAACTTAGTATTGTAAATAAATAAATGAAATAGTAAAGAGAAAAACAAGTCTTTTTGTGAAAACCAGCTTGAATGGCGCAACTGGAAAGGGACTTTGCTTGAAAACTAGGTAACTAGTGGGCTCGTTCCCAATAAAGTTTATAATTTTGTACAAGTTCTTCAAATCATGTATCTTTTAAGTTATTATGTTTGTACTCAAGTTGGTTGATGTGGGATTCCTTAAGGCCCACCTGCCAACGAGCCTTGTCCCATCGACATCAGTACATTATCTGGGACCAATTTTAGGGTTAGATAAGGTACCTGGGAGCTTGCATGCCTTAATTGTAGGTATCCTTATCATATACTAAGGAAATACATCAATGTTTCTTCATTGATGAATTATGCAGTCCATTCGACTCCAAAAAATCTATTCATGGCTAGTAAAATGTACCTAGTCCTTGATTCCCATTGACATCAAGGGTGGGATATCTCGCATTGGTTAACGACATCATCAATGGTCAGTAATCCAATGAATCTTGCCTATGTTCGACATGGAAACCATTTATTCACATAAGAAATATCCGACACTTGTGTGTAGCCGTTGAAGACAATATGGTTTTGGTGATCTCAACACAGATTTGCAGCAGTTTGGATTTTTGTATCAGCATTTCCATTATCATTTGCAGTAGCAGACACCTTTCCTGAGTTGTTTGGGGACATGCAAATCCTCAGGCATGGGAGAGAAGGGGACCTTCAGTTCATCCTTTATCTCTTCAGCTCATCCTTTAGCCTTCTTCAGCAGATCAGATCAACAGTCACATCAGCCCTAACCATTCCATCATCCACTTCATTTTACAGCACCAGGCACTTCAACAACAAAGGTAAAAATTGAGGTAAATTTGGCTTATGATTCTCTAACTCATTAGAAGGTTAAAGAAACTTAATGATTCACCACTTCTTATTCCACACATTTCATCCTTCATAAATCCTTATCCTTTTATTTCCTTCCATTCATTATGCATATACTCTGATAACAAGACCATGTAAAAGTGAAGCCTTGGTGCATTAATCAAAGCAATCTCTATGGTATCTTCTCCTTCCATGATAAAAAGCATTATATTCACTGGATGAAGTCTTTACTACCGTGAAATGATAAAGGAAACCACATATATACATTGGTCTTATGAAGACAGAGTATGCAAGCACCCATTCACCATCTCCATCACCACCTCATTTCATCCATCGTCCCTCCCTCACTCGCCCATTTCTTGTCCTCAATTTGTATTTCTTTGTAAATCAGTATGAAGAGTGTTGCACCACAAGAACCAACACCTCAAGGTATTCAAGCAGTGTTTCTCCACAAGAACCAACACCTTCAAATATCCAAGCAATGTTGTCCCACAAGAACCAAAATCTACAAAACAGTGTTAGCAATCTGTCAATGAGCAAGAGATTTATTTGCATGAGGACACACAAACCCTTAGGAATGGGGGGATGTTGGGCCTCAAATATCCCATTTTTTCCATCATACAAAACAATTATTCATAACATAAATTCCGACACTTTTACACTCATTTCACACCATAATTCCATCACTTGTCATTAATTCATGACTTATGCCTCGTGGTTGATTATCATTAGTTTGATTAGCTTTTTTATGATTAGAGATGAGTTAGTCACGATTTTCTAATGATGGTTTCACTAAGTTCAATTGTCACATGGTTCTATTGCCAGAAATCTCCATAAGTCAGCTACTGCAGGTTGAGTAAGGAATACATTGTTGTAGGTTAAAATATGCATTTTGTGATCACATGGGGCAGAATATTTAAATTCCGACACGTGGGTTTTGTTCTGAGCACCCTCATTTAGGGAACCCATAAATAGTTTGATAAAATTCGTCTTCATGAAGGAGTTATGGACAAGGGAATATTGCAGTGCAAATTTAACTACGGAATCGAGGCCGAAATTTTGATTTGACTGTTTCGGACACATTCATGGGTTGGATAAGTCTCTCATGCTCAAATAAGGAAGCGATTTTTCAAATCCTCATAAAATTGATTCAAAGATATCATATTGTCCAAGATTAGTTACAGTTAGTAAGTTGCCAGGATTAGGAATATTTGTTAAGTTTGCATTTGATGGTAGCCTTTTAAAAGGCCTGATGTAATTTGAATTCGCTCGTTGTGGAATTACAAAACAAAATATTGTAATATCCCATTGTTACAGAACTTTTCAAAGGATTTCACACAATGTGTGACTTCCTTTAAGCTTGGAATCGAATCGTTTTCTGTCTATCTCATTGTGAGTATAATATTCATGTTTTTATTTCTAGTTTACTGAAGTAGATTACCTTGCTCCAGGTGTGGGAGGGTCCACCACCACCTAGAAGCAAGTTATCTATTTCATTTCAATCATAGGAATTAGATTTGCAAAATTAATTTTGTTTAAACATTGCTTATATATTTGAATTCTTTCATTTCTTCACTCATTACTCTTACTCTGTTTTGTAATTTGAAGTTCAATGGTGTAGCTTTCATTTCTCAATTTGTAAATACCAACAAGGAATTCATTGAGTAACGATTCTTAACATGTGAATGACTGCTATGATATGATTGCATATAGTAGAATATTTAAAGAGTATTTTTAATTTGGAAACATACAAGGGTTAATCACCATATCATACATTTGGAAATGAAATTGGTTTTATGCTCTATTCATTTCCTATTCAATATTGAGTTCTGCAATGTCATGCCTATGTGAGGAATGCCCAGCAGTAGCAAAAATAAACATTGGTTATTGACTGAGTTTGTAGCTTAGTTTTGAGACTTAGTATAATCATAATAATATTAAATTGAAAACTGTAAGTTAATTCTCTTCCATAGGAATGATTTTATGTGTTTATTTGCAGTAGTTTTAAATTAGAATAAGCTTTGATATTTGAGTATTTTAAATATAGGTGTTTTAATTTAGGCTGAGTAAGGATATTAATTTGGAACTGTCATTTTTTTTTTTTTAAAGTCTTTGCAGAATTGAATGCATGAGTTAAGAAATATGAAGAGGTTAGTTTTATGCATCTTGGGAATTAGATTAGTTGAAGTATTGTTTGTTCATTGCGTTAGTTTAAGATCGTTTGAATGAGAGTGAATTTTATTGGAATTAAGATTTAGCATAGGGTTGGTATCATTTTATATTAATTTTGACTGATTTAAGATTCTTGTACTTAGATTAAATAGATCTTATTATTTAGATAGAGATTTCCATTTAGATTAAAATCATTTGAATATTAATTTGTATTGCTTGGTTTATGATTAATTAAAGTTGGTTTCATTTGCACAGTGATTAAAATTTCTTATATGTTTGAGCATGTTTTTATCAACTGATTAGTTTCAATTAGGAATAGCAATTATGTACTTAAACATCAAGTTGATTTTTTACTCTAGTCTAGGTTAGATGTTATGATCCTGCATTCCCTATGCTTGTGCCTCGAATCTTACGAGCCCCAGATTGATAATTAATGTTGGAAATTATAGTAATATATTTCCCCAACAATATTTCTCTAATTATTCTCTCGAACGATCAATTTTTGGTGCGCATTTCAGATCCGCATTTCCCCAGTGCCCTAACTATAAAATTAAAAAATAAATCTCCAAATAATGGCGCTGAAACTTTCATAGCTTAACAGAGGGATTCCGAAAGGATATATTCCATGCGGCTTCATATCTCTGAGATTTTATGTGGCTTTCTATGGATTAGGTATTTCTATAATTATTTTCTAAGTGGGATAAAATAAAGCGCAACGGGGGAGAAAGACGTGCTTTAAAGAAAAATAAAAATATCTTTTTCGAAAAATATAAAACAAAAATATCTAGGCAAAATCTTGGCAGACCTTAAAGCAAGACATTGCTAAAAATATGATAAGAAGTATTAGAGCCATATATTACTAGTGTAGTCCCTTATTGTTTCTAGTGTAGCCCCCTTATTGTTATTAGTGTACCCTTGTAGTCCCCATATTGTTATTATTGTGACCTTACATTATTATTGTTAGGTCAGCTAAGATTATATTGTGACCCCATGGACTCCTATATATAGAAAGAAGATTTTTTCATTTCTGTCATCCAAGAATTTTTCATTTATGTAATGTAAAGGAGGTTGCCCCATCAAAGTGGTTGATTTCTAAGGCATTGATCTCTATTTGATTCTATTTTGGGAGTTGATTTCATAACATTTGGTATCATAGCTTTGGATTCTAGGGTTTCGCTGCTTCAAGCAGGTCATAATGGCATGTTCTCTATAAATTTTGTTCTTCGAAGGTTCAAAAGTTTAAATAAAACCCATTTTTGAAGAAATCCTGAGGAACTTCGGGTAAAAATTTCAGATCTTGGTTCGAAATATTTTCGGAGATATGATTTGTGGAAGTTAGGGTTGTTTTAGGCTCCCAAGTTTCATCTCAAAGAGGTTACCTTGGAAAAATTGTCATAACTCTCTCTCTGAGCATATGATTGGATGTTTGTAAAAAGTGGCAAAAAATACACAGACTGAAGTTTCCCATGTATCAATTTCAAAGAAAAAATAGGAAACAATGACATGTGTCCCACCGTACAAGTTAGCTCTACTAAACTAATCTATAATTAGGTCATTTTGGGAGATTGGGGCCAACTTTTCCTTGAATAATCCAAATCAGGTCTGACCTGTGGCATTGGAGAGAAGATTCAAAGGGCTACTAAAGGACCGAAGATAAAATCTCGGGGATCCGAAATTATAGAGATACACCAGTTTCAATCTCGATCTCCTCAAAAGCAAGAAAAAGATGTGTATTTTTTTAAAAAAATTCATAAGTCTTGTTTAAAAAATCAGTTTGAAGTGATTCCAAGGGCATATTGAAGCATAGGTATCGGTATTGGGTTATAAAATGCCACTTAAAAATAATTCAACACCCATTAATCCCTCAGAAGTTTCTACTATGACTCGTGAAGAGGAAGAAGTGAAACATGATATATCAAAATTACAAGAACAAGTGCAACAAATTTCGCTCTCGCAAAGAGTAATAAAAAATGAAATAGAAAATGAGATGGATGATGTGAAAAATGACATGGAAGCTAAGATGGATGGTTTGAAGAATGGCATGGAAGCTAATATGGATGGCGTGGAAGCTAATATGGATGGTATAGAAGGCAACATGGATGGTTTGAAGAAAAACGTAGAAGCTAAGATGGATGGTTTCAAAGAAGACGTGGAAGCTAAGACAAATGGTTTGAAGAATGGCATGGAAGCTAAGATGTATGGCGTGGAAGCTAAGATGGATGGCATGGAAGGAAACATGGAACATTTAAAAAAATACAAAGGTTTGAAGGAAGGTTTGGCAAAGTTGCTACAAGAAAACCTTCCTAATGGCGAAAAGGTAGTAGAGGAAACTCATGAAGAGAACAAAAGAAATGTTAATCATAATTTCATAGAATCTAATGTTGGATTTAAGACCCACCATATTCCAAAGATAGATATGAGGAAGTTTGATGGCAAGGATCCGATAACTTGGATACTAAAATTGGAGCAATACTTTGAGCTTCATAATACACAAAACACACAAAAGGTACACATTGCAACTTTATATTTAGAAAAAAATCAGTTTGTATGGTATTGATGGCTTTGTTCTCGTAAACCACTGGTCACTTGGTCAATTTTTACGAAGGAAATGATAGCACATTATGAAGATACAAAGGGCAACACCTTCTTTAGCCAATTGATAAATCTCAAACAAAAAGGTTCAATGATGGAGCACATTGAGGACTTCCAAAAATTGAATATAAGGGTAAATAATATTCCAGAGGAACATAGGATTGTCTTCATATGGACTCTAAAGGATAACATCCAACATGAGGTTCGTCTTTGGGAACTTGATACATTAGAGAAGGCATCCAAGTTGGCAAGAAAAATTGAAAGAAAAATTATGGCGACAAGGAAGCCTACCACTCACAACTATAAAGATGGAAGTGTTGCTACTCCTAGACTTGCACAACCCACAAGGTTGACACCACAAAAATTGGAAGAAAAAAGAGCAAAAGGGATTTGCTATAGTTGTGATAGAAAATACACTAAAGGTCATAAGTGTGGTGAGAAGAAATTATTTTACATATATTGTGAAAAGGAGGAAGAAAAGGAACAAGAAACTTCAAAAGAAGAGGATATACACCAGGAACCAACCCTACATGAAGAAGAAATGAATCCGGCCATATCCTGTAATGCATTGGCAAGAATTACCACTCCTCAAACTCTCAATATAGAAGAACATATCAAGAACTCAAATGTAATAATGCTTATTGATTCGGGTAGTACCCATAATTTTATTCATTGTAAGGTAGACAAGGAATTGAATTGCTTCCCATACCCAGTGCCAGAGTGTCGAGTGATGGTGGAAAATGGAGGAACTATAAATTGATCTAGAAAGTGCCATAATATCAAGCTAACCATGGAGCAATATGTATTGAATTGTTCAATGCTTTCCATTCCAATGGGTGGTGTTGATGTTGTACTAGGAGTACAATGGTTACAATCTTTGGGGATGTTAGCTTCTAATTTTCAAGAAATTTTCTTGAATTTTTTTCGAAAGGAAAGGAAGTTGAACAAGGTATCGTAGCAAAGCCGAGAAAGATAATAAGCTCTAATGTCATGATAAAGCTTCTTAATAAAGGACAACGAGGCGTCATTGCACAATTACGGTCATTAGATGTTCCAACATCAGAATCATTTATTTCTCTAGATCTCCAAAAAGACTTGGACAATCATTCCAAGGTATTTGAAACTCCCAAAGGATTCCAACCTAGTCGTGATCATGATCATGCTATTCCTTTGATTCCAAGAAGTGTTCCTCCAAACATCAAGCTTTACAGATATCCTTATGTCCAAAAGAGTGAAAGTGAACACAAGATTGCAGAAATGTTAGAGGTTGGTATAATTCAACCTAGTCAAAGTTCTTTCTCTGCTCCAGTAGTATTGGTTCACAAAAAGGATGGATCATGGTGCATGTGTCCGGATTATAGGGAGATCACTAAGCTCACTATTAAAGATAAATTTCCCATTCCTGTGATTGCTGAATTATTGGATGAATTACATGGAGAAATTTGTTTCACCACGTAGGATCTCTGTTTAGGATATCATAAAATTAGAATGAACATTGAAGACATTCCGAAAACAACATTTCTAACTCACGAGGGTTATTATGAATTTTTGGTCATGCTATTTGGCCTCACCAATGCACCTTCTACATTTCAAGAGTTGATGAATTCCATTTTTAAACCCTTCCTTAAAATACTTGTATTAGTATTTTTTGATGATATACTAATCTACAATAGGTCTTGGAAGGATCATGTTCAACATGTTGAGAGGGTGCTAAAACTATTGGAGGAGAAACAATTATATTCAAAAACCTTCAAATGTTTCTTTGGAGTACAAGAGGTGGAATATTTTGGTCATATTGCATCTCAGGAGGGTGTTAAGGTAAACCCTAACAAAATTAAAGCCATTAAGGAATGGAAAGTCCCCACAACCATAAAGCAGTTGCGAGGATTTATCGGGTTAACAAGGTATTATCGCAAGTTTGTTAAGAATGATCAGAAAATAGAAGCACCTCTAACAACATTATTGAAGAAAGATGCATTTTTATGGACTCCTGAAGCAGCTAAGGCCTTTGAACATCTTAAAGAGGCAATGTTCCAAGCATCAGTCTTTGCTGCACCAGACTTCACAAAAAAATTTACTGTGGAATGTGATGCCTTAGGAAATAGAATTGATGTTGTTTTAATGCAAGAAGGAATACCCATTGCTTTTGAAAGCCGTCCAATCAAATGAAAGTATTTACAGAAAGCTATTTATGAAAAGGAAATGTTGGCGATACTACATGCACTAAAGAAATGGCGACCTTACCTAATGGGAAGAAAATTCAAGGTAAAAAATGATCATGATAGTCTTAAATACTTTTTGGAACAAAGAATATCTTTAGAAGAGCAACAAAAATCGGTCACAAAGATGTTGGGTTATGACTTTGAAATCATCTACAAAAAATGGAAGATAAATGTTGTTGGATATGCACTCTCAAGAAAGGATGAGGATTTGGAAGCATTGCCTTGCGCCATTACTATTATCCAGCCATATTGGATAACTAAGGCAAGGGAGAAATGGAAGAATGACATATAAGTATGGACACTCATTCAAAAATTGCAGCAAGATCCTAGTACATATGATACATTTAGTTGGAAAAATGATTCCTTATGGTACAAAGATTGCTTATATCTTGGTAAGAATTCCCAACTAAAAAAAAACATTCTTTTGGAATTACACACCTCTTCTTTAGGAGGACACTCGAGATTTTAAAAAACTTACCACAGGGTGAAGAAATAATTTTTTTGGAATGGCCTTAAATCAGATATTCAAAATTTTGTGGCAGAATGTTTGGTTTTCCAACAAAATAAAGTTGAAATAATTAAGTGATCCAGGTGGATATTGGTGGCCACCCGCCTATTCCACTTGGAACCTGACCATTATTTCTTTCAGTTTTTCAGTTTCCTTAATTGTAGCACAATTTACTATTTTTGGCAGTTTTTCGGGTCCTGAACTTCTGGATTCGTTTTGAGGCCCTAAACAACATTTTTTGGATATCAAACATGCGACGAATATGAGTCCATTTTGGACTTGATATTTGTTGCCAACAGTTGTAGTCCTTGGATAGATCTTTCTAATGATGTATCATGTGCATCAAATGGAGATAGTATGCCAAATTTACGACCCCGGGAAATTGATGTACCAATTTACCCCGACAGAGCCCATATTTTGTCATTTCATATCCTAGGGTAAGGGTTCTGGATGTTTAGGGTTTTCCATTGTTTCTTAATAATATATAGGCCTTCGAGCCTCATTGTAACACATATTTCAGAGGCCTATAGCTGCCACATCTCTTCTCAAAGACAAGCTACCAGCACGCTAGCTAGTTTATTTCCATAATGGCTGTAAACAAATTTTAGTTATTTGATATTAATGAAATGAAGTGTTATTTCCATTGCATATTTGTATTTAGGGTTATATGTGTATTCTATTGCATTCATGCATAAATTTGGACCAGTGGTATTAGAGCGGTTTGCTCTTTCTCGACCCTTATTTTCATGTCCCCAATGAGGTTGGGGTATAAGGTGTTAGGGATCAATCTGGTTGAACCTTTGCAAGATCAGCCTCGCAAACCTTGACGGTCGCCCATGGGGGACGAAAAGAAAGACGAGGGAGCAATAGATCCTATCAAAATATTGCTCGAAGAGGCCCTTGAAAAACAAAGGAACGCGATGATGGATAACTTCGCCCAGATCCTTCAACGACTGCCCATTGGCGGTGCATTTACATCCAACAATCACTCTAGAGGCACAACCCCTTTTAAGATACAAGTAAACTTTGACATTCCCATATTTGATGGCCAAATAGTTGTAGACGTCGTAGATAGATGGTTGAATATATTATACGGATATTGCTCGGTTCATGACTTTTCCAACCGGGAGGAGATTATTTTTTCATTGCTCAAAGTCGCCCCCCATGTCAAGGACTGGTGGGAAACCCACTGTGAGAAGAAGGGCGAGGGGGGACCCTCTCTGTTATCGGCCATACCCACTTGGAATTCTTTCCGAGACGTCATCAAGGAACAATATTATCCCGTGGGGAGCTATGAGGACAAGTACATACAATGGACTACGATACGACAACAAAGGGATCAAGATGTGCATGAGTTGACGAATCTGTTCCATACCCTGCACAAAAAGTTGGGTATCAAAGATTCAAAGAAACATTTGGTGCTGAAGCACTGTAATTGTTTGCACATATACATTCAGGAGTAAATGGAGTTCCTCGACATCTCCTTGCTTGGTACGGCATAACGATATGCTGCCAAGGTTGAGCAGAAATTCATACAGAAGAAGCGAGACTTTGGATCTACGAATCAAAAGCAAGCAAAAGGTTCCCCTAAACCGCAGAACAAAGGACAAAGCCAAGGCATGGCGTCCCAAGATAACCTGTCAAATCCACAAGCAAAGAAAAACACCGCGAAGTCGAATAAGGACATGAGAAAGTGGTGTGAGTTCCATAAGAGCTCCACTCACAACACAAGTTAGTTTCAGGCCAAGCAGTCAATGGTCACCGAGATGAAGGCTTCTGAATCAGATGCATGCTACGACACTGAATCAGAACCTGAGAAGGGTAATCACAGAGGGAAGTAGATTATTGATGCGGAGCCCAACGCCACCGTTGCCACAACGAAGATCCAAAAGGAAGAACCGGAAGATCGAGAGGAGGAGGAGCGTCTCTTCCACTCCCAGATGTGGGTAAAGGGTTCCCCGTGAGAGTTCATTGTCGACAGTGGGAACCGAAAGAACCTCATTTCAGCAAAGGTCGTGAAGCGGTTGGGCTTGCCGATCACATCACACCCACAACTGTACACCATCAGGTGGTTTCACCAAGGACTGTATCTCCGCGTTAGCCAACAATGTCACTTTCCCTATAGCATCAAGCCCTTCACCGATGAGGTATTATGTGGCATTAATCCTCTTAATGTTTGTGATGTATTATTAGGCCAATCACACTTGTGCAAGCGACATGTTGTGTATGAGTCCTGGCCTCGCGCTATTATTGTTACTTTGGGAAATAAGTTGTACAGGATACCAGAGGTACCACTGCCTGCCGCTATCTCTTTGGTTATTGCAAAATAATGCAGTAAGCTCATTTCCAAAAGCGAGAAATTTGTTTTCCTGATTATCTGCCCTCGGGACAGGAAGAAGACTGTAGCCACGACCTTCAGATAGGGCTCCTCCGCACGACAACAACAAATAGACAAGGTCGTGGAGGAGTACCGGGACATCTTCACCTCACCCGCAGAGGTGGATCTGCATTGTCAGGTCAAGCACCTCATCAATCTGACCCCAGGTGCGCTGTTGACCTATGGATCAATCTATCAGTGCTCTGTGCTGGAGAACGATGAAATCAAGAGGTATATTCAGGAGCTACTGCAGAAAGGTCACATCCGACCAAGTTCATCACCATGTGGGAGCCCGATCATGTTGGTGCAGAAGAAGGATGGGACTTGGAGACTCTTTATTGACTATCAGGAATTGAACAAGATCACTTTCCAGAATAGGTACCCGATCCCACAAATTGATGAGCTTTTGACCAACTCAAAGGGGAAAAATATTTCAGCAAGATCAACTCGAAGTCCGGGTATCACCAGGTACCAATCAAACTGTCTGATGTTTGGAAGACTGCCTTCAAAGCAAAGGAGGTCCTTTTCGAATGGTTGGTCATGCCTTTGTGGTTGACAAATGCTCCCGCAACATTCATGAGGCTGATGGATGACATCCTGCAACCATTCACCAACTCATTTGTAGTAGTGTACTTGGATGACATCTTGATCTTCAGCCAGACTTAGGAAGAGCACCTCCACCACATCCAACAGGTCCTCAAACACTATGAAACCACAAGTTGTCTGCCAATTTGGAGAAATTCACTTTTGGCATGACCAAGGTCCAGTATCAGGGATACATTATTAATGAGTAGGGGGTGCATGTGGATCAAACCAAGATCCAAGCCATTCGGGATTGGCTAGCCCCAACCACTCTAACAGAGCTTCGCAGCTTTCTGGGTCTTGCTAATTTCTACCACAGGTTCGTGTTTGGATTCTCTCATATCACTTGGCCCTTCAGTCAAGTCACCAAGGGAGGAGCGAAAGAAAAATTCCTTTGGTCGAAATCTCAACAGAAGGCATTCGTAAAATTGAAACATCACCTCTACTATGCCCCAATTCTCACATTACCAGACTTGCAAAAACCATTTGAGATTGAGACAGATGCCTGTGACTATACTATTGGGGCAATTCTTAATCAACAGGGGCATCCAATGGCATATCACAGTGAGACACTATCCGACACAGTCCGAAATTATCCCACTTATGACAAAGAGATATATTCCATTGTGCAAGCTTACCGACAATGGAAGCATTACATTTTGGGGAAGGAAACGGTCATCCACACAGGCCACCAACCCCTGCAGTTAATACAGACAGAAGGGAAGTTACAGAACGATTTCCATCAAAAGTGGTCCACATATCTGCAATAGTCTCATTTGAACATCAAGTAAAAGAAGGGAAACACCAATAATGTTGCAGACTGCCTCAGCCGATCACCGATTGTGGCAATAACCACCGTGCTCAACTCTTGTGGGAACAAGATTTCTGATTGGACACTTCTCTACAAGAGCGATCCAGAATTTGGCCACACATAAAAGACGCTCTTTTAGTTCCAAATTTTCACCTCCAAGATGAAATGCTATGTCACCTGGGACACCTTTGTGTTCCTTCAAGCGAGCCTGCCAAGATGATTTGGGAAGTGCACTATAGTCAGGTTGTTGGGCATTACGGGGTCAAGAAAACAGTGGCAGTACTAGAGAAGTATTTCTATTGGCCAAACCTTCGACAGGATGTCGGGAAGTACATCAGATTTTGCATTGCATGCACCATTTCCAAACCGACCATCAAGAAGCAAGGCCTCTATACTCGACTGCCTACCCCTAATCAACCTTGGGAATACATCTCTATGGATTACATGTCAGGCATTCCTTCTACTAAGCATGTCAGCGATTTCGTTTTTGTGGTCGTCGATAGATTCTCTAAGATGGCCATTATGGCGGCCTCCAAGAAGAATATCACGACAGAAGCCACTGCTAAACTCTTCTATGAGCAAGTGTGGGTAAACTTTGGGATCCCACAATCTATCATCTCAGATCGGGACAAGAAGTTCCTCGGTACACTTTGGTCCAGCCTCTGGTCAATGTTGGACACCAAGCTCACCAAGTCCACAACTTTCCATCCCGAAGCTGATGGCTAGACAGAGGTCGTCAACAGGATGATGGTACACATTCTATGCATGAACCACCCAAAGCATACACACACATGGGATGAGAGCCTCCCCTATGTACAACATAGCTATAACCGGGCCCTCCATAGCTCAACCGACCATAGCCCCTTCTAGGTGGGCTTGGGATTCCAGCCACTATGTCCCATTGACGTAGCCATGCCATTTGTAGCTACTCAAGATGATTCGGCTCATGTCCAATTTGAAGCTGTGAAGGCGAACAACTTCATTGAACACATTCAACACATTCCCTAACAATTTCATGACATATAGGATAGAACCAATGCTAAGTACAAGCACTGGCATGATCCGCATCGGGTGCAACACAACTTCCAGGTGGGCGAAAAAGTGTGGCTACATTTGCAGAAGGAGCGGCTCGCTGGACCCCACCGCAAGATTCACTCACTCCGATATGGGCCATATACCATCACAAAAGTTGTAGGGGACAATGCATTCGAGCTCAGTATTCCACCATTCCTTGGTATGCACCCAGTGTTCAATGTCGATCACCTTCGGCCCTACTTTCCACCTCTACTGGACACATCCAACATGGAAAAACAACTCACACCAAAAAAGTTAAACCAAAACTGCATGGAAAAAGCCACAACTGATCAGATTATGGACACACAAATCAAGAACAACTGCCAGCAGAGGACCCAGCTATATCGAGTTTTCAAAGCAGGCCAAATCCTTCACCAAGGCAAGTGGCTCACCAGGGATCAAACTCAGCAGAACTTTCCTCATCTCATGGAGGAACTCAACGCAATGGGGACCATTGCTTCCTAAGGGGGGAGGAATGATCCAGGTGGGTATTGGTGGCCACCTGCCTATTCCACTTGGACCCCCACCATTGTTTCTTTCACTTTTTATGTTTCCTTAATTGTAGCACAATTTACTTTTGGCAGTTTTTCAAGTCTCGAACTTCCAAAGCCGTTTGAGGCCCTAAACGACGTTTTTTGGGTATCAAACATCCGACGCATATGAGTCCAATCTAGAGTTGATATTCACTATCAGAAGTTGTAGTCCTCAGATACCTCTTTATAACGAGTTATCATGTGTGTCAAACAGAGAGAGTATGCCAAAGTTACGATCCCGAGAAATTGATGTACCAATTTACCTCGATAGGGCCCATATTATGGCATTTCATCTCCTAGGGTTAGGTTTTTAAATGTTTAAGGTTTTCCATTGTTTCTAAATAATATATAGGCCTTTGAGCCTTATTATAACACATAGTTCAGAGGCTTGTAGCCGCCACATCTATTCTCAGAGATAAGCTACCAGCGCCCTAGCTAGTCTATTTGCATTATGTCTGTAAACAAATTTCAGTTATTTTATATTAATGAATTGAAGTGTTATTTCCACTGTATCTTTGTATTTATGGTTATATGTGTATTATGTTGCATTCCTGCATAAATTCGGATGATTAAGACCTTGGGTCTGCTACAACCTTTATCCATTCCAAATGAACGTTGGGAGGAGGTTTGAATGCATTTTATCATAGGTTTACCTAAGTCCGAAGAAAAGAGTGTCATCATGGTGGTAGTTGATAGGTTTACCAAGTATGCACACTTTTGTGCATTATCTCATCCATTTAAAGCGAGTGCAGTTTTTACTGCATTTATGGAAACAATTCAAAAGTTACATGGAAACCCAAAGATTATTGTAAGCGGTAGAGATCCCATTTTCATTAGAAATTTTCAAATGGAATTATTTTCTTTTTTTGGTACTTGTTACACAACATTTTGTCACCATCTCTACATTCCCCATCCCGAATACTCGAGGACTATCAGAGTGACCCCTGCATACTATCACACATCATAACGAATGTCATTGCATCTCTTAACATGTCAGGAACACAATTTCTGTTGACCATTCCTAAAGTTGACCGTATAAAACATATGCTTTTGGGTCAGTGTGGTTGTGTAGTTATGAACTTGCGCCGATGGCTAGATTTACACTGGGCCTCACGTCATGCTCGCTTTGTCTCTGAAGAGCACCCACGCCGAGATACTTTTGAAAGGTTTTTTAATATGGAAACGAATCTTCTATGATGTAACAGCTTCGTGGGCAAAGTCATGGATGTTTGTTCGACTGGATGAGGTTGAGTTTCTCCCTTTGGCCTTCTAGTTCCTACAAAAATGCAACTTCCTAAAGGGATAGACCTTTCCTCCACCATATGTGGAACCCAAAGCTCATCCTCCAATCCTATAAATCCCTCTTCATTCCATTGAATCAAGTAGCTAGACATAGCTAGAATAGACCAGGAGCTGACAGCAGAGAATAGTCCATAGTTGTGTGAGAGAGTTTGAACCTTTCGCCTCTTTGAGCTGAATTGACGAATGAATGCTTTGAGATGTGTCCGACTGAACCTGTCAAAGGAGGTCTACAATGTCAAGGCGCAGGTTGTAAACTCCCTTTTATATAAATTATTATGGCATGACTGATTTCTAGTTCCATCTTTGTCTATATTAAGGATTAAAGTTTCTCACTCTCCTTAACTAGTTGGATAGTTGTAAATGAACATGTATGCTCGTATGATTTCAGTATTTGCTTGATCTTTGTGCAAGTGTACGAATGTCGCTACAAACAGAGCGCAAGGCTTGAAGATCGAAGATCGAGGGATCACTGCAACATACTACATCAAGAGCATTGGATTGAGGTAAGACATCTATTCCAATCCACATTTCGTTTATAAACTAGGAATTTAGAAACCAACATGTTCCCTTGTTACTAGACCCACCCTAGGGCTAGAGGGATTGCCTCTATCCGTAGAGGGGATTTGCCTTCACAACAAGTTGGCGACCATACTAGGAATGTCAATGCCTATTGTCTCTTATTGTTCGTTTTGAATTTTTGATTGTCTATCCAACTTTGGCTGAATTGTCATTTCTATGCTATTTTTGGCTTGTTTGACTACTCTTGGCCATTTAACCTTTTCCTAGAGTGATAAGCTTGGCTTTGCTCAATCAGTCCTTCATTTTTTCCCTCCTTTTCTAGCTCGCCGCTACTCATTACCTGACAGCCGCACCCATAAGCATGAGTTGTCTTTTCCACAAGCACGATTTTGCCTACTCGGAGCTAGATACAAGTGAGAAGTCGTGCCGATTCCTGTAGGGTTGGATTTTGGGATTTTTTCTTGAGTTTCCAGTGTGCCTTGTCCTTTAGATTGGTTTTTTCTTCTTGTATTGATCCATCTAGCTTTCCTTTTCTGACTTGGCTGTCTCATTCGCTTCGGTTTGTGCTATCTCTCATCTGAACAATGTGACTTATCCATCCTAGGGTTTCTAGGTGTTTCGAACCATTAGTTTGGTCGCATGTTCATTGGGTGTCTGATCTATTTACGAGTCAGTTTGGTCATTTCGTTTTCAGCCTTTCATGTGGTTGCTTGGTCTTTTCAATTGATTGTGTGTGAAATCAGGTTGTCAAGCTCTCATTCCGTGTCTATTTGATTGTCCCTCCACCACCTCGAGCATAGATCAGATTGCTCGTTGCGTCGACTAAAAAACCCTTTATTTTGCATAAGGAGATGCATGGCTAGTTTTGAGTGCATGTTTACATTCATTTGGAATTGGTCTCTTCATGTTTTGATGATTTCGTTTGAAGTTTCTCAAAGCTATTATTTGTTTTGTCTTTTGGTGTAGCACTGCATTTTTTCTTATCACTCATATAAAAGAACAAAAAGTTTGCATTCTTCCTTCTCATTTGAAAATGAAAAGTGCTCTTTTGCGTTAGTAGGTTTCTTCGTCATTAGAAAGTGAAAGACAAAAGAAGAGTTTTCGTTTTCTGCTTTGGTCGTGTTAGTATCATAAAGGAAAGAGTCATTCTTGCATTCGCTTGGCTGCTTCTTTGTTGCGAACCTCTATCCTTCACTTAGCTAGCTTTTCATCGAAATGAAATGGTATTCTTTCTCTCATATAGTTGCGCATTAGAGATTTGAGATTACATTCAGTAAGGCCTTGAAACTGAAACATAATTTCAAGATAAACCATAAAATTAACTCAATCAACCTAAGGAAGCATTGGAACTTAATGCTCACACTTTGAGATCTGGGCTAGTGACGTGTTCCGGCGTCATTAAACCTAGTATTTGTCGCTCGCATCTTGCATTAGACAGCGCAAGTACCAACTTGTGCTCCCCGTATCATCACATATATAAAGGGAGACCCTTTTTGGTTGCAATAATTTATCCATAGGAAGCCGAGCCTGTCGCCATATAACCGTGATACGCCATTCACAACATTCAGGGAGACTGCCTGCACGTACCTGAAGTCCTTGGTCATTTCTCTTTTATTTGATCACGAAGGTGTATATTGCAGTTCTCGAGAACTTGGTACACCCTTTTTCCTAGAGTTCCTAAGTAGTCATTTTGATCTTTTTGTGACTCTTTAAATTTGAAAACATCATCGAGTGCTTGTCCCTTCGAGCTCGTTCAAATTGAAAGTGACTAGAGTCATCTTTTTTCCTTTTCCCGACTCTTAAAACATGAAAATGCAGAGTCTTGTTTCAATGTTATAAAATTTAATTGTCCACGATTACACACCCATTCAGCGATTTTCTTGGCCGGTTCATGGGTAATTCCTTAATGATTGTTGTTAAAGCCTCGAATTGACCATCACTTTTCTCTTCTTCTTTTGAGACATAGTGACCGTGGCAGAACCACCCGTTTCATTCTCCTCTTCATTACCTTGTGGTGAAGAGTCTCTCCCCAGAGTTTCTTCTAAGACACCTCAATCTGTTGGGACCCAAGACCTTGAAAGTGTCGTCATCCCGAGCATTCAACCTCTTGCCACTTGGTCTCCCGCTGAGGAGCCATTTGACATCAACTGGCAGCCCCCAGATCCTTTTTTCTTTCTAAGAGAAGATCCCCCTCAATGCTCGAATTTGCCCGCGACACCATTGTCCATTGCTTTTCCATCTACCGCTCACTAGCTTTTCCCTGACAACATGTCTTCATCCAACATGGATGCCTCGAGTCCTGTTAGTAGTGAAGAGACTTTCACATCTATAGGGGAATATCAATTCCATCCCGAAATTTTTCCTTATGAGACGACTCAGCCTTCCTCTCAGCCTTCATCTCTCCTAGTTGGTTATCGTTATTTGCGTCAGATAATTTCAGGTGCTTCATCTTTGTGTCGGAAGCCATTATGGTCAAGTACTGCAACTCCTTCTATAGAGTCGTTTGTATCAGGACCATCTTATTCGATTCCCATTGTTTCGACGATTATCACGTCTGTGCCAACCCAGCCCATTGTTTGTGTGGCTTCCTCTGCACCATCTGTTAGTATGGTTACATCATTTTCGTCATCTTATACTATTCGAGGAACACATCCCAATGCTTCTGCAATGTCTGTTAGGCCGGTTGTGAGTGGATCACAACCTCACATATCGGGAGTCCATTAACCTATTGGTAGTACGCCTATCCTTTCTAATCCTATTCCAGGAGGTTTGTTGTACGACCAATATATGGTGGCTATTCAACATCAGAACTACCTCCCCCAAGGTTCTCAGCAGATTCTAGCTCCAATAAATCTACCACAGCACTACGATGAGTACCGGAATCACGCATATTACCATGGGCCTCTCCCACAAGGTAAATTTTATATTCAAACAACTTAAGCTCCGATTCACCCAAACCAGTTCACACACCAACAGGGACAACCCTATGGTCCTCAAGGACAACCCTCTCATCTACAGGGACAACCCTACAATCCTACTGGTCAACCTTACGTTCAACAAGGAGCGCCTTATGTTCCTCAGGGGAAAACATATCCACCTCAGGGACAAATTTTTTTGAAACAGAACCAACCTTACGTTCAGCAAGGCCCACCTCCTGTGGAACAAGGAAAACCCTCCATCGGTCAGCCAGGTCAACCTAGTCTTCAGGGGCAGCCTTTCTCATCTCAACCATCGGGCCAACTTGGTTTTCAAGGACGGCTTGGTCTGCCTCCTTCGGGCCAACCTGGTTTTCAGGGACAACCTGGTCAGCCTCAGGGCCAACCTTTAATTCCTCAAGGACAATCGTTGGTTCCCCAAGGTCAACCTTTGATGGTACAAGGTCGACCCCAAGGCGTTGCTTTCATCCCACAATAGAATCCATACATTGCTCAAGTTGGACCTCAGTGGTTCACTCAGAATCAGTACCCTAGTCCCCAGCCAGGATATAGAAAGAATTTCCAAAATTATAACCCCTATGGACAAAATCCTCCAGGAAAGAACATACGGGCTCAAAATTTCCCTACCTGGTTGGAACCCTAATGTCGGTCTTTATCAAAGGCTTGCGATGCCTTTTAACCCGAAATTTCCATTCCTTGATACATTGGAACTACGTGATATGTCGAAGTTAACGAATGATCCTATTCTTCATAATCCATATTGGCCCTCAGTTCCCACCAAGATTCTTAGCGACTGTCCCAAGTTCAAAGGCAAGTCCAGAGAAGATCCCCAAGCGCATGTTATGACGTATCACCTATGGTGCTCCTCTAACTCCTGGATTGATGATTCTATTCGGTTACGTCTTTTCCAAAGGAATCTCACTGGTGCCGCTGCAAAGTGGTACATTGAACTTTATCGTGGAATCTTCCAAGACTTCAATTCACTTGCAATGGTGTTTCTCACACACTTTCAGTTACAGGTTCGCTATGAAATGGGAACACACCTCCTAACATCCCTGAAACAAGATCGGGCCACACATATCTTCGATCACATTCATGAATGGAGATGACGTCGTCCTTTGATCAAGTTTGAAATCCTTGATCAAATTCTGACTGATTGGTTCAGTACCTCTTTTATCGGTCTAATAGCTAAGGAAATCACTATGGGGACATGTGTTACCGAGAAACATGCCATATCTCGTGCCCAATGCCTCGATCTAGTGTACTCCCAGTCTGGCATGCTTTATGAACCCTTGCCCGATGCTCTGTGACCTGGAACTTCCAAAGCACTGACGACACCATCCGTCGATGGTATCATTGGTTCCGTTTATCAGACTTCCTATAAGTCTTCCCCTAATCCCGCCAAGCAGAAATCCACTTCTTCTACCGATACTACTTCTCAGCCACCTTCCAATCCTGGCAAAACTGCAGAAGTGAATGCCATCCAGTCTACCTCGTCGGATAAAGCTTCCAAAGGTAAGAATATGGGTAAAGGCAAGGCCAAAGCCGATACCCAAAAACAGGATTCTCATAAAAAAAATACTGATGATGGCTCGAAACGTAAACCTAAGTCTCCTTGTCTAATTTGTGATGATGAGAATTACACCAAGGACTGTCCATGATGGGACGAGGTGAGTCGACTGCTGAAAGGCATTCAAGGAACTTCGGATGTTCTTAAGGAACTGTTCTCATCACAGCAAACTCAAATGGTGGAGAAAACCCAATCCTCCACCCCTTTTGGCTCTCAAGTTTTCATGATGAATGGTGTTACACCCATATCTATTGCTACCAGATCAAAAGATTATACTGAATCGCATCAAGCGACAAGGAAATAAATTGCAGATGTTCCTCCTCCCATGACTGCTTCTGGCCCTCTTCATATTGAAAGGCCTAGTTCTGAGTTTGTTGTATGACCACCCTCCAAAGGCGTGCTTTGTAGGTCCTCCTATACCCTGAACACCCATGCCGCTTAGCATTACAGTATTGTTGAGGATTTGGCTCAGGCACCATCCGCTATGTCTGCACTGGAGGTACTTGAGAGTTGTCCCTCACAATGGAAGGCTTAGTTATCCGCTATCGGAGGAGTAAACCCTACTGATTCGAGCCTTATCACTTTTGATCTGGAAAATTTTGTCCCACATCTCCCTCACCAACTTGCTTTGATTATCCAAGTTGGGATTAATGGTAAGAATATCTATCGAGCAATCATGGACGAAGGTGCATCTACTTGCATCATGTCCATTGCATGTTGGAAAGCCATCGACTCTCCAGCCCTTAACCAGTCTCCAAACGCTTTAGAAGCTTTCAATGGAAGGGAATCTCGCCCTCTCGCTATTCTCACCAACTTACCTATCACGATGGAGAGGAAAACGGTTAATGTCAATGTTGAAGTCGTTGATGCTAAAATCAACTATAATCTCCTCCTCGGTCGTAGTTGGACCCACGCCATGCTATGCGTACCATCCAATCACTTTCGTGTTCTTCATTTCCCGCACGAAGGAAATATTATCACTGTTGATGAGTTATCCTTTTTCACTTCCACTTCTTCAGAGAGAAACGTTCTGTATGTAGATGACATTGCCACACCTTATGAAAGTGTGGGGACAAGAATTTTCAAAGATCTTGCACTTATGGGTCTTTTTTCTCTTCCTCTGGCCAACACTGCTCAGGTCAATATGATCTCCATGTCTTTTGATCCGTGGATCATCCCTTCGCCTGATCAAGTTGGTTAATTTGGTGACGTGATGCCGTTAAGCCCGATAGAAATTGATTATTGTGAGGTTATCTCGGCTTCGACTTCTCTTTCTGATCATACTTCTTCAAGTATACCTCTCGACACGTACTCTCGATCCCCTTGGCTCGGTGCTTCGGATTCTCCAGATCCCTTGAAAGAGACGTTTCTAACTAATGAAGCCATCATGGAAACATGTCTCTCAAGGATCCACCCTGGGATGATAGTCATCATCATTCCTCTTTTTTTCCTAGTCTTAGGGCAATGTCTACTTGTCTTGAGAATTTTTCTTACCAATCTCCTTCCCAACTGCTTCAAACGCCTATTTTGACACACGAAGTTTTTGTGGAAAGAAACATGGGAAATATCACTCAGACGATGCCTATTGACATCTTCGTTAAACCAGGGGTTGTCAAGAACATCCACATTGGGGTGACCTACTCTCCTGATGAGATCGAGGTCTATACTAGTCTCTTCCAAGAATTTCGAGACATTTTTTCTTGGTCCTACGAGGAGATGCCCGACATTGGTCTGAGTATAGTCGTGCACGAGACCCCTACTGACCCTGATGCGAAACATGTTCGCGAACATCTTTGTCTCGTGCACCCTAGAAAGGCAGTTTCCATAAAGGGAAAAGTTGGAAAACTTCTCGAAACAGACTTCATTTATCCAATCTAATTGACAGATTGGGTCTCTAACATTATCCCTGTGGATAAAAATCAGGGAACTATTCTAGTTTGTTTGGACTACCGCGGTATCAATCGTGCTTGTCCCAAGGATAACTATCCCACTCCCTTCATCAACTAGATCATTAACGAATGTTCTAGGAGTGAGATTTTTTCCCTTATGGATGGCTTCTCTAGTTACAACTAGATTAATATACTACCAAATGATCAATATAAAACCGCCTTCATATGTCCATGGGGCACTTTCGCGTATAAGAAGCTCCCTTTTGGCCTGAAAAATGTTGGTGCCATGTTTCAATGAGAAATGTCGTATTCTTTTCATGATATTAAGAAAATCATTCAACCTTACGTGGATGACCTTCTGCCTCATTCTGCTAAGCGTCGAGACCACCCGGAACACCTCCATCAAATTTTTATTTACTGTAGACGCTACAACATTCGGCTTAATATGGACAAATGTGTCTTCTGCTTTGATTTTGGCAAACTCCTTGGATTTGTTGTTTCCAGAGACGATATTCGTCTCGATCCTCTCAAGGTTGAGGCTATCATTAATCTCCCCTCCCCTTCCTCTCTACACCAGTTGCAGAGTCTACAAGGGAAAGTTGATTTCCTGCGTCGTTTTATCCCGAACTATGTTGAAGTAGCCAAAGGTTTTATGTGATTGCTTAAGCAAGATGTCTTGTTCCTATGGGATGATATTTCCCAAAAATAGTTTGATGCACTGAAGACTATGCTTGTCAATGCTCCTCTTTTGCCTCCTCCAAATTATCATCGCGATTATTCACTCTATTTGGATGCCTCTTTTAACACTATTTCCATGGTTATGTTACAAGATGATGACGATGGTAATGAGCATGTCATCTATTATCTTAGCTGTAATCTTCTCGACACTGAAACACATTATGCTCATGTCGAAAAGTTGGCGTTGGCAGTTGTTCAAGCTGTCCAACGTTTTCGCCATTATTGTTTACTCTGCACTACGACTGTGATTTCTGATTGCAATGCCATGACCTATATTCTAACTCGACAATTGCTCGGGGGCAAGTACTCTAAGTGGATAGTTATCCTCCAAGAGTTCGATTTGGAGTTCACTACTGTAAAATCAAAGAATTCATTGGTTTTTTTCTGAGTTTAATTGCTCTCTTCCCTCTGCCTCTACTCCCTCTAGTTCTGAGGAACGCATTCCAGACGATACTCTTTCTTTGATTAGCACCCTCGATCCATGGTATAGTGATATCATGATTTATCTCCAGAATTCTACCTTCTGGTCCGAGTTGACGAAAGATGCTCGTCAACCTATCCGTTATCATTGGAAACCCTATCACATAATCAGAGATACTTTATGCTGCATCAGAGATGACTCCGTTCTCCGCCGGTGTTTGACCCTGGAGGAAGCTGAAAAAGTTCTTAATGAATGTCATTCTGGCACATGTGGCGGTCACATGTCTGGTATGCTACTGCTAAAAAAATCCTTCGTGCTAGATATTTCTAACCTACCATTTTCAAAGATTGTATCCTCGTTGTCCATAAATGTCACGAGTGCCAGATCTACCAGTGCAAGATGTGCGTGCCACTTGCTCATCTCCATCCCGCCATCACCATTGGTCCCTTTGCGAAGTGGGGCATTGATTTTATGACATGTAACCCTCGTTCAACCGGGGGGCATGGTTATATTATTGTAGACGTAGATTAATTCACTAAATGGGCCGAAGCAATTCCTACACTCACAGCTGACGGTAAGACGACTGCCCAATTTCTTTTCAATCGTGTGATTACCAAGTTTGGAGTCTCTCAAGCCATTGTCACTGACCATGGTTCCCATTTTCGCCATTATATGATGGTTGAGTTGACTACTAAGTTGGGTCTGCGTCACGACAACTCAATGCCGTACTACCCCCAGGCCAATGGGTAGGTTGAAGCCGTGAACAAAGTTTTAGTCACTATGCTTCAGCGTACTATTGAGATGCAAAAGTCTAATTGGCATGTCATGTTGTTCTCAGCTCTCTGGGCTTACCGAACCTCAGTGAAGGCTGCAACCGGATTCACACCATTTCAACTTGTTTATGGTCTGGAAGCTACCCTTCCGATTGAATGTAAAATTCCTTCACTCAAGATAGTTGTCGAAATACTGCCGAATACTTCGCCAGAGGAAGAACGTCTTCTATATTTAGAGAGGCTTGATGAAAATTGTCGGTTCGATGCTCTAGTCATAGAAGCACTAAAAAAGAGGGTCAAAGTCCACTTTGACCAGACAGTTTCTCATCGTAGCTTCGTAGAAGGAGACATAGTCCTCTTGTATGACCAAGCCCATGATAAGCTAGGGGTAGGTAAATTCGAACCCATGTGTCGTGTTTTGCAGAACAGGGCCTATGAGCTTATTGATTATGAAGGCTATCCCCTGGATCAACCCTGAAATGGATTGTATTTCAAAAAATATTATGCATGAGTTTTTCGTGCATTTATTTTGTACATAAGTGTGTTTTTCATTTTTGTACATTTTTGGCTTGGTGTGCTTCGCGAGCAAGTTTTTCCTGCTTATTATGTCTTTGCTTACTGTGTAGATGTCTGTCACTCCTTATGTCGGTTTCGCTGACGGTGCTTCCTGCAGTACCCAGAACCTATGCTCCGTGACTTGGGTAATCTATTATCCTAATGGTGAGTTAGTAGACCTTCAAGGCATTTTTCTAGGAAGTGTAACTAAAAATATCGCTGAATACAATGCAGTTATCGAACTTCTAACTGAAGCTATTTCCCTCGACATTCATGAATTAATTGTAAACCTAGACTCTCAGCTTGTTGTTCTCCAGCTGAATGGGTGTTATTCTGTGAGAAACCCTCATATTTTAAATATGTATTTATGTGTTTGTTTGTTAGAAAGGAATTTTGCTTATATTACATATCAGCATATTCCCAGAAGAATGAATATGTTAACTGATGCAGTAGCTAATATTGTATTAGATAAACATTTGTGAAATTTGTAAAAGCAATCATCATCACATAGTAAGATTTAGACAGGAAAATAAGCATATATATATATATATATATATATATATATATATATATATATATATATATATATTGTTTGCATCGGCTTGTACATCATAGTTCAAAAAATATATGTGTTTCGGTTACGTCCTAAGACACCATGTCTCTAAAAAATACGCAGAAATGAAACCTAGGAGTCTAATCAACATGGTGCTCGTGATAGCACGTCACTACCCGTATGACACTTTTCAGTAGTATATGGATGCGGTTAGACACTCCTGCGGTGTGCCTTTGGTAAGCATGAGGAACGTCCTCAAATCTCACATAGTCTGGGATCCCACTTGAGAGTCCCTCCAAGTTACGTGTGATTTCTTCCTCATTGCTTCCCTCGCCATGAGGGGCCACTTTGAAATCTCTTGGGACCCTCTGAGCTATGGGGGACATCCCCACGAGTCTCTCCGGTCTAACATCTGCAACACATGAGAAAATATCAAAACACATATATATAAAAACCAAAAAATAATAATACTCATAAAAATTAAAAAAATGAGTTTTTACCTCTGTCCTCGTCTGAATCGTCCCCTTTCGGAAGGGGAAGATCCGGATCCTCCCTGAAATTGGTGTCAGTATATGGCCATTCCTCCAGCACGATGAGTTGTCGGCGCAACCAATCAAAGAACTCTGGTTTCCACGACATGTGTTGTCCACCTCTTGATTGAGGCATCAACTCTGCCCAACGGACCATCCGTGGCTCTCGTGCTGGTGGAATAGGTATAATCACCTCCTGGCGCTGGAATATCGGTAACCGTTCTAGGATGAACGTTATCAAGACGGACTCGTATCCAAACTGCTTCATCTTACCATTTTTGCAGTTGGTTAGCTGACGTTTCAAGTTGATTGTTACCGCTTCTGCCCAATTGAAAATTGTCGGAGCCATGCAATATATAGCCAATTGGAGTTGTGTCTTTGTAGCTTCATGGGGAGACTGAGATCCGGTAGCTCGAGTAACGGTATGCAGCACTACCCTCAATGGTAAGTTGGGCATTGTCTGAATGTCTAGCTTGCCACTCTTAGATGCTTTCATTGCTCCATGAAAAACTCTATCTATCAAAATGCCCATGCTCTCTCCAAGGGCCCGAGTACCTGTCAGCAGTAGTCGCTCTCTCCTCCTTGAAAATCCAGTTATGAAATAGATGTCGGAGACTTCTATCTCCAATTCTTGGTCATGAATGACGAATCTCTCTCGATCAGTGTCACATACATTAATCAAGTATTGTAGCAGCTCTAGCTAAGCTCTCAAACATGGGGTCACGAATAATTTCAGGAGCCCACAGTTCCTCAACGCATCCATGCATGCATCATTCTCCATGGCCTGTTCATCCTCTTCCCCATGCTCTCGCTCTTTCTACTCTATCACCATTTTCGCTGCTATTTCATCCTGCAAAACTAAGATACAAGCTTCTATAAGCCACATTGTTAAAAAATTAATCCATTTAACCAAGTATTTTGAGGGAAAACTTGAAAGTTCTTGGGTGCAGTGTTCGGCGCCGCTGTTTTTCAAACATCAATGCTGAACGATGCCTTCCCGTTCAAAAAAGAAATCTGGAGTTGGGCGCGACTCCGTGCCCGAAATCGGTGCGGACCGTCGCGGCCAAGATTTTTCAAAATCCTCCACAAAATGCATCAAACCATAAAAACAAATAAAAAATGGATGAAATTGTAGGAGAAGTTCAGAGCTCCTACCTAGAAAAAGTAGATTCGTCAACGACCTCCTCGATTGATTGTAGTCATCTTCCCAAATTCACAGTGGAAACTGGTAAAAATGCTCAGAACAAGGTGAGAAGGTAAAAGTAATTTTTTTTTACTATTTGCATTGTTTTGTAGCCTTTTATAACCCTAATTAGGTTTTTGGACACCTTTTTCGATTATTTTTTATTATTTTTCTCGAAAATGGGTTTTACGTTTGTTTCTTGTGCAGCAACAAGTCCTAAAACTGGTGACAATGAGGAAACGAGTTGTGTTTTATTATTTTTTCGGACTTGGTAAAAACATGAAAAGTCACCTCCTGTAGTCATCTTTTAGCTCTTTTCTGACTCTTAAAATTTGAAAATATTGTAGAGACTATTGTCATTTTGAACTCGCTAAAGGCTGTGAAATGTCATCTGCCCAGTATAAGTTTACCCCATTTTCGGGTTGGGAAATATTATTTACGAAAAAGGAATACATTAGCCACACACGGCGAAGAGGTTCTCTCCAATATTGTTTTGTACCTTTTCGGATCTTGGAGACTACCTACGAAAAGGGACCTTCTAGTGTTTTCTTTTCTGCCTCTTTTCAAACTCTCTAAACATGAAAAGACGTCAACTTTTCCCTTTGTCAGACTCATTAAAACTAAATGACATTGGAAACAGTCACCATGACGTTACCGATTTCCTCCTTCCTAGGACTCGTAAAATGTTCTAGGATGGATTTTTCCGAATGAAAAACTTACATGAAAAGCATATGCTATCCCCTTCAGGCTTGTTTCCAAAAATAATTGGGGTAATCGCCAGAAATGGTGGGGGAAAATGGAACTAGTTTTCAGTTGTGTCAGCAGTATATCGCTCTTGAACATGACACTTGCAGTTCATGTCGGGTTGGGGACATCCCACATTCGTCATTTTTTCCTCCATGGGTTTGGGTTATCCGTTTTTACCCCTCATCTACTCTTTGCCTTGTCGCCATGACCTTATATCCCTTAATGTCAAACACTGTTGAATTCTGGAGTCGTGTTGTCAATATAGTCAAGAGAAGTTCCTTCTACATTTTTCAACCCTTGATCCTTTGTTCAGTCTTGATTCATTATCATCTTATTCCTCTATCTCGTGTCAATGATGTGGGAAACATTATGGCCCTCCTTCGACTGGTCACTTCCTGTCGACTTCAACTCATTATCCAGGACGCTGATCTAGAGACTCCCTTCTGGTATCTTAGAGCTTGCATGCCTCAATGGCAAGTTCTTCACATTTAACGATAGGTTCTCATCATTGGCCTTCGATCAGGTGATTTCGCTGGTGTTCGAATCCAGCTCATTGTTCACATTTCATGGATTGTACTAGCACTACCTTGAGGACCATTTTCATTATTGGTGGTTTCTCTCACGCCTGTTAACAACTTCCATCATTGGTTGGTAATCAAGTGAATTTATTGCATGTTCGACTTCAGCGCATTCATTCACATTCTTGAATTTGTACTTGTTCGGGTCAAGACGGAGCACAAGACCCTAGGTTTTGTATTATGAAATCCAGCCCGCGGGACGATTTGGTTTATCATGGCTATATGCATGACTCTTATGATTGGATGGATGTGACCATACTTGAGTCTATTTGATGATCCTTCTCACTGGATGGTTGTGTCCATACCTTGGACCTTATTATGTGTTCTCTATTATGGATGGCTACACACATACCTTGTATTCATGTATCAGAAATATCATTCGTACTTGATCCTGCAGGGCCTCTGACAGCGACATTTTTCTTTGGGCATGTTCTCATAAAGCATTTCACCTCTCCCTCTCTCTCGGACTTCATGCTTTAGGGGGCACCTGTTACACAATAATTTGTCCCCGTCTCTGCATTCCCCATCTTGAATACTGGAGGACTATCAGAGTGACCCCTGTGTACTGTCACACATCATACTGAATTTCATTGCATCCCTTAACATGTCAGTAACACAACCTCTGTTGACCATTCCCAAAGTTTACCCTTTAAAACATATATTTTTGGGTCAACGCGGTTGTGTAGTTATGACCTTGCGTCAATGGCCAGATTTACACTGGGCCCCGCGCCATGGTCGCTCTGTCTTTGAAGAGCACTCGTGCTGAGCTACTTTTGGAAGGTTTTTTAATATGGAAACAAAGCTTCTAAGATGTAACAGCTTCGTGAGCAGAGTCATGGATTTTTGTTCGACTTGATGAGGTCGAGTTTCTCCCTTTGGCCTTATAGTTCCTACAAAAATGCTACTTCCCAAAGGGATATACCTTTCCTCCACCATATGTGGATCATGAAGCTCATCCTCCACTCCTATGAATCTTATAGACCAGGAGCTGATAGTAGAGAATAGTCCATAGTTGTGAGAGAGAGTTTGAACCTTTCGCCTCTTCGAGCTGAATTGACGAACGAATGCTTTGAGATGTTCCCGACTAAACCCGTCAAAGGAGGTCTACAACGTCAATGCGCTGGTTGTAAACTCCCTTATATATATATTAATATGACATGACTGATTTCTTGTTCCATCTTTGTCTATATTAATGATTAAAGTTTATTACTCTCCTTGACTAGTTGGATAGTTGTAAATGAAAATTTATGCTTGTATGCTTTTAGTGTTTTCTTGATCTTTGTGCAGGTGTAAAAATGTCACTACCAATGGAGCATGAGGCTTGAAGAACGAAGATTGAGGGATCACTGCAACATACTACATCAAGAGCGTTGGATTGAGGTAGGGCATCTATTCCAATCGCATTTCGTTTATAAAATAGGATGTTAGAAACCAACATGTTCCCTTGTTGCTAGACCCACCCTAGGACTAGAGGGATCACCTATGTCCGTAGAGGGGATTTTCCTTCACAACAGTACTCAACGAGCTCATAGCTCATCTTATCATCCTCAATCAAATGGGAAAACTGAGATATTGAACAAATGTTTGGAAGAATATCTTTATTGCTTTGTATCTGATAAAAAAACACAATGGATCAAATGGTTACCACTGGATGAATGGTGGTATAACACTTCCTTCCACACTGCAACGAAAATGACCCCATTTATGGCGCTTTATGGATATCATCCACCTTCCATCACATCATCTTTAAGAGAAAATTATAAGGTTCAAGCAGTGGAAGATCACATCGAGCATCAACAACAAGTTCTCCAACTCTTAAGGGATAACCTAAATTTGGCACAGAATCAAATGAAACAACAGGCATATCAAAGTCGCAGCGAGAGAAGTTTTGTTGATAACCTAAATTTGGCACAAAATTGAATGAAACAACAGGCAGATCAACGTCGTAGTGAGAAAAGTTTTGATGTAGTCGACTAGGTATTTTTAAAGCTACAACCATACAAAAAAATGTCCCTTAAGCAAGCTAAGAAGGATAATAAATTATCACCAAAGTACTATGGTCCTTAAAAGGTGTTACAAAAGATTGGTACTATGGCATACAAATTGGAGTTCCCTGCATCTTCTCGAGTGCACCCAGTTTTCCATGTTTCATGTTTAAAGAAGGTTATAGGTGAAATTTTTTTGGTTCAAACAATATTGACAGAACTTGATGAGGAAGGAAAAATCATATTGGAACTAGAAGGAGTCACGGAAACAAGAACTTGACAGCAACGAAATCGATCGATTTCAGAGTATTTCATTAAGTGGAAGAACTTACCCACTGAATATTCCACATGGGGGGATGGGAATTTTATACACAAGCTTCCAGAACCACTCAAATGTTGAAGACAACACTCTTTTGAAGCAGAGGGGCATGTTAGGGCCATATATTGCTAATGTAGTCCCTTATTGTTGTTAGTGTATCCCCCTTATTGTTATTGTTGTACCCCTGTAGTCCCCATATTGTTATTATTGTGCCTTTACATTATTATTGTTAGGCCGAATAGGATTATATTGTGACCCCATGGACTCCTATGTATAAATGAGTTTTTGTCATTTGTGTCATCTAAGAATTGTTCATTTATGTAATGTAAAAGAGGTTCCCCCCTCGAAGTGGCTGATTTTTTAGGCGTTGATCTCTTTTTTCTTCTATTTTTTGAGGTGGTTCATAACAGGAAGAAAGCACCAAGGAATCAACGAGGTTATTGATTTCAGTGGCAAATAGATCTTCTCTCGGTGGGGAAATATTGGAAATAGTGCACGGCTAGGTGGAATATGCTCGGTTATTGAATAAATCCCATAAATTAACTACGGTTAGATGAAATTATGTCTATGTTCGGTTATTGATTTCAAAATTATCTAAAGATGTTGGATGTTACAATAGACTGTAAATTTCATGTCTCAAAATTGTTGCATCAGTTATAGTTCTGCATGCATGATATACTAATTTATCTAAGTGACAATTTTTTTGAAGTATGTTGACTTTGTAGGTTTTTATGAGAAATTGAACATGTCAGAAATGAATTCTCTGTATGCATGCCTAGAGGAAATAAATTGAAATATATATGTAACTGAAATAATTCGTATTAGATAAAAAAAATGAGTTATTTAACTCTAAATTCCTAGCAGACTAGAGGAAAATGGTCGGAGATAAATTCCATGAGTTTAAATTTGATTGAAATTACCATGGAAGAGAAAGACAGTAATTTGCAAACAACACGAGTGGGAAATAAATACTAGTGTAACTCCTAAATAAAATACACCATGTACTTATAGAGTTTTTCTTATCATTTTGATGGTTAAAGAGCTAGTGCTCCTTGAGTTTTTGTGGAAGTATTATGATTAAAGTATTATTTGACATTGCCTAAATATTTGTTAATGAAAAGTAAAGCTTAATGTTCCAACAAGAGAAGAACATCGAAGACGATGTTCTCTTTAAGGGAGGGGGGTATGTAATATCCCTTGCATAAGCTACCGAAAAACACTCTCGTAAAATGAGGGTTGTTGAATAATTAATTATTATTAATAATTGTATTGATATTACATGAAGAATATTATTGTTATTCTTAAAGATAAGAAAATTCCAAGAATTAATTCTTAATTCTTTTATTTAGAAGAATTTATATTATTCTATATAAGTAAATTATGTTTCTAAGTTGGTATATTTTATGATTTTTAGAAATAATGAGTAATAGTTTTAGAAAAATTATGGATAAGAGATATTTTTTTCATAAGGAAAAAAACAAATTTATCTTGAAAAGAAAAGCATGAGAGATTTATGGAGTGATTTTTTGATTTAGGAAAAATTAGATTTATGGAGTGATTTATGCAATGATTTTAAGAATTAGAAAATCTTTTCCATTTTATTAATTCTATTTATTGTAAACCTATGGGAAAAATAGGGGAAGGAATTAGATAATACATGGAGAATGGAGCCAAGAGAGATGAAGAAAAGATTCCAAGCATGCATCAAAAGATAAGTAACTATGTTCTTTGAAAATTATTGTGATTGCATATGGTGCATGATGAAATAAGAATTGAATTTATTTTCTTGGAAAAACTCATATGATAAAGAATCAAGATTATTTTTTTACAAAACCTCTATGGAATTTCGTACATAGAAGACTAAGTTTTTTTTTTTTCATTGAGATCTTATAAGATTTCATTTGCTTTGAATTCTTAAAAGATTTTCATGGCTAAATAATTTTGTGAATTGCATGAGTTACTGGAAAATAGGGTCTAGATATGCCTTCGTATCTCTCAAACCATGATAGATGTGTACAAACTAAAAGAGGTTTGTGTAGATGATTCCGGTCCAGCAAAAAGACTCTTTCCGATTTTAAAAAATCGTTTTCTATGTCTCGAACACCGTGTGAAAAATTGATGACAAAAATAGAAAATTATTTCATATTTAAATCTAGAAAAATGGGCTAAATATATTCATTCGAAACTTCCAAACAATGATACCTGTTTGAAAATACAGAGGTTTTTTTAATAAAGCCGTTACAAACAAAAACCTCTTTTGTTTTCCAAGAACTCATTTCCATAAGTTTGGAAACCGTATCTAAAGTTAATGACCAAAACAACATATTATTTACTATTTATATTTAGAGAAACATGTGTGAAAAAAATGAGATAGGTTGTTTTTAATAAGCATGTTCCAAACAAAAACCTCTTTTGGTTTTCAAAAATTCGTTTCCACATGGTCGAACATCCCATCCAAATTTGATGACTAAAACAAGAAAAACATAATGCCTCCATTTGATTTTTCAATCAGATAAGAATAATTTTATATGTACATATAGACATAATAATTATGTTGATAATTCTTGAAAATGAATCAAATTATTTCATTTAATAAATTACCAAGTATGTTCTCGTGATGCACATGGATTAAAAGTTTTAAAGATAAATATTGGACTCTTGAAGAGAGTATGTGCTTAGGTGCACATGACTAATATCTAGTATATTTGATCTACTAGAATTTATTATGTGATTTTACATGCATGAGGAGTTTGAGTCATGCAAAAAGATATAAATAACTTTTGTGAGAAATAGTTCACATAAAACCTTTGCGTAAAAGACAATTGGTTGTGTTATTTTAGAAGGATTTGTTATTCATGTTATTTCTTGAGGAAATATTACAAATATCTGTGATGTATGAAATGATAAAAACAATATTTTGTGTTGCATGCATAATATCTAGTGAGTTGTCTGTCTTTTGGAAAAAGAATAATTAATGTGTTAAATTCCTTGGAAAATAAATATATATATTTGTATGTGATGAAGAATTTATTGTGTTAGAACTCTTCAAAAAGAATAGAAGAGAGAAATATATCCTTGTATGCATTAGTGGATTAGATTCTTTGAGAGGAAAAGTAGTAATCACATGCTTTATTATGTAATATTATGTAGAGAAACATATAAACTTGCATGCATGGAATAAGTATAGTTTTGGTATTAAATTTATGGAGAAAAGAAAGATACAATCACATAATATTGATTGTGTTAGCCTTCTTCTGGAAAAAATAATGTGTATTTGCATACCTAAAGGGATTAGCTATGGTATTACATTTCTTTTGGGAGAATATTATGCATAGTAACGTGTTTATTTTTATATGCAATATTTATTTAATTTCCTTTGAAAATAAATATATGTTTTACATGCAATAAAAATAAGCTATGTTATTTTCTGTTGGAGAGGACAACTAGTTGAATGCACAAAATTATAACTAGTATGTTAACTTTGTTTGAAATAGAGTTGGCATTTTTATACATAATAACCATTGTGAATAGCACTTGTGTGAAAAAGAACATGCATTAGCATGCATAAGTATAGAGTATATTGCGTTACTCCCTTTAGAAAAGAAAACATAAGAGTAGGCACAAATGAAATTGCTTGTTGGGATAGTTATCTTGAAATTTTGTTATGCATTTGCATGCCCAAAAATATTATCTAGTATGTTAGCTTTCCTTTGGAAAGAATATGAAAGTTCATTCAATATTTTGTTGCATTTGTTGGAAATATGACGCTTGATAATGATTTATTTGTTACTAATGCGTGTGAAAGGATTTCATGACATTTTGTTTATGTTTTATACATGCATACAAATAGTTGTTGAAGTGTCACAAATAAAGATTGATTATTGATTTATTAATGTTTTATCTAATCATGATATCAAGTGTGTTGACGATAGTAATGGAAGAAAAGTATAGTGACTTGAGCAAAGAATTGTTTATGTTGAACATTGTGGCAAATAAATAGTTTTTAGTCCAAACAAGTTTAGGAGTTCTAACTGCAGGATGGCACACTAATGGAAAAAATTCGACCATAAAGACAAATATTGAGGATTCGTGGGTAAATGATATAATGAGGAATGTAATAGCTTATAGCTAGTTATGTTGCGTTTAAGATTATTTTTCTATGTAATTTTTATGAAAATGGTCAAGGGATAGAATCCTTTATAACCATTGAGTGAGAGATGAAAACCCTCACGAGTGTTTAATAATAAAATTAAACGTTTCTAGTTTTCACCTTACGAGGTTTCCTGGGTATATCGGTGTGTCTAATGATGTGATTGTTCATTGTGTCATTTTCATGATGTTAATTTATTTCATGATGTGATGCTTATATTACCAATTATGTGATTTACTAATTGAGTTAAAATGATCATGGAATCGATGCATAGTTATAGCAGAAAATTTAAGTTAATATGCTACAACAATGATAGTTAATGGTTGTGTAACTCACTATGCTTTTTACTAAATATTGCTCTAGGTGATGATGACATTTATTCTAATGGTTAATGAGAGAATATAGAAATTAATTTAGAAAGTTACACATTGGTAAATGTTGAAAAAAAAATCCTAACTCCATGCATTTTTCTGCAAGGTTACCGAGTTATGTTACAAGGGAGATGTGTTACCCAATAACCACTTAAATAATAGGAGAACCTCCCCAAAATACCCAACTACATTCATACATCCCAATCACCTCTCCCGAGTAATGGCTATGTGATGATTATATATATCTCTTCATACATTGCACATGTGGCCTCTTCATTATTAGATTGATTGTTATGATTCAAATACATAATAAACCAAAAGTACACACCATGTATATCAGTGTAAGAGTAAAAAATCAATATAGATAAGATAAATAAGTTATACAATAACTCCTTCAAGAATAGGAGAACATCCTCTAGATACCCCATTTCATTCATACATCCCAATAACCTCTCCTCAATAATGACTACATGATACCTATATATACCTATTCACACATTGCACATGTGGCTCCTTCATTTTTAGGTTGACCCTATTACATGTTTATTGACACATTACATGCACATTTAACCCAATATATGCCCTCCCTTAAGGTCATATATTATAATATTAACTCTATATATGACCCCATCGAGGTCAAATCAATGGGCTTCTTTATAATTCAAAGAATTGTCAAAGTGGATGTGTATCAATAGATCCCTCTTCCTCTTTGCATACATTTGTAGCCATGTTTAGTTCAAACTAAAATAGTCAATGCACCCTTTTTATTGAAGATCAAGGGGTTAGTTTTACTGTAATTCATGCTCACAATGTTATATCGAAGGGATGCAAGAATTGGGATTGGATGGATTTATCTCATGTTATTTCCAATTGGATTGTTGGAGGGGATTTCAATATGTTTGAGTGGAAAGGGGATAGGTGTGCACCTGTAAGGTCTATTGTTAGTTGTTTACAAAAGAATGCTTCGTGTTTTTATAAAGAACATCTTCAGATTTTTGACACAAATTTAAAGCAAAAGAGGTTAGAATATGCTTGTTGGTGTACTTAGTATAAATATCAATGGGGAAAGGATATGGTGCAGTTTTGACTAGATCAATTTTTTAGGCTATAGGATGGTTTGTCTTTCTCTGGTTAGATTTTTCCTATTGATATGATTTTGAATGTGACTAGTTCAAACCATTTGTGATATAGAATATAATTTCATTGGGTCAATTTATTAATTCACTCCCTTAATCATTATCCAAGTTAAGTGTCTTTTATATTGGAGTCCAAGAACTTTTAGACCCTAGTTGAGAGAGTATAGAAAGTTTCCCCTAATCTAATTGGGGATATAGAGTATATTATTTAGTGGGAGGATACAATATGTCATATTGTTAAGCTCATTAGACATTGGGGAAATATTCTAACTAGGAACCAAAACAAGGATTTGTGGTTGACTAATTAATGTCTATAGGAGGTTCAAACCTTCCTTGGACAAGATCTCCACAATGTGATTCTTTATGGTGGTGTTACCAATTTGGATATGGTAATTCAGCAAGCTAAGGATTATTTAGTGAGAGGTTCTTGGGTATGCGCCCATATTTAATGGATTCAATAAGGGAAATGTGATTCAAGTCTTATTTTGACTTTCTAAAGTATTAACTTGCAATGGAAAGGGTGCTTGGGTTGTGAGGCATCGATGGATCTCTTGTCTAGGGTCCTGTTGAGGCTAGAAGTATGTTCAACTCTAATTGTAATAATATTTTCTCTAGATATCCTTTGAGAGATGGGGTGCTAGTTTACATAGATGCATATTTCCATGTGGTCCCTCATAAAATTTCTTATTGTAATAGGGATAGGTTAGACAAAGAATTTTCTAAGACTTGAATGGAAAATCCCAAGTATGGATTGATTTCCTTGTGATTTTTAGAAATTCCTTATCGTATTCTATTAGCGATGAATTATGCTCGTTGGCCTTTAAAGTTTTTTGTGTCGATCATGTATCTAAATTTATTAGCTAGAGGAGGATAAAGCTTATACCCAAGAATGTAACTAGGGATTCCATTGGTGGTTGTAAGCCTATGATTTTTCTCATGGTTTCTTATAAAATTTTGGCAAAGTATTTGTAATTACAAGTATAATAAATGGAAAAGTATGCCATTTGATAGGAATGAACATGATTTTTTTAAGGGAGATTCATTCTTGACAATATGAATTTTGTATGGGAAATATGAAGTGTGCATATAGAACTGGTAAACATACTCTAATATTACAAATAGTTTTTAACAAATCTTACAATTGAGTTTATTAGCCTTATTTATAAGATATTGATTTTTTTGGGGGTTTGGTCCTCAATGTGTTCCCGTGATGAATACTTTGTCCATTGATGCTTCAACTTTTGTTTCAATCAATAGGGCCATATTTCCTCAAATTAATTTTCATAATTATATTCATGAAGGGTGTCCCTTTCCCCCTTATTTCCATGTCTTGATTATGAATGATTTGGGTGATTTGTTAGAGCCTATATGTATTTTTAGTTGGATTCCTAATATTATTCTATCATATGCTTTTGATATAATTAACATGTACCCCACAAGTGACGCTCTTCTCATAATTGGATGTAACCTTTGTTGATGATCCAATCCTTATCTACGGCACAACTCTGACTTAAGTGCCATAGTCAATGCTCATAAAACTAATTTTTTGCTATTAATTTTGCATATACACCAAGTTGGATCCTTCTTAGCAATATATTTCACCTAGGCTTATTAGACGATATTTGGTGATTCCCCATTGAGTTTGGTTGCCGCTAGTCACCATGTGGGATTTTTTTAGCCATATTATTCAAGTGCATCATGTTTATTATATGTCCCATTGGATTTCTAGTAGTGCTTGATTTTGATGAATTCAATATATTTTCAGAGATAATTTTTAGTTCAAGTATAGTGGAGATTGAAGATATTCTTTGGTGCCAAGGAATGTTTTCCCCATGGTCAAGGACAAGGAGGATATTGGATTGGTTGATGCTTCAATTCCATGAGTATTCAAGTAGCTTGATTATTTATTTCCGAGATTTATTTTATTTTAACATTGAGTGCTTACACTACAACATTTAGGTGGAATTTAATGAGATTGTGTGATATAATATTTTATTCTTATCTCTTTTAGATGTTTTTCTCCTCACCTTTAAGAGCATCCAAGCAACATGGAATGAAAATTTTGATTGGCTTGTTGGAAATGGGAGCGAAATAGGGCTTGAAGGGATTAATATTGCAATCCCATCTAGACTTGGATCGTGGAGATGGCTTAGTATTGTCTTCTATGTTGAGTGAGAAGGGGATAATTCTGTAGTGTGATTTGTTTGATTCAATCTCTCATTCTTGGAAGGATCCACAAGCTCCTTCTTAAGAGTACGCTCTCCTTTCTTCTAATCATCCTTTTAATATGGGTCCATGAGGGGTTATCCCTAAGGCTAAGTTGTATAAATTTAACATTTCAATGTGTGGGCTCTTTTAGAGAGGCTAGAGATGGTTTCTTGCTCAAAACCTTCATAAATATAATTATCATCACCTATATTCCATATTTTGTCAAATTCATCCTCCATTTCTACTCAATCCTTGTTGGATATCTAAGGATTCCAATTATAATTGGATTCATTGGTTGCACTAAATTTGGACTTTTAGTTTTCTTATAAGTTAAGAGTTTTTATATGACTAATGGTTTATCATTGAGCTTTTCCTAAAAATAAGCTGGCCAAGAGTGTGATTTGTAATGTCCTATATCATATTTGTCAATGACTGAGATAGTGAAGCACATCATTTTGTATTGTCAATATGCCAAGTGTTAAGGTTTCTTAAGGATCAGTTCTCAAAGGAGGTTTTATAGGTCTATGCTATTTGGTGATTGACATACAAATGTTTTCCTTAAAATTCCAAGGATTTGGCATTTTTTGAGGATCACAACTTCATCTATTTAGTGGAAGATAAGGTGTAAGGTATTTTTATCATGAGTTTAGATAATTGTCTTCCTTTTGTTATATTTAGAGGGATTAAGTTCCCCAAACTCTTGGATAAAGGACCTCTATTAATAATAAAGGCCTAATTTGAATATCTATTGAAAGATGGATAAGATCTTTGCTATTTCTTTATACTTTTCAACTCCAATAAATTGAATACCATATGCTCCTTCAGTCTCCTTTTCTAAACTCTTTTTGTCCTAACATGTAAAGCTTAAATAAAGTAGGTAAAAGATTTATCTCAATTAGACATTAGTTTCAACTTTCTAAGTTATTCCTTTTTCCATATACACTCATCTAATTAATATATAATATCGTTTAAATTAAAAAAATGAAGTTTTTTTTTTTTTAAATATTTTTAAAATATATTATTTTGTCAAAAGTAATTAATTACATGGACAACCCAATTTTTGAAAATGTTTTTCCCATTAATAATAATGAGAGTTTAGAAGTTTAAAACATGTTTAATAAATTAATTTTTTTTAATAACTTATAAATATTTATTAAAATTGATTATATTTGATTATAAAAAATACATATCAAATCCTAACATTTTGTATATTTATAATGTAAAAAGATATATCACATATGTAATTAACAAAATAAACATAAAAAATAACCAAGTATGATAATAATAAACAAAAACAAGAAAATAATATTTATAAAAAATTATAAATTTTATAATAACATATACATTTATCTTAATATGTCCAATGTTTTATAATGCTTCAAATTATCTTGCTAAATAAAACTACAAAACAATTTTTTTTTTAAATTCCTGGAAAATCTTTACTTTATTTTAAATATCTATACACTAATGAATTATTTTATTGATAATTTTCTGGAGTTAACTGTGTGTATTCACTACAACTCCAAAATAAGATAATATTATGCTTCATCCTGCGATAACTTGAATAGAAATGAGGTAATATTATGCTCTGTCTGGCACTAACTTCAGTTATGACGAATAGTTTAGAGCCCCAGCATTCTTCAATTACCTAATAAAAATATAAAACAAACTGTGTCTTTTACTATTTTGATGTTGACTAAACCTAAGATTATGGCAAATACATACTTTATTATATATATATATATATATATATATATATATATATATATATATATATATGAAGAATTTTGTTAATAACTTTCTGGAGTGAACTGTGTGTATCTACTACAACTCCATACACTATGTATACTTACCACAATTCCGTAATCAGATAATAGTATGCGTATTCTTTATTATACAATGGCTTGAATTGAAATGAGATAATAGCATGCTCCGTATAGCACCGACTTCAGTTACTAAGTATAGTTTTAGGGTAAAAGCATCCTTTGATTTCCTAATAAAGCTATAAAACAACCCTTGTTTTCTTTCTGTCTTGATGTTGAGTAAACCTAAGATTACGGCGAGTTTATAGGTGATTCTAAACATCTTTATAATGAAAAATGATTTTGTTGATAATTTTCCGGAGTGAGCTGTGTATTTTAAAATTTAAATAATAGCATGCTTCATTCTACAATGGTTTGAGGTAATAGTATACTCGAAAATTAAATAATAGCATGCTTCAGTCTACCATGGCTTGAGGTAATAGTATGCTCTGTCTAGCATTGACTTCGGGTTATGAAGAATAGTATAGGATGAAAGTATCCTTTGATTACTACGCTGAACTTCATTTCATTTGCAGATTCAGTTAACTTATTGCATATCTTGTAAACAAAAGAAAAGTCAAAGTCAATTGTTTGATTGTAATTTTGTTTTTCATCTTATTTTAAAATATTCTCAAAACTATACTAATTAAAAATAGTTTTCTTTTTAATTGTTCTATTATCCTGTAATGTGTTTTGTGCACTAAATGGGGTTTGAAATCTTTGTATTTATTCATTGCATTATATTTTCAGAACATGCTTTCGAATGATCTCATCGACTGTAGCTTTATAACAAACAGGTTTTTTTACGTAGAATATAAAATAGGTTGAGAATTAAACCTAAAGCTTCACCTGCTTAATAGGAAAAATTGCCGTTACTGTGAAGTAAACTGCTGTGACGCTCGGTCACAACTTTTTCTCGGAAATCATAAGATCGATAAAAATCCTTTCAGTTCCAAAATCCAGAATAACGGCCAGTTAATGGTTTGACCGTTCACGAAGTCGACACCTAGCCAGTTAAACCTAAAACCCTTCGTTGATTATTATAGGTTATTGAGATTAAGTTTACGAATCAGCCAGCCCACACAGCAGCAATCAAAGATAAAGATAAAAGATAGGTAGGTAGGTAAAATATAAAGAAACAATCAAATATCTATACAGCAGAAGCAGTCTATCAGGTAGGTAGGTAAAATAGATAGATACCTGGGATTGGCAAATTCATAAAGCTTCCCGCTGCTGGAGAAAATCATGAGACCAACTTCGACATCGCAGAGCACCGAAAGCTCGGAAGCTTTCTTCAGCAAACCATTTCTGCGCTTACAAAAGGTAACCTGCCTGTTGGTGGTTTTCTCGATCCTCCTCAGCTGGGTCTTTCGCCTTACCATTCTGGTCCTTTTTTCTTTCTTTTTCCTTCCAAAAAAAATTCAACCACGGACTCTCGGATTGGAAGAATCCGAACAACTAGAAGACTGGAGGTGCCCAAATTGGAATACAATAATTCCTTCAAGAATAGGAGAACATCCTCTAGATACCCCATTTCATTCATACATCCCAATAACCTCTCCTCAATAATGACTACATGATACCTATATATACCTATTCACACATTGCACATGTGGCTTGACACATTACATGCACATTTAACCAATATATGCCCTCCCTTAAGGTCATATATTATAATATTAACTCTATATATGACCCCATCGAGGTGATATCAATGGGCTTCTTTGTAATTCAAAGGATTTTCAAAGTGGATGTGTATCAATAGATCCCTCTTCCTCTTTGCATACATTTGTAGCCATATTTAGTTCAAACTAAAATATTCAATGCACCCTTTTTATTCAAGATCAAGGGGTTAGTTTTACTGTAATTCATGCTCACAATATTATATCGAAGGGATGCAAGAATTGGGATTGGATGGATTTATCTCATCTTATTTCCAAGTGGATTGTTGGAGAGGATTTCAATATGTTTGAGTGGAAAGGGGATAGGTGTGCACCTGTAAGGTCTATTGTTAGTTGTTTACAAAAGAATGCTTCGTGTTTTTATAAAGAACATCTTTAGATTTTTGACAAAAATTTAAAGCAAAAGAGGTTAGAATATGCTTGTTGGTGTACTTAGTATAAATATCAATGGGGAAAGGATATGGTGCAGTTTTGACTAGATCAATTTTTTAGGCTATAGGATGGTTTGTCTTTCTCTGGTTAGATTTTTCCTATTGATATGATTTTGAATGTGACTAGTTCAAACCATTTGTGATATAGAATATAATTTCATTGGGTCAATTTATTAATTCACTCCCTTAATCATTATCCAAGTTAAGTGTATTTTATATTGGAGTCCAAGAACTTTTAGACCCTAGTTGAGAGAGTATAGAAAATTTCCCCTAATCTAATTGGGGATAGAGAGTATATTATTTAGTGGGAGGACACAATATGTCATATTGTTAAGCTCATTAGACATTGGGGGAATATTCTAACTAGGAACCAAAACAAGGATTTGTGGTTGACTAATTAATGTCTATAGGAGGTTCAAACCTTCCTTGGACAAGATCTCCACAATGTGACTCTTTACGGTGGCGTTACAAATTTGGATATGGTAATTCAACAAGCTGAGGATTATTTAGTGAGAGATTCTTGGGTATGCACCCATATTTAATGGATTCAATAAGGGAAATGTGATTCAAGTCTTATTTTGACCTTCTAAAGTATCAACTTGCAATGGAAAGGGTGCTTGGGTTGTGAGGCATCGATGGATCTCTTGTCTAGGGTCCTGTTGAGGCTAGAAGTATGTTTAACTCTAATTGTAATAATATTTTCTCTAGATATCCTTTGAGAGATGGGGTGGTAGTTTACATAGATGCATATTTCCATGTGGTCCCTCATAAAATTTCTTGTGGTAATAGGGATAGGTTAGACAAAGAATTTTCTAAGACCTTTTTTTTTTTTCTACGTAGAATGGAAAATCCCAAGTATGGATTGATTTCCTTGTGATGTTTAGAAATTCCTTATCGTATTCTATTAGCGATGAATTATGCTCGATGGCCTTTAAAGTTTTTTGTGCCGATCATGTATCTAAATTTATTAGCTAGAGGAGGATAAAGCTTATACCCAAGAATGTAACTAGGGATTCCATTGGTGGTTGTAAGCCTATGATTTTTCTCATGGTTTCTTATAAAATTTTGGCAAAGTATTTGTAATTACAAGTATAATAAATGGAAAAGTATGCGATTTGATAGGAATGAACATGATTTTTTTAAGGGAGATTCATTCTTGACAATATTAATTTTGTATGGGAATTATGAAGTGTGCATATAGAACTGATAAACATACTCTAATATTACAAATAGTTTTTAACAAAGCTTACAATCGAGTTTATTAGCCTTATTTATAAGATATTGATTTTTTTCGGGGTTTGGTCCTCAATGTGTTCCCGTGATGAATAATTTGTCCATTGATGCTTCAAATTTTGTTTCAATCAATAGGGCCATATTTCCTCAAATTAATTTGCATAATTATATTCATGAAGGGTGTCCCTTTCCCCCTTATTTCCATGTCTTGATTATGAATGATTTGGGTGATTTGTTAGAGCCTATATGTATTTTTAGTTGGATTCCTAATATTATTCTATCATATGGTTTTGATATAATTAACATGTACCCCACAAGTGATGCTCTTCTCATAATTGGATGTAACGTTTGTTGATGATCGAATCCTTATCTAGGGCACAACTCTGACTTAAGTGCCATAGTCAATGCTCATAAAACTAATTTTTTGCTATTAATTTTTCATATACCCCAAGTTGGCTCCTTCTTAGCAATATATTTCACCTAAGCTTATTAGACGATATTTGGTGATTCCCCATTGAGTTTGGTTGCCGCTAGTCACCATGTGGGATTTTTTTAGCCATATTATTCAAGTGCATCATGTTTATTATATGTCCCATTGGATTCCTAGTAGTGCTTGATTTTGATGAATTCAATATATTTTCAGAGATAATTTTTAGTTCAAGTATAGTGGATATTGAAGATATTCTTTGGTGCCAAGAAATGTTTTCCCCATGGTCAAGGACAAGGAGGATATTGGATTGGTTGATGCTTCCATTCCATGAGTATTCAAGTAGCTTGATTATTTATTTCCTAGATTTATTTTATTTTAACATTGAGTACTTCCACTACAACATTTAGGTGGAATTTAATGAGATTGTGTGATATAATATTTTATTCTTATCTCTTTTAGATGTTTTTCTCCTGACCTTTAAGAGCATCCAGGCAACATGGAATGAAATTTTGATTGGCTTGTTGGAAATGGGAGAGAAATAGTGCTTGAAGGGATTAATATTGCAATCCCATCTAGAGTTGGATCATGGAGATGGCTTAGTATTGTCTTCTATGTTGAGTGAGAAGGGGATAATTCTGTAGTGTGATTTGTTTGATTCAATCTCTCATTCTTGGAAGGATCCACAAGCTCCTTATTAAGAGTATGCTCTCCTTTCTTCTAATCATCCTTTTAATATGGGTCCATGAGGGGTTATCCCTAAGGCTAAGTTGTATAAATTTAACATTTCAATGTGTGGGCTCTTTTAGAGAGGCTAGAGATGGTTTCTTGCTCAAAACCTTCATAAATATAATTATCATCACCTATATTCCATATTTTGTCAAATTCATCCTCCATTTCTACTCAATCCTTGTTGGATATCTAAGGATTCCAATTATAATTGGATTCATTGGTTGCACTAAATTTGGACTTTTAGTTTTCTTATAAGTTAAGATTTTTTATATGACTAATGGTTTATCATTGAGCTTTTCCTAAAAATAAGCTTGCCAAGAGTGTGATTTGTAATGTCCTTATATCATTATTGTCAATGACTGAGATAGTGAAGCACATCATTTTGTATTGTCAATATGCCAAGTGTTAAGGTTTCTTAAGGATGAGTGCTCAAAGGAGATTTTAGAGGTCTATGCTATTTGGTGATTGACATACAAATGTTTTCCTTAAACTTCCAAGGATTTGGCATTTTTTGAGGATCACAACTTCATCTATTTAGTGGAAGATAAGGTGTAAGGTATTTTTATCATGAGTTTAGATAATTGTCTTCCTTTTGTTATATTTAGAGGGATTAAGTTCCCCAAACTCTTGGATAAAGGACCTCTATTAATAATAAAGGCCTATTGTTTGGACCAACCCAATTGATTAATTTGAATTTCTTTACATTCATGTTCTTTTCAGAAAGAAAATATGATATCACATATATATATACTCCTTTTTCCTTCTTTATTTACTTGTTCACAAATATTTTTCTACAAGTAGAAGATATATATATATATATATATATATATATATATATATATATATATATATATAGTAAATGGAAATATGTATAGCATTAATTATCATATTAAGAAGGACTTCCTTTTTCCAATTAAAACCATAAAAAGTTAATACCAAAAGTAGTAAAAAAAAACACAACCTGCCCACATGTGTGTTTGATGAACTCTATTATTGGGAGTGGCTCAATGAAAATAAAGATAAAGGGCTCTACTAAAAATTTGAATATATATTGAAAGATGGATACGATCTTTGCTAACTCTTTATACTTTTCAACTCCAATAAATTGAATACCATATGCTCCTTCAGTCTCCTTTTCTAAACTCTTTTTGTCCTGACATGTAAAGCTTAAATAAAGTAGGTAAAAGATTTATCTCAATTAGACATTAGTTTCAACTTTCTAAGTTATTCCTTTTTCCATATACACTCATCTAATTAATATATAATATCGTTTAAATTAAAATTTTGTCAAAAGTAATTAGTTACATGGACAACCCAGTTTTTGAAAATGTTTTTCTCATTAATTAGGAGAGTTTAGAAGTTTAAAACATGTTTAATAAATTTTTTTTTTTAATAACTTATAAATATTTATTAAAATTGGTTATATTTGATTATAAAAAATACATATCAAATCCTAATATTTTGTATATTTATAATGTAAAAAGATATATCACATATGTAATTAACAAAATAAACATAAAAAATAACCAAGTATGATAATAATAAACAAAAACAAGAAAATAATATTTATAAAAAATTATAAATTTTATAATAACATATACATTTATCTTAATATGTCCAATGTTTTATAATGCTTCAAATTATCTTGCTAAATAAAACTACAAAACAATTTTTTTTTTTTTTCCCTCTGGAAAATCTTTACTTTATTTTAAATATCTATACACTAATGAATTATTTTATTGATAATTTTCTGGGGTTAACTGTGTGTATTCACTACAACTCCAAAATAAGATAATATTATGCTTCATCCTGCGATAACTTGAATAGAAATGAGGTAATATTATGCTCTGTCTGGCACTAACTTCAGTTATGAAGAATAGTTTAGAGCCCCAGCATTCTTCAATTACCTAATAAAAATATAAAACAAACTCTGTTTTTTACTATTTTGATGTTGACTAAACCTAAGATTATGGCAAATACATACTTTATTATATTTATATATATATGAAGAATTTTGTTAATAACTATCTGGAGTGAACTGTGTATTTACTACAACTCCATACACTATGTATACTTACCACAATTCCGTAATCAGATAATAGTATGCGTATTCTTTATTATACAATGGCTTGAATTGAAATGAGATAATAGCATGCTCTGTATAGCACCGACTTCAGTTACTAAGTATAGCTTTAGGGTAAAAGCATCCTTTGATTTCCTAATAAAGCTATAAAACAACCCTTGTTTTCTTTCTGTCTTGATGTTGAGTAAACCTAAGATTATGGCGAGTTTATAGGTGATTCTAAACATCTTTATAATGAAAAATGATTTTGTTGATAATTTTCCGGAGTGAGCTGTGTATTTTAAAATTTAAATAATAGCATGCTTCATTCTACAATGGTTTGAGGTAATAGTATACTCGAAAATTAAATAATAGCATGCTTCAGTCTACAATGGCTTGAGGTAATAGTATGCTCTGTCTAGCATTGACTTCGGGTTATGAAGAATAGTATAGGATGAAAGTATCCTTTGACTACTACGCTGAACTTCATTTCATTTGCAGATTCAGTTAACTTATTGCATATCTTGTAAACAAAAGAAAAGTCAAAGTCAATTGTTTGATTGTAATTTTGTTTTTCATCTTTTTTTAAAATATTCTCAAAACTATACTAATTAAAAATAGTTTTCTTTTTAATTGTTCTATTATCCTGTAATGTGTTTTGTGCACTAAATGGGGTTTGAAATCATTGTATTTATTCATTGCATTATATTTTCAGAACATGCTTTCGAATGATCTCATCGACTGTAGCTTTATAACAAACATATTTTTTTACGTAGAATATAAAATAGGTTGAGAATTCAACCTAAAGCTTCACCTAGTGATACATAAGAGGAAAGATTGCCGTTACTGTGAAGTAAACTGCTGTGACGCTCGGTCACAAAACCTTTTCTCGGAAATCATAAGATCGATAAAAATCCTTTCAGTTCCAAAATCCAGAATAACGGCCACTTAATGGTTTGACCGTTCACGAAGTCGACACCTAGACAGTTAAACCTAAAACCCTTCGTTGATTATTATAGGTTATTGAGATTCAGTGTACGAATCAGCCAGTCCACACAGCAGCAATCAAGGATAAAGATAAAAGATAGATAGGTAGGTAAAATATAGAGAAACAATCAAATATCTATACAGCAGAAGCAGTCTATCAGGTAGGTACGTAAAATAGACAGATACCTGGGATTGGCAAATTCATAAAGCTTCCCGCTGCTGGAGAAAATCATGAGTCCAACTTCGACATCGCAGAGCACCGAAAGCTCGGAAGCTTTCTTCAGCAAACCATTTCTGCGCTTACAAAACGTAACCTGCCTCTTGGTGGTTTTCTCGATCCTCCTCAGCTCGGTCTTTCGCCTTACCATTCTGGTCCTTTTTTCTTTCTTTTTCCTTCCACAAGAAATTCAACAACGGACTCTCAGATTGGAAGAATCCGAACAACTAGAAGACTGGAGGTGCCCAAATTGGAATACAATAATTCCTTCCAATTATAACTCCATACGATAACAAAAAGTCCCACAAAATGTAATTATAGAAAGAAAGAAAGAAAGAAAGAATTTTTAATGTCCACGAGGCTAAAAATAGCCTATGGGACAGATTGCTTCTCTATCTGACTCTTGTATTCGGCCCTTTTTCTGTGAAGTTTTACAATGAGCACTCCCAGCTTATCGACAAACTCTTCGCTGAATAGATTATCCCAAGAATTAGCTGCCAGAATACCTGCATAGTTTTCTCTGGTGTCCTTGAAGACCTCACATTCTAGAATGAAATGTTTTTCTGTTTCCACTTTTCCGGAAGAGCAAAAAATACATACTCTTTCTTCCCACATTTCTTTTGGCCTTTTCCAGCGCCCTGTTTCACAACGGAGTTGATGAGAATTAGTCCTTAATTGAGCAATAAGAATTTTAGATCTCCAAGAAATATCAGCCCCTATGTATGCCTTTTGTTGATGGTTATGTGTGGGGTTAAACTCTTCTGTGTAGTACTTCTTCTTTCTCTCTAGCTCTTTCTTCCAAGTATGTTTATGGAATTTATCCATAACAAAAGTTTTTATCTCTTTACTGTTTGTAGGACACATGCTCAAGCAAATACCCCATTTACTAAACCATTTGTTATTCTGCCGCATCCAAGTCTTCTGTCTTTTACACAATCTGTCACTAAACACCACCTTAGGCCATCTATCCTCTTCCATTTGCTCAATTTTTTTCGGATACCTTATGACTCGCACCATAGCGATTGCTTCAATAGGAGCAGCCCCTGTTTCACTTAACAGAATAGCATAAGGAACTGCACTTTTAATTTTGAATTTGTTTGTAATCAAACGTTTCTGAATTTTCTCAATTTGTTTCCATTGCATCTTGGTTGTGCTGCTAGCCCATAGTTCACAACCGTAAAGAATCACCGGAATCACTAGAAGCCCAAAAAGAGTTAGGGTGGTTTTCCAGTCCCACAGCTCTGCCTCTCTACACCTGTTTTGAAGAGCATAAAATGCTTTCCAACACCCTAAAGTTCTTTTCTTTCTACAACCATCCCAACTTAAATTTCTGTTGAAGTCAATTCCGAGGTATTTGTAATCTGCAACTTCTTCCAAAATGCTGCCTTCAAAATAGAACTTATGTTGGTTATGCTTTCTTTTGTTAGAGAAAACCACTACTTTCGTTTTGCTAATATTGACTTGCATCCCAACCCTTCTACAAAAATGCTCAAGGGAATGTAAATGCTCTTGCAAACCAGGAGCCGAATTAGCAATCAATATAAGGTCATCTGCGTACAAAAGAAGCCTGATAACGAACTTGCCCAAATGAATACCGTCACCCCCTTGCGAATTTAGCCACTCTTCAAGCTTGTCAATATATAACCCAAAAAGGGTAGGAGAAAATAGACAACCTTGCTTGACCCCGATATCGCTTCTAAAACTTTCAGAAATGCCAGCTGAAGTTCTGATTTTGACTTTCACCTCTTCATACAACCTATGCACAACTGCTCTCAAATGCTTGGGAACCCCAAGTTCCTCCATTCTGCCCCAAAGCTGATCCCTAGGAACCGTGTCCAAGGCTTTTCTGAAATCAACAAAGCAACAAAAAACTTCTTCCTTATTTTCCCAACCTTTTTCAATGATGTGCCTTAAAGTTATACAATGATCAATTGTGGAATGTTTAGGTCTAAAACCTGCTTGCCCTTTAGCACGTTTATTTCTTTCTTCTGCCCACTTGCTAATTTTCTTTTCCAACATGCTTCCAAATAACTTTGCAAACAAAGGGTTTATCATTATGGTTCTATAATTGGAAGGATTATTGACGTCACCACTCTTGAAAAGAGGTATTGCCATACTAGTTGTCCAATCTGTGGGGAACCCCTGCAGTAAGATGTTGTTGAAAATTTTTGTGATGTGAGGTGAAAGAAATTTTAAGCCCCACTTTAGATACTCTGCTTGGAGTTCATCTAAGTCTTTTTCTTTTCCAGTGCCCAACTTCTTGATACCCATCTCTACTTCTTGCACCGTGAAGAGTTTTGTGTCTGTGTTGACCAAAGGAGGAGGGTCAACCTTGGGATCCTGCTCATAAAGTTGTCTTGCATAGTCAAACCATTTAGAAGCTGTAATGTTGTTTTCAGTTTGCACCTTTTTCGATTGGAGCTCCTTCCAAAATAATTTGGGGTTATTTTTCCCGAGGAAGATTAGTTCTTCTATAGAGATATTCCCTGGAGCGCCTCTCTCAGAAGAAAAACTAGAAACAAATCCTCCTCGTCTCTCTTTGGCAAAATAACAAAGACGAAAAAAGCATCAAGCCTCGAACTACGGACCTGGTTTCCTAGGTACAGTTTCTCTACTCATCTGTCGCATGCGCTAGTTGTTACTGTCCTATATAAGGACATAAACCTGTGTTGTTCAATTCTGAAAATCCAAGAATCTGTACTACCCCAATTGTAATGACGATCAAACTTTACTTATTGTGGACCAAACTTTTCTTTTTAATTGTTATATTATCTACTGTGCTTTGTGCTCTAAATGGGGTTTGAAATCTTTGTATTTATTCATTGCATTATATTTTCAGAACATGCTTTCGAATGATCTCATGGACTGTAGCTCTATAACATACAGAATTTTCTACGTAGAATATAAAATAGGTTGAGAATTAAACCTAAAGCTTCACCTATTCGTACTTAACTCTCATTTACGGAGGAAAAATTGCCGTCACTGTGAAATAAACTGCTGTGACGCTCGGTCACAAAACCTTTTCTCAGAAATCATAAGATCGATAAAAATCCTTTCAGTTCCAAAATCCAGAATAACGGCCAGTTAATGGTTTGACCGTTCACGAAGTCGACACCTAGACAGTTAAACCTAAAACCCTTCGTTGATTATTATAGGTTATTGATATTAAGTTTACGAATCAGCCAGCCCACACAGCAGAAATCAAAGATAAAGATGAAAGATAGGTAGGTAGGTAAAATATAAAGAAGCAATCAAATATCTATACAGCAGAAGCAGTCTATCAGGTAGGTAGGTAAAATATACAGATACCTGCGATTGGCAAATTCATAAAGCTTCCCGCTGCTGGAGAAAATCATGAGTCCAACTTCGACATCGCAGAGCACCGAAAGCTCGGAAGCTTTCTTCAGCAAACCATTTCTGCGCTTACAAAACGTAACCTGCCTGTTGGTGGTTTTCTCGATCCTCCTCAGCTGGGTCTTTCGCCTTACCATTCTGGTCCTTTTTTCTTTCTTTTTCCTTCCAAAAAAAATTCAACCACGGACTCTCGGATTGGAAGAATCCGAACAACTAGAAGACTGGAGGTGCCCAAATTGGAATACAATAATTCCTTCCAATTATAACTCCATACGATAAATGTAATTATAGAAATATTCCCTGGAGCGCCTCTCTCAGTGGAAAAACTAGAAACAAATCCTCCTCGTCTCTCTTTGGCAAAATAACAAAGACGAAAAAAGCCATCAAGCCTCGAACTACGGACCTGGTTTACTAGGTATAGTTTCTCTACTCATCTGTCGCATGCGCTAGTTGTTACTGTCCTATATAAGGACATAAACCTGTGTTGTTCAATTCTGAAAATACAAGAATCTGCACTACCCCAATTGTAATGACGATCAAACTTTACTTATTGTGGACCAAAGTTTAACCAAATTCTATCGTCATTTCCACTTCGTTCACGTGACAAAGAGTACGTATTGCTTGAAATGCTCGACAACAATTTATTCCCTGGCAATTTACTCCCTGCGATATTTTGACAAAACGAGGATTAGCTTTGCACAGACTTGTACCTTGTAATGGTTGTAACTTATATAAAAAAATATAGTATCCGTTGATGCCTGAAAGCGTAAATTGCCCGACAATGCAGGTTTCACTTTTATTCAATCTCGATTGATGTTTTGTCTTCAAAGAGCAAGTATGGTACTTCTCTATTTTATGAGGTTTTGGTTACATCCGTAACACTGGACATTCAACACTCACGATATATATATATCATGGTAACTCAAATTGTATTTACCTAATACTAAAATAACACAAAATAAACACTTAATAATACATTTTATGATCACCAATAGAATACCTCAAAATTTATATATTATTTTAAATTTTTAATTGGATTTATTTCAGAAAGGTGGAATTAATGATTGTTATCATTTTATAGCTAAATTAATTTCTCACAAGTAACATAAATATAACAACATTTAATTAATTTTAGAAATATAAATATTAAAATATCTTATTTAATATTATTTAAATCTTTTTATTTAATAAAAATAATTTCATATTTATAAACAATAAAAAATAATATATCTTATAATTACACTAACTAAATTGTTGTATAATATTATTATTTATGTGGAAAAGTTTATATTCATTTTACTTATTTACAAATATTTTTAATAATTTTCTCTTAGAATTAAAAATCTATTAAAGGTAATATATATTTTATAATTACACTAACTGAATGATATTCTTTTATGTTTTTATTATGTAATTTACATGATTTATACTGAAGGATCATTACTCTCATGATGTCAATAAGGGTGAGGGCAACATTAAAGGTTTTAAGTTTTAAGTTTGTAATAAGATTTAGATGTTTGAAAGTCAAATACATTAATATAATTATGGAAACGAATTAAATATAGTTTTAAAAAGTTATTTAATTATTAAATTAGAATACATTAAATTTAAATAATTAAATTAGAATATATTAAATATAAATAATAACGTTAATATATATTTTTATTTTTAATAGAGTTTTATGAATTTTAATTTAATTATCATTGATTTTTATATGGATGATAGATATTTAAATTTCTCAAAATATTTTAGAATATTTTTAATAATATACATAAGTAAAATGTTAAGATTTATCTTATTTTATATAAACAAGTTTCATATGTAGTGAGTTATGATTTTTTGGGCATACAATATTGATAAGCCATGGTATTGTTAGTGTTGTTGCTCATGCTACTACTAGCACTGATATTAAGGTTGGAGAGGAGTTTGAGGAGAAATGAACAGCAACGGGAAGAAAAGAAAACATGTTATTAAAAAAATGTTGATAAACACTGGATCCGATCCAGGTGCCATGGTGCAATAACAATATCGCAAAATACTTCAAATGTTCAACTATGGAAACATAATTTACATTACAACACCATCACGACTCTTACACAACCATATTTATGGAAATTATTTGATGCTTTGAAGCTCTTAAAGGAAGGCCTAGCATGGTAACTATAATAAGGTGAACTGCTTTTCACTTCTTCAAAATATTATTCCTTCTCATGCCTTCAAAATCTGGATATTGAAAGGAATATGTGCCAGTTGCAGCCACCCTGCTGAATCTGTTAAAATGATAACCATCAACATGAAGAGAACCATTAGAAAAACTCCATTCCCCACGTCATGCCCATGCCATGCCATGAATCTGTTTGTAGCAGAATCCCATAAGTAGTAGCAGTGGCACCCTGTATTTACCTGATAGCTCCATTGATTGGAGAGGAGGCCCACTCTAGAACTTGCCAATGCTCTCCTAGTATTGTTGTACAAATGCTGTCTTGTTTTAAATTTGTACAAGGAGAGATACATTTTCAGTATATGCATCTTTTCAAATCTGGTAGTTATAACTTATAAGTCCAAATAAAATATAACCCAAAGAACCATATTGTCCTATAGGCATGACAAATCTGGCCATATATCAATTACTGGCAACTTGTCTGTGGATGTGATGAAGTCAATTATGACTGAAACAGTTTTCACCCTTGATGAACCTTGACCTAATCTTACTTTCAATCATGAAATGTGGCGAGAACGGACAAGACAAAGGGACGAATTGGCTCTGGATTATAAAAAAATCTAAGCATTGAACTGTGTATTAAACTCAATCCCAGTTTAGTGCCACACACAATTCACAACAGTAATAAACACCTGCACAGCTAGGAAACCTACTTAGGTGGGAGGTAGGCCTTTACATAATTGGTTCCTTGATTTTGGTGCTTTAAAGCACATGACCATCAAGAAGGATTGGTTTATTACCTTCGTTGAAGCCAAATCCAAAATAGAAACTATAGTCTTTGGTTTTGGTTGGGTGCATTTTGTGGGAAATTGTGGGGATGTTCAAATGAAATTGTTAGATGTTAAGAAGTGTACTTTTGAGAATGTGCATTACATACCATTGATCAGATATGGATAAAAATCTTCTCTCAATTAGTGATATAACAATATAGAGTCCATATTTGGAGGCCTCATTTAGTGTTGAAAATCATTTTGTGAAAGATAAAGGTAATGGACCAATGGATAGGTGATTGCATCGGTGCTAAAACAGAATGGGTTGTATAGGCTTGTGGATGTTGATGTTGATGAAGAATTTGTTGGATATATCAAAGACTACCAAAGATTTTTTAATTTAGGTTTAAATTTCTTTCATACTGATGAGTTATTCACATCATTCAATAATGAAAAATGGTGTTACTGCTGGAATGGCTGTTTAAAGGAACTTCCTCCTTGTGCTTTTTGCAGCTTGTATTGACCATCGTGGGACTCCACAGTCTCCAGCTCAGACATGTACATTGGAAGCGCAGGAGGGAGCTATTTGTGTAAGAACAAAGAATATTCTTATCTTACATTTATCTTCTGTCTATATTCCCATATAATTTTTAAACTATGTACATTGCTGGGAATACTAGATATTTTGCAATAAGAAATCCATGTAAAGGCTGTTTAAACTCTATTGGTTTTTATTTGTCTTGTGAAGGGTATTTTTCTGCATCTCCATTGTTTTTTTTTTGTATGGACCGACACTGATTTTTGGTTGAAATTCTTAGTGGGGTAGAGCTTACTATGTGAGAGGAGAACCAGAGAAGGAAAGATTGGCTATGGAGGTGAGATGAAAGGTGAGGCTCACTGTTTTGTTTAGCATGTTTTTCTTTGCCTATTAATGGGAAAAACGCTGATGGGTTTTTACTAATAAAAGTGATAATCAATATCTGGAAAGGAGGGAATGTGAATATGATCTTAAGGCCTCTGTAGATTTCTACACAGTAAGATGCTCTGCATTGCTCCATATATATGGCAACTACCTAACAATTTCTTGGAAATATATAGAAGCTATTCATGTGTTTGAAATTTTCATATGATGTCTGATCTTCAATGGTGGATTTGTTATTGTAGGAGGAAAGAGAATTTGCAACCCCATTTCTGACTAGAGTCCTAGTGTGAGTTCAAGCAGATTTGATCTCATAGCCTTAATTTCTCTAGGCTTGTCTCATTTTTTGTTGGCTTTGTTTTATATGGCAATACATTTTGCTCCTGATTTTTAGACAGATTCATCATAATCACTGGTAGATTCATCATAATCATTGGTTTTATAATTCTTGTAGGTTCATATCAACTCCAAACAAGAACATAAACAAGTACTATTTGGGTCCAACTCCATTGCAAGAAATGGCAAGGTATGTAACTTACGACAGTATATTTGACCCAAATGTTTGAAATATGAGATTTGTTTTAAGTATAAAACGTTTCAACAGAATTTCACTTACAGATGGCATCATCTTGTATGCAGGCAAATTGCAAAAGCTGCTGGTCCATGTGGGAATAACCGTGACTATCTTTTCAAGTTGGAGCAAGCCATGGATAGCATTGGTGAGTTTTTCTTCTGACATACTGGCCCTTTCATACATCCATGCTCTGAATACTGTGTTTCTTTGCAGTTGGAGTGAAATTTATAACTTGATTTATTTTTATAATGTCATAGGCCATCCAGACCAAGGGGTGATAAAGCTTGCAAGTGAAGTGAAGAAGTTTCTTGGAGGCATTCAAAATTTTTTCCATCAATCACTCTTGTGACTGCTAATAGCTCTGACATCCCACAATTACAACTTCAACCATATATCACCAACTGCTAATTCCTGGAATGGTTACATTCTTTTCTACTAACAGAGCTGAATATGCATGAATATTCCATCTAATCTGGCAGTTGAGAAAGTGGTTTAGAATTTCCAATGAACAGCAATAGGAAGAAAATAAAACATGCTATTAAAAAAGTGTTGATAAACACTGGATCCGATCCAGGTGCCATGGTACAATAACAATATCGCAAAATACTTTAGATCTTCAACTATGGAAACATAATTTAAATTAAAACACCATTTAAGTTGAAGAAGTGAAAGGGCATCAGCATTAAGATCTCATCATTTCCACAGTAGTTGTGTTGTCAAGCAGTCTCACTGTATACACTAGCTTTATCTTATTGCAGTAGTAAGCCTCAAGGTTCATCATTGCCTTGCAGCAGTTGCTTAAGACTATCATTGCAGTGTTTTGATACAACACCCTTGTGAAAATAACCTTTTATATGACAATAATCCTAAAGTGTTCATGATAGTCCTCCTGTGGGCCTAACTGAAGTATACCTGTGGTGAGTAAGTTTTGAAGATCATACAGTTTCGCTAAGCACAAAGATCTTCTAGAGTTTGCTGGCATGATATAATAGTCATTAACACTGTCTTGAATGAGTGGTTTGCAGAACAATGCCAACAACTTGAAGGGATCCTAAAAGCCATCAACAAGCCTAAACCTTGTGGTATACTGTTGATAGCAAGAAGATTCAGAACAAAAAGGCATCATCACACTTAAGGTATATTTCTCATTGACACATGCAAAACAGAGAATAGTAGGTAGGTTGCTTCAGATGCATTTGATGAATGTATGATACTAGCTGATATAACTTGACCAGAGACATTAAGTTTGTTTGAACAGATACGTTAGAGGAACCACTGAGAGTGATGATGACAATAATCAATAAGAAAGTAAATACTTACTTGGAAATACCTTGCCTTCAAAAAATATACATCTGGAAATCTCCAGCACTATCCTATTTCCTCATTCAACCAACCCATTCTATTCAAGTAAATAAAGTGTAGAATTGTCTTTGCCTTTAAATCCCTTCACTTGTGTAACAATTGGCAAATTAATTTGATGCAAACTCCCTTTCCTTATCTGATTGAAGGACTTTAATTCTCTTCCCTAATTCATTCTCCATTCCTCTCTTAAGTTCTTGAACTCAACAAATGCAGCAAACTTTATTATTAAGAAAAACATGTACATTTTCCTAAATATGTCAACAATAAGGAGAAAATTCCTTGCACTAGATACTGAAAGTGTCTTCATGGGTCCACAAAGGATCACAACAGGCTAATACCAAACTTCACATCACACTCCATACTTTTTCTTCACCAAAGATCTTCCAACACTATTTCCAAGGCAAGCATGTTGAACATGCATCTTTCTCCTCCTAAACTGAAAGTAAACCACTAACCATCTTAGGTTTTCTCTAAAGGGAAGTTAATATGCTAGTAAATTTGATGCCATCATGGAAAAATACTTCAGATACCCCTTGAAGACAATTTTTATGATCATGACAGTTTTTAAATTAGAATAAATAATTAATTGTCTTGGGTCCAAACCCACATATTTGGGTCAAAACTCCAACTACTTGGGTAACTTTCCCAACCAACTCCTTTTGGTGGGTTTTCACCTCTCAAAAATTCCTTTGAGCTACCCAAATTCCAACATAGTCCACCAAGAAACAAGCAGGTAATGATGTTATCCCTTGGCCATATGGTCTCAAGCTTCCCCACTCTAGCTTCCTAGTGTCAATCCCCATATCTTGGCTTAGAACCCTACCCTAGAGAATTACCATGACTAGCCTCCTAGTGTAACTAGTGTGGTCAATTCTTAGTATTTATTTACTCTGGTAGTTTTCTGTAGTCTCTTTCATGGACAAGACATGTAAACAATACGTGAGTTGGTGATCTCTATTTGACTCCTAGATTTGTTTGTGGAAGATACATTTGCAGCCCTTTTTTCTTATATTAAAGCCATATGTATATCATTCCTTTAATAGTTAAAGGAATCTGTATATATATATATATATAAACTCCACTTCATAAACTGCTACCCCATTTGAATACCTTCTTGAAATGTTTTTTTCTACCCCTACAACCATCAATACTCATAAAAGGAGACTGTAGGTAATTTATAATCCTAAGGACGATGGTGAAATCAATGAAGAATCTGTGATTCTCCAGAATCCCTTATACAAAATTTTCCCATAGATGGAGAAGGGATTTACAGATATGGTAATCCAAGGAATATAGTACTTCAGTAGACATATATTTATGACATCTCAATTCCTTCACTAATGAGAAGGTGAATGCAAATATTTTCAATGATCATGTTTAACAAATTGAACATGAGAATTTGGAATAGTTGGTGAAGCTGAAGGAAACCACGTTTTATCTACTCTATAGTTCTCCATGCGAGTTAGTTGTCAGTGGTTGCTAGGAGAACTTCAACTAATTAATGATCATCACCCACGCTTATTCATTGTTTCCAAATTGAAAAACTACACACATTGATTTGGGTAACTGTTTAGACTCCACTCTTTTTAAAAAAAAATTTGAAAGGAAGGACAAAATAAGTAAGAATCTTTACAAGTTATTTGACTTCAAGTTGTACAACTAAACAAAATTGAACGATACATTAGCTCAACAACTAAAAGAAGAGAATGTTTTCAAGTTGCAAGTAGCACCTTTCATAGACAAAGAGTAGGGGGTAGAATGTCTCTGTTAGGATTTGAACATTGGTGGGTGAATAACAACACCCCCCAGTTCACCAACCAAGTCTCCCCTCAGTGACAAAAAAGGGAAATGTTTGAAGAATGGGCTTGAGAGAAAGGAAATGAAGTTGTGGGACCTGAGCATGCACTACGAAGGAAGATCCTGCTAGGCCTTGATTCATCAAGAGCCATGTTCCTTCATAGGGAGGGAACTTCAGATGTTACCACCCAACATGGCTTGTGGTTTGTTCCAATCATATAAGTGGAAGTCAGGTGCAACATTCCTTACTTCCATTATTGATCAGATTAAGTTGTGCTACCAACCTGCTCCAGCAGAACAATAGCTGATCAATAGAGGGTTATCCACTTTGTACCAAGGTCCCTTACAGTTAGTAAGTTCATTTTTGACTAAAAATGTATTAACCTGGGAAATTTTAAGGAAGGGAAAGCAGGTCTGTGATTGTGGTCTCTTACGGAAGTGTTCTCTTTCATGCAACTACAAACTTTTGTAAATATTGCTACAGATTTCAAAGAAAGCCATTGCAAGGGTAAGTGTAAGGAAACTAGGCTATGGGCTTTGGAGATATATATCACAGATGAATTTCCTTGCGTGATGGAAGAAATAGGCATGTGGTTGTGTTGAAACTTGACAATATTCATTGGTAGGAGCAACATGTAGATGATCACTGCCTGAATCGTATCCAAATCCATTGACATTTTCCAATTACACTTCTAGTTTGTGTGCTGTACTATTCAAAAATTTTCTTTTCTAAAACCCCCAACTTTTGGCCTAAGACTTGCCAGGGGAATCTCAAATAAGTCACATGGAATGAGATGAGAGTCGAAGCGGGTTACCTTCGCCAATTTGCAATCGATCTGTAAATTCCCTATTCATTATACTTGTTTTAGTTGGTTTTATAAGCATAGCTTAATTGAGACTCCAACAAAGTAAATTGACATGTATACCTAAGAGGTGATTTTGGACAAGTTTTGGAAAAAATGGAGATGCTGCCGCATTGGCTTTGGCCTTTCAACAGGTTACTCTGCCCCCACATTCAGCGCTGAATCAGGTCCATAGAGGGGCCATATAGGAGGATGTTAAGATAGAGAGGGCGTACAAAGAAGATTTGGATGTGGGTGAGCTGGTACAAGGTTTCATCCCCACCTTGGCTCCAACAACACTAAGTTTTTTTTTGAAAATTAGAACTTTACAGGCACACAAAAACTTTTGTGTTCATGTTGTGCTATCCAAGAAAAATGACAGGCAAGAAATTTGACAGAAACTCGAAATTCTGAACAAATAAAATAGTTTTTTTTTATAACTCTCTATTCCTGGCTTTGAATAAATGATGGTGTCCTCCCAGCAGAGCTCCTGGGTTCTTCCAGGGATTCCCCAATTGTGTTTCATTTTGCCATTGACATGGTTGAAGGGTGCAGTTGACCCTAATTGCAAATTTCTGGCCATGAGTTCCCATTTTTATTATGTATATTATAATTTGATGTGCTGTTTAGACTTAATTCTGACTTCACAGTTATGTTAGGCTAGACTTTTTTGATGGAAATGCCACACAGTTTCATTTTTGGACATATCTTAAATCTTTACTATTATGCTAAATAATAACATGACCTGGTTTCTCGTTGGGATGGGATTGTATAATCTCTAGTTCAATTTTAATTATGTATTTTACATTTAACCATTTAGTGGAATAGAAGAACTTGCTAAACTGTATTGAAAAAAATTGCAAATAGAATCAATAGAAAGAAAAACGCAGATTTTATGCAACTCGATTTCACAAAAAGATATATTATATTAAATGGAATGGACTCATATATGGCTAGAGGTCATTGAAGCACAAACTCCAGCCAATATACAAGTGAGTAATGATGTAGAAGATACAACAGAATTCCACTTAAATTTTCCCATTATTTTAATGGAGTCGTACAATCATTGAATCATCATTGAAGTAGCTCTTCCCACTCACCGCCATAAGATAACTGCAAAATCTCTGCTTCACTAAAGCCATTAACCTTGCAAATAGCCAGGGCCCAAAATCACCATGCACCCAAACTACAACACCAAAACACTACTGGCTACAAACCAAAAGTTTCAAATATTTGGTTGTCACAGGTTAAGCATTGATAAGATTCAAACCCAATTCTTCTACTATCCACAATATAATCCCTCATTTCCCTTCTAGAGCAAAAACACTTCATTGGCTGTACACGACATACTCTTGTGCTACCTTACTCATCATGCACTATCCACAACTCATTTTCCACTATTCACAGCATAATCTCTTATTGCCCTCTATAGCAACAACAGTACATATACTATCCACAAGATAATCTCTTATTATCCTTCTTGCTACCAGGGCATTTAGACTCCACTCTTTTGAAAAATCAATTGAAAGGAAGGAAAAAAGAAGTAAGATTATTTACAAGTTATTTGGCTTCAACTTGAACAACTGAACAAAATTGAATGATACATTAGCTCAGCAGCTAAAATAAGAGAATGTTTTCAAGTTGCAAGTAGCACCCTTCATAGACAAAGAGCAGGGGGGGTAGAATGTCTCTGTTAGGATTTGAACATTGGTGGGTGAATAACAACACCCCCCATTTCACCAACCAAGTCTACCATCAGTGACAAAAGAGGGAAATGTTTGAAGAATGGGCTTGAGAGAAAGGAAATGAATTTGTGGGACCTGAGCATGCACTACGGATGAAGATCTTGTTGGGCGTTGATTCATCAAGAGCCATGTTCCATCATAGGGAGGGACCTTCAGATGTTACCACCTAGCATGGCTTGTGGCCTATTCCAATCATATAAGTGGAAGTCAGGTGCAACATTCCTTACTTCCATTATTGATTAGATTAAGTTGTGCTACCAACGTGCTCCAACAGAGCAATAGCTGATCAATAGAGGGTTATCCTTTAACTTCGCACGCAGAACTTAAGCAAGTAATACCTTTCTATCACGGATGCCATATTCTTTTGATACCCTTATGGAGTCACAAGGAATGAACATCTGCCCAGGAATATACAAGCACCCTGACTTGCAAAAAAAAGAAGTAGAATTGTATCGTATCAATTGTTTGACACTAGTCTATACTAGAATAATGTGTAGATCAATATAATTTTAGTTGTGAATCAAATATTAAATTTAAAAGAAAACAAAACAAAAAGTTACATTGTTGGAATACAAAAGCATGTTATGTGAGGTATCCCTAGTGACAAGTAACAATAGGTCTTTCAACATGAATAATGAATTCCTAGAATATTGGAGTGTACCATAGAAAATTATAGCATCTCGAGTAACAATCCTTTTGTAACTGCCAAAGACAATCCATCGTGTAGTAAGCAAATGCCTGCGAGGTTGACCTGCAAAAAGATCCCAGGTATAACAGGAAATTATTAATTCTCATCAATGATTCAACGCTTTAATTCTCAATGGCTTACATAAAAACTACATTTGACAAATTTAAGATGTTATATCTCTAATCCATGCTTCCTCAACATGGTAAATTTGTGTAGAAACTAATCCATCTCAAATAAGCATCAGATATTTGGATCCTGTTGCATGTTGGTCACAAGAATTTCATAGATAAATAACCATCAATTTATTTTCCCCTTACGTCTATGACATATAATGACTTTGAGAAGGGGAATTGGGCCTTCTCATATTCAAAGTAAGCACAAACGTGTAAACAAGGCATTGGAAGGAAAAGATTTTAGCCTTGGATATTCGGTCTTTGAGAGCATTTCAGAGTTGCACTAATAGGGAAGAGTAAGGGGCTCACCAATTTACTCTGTCATAGAGGCTCAAACCCAATGAAATTTAGTCCTTGAGAAAATTTCAAAGTTGCACTAACCGTGATAAGTAAAATGGGACACCAACTTACTCTGTCAGAAATTCCCAAACACAAAATAGCAACATGTGAATTGCAATGGCTATTTACATACCCCTGAATATATGTCAGAATCTCCATTCTTTTCCATGCAAATCCTTTGCAACAAAGTCTTGAGAAGGCATTTTCTAACTATAATCCTATGTCATTTTATAAAATAGTTACATCTTTAGATGTACCAAAAACCTTCAAAATAGTCTTATTTGCTATGAATCATTTGCATAAAGCAAATTGTATACCATTGACATGGATTTCTAGTATGATACTATATGTGCAGGGTGTAACAGTTACATCAAAAAAACCTAGATCAAAACAATAAACACTTAGATGTTGCAAGTTGCAGTGAGCAATAACTTCAGAAACCAGAGCACCATAAAATGGCATTATTCAAACTCCATGAGTTTCCGGCCATAAATATGTTGAAATGAAAAGAAGAGAAGTAATAGTGACTGCCCAAGTGTTAACCAACATGGTCTAGGTTAAAGTGGATACCGACTGCACATGAATTCCTGGGTATAGTCTGTTTTATTCCTTCAATCGTCAAAACATATCCGTCACTGGTGACCGCTCTGTCTATTGGTTAGGACCAGCTCCACTTAGGAACAATCCCCCAACTTACAGTGACCGAGCGTTGGATCGGATGGGATGAATGGAAGGGCTTCCCATAGAGCTTTTCCAATGCCTTCCATCCAGACAACAACATTCACAAGATATGCCCTGTGCCCATACCCTTCTACCGTTATCAAAGCCAAACATTTATCATAACTATTATCTTCAAATAAAAATAAAAATAAGGGCCAACTCACAAGAATCGTAACCTAAGGTTAGGGCTTAACAGGTAAGTAAATAAAATGCTTTGGAAATTACTTAATGTTCCAGAAACATTTTCTGAATGGAACCTTCATCAAAAGAATATCAAATTCATTACTGTGCATTGTTATCAACTGAGCAGTAACCGCCTTTAAAACATGGAACATGTTAATCAAACTAATTCTGATGTCTTGGTAATATGAAAATGAAAAACAAGAGTAACGTATCCAACTTGACACTAAGGATGAAAAATCTAGCCCCTATAGTATTGTCTCAAAATTCCTCAAAGAGAAAAAACCAAACTCAATTCGTGATGAAAAAAATTGTTGCTCTTCAAACAAAGGTTAAGGGCCAATCCTGTAGCTTATTCCTCTTAATGTTGTGCCTGCTGTTGGTTCCGCTTGTACAGGATTGGTGGCTTGAACTCCTAAATTCCAACGTGCAACAATCTTGTCTCTGCATTCTTAAGGTAATTTCAAAAGAGCTTTTAGTATTTACATCAAATATCTACTAAGAAAATATAAGCAAAATACCAAAGTAGTTCGTTGTTATCAACTGAGCAGTAACCGCCTTTAAAACAAGGAACTTCGTGTTGCCCTAATGCCCTCGTTAATGCGTGCAGAACCAGATCTAGGCATCCTGCATATAATCCGGCATTGTGCACCTTCTCGGAACTAGAACTCGATTCTTGTTGCCCTAATGCCCTCGTCAATGCGTGCAGAACCCGATCTTGGCATCTGCATATAATCTAGCACCGTGCACCTCGAATAGTGAACTTCCAAGCCCCAACGAGTTGAAATGGGGGCGAAACCCTCCCCCGACCAAGTAAATTCGAGTGAATTCCATTAAATTTTTGTTGCACCTCCAAGCTCCAACTTCCAAGCCCAACCAATGAAGCCCCAGCCAGTGAAAATGGGTCGAATCACTCCAATCCCTCCCTTAACCCAGTAAATCCATGCGAATGCCATTGAAATGAGCTCCAAACCAGAAAATCGGGAGGCGAATTTCATGGTTTAAGTATTAAGCGCATTTATTTTGTTGGACTAAAACTTAATAATTAATTATTTTTAAAACAATTATAGGGCTAACTATATAAAACTATAGAAAATGGGTTTTATGTAAAAAATTCGCCCTACCAAAATTTAAAATCCCTTAAAATTCGCCTTTGGGCTAAAATTCGCCCCTAAAATTTTCCCTGTCTCCCTTTGTCTCTCCTCTCCTTCTCTCTCTCATCTCCTCTTTCTCTTCCCTCTGTCTCTCCTCTCCTTCTCTCTCTCATATCCTCTCTCTCTTCTCTCCTCTCCTCTCTCACTCACTCTCTATCCATCTCTCCCCTGTGACACCCTTTCTCTCTCCACCTATAACTCTCTATGTCGTTGTTCTTCCATCTATCTCTCTCCCCCTCCAACTCCATCTGTCTCTCCCTTTCTCTCTCTCCCTCTCTCCTCTCTCTCAAGTCCTCTATCTCTTCCTTCCACTCTCTCCCTTTCTCTTACACCTCCCAATGTATCTCCCCCCACCCATATTTTTCTCCCTACCATCCAAATTTGCCACTATCTCCATCCCTCTTTCCTTATGTCTCCCACTTTGGCCCCCCATCCATCTCTATTTCTCCCTCTCTCTCCTCCCCTTCTCTATGTATTCCCTCCTCAACTCTCTCCCTCTCTCTCCATCTCTCCCTTGTTAGTCCATCTCACTTTATCTCTATCTCTCTATGTATTTTTTATTCCCTCTCTGTCTCTCCCCCCTCCAACTACACATCTCCATCCCGTGAGATGGTTAAATCGTTCTTGCAGACAAGGTAGATCTCCCTAGTATCCTACGATAACTAGCAACAAACAGACTGATGTAAACTACTTTCTCTAGATTATATTTGATCTAGAATTATCTATAATGAAGGATTTAGGACTTACCTGTAGTCCAGCGCTAATCGTAGTCTTCTTTCCTGTCGCTTTGAATACACCTCCTTTTGGGATCTATAATAAAAAACATGAAATAATCAGAAGCACCTGCATAATATAGATTAATTCATAAACCATAAATCTATCTTGATGATCAAGGAATTCAAGAAATAAGCCATTTAAATAAACAACTCATTGAGAAAACAGGATCCATTTGTATTATCTTTGATGAAAGAAGGAGCCTTACAAACGTGTTCGCCTTGATGTCGTACAAGTCCTTCTGGGGTCCGGAACAAGTGTTTCCTCTACTTTGACAAGCCTTTTCACTCTCTCAACCAACATACACATGAGTGTGTAATAATTCCCATATGATAATCAGTTAAGAGAGTCTGAGTTTTTCCAGCAATTCTCCTCAAAAAATCTCAAAGCCTAACTCCCCTTGAGGCTGAACTATGGCCTCAATTTATAGCAAAAGAGAAGAGGTTGCAGCTCCAAATAAGAGGGGATAGAATCCTCTTTCAAGGGATTAAGTTCCACACACCAAGGGGTAGGCTTCTTTAATGGAGGGATGAATGTACATGAAAGGAGCGAACTTCCCATTGAATAATTGCTTCCAGAAGCTTCGATATTCAACCAGCTGGGCTTCCAAATTTTACTTCCGCCTTCATTTTACCTTTTACAGGAATCCGCACTTTGAATGAAGAAAAAGTGCGGCCGGTTCTGCATGCTCTAGAGCAAACAGATGCGGCACCACAGGTAATACTAAGAGAAAGTGCGGTACAAGTATTTTTATGACTTTTATAAGCTTTTATCTCAATTTCAAGACTTGGTTTTAGGAACTTGATGTTTGTAGACTTCTAAGGGAGTATTGTATGAGTAATGATGAACCCATACAGACAGTAAAACATCATGGTGACAATTTTAGTGTAACAGATTTCCCCCTAAAGTGCGAACTCCGAGACCATTCGAAGAGTGATGTGCTTTATCATTTCGAGGATTAGCTTGTGGACACCATAGTCAGAATCATGTAGAAACATTCAATGCAAAACATATATATATATATATATATATATATCATCGCTGAGGTAGGCATTCCCATACTCAGATCAAACACTAACTAAAACTTGTTCTGATGTAGAAATGATTTTACTATCACATCAATAATGTAGACATAGTATGGACACAACCATCTGTTATGAATAGTCTACTACATAATGAATAATAAAACTCCTTGCAGCCTGGATGGTGGAAACTAGATCCAGGGTCTTGATTTTCGCTACTCGAATTAGTACGATTCTATCCATGTGATTGATTGTGTCGAAGTCGAACATGGTAGAAACCACTTGATTACCATTCATTGATGTGAAATGTTAACAAGTGTGAGAGAAACCACCAATAATGACAATGGCTCTCAAAGTACTCAACACAATCCATGAAATGTGAATAAATGATCTGAAGTCAAACATTTCACGGAATCGTTCGATTGAAGGTCAATGATGCAACCTGTCGTCGAAGGCGAGAAACCTGCTATTAAGGCATGCAGATTCCAAGGTACTGAAGGATTCTAGATCAACTTCCTAGATGATGAGTTGTCGTCGATAGAAAGTGATATGTCGTAGGAAAGTCCACAACACAAAACCATTAGATCAAGTTTTGTAGAAATATTTTGCAAGGACTGACTTAGGGATGGTCAATGCGAATAGAGACATATGTTTGCAAATGAATGGTTTATTTGAACTATCCTCTTGAACACATAATGACACTGCAGATGGTTTGGTGAAAATTGACCTAATCTAATACCCATAAACTGGCTGAAGACTTTCAATATGGTTTGATTAACTGATAGGCAAAGGATTTTCCCAACCCAGGTAGAAGTGTGACAAAGAGTGTCATGTTCAAGAGTGGTAAACTTCTTTTTAAAAAAAGTGTGGCAAACGGATTCGTTTTCTCTCTTTTCCCCCACCATTTCTGGTAAGTACCTCTTTATTTTTGACAAGCTTGAGGAGGATAACATTTGATTGTTATATAAGCTCATCCTTCGGATGAGTCCAACTTAGTTTAAAATCGAACCCTAAGAAGGAGTGGTTCGTTCCTGTTTGTAATCGACAGGTCCTTTACTGTTAAATTTTAACGAGTCCAGTATAGGAGAAACTCGGTGTTTTTCAATTTTAGGGAGTCAGAAGAAAAACTTAAGGAAACTCCGTGGGTGTACTTTTTCATAAATTTAGTCTCTCAAGCCCGAAAAAGGATAAAATAATACAGGAGAAAACTCTATTGACCATGATTAGTCAACGTATACCTTTTTCGTAAATAGTCTGTTTCAGTCCGGAAAAGGGGTAAACATATACTGAAGGGACGACTGTTCATTTCCTTTAACGAGTTCGAACAGTCAAGTACTCGACAATCTTTTCATGTTTAGAGAATCTGAAAAGGGCTTAAAAGAGAACTCCAGGGTTTTTTTTTTTTTTTGTAAGTTTTAACGAGTTTGAAAAAGTGATAAAAATTTACTCATCGTTTTCGCTTTTTTGTAAGTTTTGACGAGTTCAAGAAAGTGATAAAAATTGTACTCATATGGCCGACTTTCAATTTAATTTACGAGCAGGAAAAGATGGAAAGAACTCGAAATTTTCATGTGTTTCACGAGAATGAAAATATATCTAAATAATCTCGGGATTTTCATGAGTTTAACGAGTCTTGAAAATAATAACCGAAATCGACTCAAGATGGGTTTCATTTTTACAAAAGCTTGAAACAGAGAAAAACTATGCTTCAAATAGGTTTGTTTCGTTCTTACACAAGCTTGAAACAGAGAAAACTGTGCTTGAGAGTGGTTTCATTTTTACACAAGATTGAAACGTAGGAAAACTATGCTTAAGAGTGGTTTGTTTCATTTTTACACAAGCTTTAAACAAAGGAAAAATCATGCTTTAGAATGGTTTCAATGCCCCCCAAGCGTAACTTGAGAGAGTGCATGCCCCCCAAGATTCATTTCATTCAACTAAGTAGACTACTATTTACTAAAAGCTGGATGGAATGAAGGTTCATTTACGAGATCAGATGAAAGACTCGACTTGAATAGGAAATGATTTGTTTCATTTTTTAATGAGCTTGACATAGGAAAAGAACTATGCTCATGGAACCTTGTTTCATTTTTTAACGAGCTTAACAAAAGAAAAGGAACTATGCTCATGGAATTGTTTCATTTTTTAATGAGGTTGACACAGTAAAAGAACCATCCTCATGGAATCTATTAGTCTACTCTCTACAATCTACCTACGGAACCTACTGATTCATTTTTTAATGAGTTTGACACAGGAAAAGAACTGTCCTCATGGGTCTGTTTCATTTTTTAACGAGGTTGACACAGTAAAAGAACTGTCCTCTTATCTACTCTCTACAATCTACCTACATAGCCTATTGATTCATTTTTTAATGAGGTTGACACAGGAAAAGAACTGTCCTCATCTAAAACATGTTTCATTTTTTAATGAGGTTGACACAGTAAAAGAACTTTCCTCTTTAATCACTGATTCTTTTTTTAACGAGGTTGACACAGTAAGGAACTTTCCTCTTACCAAGTGATTCATCTTTTAATGAGGTTGACACAGTAAAAGGAACTTTCCTCTTATGAACTGATTCATTTTTTAATGAGGTTGACACAATAAAAGGAACTATCCTCATAGAACTTATTCATTTTTTAACGAGGTTGACACAGTAAAAGGAACTATCCTCATATGAACTGATTCATTTTTTAGCGAGGTTGACACAGTAAAAGGAACTATCTTCATATGAAATGATTCATTTTTTAACGAGGTTGACACAATAAAAGGAACCATCCTCATGGTGACCTTGTCATCGCTTCCAACTGGAAGAAAGACATGTCAAGGGACACTCCTCAATCATGGCTTCCAAAAGGTCTTCATCAGATGGAAGAACAATTCTCTCAAAGGAATACATGTCAAGGGACTCAAAAGGGATAGGAACATCGCATTCAAATAATCCCAGAGGGTTTGCCATGTCAATTACCGGATCTAAGTCAAAGGAAGTCGAGCAAACAGTGAAAGGCTCGCTTGCATCGGTAATTGAAAACATGGGACTGGTTGCCACATAATTAACCCGTGGTGGGGTAGATACCACTTCTGTAAAAGGAACATTTATGGGTGTCAGATTATTGGTAGTCGAATCAAGACTAGGGAATGAAATTTGGTCTACAGTCACGATGTTTCCATTGTGAGGGAAATACATCACGCAAAAGAGTGTCGATACGATAGCTTTCATTACACAGACATAGTCTTGCCCAAGGAGTAAATTGAAATCTAAGGGGCCTCGAACTACCATAAGATCCATACAGACAGTTTTACCTTCCAAGGTAATAGGAGACTTAGGAAGGATCCCTAAAGGTTCACTAATGGTTCTGTTAAAAGCTGACAGATTCAACTGATGTCTTGGTCATATGAAAATGAAAAACAAGAGTAACGTATCCAACTTGACACTAAGGATGAAAAATCTAGCCCCTGTAGTATCATCTCAAAATTCCTCAAAGAGAAAAAACCAAATTCAATTCGTGATGAAAAAAATTGTTGCTCTTCAAACAAAGGTTAAGGGCCAATCCTGTAGCTTATTCCTCTTAATGTTGTGCCTTTTGTTGGTTCCGCTTGTACAGGATTGGTGGCTTGAACTCCTAAATTCCAACGTGCAACAATCTTGTCTCTGCATTCTTAAGGTAATTTCAAAAGAGCTTTTAGTATTTACATCAAATACCTCCTTACTAAGAAAATATAAGCAAAATACCAAAGTAGTTCTTTGTTATCAACTGAGCAGTAACCGCCTTTAAAACAAGGAACTTCGTGTTGCCCTAATGCCCTTGTTAATGCGTGCAGAACCAGATCTAGGCATCCTGCATATAATCTGGCATTGTGCACCTTCTCGGAACTAGAACTCGATTCTTGTTGCCCTAATGCCCTCGTCAATGCATGCAGAACCCGATCTTGGCATCTGCATATAATCTGGTACCGTGCACCTCGAACAGTGAACTTCCAAGCCCCAACCAGTTGAAATGGGGGCGAAATCCTCCCCCGACCGAGTAAATTCGAGTGAATGCCATTAAATTTTTGTTGCACCTCCAAGCTCCAACTTCCAAGCCCAACCAGTGAAGCCCCAACCAGTGAAAATGGGGCGAATCACTCCAATCCCTCCCCTAACCCAGTAAATCCATGCGAATGCCATTGAAATGAGCTCCAAACCAGAAAATCGGGAGGCGAATTTCATGGTTTAAGTATTAAGCGCATTTATTTTGTTGGACTAAAACTTAATAATTAATTATTTTTAAAACAATTATAGGGCTAACTATACAAAACTATAGAAAATGGGTTTTATGTAAAAAATTCGCCCACCAAAATTTAAAATCCCTTAAAATTCGCCCCTAAAATTTTCCCTGTCTCCCTCTTTCTCTCCTCTCCTTCTCTCTCTCATCTCCTCTTTCTCTTCCCTCTGTCTCTCTTCTCCTTCTCTCTCTCATATCCTCTCTCTCTTCTCTCCTCTCCTCTCTCACTCACTCTCTATCCATCTCTCCCCTGTGACACCCTTTCTCTCTCCACCTATAACTCTCTATGTCGTTGTTCTTCCATATATCTCTCTCCCCCTCCAACTCCATTTGTCTCTCCCTTTCTCTCTCTCCCTCTCTCCTCTCTCTCAAGTCCTCTATCTCTTCCTTCCACTCTCTCCCTTTCTCTTACACCTCGCAATGTATCTCCCCCCACCCATATTTTTCTCCTTACCATCCAAATTTGCCACTATCTCCATCCCTCTTTCCTTATGTCTCCCACTTTGGTCCCCCATCCATCTCTATTTCTCCCTCTCTCTCCTCCCCTTCTCTATGTATTCCCTCCTCAACTCTCTCCCTCTCTCTCCATCTATCCCTTGTTAGTCCATCTCACTTTATCTCTATCTCTCTATGTATTTTTTATTCCCTCCCTGTCTCTCCCCCCTCCAACTACACATCTCCATCCCGTGAGATGGATAAATCGTTCTTACAGACAAGGTAGATCTCCCTAGTATCCTACGATAACTAGCAACAAACAGACTGATGTAAACTACTTTCTCTAGATTATATTTGATCTAGAATTATCTATAATGAAGGATTTAGGACTTACCTGTAGTCCAGCGCTAATCGTAGTCTTCTTTCCTGTCGCTTTGAATATGCCTCCTTTTGGGATCTACAATAAAAAACATGAAATAATCAGAAGCACCTGCATAATATAGATTAATTCATAAACCATAAATCTATCTTGATGATCAAGGAATTCAAGAAATAAGCCATTTAAATAAACAACTCATTGAGAAAACAGGATCCATTTGTATTATCTTTGATGAAAAAAGGAGTCTTACAATTGTGTTCACCTTGATGTCGTACAGGTCCTTCCAGGGTCTGGAACAAGCGTTTCCTCTACTTTGAAAAGCCTTTGCACTCTCTTGACTAACATACACATGAGTGTGTAATCATTCCCATATGGTAATCAGTTAAGAGAGTCTGATTTTTTCCAGAAATTCTCCTCAAAAAAACTCAAAGCCTAACTCCTCTTGAGGCTGAACTATGGCCTTAATTTATAGCAAAAGAGAAGAGGTTGCAGCTCCAAATAAGAGGGGATAGAATCCTCTTTCAAAGGGATTAATTTCCACATACCAAGGGGTAGTCTCCTTTAATGGAGGGATGAATTTACATGAAAGGAGCGAACTTTCCACCGAATAATTACTTCCAGAAGCTTCCAGATTCAACCAGCTGGGCTTCCAAATTTTACTTCTTCCTTCACTTTACCTTTTATAGGAATCTGCACCTTTAATGAAGAAAAAGTGCAGCCGGTTCCGTATGTTCTAGAACAAACAAATGCGGCACCGCAGGTAATACTAAGAGAAAGTGCGGTACAAGTATTTTTATGACTTTTATAAGCTTTTCTCTCAATTTCAAGGCTTGGTTTTAGGAACTTTATGTTTTTAGACTTCTAAGGGAGTATTGTATGAGTAATGATGAACCCATACAGACAGTAAAACATCATGGTGACAACTTTAGTGTAACATATTGCGCCCTAAAGTGCGAAGTCTGAGACCATTCGAAGAGTGATGTGCTTTATCATTTCGAGGATTAGCTTGTGGACACCCGAGTCAGTATCTTGTAAAAACATTCAATGAAAAACATAGATATATATATATATATATGTATGTATGTATGTATGTATGTATGTATGTATGTATATCATCACTGAGGTAGGCATTCCCATACTCAGATCAAACACTAACTAAAACTTGTTCTGATGTATAAATGATTTTACTATCACATCAATAATGTAGACACAGTATGGATGCAACCATCTGTTATGAATAGTCTACTACATAATGAATAATACAACTCCTCGCAGCCTGGATGGTGGAAACTAGATCCAGGGTCTTGATTTCCACTACTCGAATTAGTACGATTATATCCATGTGATTGATTGTGTCGAAGTCGAACATGGTAGAAACCACTTGATTACCAGTCAATGATGTGAATTGTTAACAAGTGTGAGAGAAACCACCAATAATGACAATGGCTCTCAAAGTACTCAGTACAATCCATGAAATGTGAATAAATGATCTAAAGTTGAACATTTCACGGAATCGTTCGATCGAAGGTCAATGATGCAACCTGTCGTCGAAGGCGAGAAACCTGCCATTAAGGCATGCATATTTCAAGGTATTGAAGGATTCTAGATCAACTTCCTAGATGATGAGCTATCGTCAATAGAAAGTGATCCGTCGTAGGAAAACCCACGACACGAAACCATTAGATCAAGTTTTGTAGAAATATTTTGCAAGGACTGACTCAAGGATGGTCAATGCGAATGGAGATACATGTTTGCAAATGAATGGTTTATTTGAACTATCCTCTTGAACACATAACAACACTGCAGATGGTTTGGTGACAATTGACCTAAATATAATACCCAGAAACCGGCTGAAGACTTTCAATATGGTTTGATTAATTGACAGGCAAAGGATTTTCCCAACCCAGGTAGAAGTGTGACAAAAAATGTCGTGTTCAAGAGTAGTAAACTGCTTTTTAAACAAAGTGAGACAAATGGATTTGTTTTCTCTCTTTTTCCCCCACCATTTCTGGAAAGTACCTCTTTATTTTTGACAAGCTTGAGGAGGATAACATTTGCTTGTTATATAAGCTCATCCTTCGGATGAGTCCAACTTAGTTTAAAATCGAACCCTAAGAAGGAGTGGTTCGTTCCTGTTTGTAATCGACAGGTCCTTTACTGTTAAATTTTAACGAGTCCAGTATAGGAGAAACTTGGTGTTTTTCAATTTTAGGGAGTCAGAAGAAAAACTTAAGGAAACTTTGTGGGTGTACTTTTTCATAAATTTAGTCTCTCAAGCCCGAAAAAGGATAAAATAATACAGGAGAAAACTCTATTGACCATGATTAGTCAACGTATACCTTTTTCGTAAATAGTCTGTTTCACTCCGGAAAAGGGGTAAACTTATACTGAAGGGACGACTGTTCATTTCCTTTAACGAGTTCGAATAGTCAAGTACTCGAAAATCTTTTCATGTTTAGAGAATCTGAAAAGGGCTTAAAAGAGAACTCCAGGGTTTTTTTTTTTTTTTTGTAAGATTTAACGAGTTTGAAAAAGTGATAAAAATTTACTCATCGTTTTCGCTTTTTTGTAAGTTTTCACGAGTTCAAGAAAGTGATAAAAATTGTACTCATATGGCCGACTTTCAATTTAATTTACGAGTAGGAAAAGATGGAAAGAACTTGAAATTTTCATGTGTTTTACGAGAATGAAAATATAGCTAAATAATCTCGAGATTTTCATGAGTTTAACGAGTCTTGAAAATAATAACCGAAATCGACTCAAGATGGGTTTCATTTTTACAAAAGCTTGAAACAGAGAAAAACTATGCTTCAAATAGGTTTGTTTCGTTCTTACACAAGCTTGAAACAGAGAAAACTGTGCTTGAGAGTGGTTTCATTTTTACACAAGCTTGAAACGTAGGAAAACTATGCTTAAGAGTGGTTTGTTTCATTTTTACACAAGCTTTAAACAAAGGAAAAATCATGCTTTAGAATGGTTTCAATGCCCCCCAAGTGTAACTTGAGAGAGTGCATGCCCCCCAAGCTTCATTTCATTCAACTAAGTAGACTACTGTTTACTAAAAGCTGGATGGAATGAAGGTTCATTTACGAGATCAGATGAAAGACTCGACTTGTATAGGAAATGATTTGTTTCATTTTTTAATGAGCTTGACACAGGAAAAGAACTATGCTCATGGAACCTTGTTTCATTTTCTAACGAGCTTAACAAAAGAAAAGGAACTATGCTCATGGAATTGTTTCATTTTTTAATGAGGTTGACACAGTAAAAGAACCATACTCATGGAATCTATTAGTCTACTCTCTACAATCTACCTACAGAACCTACTGATTCATTTTTTAATGAGTTTGACACAGGAAAAGAACTGTCCTCATGGGTCTATTTCATTTTTTAACGAGGTTGACACAGTAAAAGAACTTTCCTCTTATCTACTTTCTACAATCTACCTACATAGCCTATTGATTCATTTTTTAATGAGGTTGACATAGGAAAAGAACTGTCCTCATCTAAAACATGTTTCATTTTTTAATGAGGTTGACACAGTAAAAGAACTTTCCTCTTTAATCACTGATTCTTTTTTTAACGAGGTTGACACAGTAAAAGGAACTTTCCTCTTACCAAGTGATTCATCTTTTAATGAGGTTGACACAGTAAAAGGAACTTTCCTCTTATGAACTGATTCATTTTTTAATGAGGTTGACACAATAAAAGGAACTATCCTCATAGAACTTATTCATTTTTTAACGAGGTTGACACAGTAAAAGGAACTATCCTCATATGAACTGATTCATTTTTTAGCGAGGTTGACACAGTAAAGGGAACTATCTTCATATGAAATGATTCATTTTTTAACGAGGTTGACACAATAAAAGGAACCATCCTCATGGTGACCTTGTCATGGCTTCCAACTGGAAGAAAGACATGTCAAGGGACACTCCTCAATCATGGCTTCCAAAAGGTCTTCATCAGATGGAAGAACAATTCTCTCAAAGGAATACATGTCAAGGGACTCAAAAGGGATAGGAACATCGCATTCAAATAATCCCAGAGGGTTTGCCATGTCAATTACCGGATCTAAGTCAAAGGAAGTCGAGCAAACAATGAAAGGCTTGCTTGCATCGGTAATTGAAAACATGGGACTGGTTGCCACATAATTAACCCGTGGTGGGGTAGATACCACTTCTGTAAAAGGAACATTTATGGGTGTCAGATTATTGGTAGTCGAATCAAGACTAGGGAATGAAATTTGGTCTACGGTCACGATGTTTCCATTGTGAGGGAAATACATCACGCAAAAGAGTGTCGATACGATAGCTTTCATTACATAGACATAGTCTCGCCCAAGGAGTAAATTGAAATCCAAGGGGCCTCGAACTACCATAAGATCCATATAGACAGTTTTACCTTCCAAGGTAATAGGAGACTTAGGAAGGATCCCTAAAGGTTCACTAATGGTTCTGTTAAAAGCTGACAGATTCTATGTAACAGGCACAAGTTGAGGGGAACCCAAAGCTTTCCAAGCCGTTGAGGATAAAATACTAACAGAAGCACCTTCATCTACATGTGTACGATGTACATTCTTACCACAAGCCTTCAAAATGATTTGGAAAGGGATGGAAGAAGGAAGACGAGGTTCTGTCAATCTATTCCAATCAAAGGAAAATACCTCTATACTTGGAGGGGGTTCTGTAGAAACAGGTGAAATGCCCCCTGGCGTAGAAGAATCTGATGTAACAAGAAGAACTTGAGCAGTATGAAGTTCACTCTCTACAGGGAGAATGGGATCGATCGCATGTGAAATTGAGTCGACCACTTGATCAAAAAATGGATCATCAACCTGAGTGATATCAATTTCACTCTTTGATGGAAGAGTGGGATTGACTGTACTTGGAATTAGATCAATCACTCCGTCAGTTGATGGTAGGTTGGGAGAAAGTTGACGGTAATTGGTTGGAAGTTTTTTCTGTGGAACAATAAGGTTTTCCAACAATTTTGAGGCTTCATCCATGTGAGGGAAAATGTGAGTTTGATGATTCCCTTTGCATAACCTACAAGGAAACCTAACTTTACCCTTTTTCCCAAGAACTTGACTATCACTGGTTGATGGATCAAATTAAAGTTAATGAGATTTTTCTGACCATACTTCCAAGACCTTTGGAATACCAGGACAATTGATAAGGAAGTGGTCACCCTTACAAAGCTTGCAAGGGAATTTGGGTTTACGATACGTGTTGGAGGTTTCTTCAACACTATAACACTTGCAGCCATGGTTGACTGGTTGACTTCTTTCTTATCTTGCTTCTTCTTCTTCTTCTTCCCTTTCTTCTTCTTCTTAGCCACCTGGTTACTAGCGTCAAGGCTTTTACTGAGCAAAGAGGAATAAAGGGAGGAAGACATATTGGGCGAAGAAGGTAAAGGGTCAACATGAGGTTGGTGATGTTGAGATGGTGAACTCTCTTGAGGTGGAACAATTGGAGTATTCGGGGCCAACGAAGTTGAAAATAACCATACCGGTAAACCTATTGTAAATCCAGGTAATGATAATGTAGCCATATAAGGAGGACCAACATTTCCAAAGCAAGGAAAAGTACTAGGATTCTCGTTAAGAGGGGTTCCTTGGTTGGTAAATTCTAGAATAGTTTCCATTAGATTCAACTTTAGTGAATTTTATTAACAATTTAAAACTAAAATTAACAATTCACAACTCACACCTAACCATTAAAATTCACAAATCACACCTACGGTCTCTAAAAATTAAAAACAAACAAATGAACACGCGCTAACAAATCTAGGAGTCAAACCACACACAAACATTAGATTCCCACACTAAAAACACTAGTTGGTGATGAAATCCAACATCATAGAATTTTAATGCAGAAATGGCAGTTGGAACAGTTACCTTGAAAACCTGCTTAATGAAACAGACCGGTGAAAGTTTCTCCACTATTCCATCTCGAGTGAATATAACCCTCCTAAGAGTCCAAGTGAGTCTAGTCGACGTCTGCTCTAGGTACAATGAGATCTTTCCTCCACCATCACCTTTGGAAAAAATCTTAAAGTTTATGGCCACTAAGGTCACCAACAGGAACAAATATACTTGGGGGAACAGTCTATGATCAGATATACACGCAAGGGTAGAGTAACAAAGCTCAATCCCCTTGAAGGCTCCTTGACATAGTCCAAGGTTTACCGACAAGTGACCCCAGGCTCCTCGAAAATGGTCAATCTGAGGTTTACCGTTGTTAATACGTTTATATATTCTATCGTTCCCAATGAGGAAGGATTGATTACCTCATTGGTTCGGATATGATCTTGTGCTTGACTCCTTTAGGAGGAGCTTCCCAGAGGATACAATCTACTATTGGATTTTTCCTACTGCAAGATTGACTACTTGTTTGTTTTAATTGTCTCGGAGAGTTAATTACTCCCTACTCCAAGACACTAGCCTAAGCTATGTTGGTGGAAAAGAGTCCTAGAAATATAAAAATTACTAGATGAATTTTATTAAGCGATGTGTTATTTAGGTTGTTATTACTCAAAGGGTAAATGGATACGAAACCAATGGTGTTATGACCCGACCCAAAACTGAAAGCAATCGAATATGATAATGTAATCTTTTCAATTCGATGAATCCTGACTAAAGTAAGGAGAGAGTTTCCATTCACTTCCAAAAATGCAAAAATTGATCAAATAAGAGAAAATATAACAAATTCTGTAATGCACTAATTTCATCAAGAAAACTAATGCTAATCAATTCCAATTTTTAACTTTATGTTTTTAAAACAAGAATAAAAACATGTAAATTCAAACCAAAGAAACTGATCTAAATTTACGATCAATTTTTTCAGAATGTAAACTATGCAGTTGTAATCTAAGCACAATTCACATGAAAACTATGCAAATGTAATCGATGCACATTTTTCATTCATATTCTGAAAATGAGAATTCTAATAATGCAAATGTAATCTATGCAAGAGAATTCTCAAACACAAGATGATTCTAATGTAATCTAAAGAACCAATCAAGTGTAAGTAAAGAAAATAGGGTGAGAGTTACAAATATCAAAAAATAAAAACACTCAAAGGCGATTAACACTCAGACACAATTTAAGAGAAAAACAAAAGAAAAAAGAAAATCTTGAAGTAATGACCAAAGGAAATCAAATTAAGAGACTGAGACAAACCTCGAAGTAATGACCAAAGGAAATCAAATTAAGAATTTCTCAAAAATAAAATTCAAAACACCCAATTAACTTAACGGAGACTGATGAGATTGTAAGAGTGCTGAAAAGAAATTCACACAAGGCTTTTGACAGAAAATACAAGTCTAGGAAAATACTAAGAATCTTGCAAGCTGATCTTAGAAAAGAGAATTTTAAGTCTTCCAAAAAAGTTTCTCAGGGTCCACAGGTTTTAGTGTAAAAAGGTGTGGTGCCGCACTATGTATATAGGAAAACAGTGGAGATGACCGCACTGTTCCTAAAGACAAAGTGCGGAGACCAGAAAAATTAAAGAAAAATAAAAAATTCTAAAGCACTTTTCAGGGATTCTGCAGGAATAAATTACCCAAGCCAGTATTAATAAATCAAAATCAGAAAAATAGTTTCACGAGTCAAAAATAAAAGAAAACTAAGTTCAAGATCCAATCCCCAGCGGAGTCGCCATTTTTTTGGACGGATAAATCGTTCTTGCGTGCACCCATCGGCATTTAGATGGTATGGTGCAGGATCTGGACATTTCCAAACAGAGTGCTTTTAAGCATCTGGTGCGCACTAGTGAAGAAAGCTCTTGCATCAGTGACATAGAAGGTTCTCTCTGATCAACATGTATCACACTATCCTCCTTTTAACAGTACTGGTCACTTGCTCCTCCTCCTCCCCTGTTCCGCAACTTTGGCTTCGTTATTGAGCTTAATTTTATGCTCTTGATGTCATGACAAGATTGAGAAGTTTGCCACCTGTGGGGTCGACCTGCGTGGAATATTACAACATCATAATTACTCTTCGATAATGATGGCCACAGACAAAAACATATGAGACTAGCAAGCTTAAGAGAAGTATTCAAACAACATGCTTAATGACCCATCGAGGGAGGGCCTTTAATCGTCAATACACAAAAGGTTTCCATTCAAATGTATGCATGGCAATATCGTTACACATTACACGACTGCGATAAGAGTGTTCGAGCGTATGCTGAATGATCCCTCCCACATATGGCGTGATTGCAGCAACAACATATGATCATGATGGTGAGACAACTCATGAGGGTTTGGGGATAGGTCGGTGGGATGTCACTAACTGCAGGTCGGGTGAAAGACTTTAACGCCTAAGCGAGCAGAGGGGGACGCGAAATTTTAAATATACCCAAAATTTTGGGTGCTGTTGTAGCGGCTACAACAAATGGAGAACCACTGGTAGAACCCAGCATCTCTGTCAATATCACAACAATAGTCTGAGTCCAGATAATGGTGCAAGGGAATATTGAACAAGCTCCGCAGGTTCCCTTTGTATTATTCTGGCCCTTTACAGGTATGCCTAATCCTTGTGCCTCAATTAGGTCTCGCTAATCAGAAACACATCAAAGAGAAAGCTCACAGATGCCAGTAGCTTGTTGATGATGTGAAGAGCAAGGCAGTGGGTTTATTATTCTCAGGATTTTTTAAAGTAAGTTTCCGGTGTTGCTCCGCTGCTAGCAGGCCTGGACAGTACCCTGGCGGAGTAACTTCAAGAAATCACAAACGTTGGTCCGCTGCCAGCGAGCCTGGTCAGTACTCCGGTGGAGTCGTTGCATTACCTCTTTGTGCAGGAAGCCTTTCTCGATCCTTTACCCTTATTTGTTTCATTTTCTTGCAGCACTTATTTTCATGTGCTCATGGCACTTATTTTTCATGGGCGGATGAGGGATCCCGAATTATTTTACGAGCAAGAGAGGTTGTTTCTTGTTTTACAGAAACTGAAAGGTGTCCTGATTTGGTTTTGCCCTTGTGCCAAACCTTCACACCCCATCTAACCCAATAGGCGAAGCACGCAAAACAGATCATTAAGATGTCCAAGAATATGTTGGGCACAAGACTTAGGCTTACGGGTATTGGGCCATTCAAACTCATTAGGTCTCCCAAAAAAACTGGCTCGTATCTCCCTGGCTAAATAAGTTTAGACTCATAGGCATCTTGTTGAGACAGCGACTTCAATGACTTGTCCTAAGAGAAAGCTGCCTCTTGAGATAGCCACCGCAACCTCACGCAAAACAATGGGGTTACTGTTTCAGCAATCGGGGAAAAACGAATCTGCAAGGTGGTAGGGTTTCAATGGGGGCTCATGCAGTTGAGAGGCGATATGTGGAATCTTTTGAAATCTATATCAACAATCTGCGGAAATGATATGAGGAAGACAGTGTATGACGCAATGTAATAGACGGGGCTCAAGATGCAATGCATGCCATGTGCGAGAATGATCAACCAGTCGTAGGTGGAAAAGAGGCGCAATACAAGCAGTGATTATTTACGCAGCAACAAGCAACTGAAAAGGAAATGAAAGGAAAATAATTGTAACATGATAATGCCTAAGATATTAATCGTAAACAAAAACGACAAACACACTTTTAAATCATGAAGTAAAAAATTTAGCAAGTAAACCTAATCAACAACTAACAATTTTATTGCAGGTCCGAGCTAGCCTACACCTAAACCCTAGTTTAACTAATGATGCGGTCGGGTTATGTAAAATCCGTTTTCTAGTGCAGCCACCGCATTAATTTGCATCCTGCAACGACAACAATGATCAAGATCAGAGCCATTATCCAAAAAAGTGCAGTAGCAACAAAACTTACCTGAGGAGCAGGTGCAACGGCAAGACAATCATAGATACTTGCCAAAGAACATGCTAGAATAGATTGCGCAAGATGAATCCCACTCGCATCTTGATACACGGCAATACGTTCTTGAAACTTAACATTTATGAATGACACATAATCGTTCATGCACAATCCTGGGTCTGATGGGCGTCAGGCAAGCCATTGCCTATTTGTAGGCACATCCACCGGATAGGGTTGGTCGAGTTGACTGGAAATCTCCTCATGGTGTTGAAGACCATCAGTTTTATGGAATGGAAAAAATAAGCATGTGCCAGGCGAATTATAAATGCATGCGCATTCGAGTGCAGAAACCCTAGTTTTGAAAACCCTAGTTCGGGGTTGCTCCTGGGTTTGGTCAAGGGTATGAGGATTAAACCCCGGACCTTCGAGCGGGGGGTTGCCCAAATTTGATAGTTTGGCGAGATTGACAGGCGAATGGATGTGATTATGGATTGTGGTGAGTTGCAAAATGTCAGTGGGCTTTGTATCAATTCGGTCAAATGTTTGCGCACTGACAGATTGATAACCCAAAGTATCGGATTCTCTAGATTTCCCAGGGTGGAGTGAATTCGATGCGGTTTTGCTGGGAGGAGCATGATACTTGAGGATCGTCATTTGAGAAACGGGCAGTAGAAGCTGAGGCGCTTCGATTTTTCGATGGGTACTTGAATCTTCCCAAATTGAATCATCGAATTTCGGTGTTTCCATATGGTCGGTAAAGAGATGCGAGTGATAGTCCTCAGCGGTATGATGGAATATGTTCTCCGATAAGCAGGGATCGCTGTAACCATTGATTTGATCAAGTTCGGTACCTAGCAAGTTAGGCTCCCTGGGAGTTATCAACTGGGATGGATTAATAAAGAGGACATCTTGAGGTTGCCCAGACAGAAAATCTCTCCTATGGCTGTCTAAATATTCTGAGTGAGAAAGATCAGATCTAAAAGATTCATCGATTTTGAACTGTGATTGTGAAACACCATCTGCACGCTTATGATTGCCGCCAATACTAGTATAAGAAAATTTTGAATGTCTCGAAGATATTACTGGTGTGGCGGGATCGGGAAACCAACCGGGGAATAATGAACGAAAAGATTGAGTCGAAGGGGGGTTAACCATACAAGGCTTTTCAACACGTGTATCTGTGTCATTTAGAGAAAACAATGATCTGGCAGGCCTTGTAAGGGAATCGACTTTATGCGGGGTGGGAGTCGATTCATAATCAGTATGCGAATCGGATTTAGGTCTGAGACATCGAGTGGGCTCGAGGTAGGTTTCACGAACCGGGGGAGATAATGAGCCACTGTGGTTTTCAAACTCTGACTCGACATGGTGCGTGCAAGGTTCAAAGGTAGTGCAATAGGCTTTATCCTCTTGCCAGTGTCTATCCTTGCTCAGGAATTTCGAGGTCACAACTCCACTCCCCGAAAACTCAGGAGGAGGGGCGAGAATATCACAAATAGCAACACTCTCCTTGGAGGCCTGAATGTGGTCTGGAGTCGGGGAGATGGACAAGGAAGCATTAGGGACAAATTCTGAACAACCGGTAACTTGCGGGTCGTCATAGGGAAAACTAGGATCTAACTGAAATTGTTCAAGGGAAACTAGAATCACATACTTGAATTGTTCACTTAAACATTTCCAGTCAACATCCCCTTTAGGGAACTCAAAACAATAATGAACAAATCTGATAGAGAATTCATCTAGAGATTCCTGAGGTTCCATTCTAATGTCATTTAGCTTTATCAATACACTTTGCAAATCGTACCTGTGAAAAGCTTGTCGCAATTCATTGGTGAGTTGTTCAAACGAATGGATAGAAGCTTCTGGCAATGTGCGACACCATTGCTTAGCGCGACCTTCGAGAGTGAGGAAGAAAAGCAGACAAATCAAACCTTCATCGTCAACTTCATAGCACTCACCAAAGTCACAGAAATCTAAAAGGTGTTGGGTTATGGACACCCAATTTTCACCATCGAATTTTCACTGGGACAAGTGATACATAAGTTCATCGGGGATGAGATATTGAGGCTCATAAAACTCTGACAAACATCTCAGGAGAATGATTTGGGAAAGAGCCATTACAGATATGAGATTAACTGCAGGCTCTAAGGGCTCAGCTTGTCATCAGGCCCTCCTTCTAGCGCCAATTTTGTTGACGAGAAAATCTGTCCGGCCAACAGCAGGGGATCTCCCCGGTAAAAGCTCCCAATTAGACCTTGGACCGTTTGGAATAGGGATCCCGTCCGGGGTGTGGGTCCGGCTACCACTGATTTCTCCTTTGCTTTGGGTCTCACTTAAACTCTATAAAACAATGGATACACACCTAATCAACTGATACAAGACATATGATTGATGCATTAAACACGTATATAAAACTATGCATAGCGAGACAATTAAATAAAGCATATACGCCTAAGGAGCTGTCGTTAGCAACACATCTTTGGGGTTATGCTTGTAAGCTATCTGACCACAAAAGAAATAGTTCTTTATGGCGAGATGCCCCTTTACTTCCTGAAAGATAAAACGAAATGCTAATAAACAAGGTCATTAACATCCATTAAGAGAGCAATAGAAAACTGAACATCATTAACACGAGCACAGATAGCCATGATGCATAAATGATGCCATGAAGAGTGCAGCTTCATTAATCATAGGATGTTTGAAACTGTACGAGAAATACTCATAGTGTTCACACAACAAAACACATCATATCCATAGGGAGTTTTTCAAAATGCTTGTATTCATGTTTCAAAGTGTAATCCTCTGGTAATACAATATATTCAACTCGAGTCCCAAACAAAAGATCTCTTTACAAGCTCCTGAAGGAGTATTTATAATGCAAAACCTGCCCTTTGGGCTTCCTTGACCTTTCATCTTCCTGATCGTTGGGCTGCCTTGCGACCCAGTCTTTTCTGCGACCTGCGACCTGGCTGGGTCGCGGGTTGTAAGAAAATGGCCAAAGTGCGACCTTGCGACCTTGCGACTGGGTCGCGGGGTCGTGGATCGTGAAACAAGATGAAAATGCGACCTTGCGACCAGGTCGCTGGGTTGCGGAGTCGCAAATTTCGGGAAAAATCAGAAATGCGACCTTGCGACCTTGCGACTAGGTCGCTGGGTCGCGGGGTCGCAAATTTCGGGAAAAATCAGAAATGCGACCTTGCGACCTTGCGACTAGGTCGCTGGGTCGCAGGGGTCGCAAATTTCGGGGAAAATCAGAAATGCGACCTTGCGACCTGCTGGGATTTGCGACCTCGGCAGATATGTGACTTGCGACCTTGGGCAGATCAGTGAGTTCCTTGGAGTTTCGCCAGCATCTACTTGTTTTGAAAATGTCCCCTTGTTTGCTGGGGAAAACCCTGGCTCTTATGTGCAAACAGAGAGGTTCTTCCTGCAATAAAATAACACAGGTCACAAGTCTACTTGATGGAATAATAATAATGCTAAGGGCATTTTAATCAATTGTAAGAATGAAAATAATAACTTAGACCCCTGTGTGGTCAACTACTGAATTGTCGGAGATAATGGCTAGGGTAAGCTTTCTCTGTGCCCTTTCTCCGTCAGGATCATCATCTTCCCCATGCACAAGGTTCTCTTCAAGTCTCGGATTAAATCAGCTGATAGGCACGAGCTTCTTCATTCACGTTCTCAGTGTTCGCCATAGGTCTCCATGCTCATCTATTTTCCCATTCATTAGAGGAGCAATACTTGTCATTTTCAATCGAAGAATCTCAGGTATCTTGACTGAGGAGAACTGGTCAGGTACGGTGATCTAGGCAAGGCTTATAACAGTCTTATACGATGAGGGCTGGTTAGTTAGGACCATTAAATCATAGCTAGCCCAACTCTACTAATCTTTATTTCCTAAAAGCTTTCCTTTGCGCGGCCCCAGAGCCACCATATTAAGATCCCATCCCTGGGCTCGCTATTATATAACATCCATTGATAACCCTGTAGACCGACCTCCACCTGAGCGATTACTTCCATTTTTATGATGCTCCCATCTGCTAAAGGGACCAAGCGACAAACCGATAGCAGCCTTGCTTCCGATTTTAGATCAGTGACGAGGTAGGAAGCCATCTCTACTTCCCAAAAACCCCAATGACAGTGTCATTCTAAATCTAACACTAACTATCAAACAGGTTCTTCCAAACCTCGACAGCGGGCTACCTCTTCCAGGCAACAACACATCGTACAGTGTAGCTCTTCCTCCAAGTCCTCCATAAAACAGTCCTCTATAGTTTCCGCCATTCAGCCTCAAATGTTAGGTAAGCTAGTCGTATAGGACGTCTAGTATTGAAAGCCTTTGCTTCGGTCATTGTTCTCACGGGCCTGCAATTGAACGCACTACAAACAGTCTCGAATCAATCTACGTGGAATGCGAGATCCGGTTTTTCCTCCATCATCCTGTGAAAATCACGTTCCATAGTCGCTGTGTGTTTTTTCCAAAGATGAAAAAATCGTGATCGGGATATAATCGCCGAGGGAAAAAAATCGGAAAAAATCGTAAAAATTGGGAAAAAATCGTAAAAATGGGGAAAAAATCGGCACATACAAAAATATTCATTTTTTTTCAATTTTTTTAATATCTAAAGCATCTACAGCATAAAATAAATGCATTGACACATAAATATGAAAAAAAAACTAATATATAAGATGTGTAATATCATGTCTAGTGCTACATCACACATAAAACCGAATCCTGTCCTGAATACTAAGTCCTGAGTCTCAAGAGTCAACTCAACCTCAAAATATCAACAAAAAATATAAGAATGTATCTCATGTATCTCATATCATGAGTCATAATGTCAACAGTCATATACAAAGGAATGTTAATGCACCATATAACCTATGGTCCTATACTATTGATTTCCTCTTCCCCTCTTGCGAGAAAATACAACAGCTTTGCCTTTCTCTCTAGATGAAGACGCTGGCGGGACTGGCAATGGGCTCTGTCGTGCTCTAGAAGAAAAAAATGAAGCACCAGAACCGGAACGGGAACCTGAACCACTAGGAGCTAAAGGAGGCAGACCACGTCCTCTACCGGTAGTAGTGGTAGGTGGTGTCACCTCCTCCTCCTGCTGCTGCTCCTCCTCGTCCTCCTCCAAGTCCTCCCCCTCCACTACCTCCTGCTCTATCCAATCAGGGGCTAACTCCATGACAGGCCTCTCAGCCTCAACCCTCCATTCAGCAGTGGTGTTAATCGCATCTAAAGAGATGGCCTCCATATCAGGGGTCCTCTCAAGTTGTCTCACCCACAATCTAAGATTGTAGTAGACGTAAACCATGTCATTGAGCCGCTGACCCTCCAACCTGTACAAGGGTCATAAATTAATAAATTAAATATTTTAAAAAAAATATTTAATGAATTCAAAAAATCAGTTGGAATATGTTAAGTTTTTTACTTGTTGCACTTTTTGGTGTGTATTTTTTCAAATACGCTCCAGTTGCGCTCGCATCCTGAAGCGCTACATGTTTGGCTGAGTATTTTAATGGCAAGTTTTTGGAGTTTTGGTAATCTGCCACCGTAGCTCCTCTACCATGCATCTAAAAGTTACAAGTTACAACAAATAAGATAAACTTAAAAAGTTACAAACATAAGAAAATTTTTAAAATAATGAAAATCTTACCTGGCATTTTAGCAGTCCTATCTTGGATAGCCATGTCGAAGCTCAAGGTGCCACCTGCCATTCTGTATACCTCCATCTCTTTGGATATCTCTGCACGTTCTGATGGATTTGGCACCATCTTCTGAACACAAGTGAAAAAGCAATCCATGACCTCAGCATCAAATAGAAAACCACATGAATAAGCAAATGCGGGGTTCAGGAAGAGCCCTGCAGCATGAATGGGACGATGGAGTGTGTTGTTCCATCGATCATCAATCACTTCCCATAAAAGAAGTTGTCTCTAAAACCCATCATCACCCTTATCATCATAATAGCTGCGAACAGCTTCTTTGGCCCTATCCATGGCCTCATACAAGTAGCCCATTGCGGGCTTCTCTCCATCCACCAATCTAAGAACCTTTACCAAAGGTTCACTAATGCTGCACACCTCTTCCACTCCAGCCCAGAAATCTTCCTGATATGACACCAACCTGCAGATGGCCTGTCCCTCTGATTTGCGGCTGATAGTCAAAGCACGCCACTCATCTGAAAGAAACATTCTCTTCAAATCCCACTTAGAATTCAGGAGGGATTGAAGAGAGATGAAAGTAGTGGCAAATCGTGTAATAGCAGGCCGCACCAACTCCTTCTTGTTGGTGAATGTCCTCATCAAATGAAGCACAGATCCTTGGTTATATATAAATTTTGTGATTCTCTTTGATGATTCTACAATATCTTTGACAAAATCAAGCTTTTCGATGTCCTCCAACATCAAATCAAGGCAATGTGCAGCAAAAGGTGTCCAAAATATTCTCGAATACCTCTCCATAAGCATCTTGCCAGCAGAAACATAGTTTGCAGCGTTGTCCGTTATGATTTGGACAACATTTTGGGGCCCAACCTCCATAATGAACACATCTAATAAATCACATAATAATCTTGCATCTTTGACATGTGCAGATGCATCAACAGATTTCATAAACATTGTCTCCTTGGGACAACTAACCAAGAAGTTAATAAGGGTCCTACCCCTTTGATCAGTCCAACCATCTGACATCACAGTGCATCCTGTGACTTCCCATGATGCCCTTAACTCTTTCAATCTCTTGGTGCAGTCAGCTTTCTCATTTTGCAGAATGCGCCCTTTAAAGTCATGATATGTAGGGGCTTTGTATCCTGGGCCAACAACAGCGATAGCATCAATCGTAGCCTGATAAAATGGATTGTTCCTGGCAACATTGAAAGAAATATCACTCCAAAGAAACAGTTTTCCCAACAACTTATCAGCTTCTTCCTTCTCCTTTCTTTTAATAAGGGATGAGATAGATGGTTGTGCCCCGGGAGTCGTTCTAGGAACAAAAAATGAGGAGGCAGCTACGGGGCTGCCTGTAGAAGAGGCTGATGCTGAAGAGCCACTACCACTCTCACGCTCAACTCCAAACCCTGATATTTGACTTTTCAGAGCTGCTTTGCTGAGTTTAGTGGTTTCTATTTCTCCCAATGAGTTCATGGCTCTTTTGATTATTTCTGGATTGGTGTTTTTGCAAGGGCCTACTTCATGCCCAGGAATTTGTGCCAGGTGGTATTTCAACCTGTATACCCCCCCTGCCATGTGTTGACCACATAATTTGCAAGTCAAGTTTAATCGGTCAAACCCCCCATCAGGTTCACCAAATTCCCAGAAAGGATCTAATGTCCTTGGCATGTTGGAAACTTTGAACTTTGAATGTTGAAATTTGAACCTAGGGCACAAGAAAAATTGCCAGTTAAAAAATAAAATAAAAAAATTACAATTTTACATACAACATTTTGATTTTTTTCACAAAAAAAAACCCTCAATTCAATGCAAAAATAATGGGAAAAAATACATGTTGAAACACAAGCAAAAATAATGGAAGAAACTAAGAGCACAAGAAGAAATATAAAAAACAAAATTTAACAAACAATTTTTTGCATTTTTGACCAAAATAAACACTCTCCTCTCAATAAAACAAAAACAAAAAAAAAACACAACCAAATGCAATCACAAATGATGAAAAATACATGGTTAATAGAAACCCATGGAAGAACAAGAAAAAAACAAAAAAAAATGGGTCAAATTTGATGCCCATACTTGGAAAAACGTTTTGTCGGAGACACTTGGTCCAAATTCGATTTTTGTTCGCTTGGCTTGCAAGAAATTCTTCACTTTTTTCCAATATTGGGCTTGCAGATCACGTATCTACCTCCTTGGCTCTCCTCCTTCACTCCTTAGCTCTCATAACCCAAGCTGTCCAAGTAAAAATGAAAAACAAAAAAAACCCAAAATCGCATTACAAATTCGCTGTTTGAGGAAGCCACGATTTTCACTGTTCGACTTGCGATTTTTTCGTAAAAATCGCGATTTTATCGCGATAACGATTTTTTCAAAAAATCGTTGAAAAAATCGCCGATAAAATCGGCAGCCCGAAAAACTCGTTTCGCTTCTCTCTGCAAATAAAAAAAAATCCTCTGACAATGACAAAACTGTAATAGCTAAGTCTATGCATATGCATTCGGGATGGAATAATATTTTCATTTTTCCATGCTGTCACAGCTGAATCCACAGCTAAATCTATGCGCATGCGTCCAGGATGGAATTGCATGCCATTTTTCACATTGTTACGGCTAAATCACGCTGGATGATATCGAACATTGTCGCCACCACCGAAACACTGAGATATGGGCGGTTACTGAACGCAGCGCTTTGCATGGGAAACTTTCCTCACCAAGGTGGAAAATGCTGGAGTTTTCTCAAACTGGATCACACATCCTTTGACACGCGGCGGAGAGCCAAGAATCACGCCGTGGACTGCCTCATGCGCGCTATAACTGTGCTTTCCATGGTTTCAATCATCGTTGTAATGGCAACAAGAGGAAAACACCCTCCATGCGTGGCTTTAAATGAGAATAGAAAAGGCATGTACACCTCCCATGATAGAAGGCGAGTGAAGAACAATAACAACTGGTAACGCCCATAATTTGTGCTGACAAGAACGTTGAGCCCACCGCAGAATAGTTACAGCGATCCGTTTCGTGTTCCAATAATCTCGTGGCCACGTAATTAAGTGGCCCATGCCACAAAATCGCCGTGGATCCACGTGTTCTGGACCATGCATACCGGAGTTATTATACCATGCTGGCTGCCACTGTAGGTTTGTCATGACCATGTGTTGAATCGTAAGTTTTGACTGTTGCATATATACGTCCGCTCCAGCGTTTCACCATAAGTTGAAAACCCTCCAAGAAATATTCAAACTCACTTGTAATGTGTCTTCGTATAGTTCTGCTCCGCGTTTAAATTCGAACACCTTATATATCTTGGTCCGTTGAATGCGCACCTTTTATAATGTTATCAGGCTGTCGTAGGTCTGTTACAGGGTTCCGTTTCATTGTTCAAACATAAATTGGCCATTAATATATATATGCTCCACGTTGAAACGCAACTTTTGATCGCTTATATATATATACGCTGAAAATGTTTATTACGGATAGAAACTTCAGTAATGAAAACCTTTGAGCCAATCGAAATATTACGTCCCATGCAAATGTGCCCATGGATTTCTGCGCCACGTTTCCACGTCCTGTTGACCGCAACATATGTAAATTGCTCCAAACATTTGCCACAAGTTTGAAAACAGCCGTCGGACCTTTAAACTCATTCGTAATGCATTTTCTTTGTTTAGTTTATATGACTCGCTCCTCCAACGTTACATGATTTGAAAACCATATTATTCTCGCAGCGCTCAAAACATGATGGTAGATTATTATACATCGCACTATAGTTGGATCACCAAACATATGTATTTGCTCAAAACCATCGAACATTTGCGCCCATGCAATTTGCCAAGGTTATTATAACATATCATGCACTCCGCTCCATGTTTTGCCCATAAGCTCTGATTAATATATCCGCTCAATAGGTTTTAAACCTATTTGAAATGTGTCTTTATATGATTCATGATCCGTGCATCTCATATGGTATTAAAACCATATGTTCCTATCCTTTCGCACCTTAGTTTTAATATACAACATTGACATTTTCTTTTCCTCTGATTGCTAGCGCAACTAGATAACAATTTTTATGCCACAACCACCACCTCAAAACGCGAATGCTTTTTGTTTTGAAAGGTGGAGAGTTGAAATCTGCTACTCAAACCACATGATGGCCGCTTTTAATGTTGACCTTTTCTATCATGTGGCTCTAGAGACTTTCTTTGCATATGCATCAATCTGCTTGGCTACCAAAAGTGTATGCATTAAACATAACCTTCTAGGTTCAATTTGAAATTCTCCATCTCTAATAGTTTCGCATAGACAATCTTTGTGAACATGTAAGAGCAAAGGAGACTAGGGTTTTAAGGCCCTTTCGTTCCTCCACATGTATTCCTTGCAGCCTAAATAATGCCACAGTATGTATCTCAAGATTAACAGATGTTGCTTCTCAAAGGTGCATTGACATATTTGAAACTCTGCCGTCGGCTTGCCACACCCATATGAGCTTGTCATTCTCTAGGGAGATCTTCTGAGTCCGCTTTGTTCACCGGGCTATACTTTAGGCTAGATCCATCGAAGTGGCGAAATATGTTCCTTTGCGTGCACCCATCGGCATTTAGATGGTATGGTGCAGGATCTGGACATGTCCAAACGGAGCGCTTTTAAGCATCTGGTGCGCATTAGTGAAGAAAGCTCTTGCATCAGTGACATAGAAGGTTCTCTCTGATCAACATGTATCACACTATCCTCCTTTTAACAGTACTGGTCACTTGCTCCTCCTCCTCCCCTGTTCCGCAACTTTGGCTTCGTTATTGAGCTTAATTTTATGCTCTTGATGTCATGACAAGATTGAGATGTTTTCCACCCGTGGGGTCGACCTGCGTGGAATATTACAACATCATAATTACTCTTCGATAATGATGGCCACAGACAAAAGCATATGAGACTAGCAAGCTTAAGAGAAGTATTCAAACAACATGCTTAATGACCCATAGCGGGAGGGCCTTTAATCGTCAATCCACAAAAGGTTTCCATTCAAATGTATGCATGGCAATCTCATTACACATGACGCGACTGTGATAAGAGTGTTCGAGCATATGCCGGATGATCCCTCCCACATATGGCATGATTGCAGAAACAACATCTGATCATGATGGTGAGACAACTCATGAGGGGTTGGGGATAGGTCGGTGGGATGTCACTGACTGCAGGTCGGGTGAAAGACTTTAACGCCTAAGCGAGCAGAGGGGGACCCAAAATTTTAAATATACCCAAAATTTTGGGTGCTGTTGTAGCGGCTACAACAGGTTGGTAAATTTCTTGGGGTTGTAGCCCTTCTAGTTGTAGTTGGTAAACCAAATGTTGTAGCTTCCCTTGTAATATAAATAAATTGTTTTATATATACATCTTGTGCAACATGGAGCGAAAAGAAGTGAAGCATGGAGACAGGGGGAGCATGATGACAGGGCAGCATGAGTGTTGACATCAATGACAAAGGGGTAGATTGTTGGAAGAAATTGTCATTGATGTCAAAGGGCGAATGGGCCGACATTTGTTTGTTGAGATGCATGCAAAAGATGGTGAATTTGGATATAAGACCACTCTGGGTTGGTACCCCTCATCACACAATTTCGTTTGATAGGTGGTACATCTTGTGCGTCCTCTTAGTTGAGAAGATATTAATTTTTGAAGTTTGGTGCCTCAAATGGATGGGTGTATCACCAAATATTTCCCCACAATTTCATGGTCTCATTTCTTCATTAAAGAAGATCAAAATTAAAATTAAAATTAAAATTGACCAAAGTCCTCTGTCCAAATCAGCCTTGTAATATTGTTTATTGAAAGTTAAATTATTAAAAAAAAAAAGGCTAAAAGTGTCCTTTTTACATGTCGGCCTAATAGCAAATCCTTTGAGTCGGCTCATGCAAAAGACGTGTCTTTTCAAAGGCAATTTTTATACTATTCTAGTTCAGGTTGGCTCCAATTTTTCCCTCTTGAAAGTGCATAAATAAGGGCAACTCGTGGGCATTCCTAAGGGCATAACTAGGAGCATCTGAAGCAATAAAGAGATTTGGAGCAGACCGAGACTCAACAGAGGAGCGAAGAAGAAATGAAGAGCACTGACCAGGGTTAATTCATCTATGTTTTGGTTTGCTATTTATGGCTATTCACTGGGAATTTTTTAGTCTTGTCTGAGGCAACATTTAAGGCATTTTCCAAGGCTTATTTCGTAGAAAGGACATACCTTTACTGAGGCATAATTCAGCCTTTTTGAAACAGATCTCTACCAAGTTCCGGAGGCCCAATTTTGGCCTGCTTGAGGCCTATCTCATCCCTTGTCTGAGGCTCGTTTTCAGCCTGTGTCTAAGGCACTTCTGTGACAGTTCCGAATCATCCTGAAACTGAACCTAAGCAGACATATTTTGGGCTCTCTTTTGCACATAATACTATGGCCTTTTTTCAGAGACTGGTCTGTAACAAGTTTGGCCTCTCTGTGGCAGTTTCTTGGCCCTCTGAGGCAGTTTTTCTGAGGGTATGTTCACACTATTTTAGGCCCTCCTGAGGCCCATTCGGAGGTCAACTTCACACCAGCTCCTAATGTCTGTTCCCACTGTTTTGAGGTTTATCTGTTGGCATTCTTGAAGTCTGTTTGAGACTGTTTCCTAAGCCAAATTCAGTCCCTCCACTGTGGCAAGTCTAAGATTGGTTTTAAAGCATTTTGCGATCCAAACTAGGACTGGATCAACATTAAATATAAGCCTGTCCTGGCCAACAAGGAAGTTCGAATCCAAGGTTTGTTAAAGGCCTGATATTGCAGTCAAGTTTGAAGTATCCCAAGTCTGATTGAGTGTCATTTCAATCTAGAGAAAAGGGGTGCGCAGAGCTGTAGTAATTGAGGGGTGTCTTAGACTGAAGAAGGGTAACTTTTCAGAGGTAAAATATTGACAGAGGTTGAAGGTCTGGTTATGATTTCTTCAAGGGGAAAACGTTGGCCAAATCTAAAGCAATCAGTGGTAGGAAGTACTTGGTAAACTAATTTCAAGATATGTAACATGTTCAGTTTGTTGTTTGTTGAGGCAAGAGTTGAATAGAAGACCTACAATAGTATACAAGAAGCAGATCTGAAGTTGAATTTGTACAGGCAGAGATAACAGGGCTTGTAGCTCCTTCCAGCAGTGGCTGGTAAATTTCTTGGGGTTATAGCCTTTCCAGTTGTAGCTGGTAAACCAGAAGTTGTAGCTTCCCTTGTAATATAGATAAATTGTTTTATATATACATCTTGTGTTCCTTTGATGCGATGTTATTGGTTAATGCTTTGATATTCAATTGTAAGAAAAAGTGAAACACTGATTCAGTATTTACAACATCCTGTACCTTTTCCTTTTGATGTGTCTATTGATTTATAGGTTGGTAAGGTTTCAACTGGATTTGAATTGGTTCCCTTCTCCAACTTTTGGATTTTTACATTTGATAACTTCTTTATTTCAACTGGATTGATCATTGTTTCTTTTTTAATCATTGATTCTTTATGGGTAAGTTGCTCGAATATTTCTTCTTGTGATTTAATTTCATGTTTTAGCTTCTTAATTTGTGCGATCAAGTTTTGGCTATGATTCTTAAGTCAATTTTTTTTTTCCTCATTATAAATCATGTTACTGTCATAGTTTCACAAGGATGTAACATTGAATTAAGATATGAAGATATAATTGTGAATTCTCAGTGGTAAATCATTTCTTTTATATTAATTTTTTGCTCCCTAAATCTATTCTTTTTATTATACTACACTTATGAATCTGTAAATGATTTCTTTTATATTAATTTTTTGCTCCCTAAATCTGTTGTCTTTATTATACTATACTTATGAATCTGTAAATGATTTGCCAATTCAATGCTAACATAATTATAAATTGTGGAAAGAGTGATAGAAATAGTGATATCCTTTCTCTCAATTGTCCCTTCTATCTATTTTACATAACAATAGAACAGATTGTTTTAAAGTCGTAGAATTTATTCCTTATGTTTTCATCCTAACTTTCATCAAAGGATAACCTGTTAATGAAACTTTTATATTCCTTTTCCAACTTAAGACTTCTTCAATATCTTTTAAAACACACACACACATGATTGATTTAAGACCCCTGTCTCTCTTCGTAAGAGTTCAGTAGCTTTCTCATTTTCTCTCGATTTAAATGATTATATATCTTTGAAAGGTGCACTAAGCACTCTGGGTTATAACTTCTTGATTTCACTAGATGCAACCCTTTTGTCCCTTCTATCTATTTTACATAACAATAGAACATATTGTTTTAAAGTCGTAGAATTTTTTCCTTATGTTTTCATCCTAACTTTCATCAAAGGAGAACCTGATTATGAAACTTTTATCTTCCTTTTCCAACTTAAGACTTCAATATCTTTTAAAACACACACACATATGATTGATTTAAGACACCTGTCACTCTTCGTAAGAGTTCAGTAGCTTTCTCATTTTCTCTGTGAGAATAATCTAGAAATAGATTTAGTTTTGGTTTGTTTAACGAGAGTGTGCATTTAGAAATTAGTTCCATCTATTCAGGTTTGCTTCCTCTTCTTCAGGAAGATTAGGTGAGTGCAGTTTTCTATATAAGTGTGATGTAATTGAGCAATTGAATTCATTGATTTAAGTGAGCTTTGTCTCACGTTTTCTGGTGTTTCTGATGTGCATTTGTTTTAATTTGGTATCGGAGCTTGTTTTGTCTGCGCCTCTCTCCTCTTCGCGGGCAGTGAATGAATTTGCCATTAGAGTGTGCACAGTGTGAAACTGAGTGCGCCCGACCTGTGTGAAGTTTCCAGCGTGAAGGCTCCAGCACTTCATTTGTTTTGTGCGTTGGTGCATACGCATCTCTGTTTTGTTTTTTTTTGCCCACGGTGGGGCACGAAAACGTCTAACAGTGATCAGCGCCAAGTCTAGAGTACCCTGCCTCAACTTTGTCAGCGCGTGGAGTGTGCTGCACACCGGTTAACCAGCGCGTGAATTGATGTTCGTGCCAGGCGCGGAGTATATGCATAGACCTGCTCGAGGTTGCGTGCCAATTTTCATTTGAGTTTTTTTTTTTTGAGTGCGGATATCTGTTCATAACAGGTGCGCGATATAAGTGATCGCTTTCAATCGCTAGCGGATTTAATTTGGCTGCAAACCTGCGTTCGAGCAAACAGCAAATGCTTGCTGCTCCCTCCTTCTCGGCGTGCATCCGGAAGAGCCGTCGTCCTATCTTGCGCAGCGGAAGAGCCAACGTCCCATTCGATTGACAGAAACGACTGGTTTCATTGCTGGTTTTATTCCTAGTTGCTGTGATAATATAATTGACCGCTGATCACATTTTTAATTTGAAGCCGAAAGTTTGAAACCGAACATTGAAAAAGGCTGTGCGTTTTTTTTTTTTGGCAACGGTTTTGTGTGGCAGCGTTTGGTTTGTTGTTTGGTCGTGGAAGCCGTAGGTTGAAACTGCAAAAGGCTGTGCGTTTTTTTTTTTTTGTGCATTGAACAGATTTAAAATTCACTCTTGTCATAAAAGGCCAAGAAAGTGAAAGTGACTATTTTTTTTAAAAGGGAGCAAGTTTTGTTTGAATTTTTTTTTTCTAAGACGTCATTGACACTTTGAGGAATCAAGTGTGCATCATTGCATTCAATAGAAACTCCAATTTAGATCTTTTGAATATTTAGATCTTTGAATTTCGTCATTACTGCTCACAACAATGGCTAATCCTCTTGCCGATTCATACTTAAATGAATCCACTAAACTTGATGGTGAAAATTATGTAAATTAAAACAAATGCACATTAGAAACACCAGAAAACGTGAGACAAAGCTCACTCAAATCAATGAATTCAATTGCTCAATTACATCACACTTATATAGGAAACTGCACTCACCTAATCTTCCTGAAGAAGAGGAAACAAACCTGAATAGATGGAACTAATTTCTAAATGCACACTCTCGTTCAACAAACCAAAACTAAACCTATTTCTAGATTATTCTCACATCCTCCCTTAATGGAGAAATGGATTTTCTACAATACCTAACTGACTTCTAAAAACTTCAAATTTGATTTTACCAAGGGGCTTAGTAAATATATCAGCCACATTATCCTTGGTGTTACAAAATATCAATTCAATTTCATTCGACTCAATTTTTTCACGTACAAAGTGGTACTGTAACTCAACGTGTTTTGTTCTAGCATGGGAAACTGGATTATGTGCTAATTTGATAGCACTCTGATTATCACAATTGATACATGTTGAACCACTTTGCGCCTCTTCAAGATCTGCAAGAATTCTCCGCAACCAAATAGCTTCACAGGTGGCATTGGTCAAAGCTTTGTACTCTGATTCTGTTGATGATAAAGAAACAATTGGCTATTTCTTACTACTCCAAGATACGACCCCTGATCCAATATGAAATGCATAGCCAGAGGTAGATCGTCTGTCATCTGGATTTCCTGCCCAATCTAAATCAGAAAAACCTGTCAGTGCAATATCAGATTCATCAGTATACATAATACCTAAATTCACTGTTCCCTTTAAGTATCGGAGAACTTTCTTTGCAGCATTCCAGTGATTTCCTGAAGGCTTAGCCATGAATTGACTAAGGATACTGACTGAGTATGCAATGTCTGGTCTGGTAGTGGTGAGATAGTTCAAACTTCCCACCAACTGACGATATAATGTACCATCTGCCTCTTTAGTTCCATCTTATTTGTACAACTTTGCATTATGTTCTAAGGGAGTTGACATAGCTTTGCAATCACTCATATTGAAATTTTTAAGAATTTCCTTTGTATATTTGCTTTGAGTGATCAAATTTTTACCAGGCTCTCTCCATACCTCAATTCCTAAACAGTAATGCAATTCACCCAAATCTTTCATTTCAAATTCCTGTGACAACTGAACTTTAATTTCTTCAATTAACTTGTGAGCACTGCCTGTGATAATGAGATCATCCACTTACAAAGATATTAAAGCAACATTTCCATTTCCATCTTTCTGAACATACAAGTTAGGATCATTTTTGCTTTTCACAAATCCATTCTGAAGAAAGAAGGTATCAATCTTTACATACCATGATCTCGGCGCCTGTTTCAAACCATATAATGCCTTTCTTAACCTGCAGACTAGATGCTCCTGTCCCTGTTTGACAAACCCTTTAGGTTGAACCAAATAAACTTCTTCCTTTAAATCACCATTTAGAAAAGCAGATTTGACATCCAATTGATGTATATTCCAATTATGTTTTGTGGCTAAGGCAATCAGTAATCTAATTGTATTCAACTTAGCTAGTGGTGCAAAAGTGTCTTCATAATCAATTCCCTCCTTTTGAGCATATCCTTTTGCTACTAATCTTGCCTTAAATTTATCAATTGTACCATCTGCTTTAAATTTCGATTTGTACAACCATTTGCTTCCAATTGGAACTTTATTTTCAGGAAGTTCCACTAATTCCCATGTTTGATTTTTCATAAGAGAAGCATACTCATCATTCATAGCATTTATCCATTTTTCATGTTGTTTAGCTTGCTCATAATCAATTGGTTCTTCAACATTCATTATATTAGACATTAAGGCATAATCTCTATACCTTGCAGGAAGCTGAGTTTGTCGGGTTGACCTTCTTGGTGCTTCAATGCCTGTGGGTGTTCCATCCATGATTCTTCGGCTTTGAGGTGAATCACCCTCTCGTGATGACTCACTGCTGCTGGATGTGCTCATACTGCTCTCATCCTGATCCTGTACCTGTACCTATACCTGTTCCTGCTCCTGCTTAATCAAAGTATCAAGTTTGACATGAGCATCATTAGATATATGCCATGCGTCATTCTTTGTATTTTTATCAGCCTGCTCATGAAACAACACATCACGACTTGCAAATAGTTTATGCGAACTTGGATCAAACAATTTATAGGCTTTCTGATCCGCACAATACCCAATGAAAACACACTTGATTGACTTGGCATCAAGCTTTCTTCTGTTAGCCTTAGGAATGTGAGCAAAAGAAGTACATCCAAAGACTCTGAAATGACTCACATTAGGTTTATAACCATGAAGAACCTCAAAAGGAGTTTGAAAAACTAATTGCTTAGTGGGACATCGATTCTTCAAATAAACAACAGTGTTAATGGCTTCTGCCCAGAAACCATTAGAGATGTTCTTACCTTGCAGCATACTACGAGCAGATTCCACCAAGGTTCTATTCCATCGCTCAGAAACACCATTTTGCTGAGGGGTATGTGGTACTGTGAACTGTTGTTGAATCCCATTAGATTTACAATAGCTGTTAAATGCATTTGACTTATATTCACCCCCTTGATCAGATCTGAGTATTTTAATGTACTTACCTGTTTGTTTTTCAACCATAGTTCGAAACTCTTTAAAATACTCAAATATGTCACTTTTCCTTCGAATGAAATAGACCCAGGTATACCTAGATCTATCATCAATAAAAATAACAAAGTATGAAGCACCACCAAGAGACCTAGTTTGCATAGGTCCACATACATCAGTGTGAATTAATTCAAGTATATCATACTGTCGTTTCTCGGTATGAACATGAAACTCTTCTCTATGCTGCTTACCAAGTGCACAAGCTTCACATGGTAAATGTTCACACTTCATAACAGGAAGACCTTCAACCATTGATTTCCTTTGCAACAATGATAAATCATTGTAATTTAGGTGCCCATACCTGTGATGCCATAATTCTGCTGTCGATGTCTCTTTGGATGTCAATGCAACATGGCGCTTTACTGTCACATCCAATCTGTATAATCCTCCAACTCTGGTACCTGTAGAAACAACCCTGTAGTGGTCCTGAACATCTTTCACAATACACCTCCTGCTGCCACTCAAGATTGGGATAAGCGTGAAATGAAAGCAAAGGTGTTGCTACGCATGTCAGTGAAGGACAATATTATTCCTCACATTCGGGACTGTGAAACTTCCAAGGCGACATGGGACACTCTCAAAGGTTTGTATGAAACTACTAATGCAAACCGTATTTTATTTTTAAAAACAAAGCTGTTATCTATCAAAATGGAAGCCAATGAAAGCATTAGCAACTTTGTTTCCCGAATTAAAGACTTGAGTGATAAGCTTGGTGATATTGGTGAAAAGGTGTCTAGTACAGACTTGGTAACTGTTGCTTTGAAGGGGTTGGTCCCAGACTATAAAGTCTTTATTTCAACGCTCTCAACTAGACCGACACCTCCTACATTTGAAGAATTGGCTGGAATTCTTCTTCAAGAAGAAGAGTGAATGAAAAATTTTGAACTGGAGTCAAATGGTTCTGATTTGGCTTTGACTGCAAGAGGCAAAAGACCATTCCGAGGGAGACCATGGGACAGGAACAGAGGCCGGTTTCAAGCAAAACAGAAAGGTATGACACCTCCTGATTCTTATGTTAAGAGGAACATTGAATGTGATTATTGTGGAAAACCTGGACATCTGGCTAAAGATTGCTATAGAAGAAAGAATAATGAATCAAATCAAAGACATAGAAGGCATAATGGAATTTACATAAACAGAGACACCTCAGTGACACACATATGATTGATTTAAGACCCCTGTCACTCTTTGTAAGGGTTCAGTAGCTTTCTCATTTTCTCTTGATTTAAATGATTATATATCTTTGAAAGGTGCACTAAGCACTCTGGGTTATAACTTCTTGATTTCACTAGATGCAACCCTTTTTTTTGTTTTATTTTATACCATTACAATACACACTATCCTTCTTTGTAATATGTCATTGAGGTACTGTAAATTGGGGTTAATTCCAGGTGGTTGGGAGGAACGATTGTGATTCTCCCTACTCATATTTAATTTTTGCAAGTGACATGATGAACTTTGATGTAATAGACAGAATATGTATATTCCTCATGTGAAATATATAGACTTGTATCTATGGAAAAAAAATATCATTGAAGTACAAACTTTATGTTCCCCTCTCCATAACCAAAACTATTTGATAAATTATATATATTTGAAAAAAGATGAAATACAGGGATGCAGTGTTTGAGAATCGAGATATATCAAATTTTGACGTTTTCATTTTTACACCTTGATATTCTCCTGGTGGCCGGACACAATATTCTCGGTTGGCAGCTCATTAACCAACCAATATAGCGGATAGACAATAATTATTCTGTTGGCTAACTACATAAACTCCAGTGAAAAAGATAGTTTCTCACGATGACAGCAAAGGCGGATGGTGGTGCCTGAAATAATCTCAGACGTTGGTTAAACAGACTGGACGTTAAATTGGTGTATGATATTTATGTTTTAATAGGCAGCGAACTCGATGTATACTTCTCTACACCCTCGAATAAATTGCTGGGTGTAATATCCTCCCTGAGTAGCGGTCACATAATTGGATGATTTGGTAGTTGTATTAACCAGGGGTTGAAAATCCGATCCTGTCAGATAACCTGATGATTTGTTCTCTGGTTTGACAGGACTCAGGTGAATGTTGACCTTCTCTTTTGTATTTTTTTTTTTTAATTTTTTCTATTTATTTGTGATCTGTTTGAACTTCAACATAATGATTCTTTTGTTCTCTGGAATGTATGAAATATCTGATTTCATGGTAATTCAGAGAAACTCTGAAAATTTTATGGTGTTGCCAGAAGCCTGTTCAGAACGCAGCCAGATCAGAAAGTTACTTTGATGCCAATGAAATGAACAAAGTTCAGTTACTGATAAAAATAAATCCAACATAAAAAAGACAATTAAAATCCAAATCCAGCATTAAAAATAACACAATTAAAATCCAAATCCAACATAAAAAAGAAGAAGTCATAATTCAAATCCCAAGTAGAGCAGATAATATATAAAACAATGAATAAGATGATAAGTTGATGATTACAATGTCTTGTGATAGTATACTTGTACGCATTTTCAAGTCACAATAGTTGATGGTTTATGTCGTTTGGTTAGGTGTTACGTATAAAATAAATAATAAAATTAAATATATAAATAATAATATTAAAAGGTCATGATGAAGGATCTTGACTTTTCAAACATGCATGTTAGGATATATTAAGCTGCCCCCTTCATTATAAATATCATCATATTCATATACATTTTTTTATATAAATATTATATTTTAATTTTTATTGAGCACTTAAATATTATTTTGCTTCTTCTAGTATCCGAGCCAGGTTTGATTGTCACACTTGGTATCAGGGCATGCACAATATTAGTAGATTCAGGGAACATCCACAATATTGTGGACATTAATCTTGCAAAACAACTAAATCTGTTTGTGTACTATGTGAAGGATGTCACGGTTACAGCTGCTGATGGTCAACCAATCGAACGGGCAGGATGATGCTATAAAAGTTTTGATACATATACAAATTTTTAAAATACAAATGGGATATTACACTATACCTCTTCATGGAATGGTTAATGCAATCAGGAACCTACGCCACAAATCTCTAGGAAAAATTCATGGAAATCCATTGGCAGGGAAGAAAATACAAGTTATATGGCTCAAGAAGCCAAAATCCTCCGGAACGAAAACTTGTAACTCTGGTTTCTGCTGCAAACAAGTTGCCCAAATAATCTCAAACAAACCCAGAGTCAAACCCAGAGTCAAAATGAAAGGAAAGACAAATTCATTTGGGATTGGGCATTGTTATTTATAAAAATAAGTAATAATTTAATAAATAATGTAACTAAATAATAATAAAATTAAATATATAAATAATAATATTAAAAGGTCGTGACCCTTCAAACGGGCACCTTAGGCTATGTCAAGCCAGGCACCTCTTGTAATAATCATCACATTCATATTCATCTTTTTTATAAAAATATTAGATTTTATTTAGCACTTAAATATTGTTGTGCCTCATAAGGTCATGTACTTTTTTGGTGTGTCATTTAGTATATTGTTATTATTTATATATTGCCATTTATTACAATGGCATAGACTTGAATACAAGAAGTTATTCTGCCACAGTCGAGACAAAAGGCAATTTGGGTTTTGATTTAGGGATATGGCTTGTTCGTCTTAATGATTTGTAACAAGTGAAATCTGTAATTACTCTGCTAACTAAAGGAAGATGAGACTAAGAGGTCTATATTTCCAAAGAAATGTTAGTTTTTCATGCTTGGTGCTGTTGATCATAAAAGAAAAAAATCTGCATTTTACATGGTAGCTGATAAGAAGAAATGTATTGTTCCTTTTTCAATTTTTATAAAACCAATTCTAAAGCTTCAGACTTGCTTGCACTGTTACAGGGACACAAGGAAGATTACGAAGAAAAAAATTGCATGGGATTCATATTTTATCATTCCGTGGCATTCTTAGGTGGCCTTTTTTTAAAAAGAGAGTGCCACCTAAGAAAAGAAATTTCAGAAAATAGCACAAGAAATAAGAGATGGTGTGCCACTCGGTGTCTGTTTGTTTGCCATTTTTGGTATATATCAGGTTGTTTTTGACCAGAAGTTCTCTGTAATTGAGGCATGCAATATACATTTTGTGTTTAACTATCAAATGAGCTATTTTCTTCTTGGATGAATATGTGCAGAATGCTATGCTAAATCCTTTGGGGAGAGGAGACATGGCCAACACGCATTCTGTCAGTGGGTTTACGAATACATCAGGAAGGAGACACTTCTGCAGTGAGTGACAAATCCCTCAATATAGTAAATGAGGAATGTTCTATTACAAGCATAAGAGTCCCACCTTGAAAATAAATCGAAGATGCTGATTCGAGGAGGCTTGGTGTTCAGTGTTCAATCATTATATTAGAGAGATCAACAAGTTAAAACAAATTTTGTTGACATGACCGAAACATGTTTTATATGCATGTTTCCAAAGAGGGTGTGAAATAACTAACTCACATTTAAATGCTTATCTAGGAGATTGATATTATTAGATTCTTCTTTGGAAGACTAGTATTGTTTAACATCATGTGAACATAGCGTGTCAGTGATGTTTGTCTGCTTACAACCTGATTTACCACCGCGGAGACAGAGACTGTTATCGTTAAATGTGACATGATACAATTTGTTATTAATTTTCAGATTAATTTTCATGATACAATTTGTTTTCTTGAGTATGAGAGGCTCATTTTACAGTCCAGTGGGAGTCGTGTAATTCCATCTATCCATCTATGCTCAATATGGAGTTGACACATGTCTCTTTAAAAATACAAATAATTTTTCTTCAAGTTAAAAAATAATGTAGACTATAATCAAAATAAAAAGAATATACTTATTTGGTAAATTTTACTTAAAAGAATTATAAAAACTTGCTTTATTAGTTGTTGATATTACAACCCAATGCAAAGAATATATTGTAAAAACAAACATTTCACTCACTGTCAGTTATAAATTAAATATTTCTCTGTTCATATGAAATAAGATAATCATAAATAAAATATCTCAATGCACATCAAAATATTTGTTGGAATTGCATGTTTAATCCAATTCCATGTATGAGAGAGAGAGAGAGAGAGAGAGAGAGAGAACATCATCTATCAAGTCCATCCGTACAGGGATGCAATCTTTGGAGGTGCAATTTTTTTAAGTTTCTCACTATAAAAAGAGTTTGCATCTCAAGAGATTTGATGGTGTTGGAAAATGTAACTAGTTTCGGTCTTCATAATTGTCATTTGTCTCATGTCATGATATAACTGTTATGTATTGGTCAAAAGAAGAAACATGTAAAAGAAAAACTATTTTTTTAAGCATGGGTTTCATGTTTGGGTCATTGTTCAAATAGGTCAAGGCATCCATTTCAAAGAAAGTAATATTATTTTTGTAATTGAATATGTCTAAAGGGCTCCTAATGACAAGTTGGCCAACTTGCTCATGTTGGCCTTGAAGGGCTTAAAGAAGCTCTTGAAAAGGGTATATATTAGTGGCACTTCGACCTCCTTGAAGCATGAAGACACATTTGATCTACAGTCAAGAGGAGAATGAAGAGGCTGGAAGAGCCTACACATATTTGTAATATGTTATCTGTTGTCCACTTATTCGAGTTACCTAGGCTCTGCTATATATTTATTCATTGAAGTGTAGGGTTGGTAGATGGGCATGCCCTACTCATTTTCTTACATGCAAAGTCAATTCTCCATTACGTAATCATGTACCGTTGAAGTTCAAATTGTACTCTACAAGGAGCTATTTCATTTAATAATGTGAATTCCTTGATGCATTATTTGTTCAGAAAATAAAGGACATCATAGTTTGACTTGAAATTCAATAAATATACTTTTAGAAGGGTTGCAAATTTGTGATTTTCAATAATAAATTTATGCTTTTGAAAAAACACACATGGAAAGTTTACAAAAGTTTTTTTGACAAACACCAAATATATTGACACAGGATAGACTTGCAAATAATACAAAGAATAATTTATTATTCTTGCTGCAATAGGCATCAATTTTGCATAAAAATATTTTGGTTAATTATTAAGCAATTGATTTTTGCCTTCTGCCAACAAAGAATAATTGTCAAATAAAAAATATATAATTGTCAAATAAAAAATATAATAATAATTATTATCTTAATATAAAAAAGATTAGTTTTAAAATAAAATAATTTATCCTTGTTTCCTTCTAAAACAATGCATGCACAACAACATTGTGGCCATAATGTTCTCATGCATATGAAACACCAAAATCAATATAGTTTTCCCATGTTGTCCTAGGGTTGGAATATCAAAATAGATTTACACCTCAAATTTGACAGTTTACACACTTTCCCATGGTTGGAATATCAAAACAGATTTACACCTCAAATTTGACAGTTTACACACATTCCCACCAATTTTCACAATTTCATCAAAGGATGTTGACAATTTTGTAATTTTTGTAACTATATTTGACAGGAAAATCACCCCTTGATAGGCAATTTGCTCAGTCAAATTCCATCCTTGGCTATCACTTGCTTAAATATACCTAGCTACTTTGCACTTGTTCATATATTTGAGTAAACTATAATATAGTTTAGTTTCAACTACATAATTAATAATACAAATGAACAAATTAAATATTAAGAGGTATTAAGGGGACGGGTTTTCCACTTGTTGAATCACATGTGACACAACACCACCAATATAGTTTTCTCATGCCATCATTTGCTTAAATATACCTAGCTACTTTGCACTTGTTCATATATTTAAGTAAACTAAAATAAATTAGTTTCAGTTATATAATTAATAACAAAAACAAGCAAATTAAATATGTAAGAGGTATTAACGGGAAAAGGGTTCCACATGTTGAATCATGTGTGACACACCACCACTTGCATATTTTTCTCATGTCATCACTGGGTTATCTTAAATTTGCCTAGCTACTTTGCACTTGCTTATGTATTTGAATAAACTAAATAAGTTAGTTTCAACTGTATAGTTAATTATAAAAAAAACCAAATTATGCATGTTAAAGGTATTAAGAAAATAAAGTTTCCACACAAACGATTTGATGCCGTGATGTTTTAAGTGAATTATTGCATCCATACAAAGAAGAATGAATATTTGGAGGGTAAATTCATTGTATTATCCATATATTGGGAGTTTTTCATTCTTATATGAGTTGATTTGAATTAAAACTAAGATTGATACCATCTTCTCTATTAATATTGTTTAATCTCATAGTTATTTTCAAAGTGCTCTTATTAAACAAAAAGAAAAATGATTTTATCAAAGTAAATTGGATTCATGATTCTTAAATGCTGAACAAAACATATTTAAACTGCAATTATAAAATATAAAACAAATAAAATAGCAAAAAAGAAGAAGTACATGATGAGGTTAGTCAATGTTATAAGTACATTGTCACATGGCATTGTATCAAATCATCAATCTCTCATATTACATATTTAATATATTATTTTAATTTGTATGATTTATTGTGTTATATTATTTGTTATGGATATTTAGTTTATGAATTAAGTAGTTTATTTCATATTCAATCAATGAACAAAGTTCATTATAGATATTTTATAGTTTTGTTTGAATGAAGTAGGGTTGTTTTGCTAATCTATCGAGTGTTGCGGTGGAAAAAAAAATCATAGATCGTATGGGAATACATGGTTTGAATTGTTGTTTTAATACTATTGAAATAGTCCCAATTTAACTAGGGTTGAAGATGGTTTTAATATTTTTCATTTTTAAAATAGATGATTTTGTTAGTTGTTTCAGGGGGATAGCGCATCAAATTTTCGTTGAGCGTTTTAATTGTAACTAACAATATTAATGAATAAGATGGTTTTACTCTTGGTACAATGATTAATAATAGTGAACAACTTCAAATATATAAAGAACACATTGAATTCCTCTACCAATCAAATCATTTTCCCCTTTGAAGTTGGGTGAAACCATTCACTCAAAATGCAATGGATTCAAATCAAACATGGAGATGATCCAAATAATTTCCAGGAATAAGTTATTTGGACTATTTTGTGGAAATTATCAAATTTTCACAAAAAAAACACTTTTGGAATTTAACCTCAATACATGAAGTTCTCCACATATATTTCCTATGTCCTTTTAGTATTACCACTAAATCTCAAATATAAGTTACAAAAACATATATTTAACTTTTGTCCCACAAATAAAACAAAAACCAAAATAATGTACTTGATAGGGAGAAAGTTCACAACCCTAAGGGCGCATTCCCCTTCACATATCATACCTAGAAATTAATTATAGTAAAATATTTTGTACAACCCTAAATCTACCCCTTAGTTTGTTCTTAACTTGTTGATAACTTAACAAATATGCAAATTGTCCATGATAAATCAACATATCAAATAAGCTTAGAAGCTACTTAACACACAAAACGTAAGTTTGAATTTTACATGTATGATGCATAATATTAGGACAACATAGAAAAAATTCATATTATAAAACATAATGAAGATAAAAGTATATACCATCAATTCATCACATGTTGACATGACATGTCCTATCCACTTATCAAAATATGGGACACTCAATTGCATCCAAACCCTAGTTAGGACATCCAACATAAATCATAAACAAAAAATATGGCTTATCTAGGAATCACACTAAGCTACTCATAGCCACTCGAGAGGCTCAACAAGAAACTAACATTGACACCAAGAAGTCCACCCTTGATCTCCCACTTGCATTAGGTTAGCCTTCTAGGGGACCCTCCAAGCTTGCATCACACCAAGCTCTAGGTCTTTGTCCCTTCTCTAATAATCTTGGAGGATCTTCAAAATCAACAATTTGAAGTAGATTTAAATTTCAAATGAAAATGTACTCCTGTTGAAGAGCTTGTTGAGAGCTTTCTAATGCAATTTGAATAGAGTGAAATGGACACCATATGTGAAAGTTATGGCCTGCTAAATTTTAAGCCAAACATGGAAAATATTAGGAAGGTACAATGCTGATGTCACCATGTTGAATGGACCTATACAAATTTGACATGTGGCAACTGAAATACTGAAATGTGGTAAGGTTGAAACCTGGCACACTCATATCCTAAGACATGGCAAGATGAGGTTGCAAGACTGACACTTGGCACACTCAAATGTTGACACAGAAAAATTGGCATGTGACACTCAAATGCCAACATGTGGAAAGATGAGGTAGCAAGGTTGACACATGGCACACTAGAATGTTGACATGTGGCACACTCAGACATATAAAAAGATGAGGTGGCAAGGTTGACACATGACACACTCAAATGATGTAATGTGGAAAGATGAAGTGGAAAGGTTGACATGTGGCATGCTAGGATGTTGACATGTACCACACTTGGATGTTGACACATGGCAAGATGATGTGGCAAGGTTGTCATGTGGCACACTCAAATGCTAAGATATGGCAAGATGAGTAACGAGGCTAACACGTGGAAAATTGATTTGGCTCAATGAGAAGTTGACACATGGCTACCACATGGACCAACTAGAGCTGGCACGTGGACCAAATATAGGTTGTAACGTGTACCAACCAGAGGTTTCCATGTGATTTTCATTTCCAATTCCCATCGTCTTTACCTTTAAACCACACGTGGATCATGTTGTAAATAATACATGATATTATTTTTAATATGTATCCTTTAGTTCGAAAAATAGGAAAGAACATAGATTTGAACCTATAACCTAGTTTGCACAAGCACACCAACTTAACCACCACACCACACACTTTATTTGTATTATGAAATGAAGGATATTACATTTATATAAACATAAAAAATCCCTTTTATTTAAAGATTTGAATCCTAACAAATTAAGGATAACATTTTGTCATTAAAATGCAAATTCATTTACCTTGACCTATAAAAGGGTTCTTTATTTTTATTTTTTTATTGGATATATACTTTTTGTAATATTTTTAAACAATATTATATCAAATCTTTGAATAAGAATACAAAAGTAGTAGTCTTGCTTATGAATTGAAGGCTCTTATTGGGAGAGATTATTTGTGAGCCGTTATGGGAGAATGAGCAATTTGACGTGAGAATCTTAGCCCTTTGTGAAGGAGAACTGGCCCCTTATTGGGAGAATATTTTATCCCTTTGTAGAGGAGAAACAACCCATTATTGGGAGAATCATTTAACCATTTTTGTAAAAGGAGAAGCCCTCTTCAAAAGAGAACTAATGAAGTAGTTCAAATTTTGTGAGAACTTGGGGACATATCCAATGCTCGGTGAACTTCGTTATCATATTGGTTTGCATATTATTTTTGTGAGTTTGATTGTTTAATTATAGGTATAATCTATGAAGATATTCACAATCAATAATATGTAAAGTATTAATGTCAAATAGTTTGTTGATAACTTTATAAACCAATTTGAATGGAGTCAAACAAACATCATACGTAAAAGTTATGGTTCGCTGAAGTTTAAGCCAAACAGGGAAAATATCGCATGAAGGTACAATGTTGATGTAACCATGCTAATCGGACCTATAGATATTTGACATGTGGCACCCTAAGATGCTGAAAGTGCCACACTCAAATGTAAATTGTGCAAGGTTGATACGTGGCACACTCGGATGTTGACATGTGGTAAGATGAGGTGGCAAGGCTAACATAAAACACACTCGAATGATGACACATGGAACATTGAGGTGAAAATGCTAACACGTGGCACAGTTAAATGTTGACACATGATGAGATGAGGTGGAAAGATTGACATATGACACACTCAGATGTTGGCATGTGAAAAAATGAGGTGACAAGGCTAACACATGGCACACTTAGATGCTGACATGTGGAAATATGATGTGGAAATGCTAACACGTGGCACACTTAGATGATGACATGTGGAAATATGAGGTGGCAAGGATGGCACGTGACACACTTAAATTTTGACACATGGAAAGATGAGTAATAGGGATGACACATGATAGATTGACTTGGATTAATGAGAAATTGACACATGGATGCCACATGGACCAACTAGAGGTTGGAGAATGTACTAATTAGAGGTTGCCATGTGGACCAAACAGAAGGTACCACATGGACCTTGTAGAAAGCCTATGTGGCAAGGTTAGGGAAAATCAAAATTTCACTCCACAAAATATACAATAGGAAGCATTGAGCCCATGATAATACATGCCCCCAAATTCCCAACAACTTTACCATTGCACCACATGCAAATATTGTTGTACACAAATGCATAGTATTATTTATAATATGCATTCATTTTGTTCTAAAATAGGAAAATCCATAAATTTGTAGAGATTTGAAATTGCAACCTAGCCTACACAAGTGCACCAACTTAACCACCACACCATAGATTTGATTTGTGTTATGAAATGGAGGATATTACATATATATGGACATTAAAATCCCTTTTATTTTGATATTTGAATTCCAACACTTTTAAGACAAGTTTTTTTCATTAAAATCCAAACTAATTGCTCTTGGCCTATAAAAGAATGAAGTTTTTTGTCGGAAGGGATATATACTTTTTTTAAACCTTTCAAGGAGTATTTTATAAACTCTTTGAAGAAAAATAAGCAAGTAGTAGTCTTTCTTAGGAATTGAAGCTTCTTATTGGGAGAGAATTTTTGTGAGCCCTTATGGGAGAATAAACAACTTGATATGAGAAGCTTAACACTTTTTACAGGAGAACCAACCATTTATTGGGAGAATATTTCAGCCCTTCATAGAGGAGAACCAACTCCTTATTGGGAGAAGACTCTTCAACCCCTCTTGTCAAAGGAGTATCTCTCTTTGAAGGAGAAATAATGAAGCAATTTGGCATTTGTGCAAACTTGAAGACATAGCCAATGTTTGGTGAAATTTGTTATCATATTGTTTTGCATATTATTTTTATAAGTTTGATTGTTTATTTGTATTTTGATTTTAATTCTTAAATTTTATATCTATTTTCATGTTAATGATGATAAATTGAGAATTATAGAGTTCATTCGAAATTGGAGAAAAGGCTGAGTCAATTTTATTATGTCTGATTTTGGATAATCTTGTGTTCATGTCTTACTCTAGTGTTTTAAATGCTTAGTCCCTATATCTTTTAATGATTGTACAAGTACAAAGGCCCAAGTGAAACCACTGAAAATCCTAGCACCAACCTTCTAAAATTCTTGTCCATTGTAGGGTTTGTGTTCCACAAATCCTAGGTCTTCTTCAGTTGCATCATGCAAATGATAAGACTCAATATCATCACTATCACTAGCATTTATGTTTCCTCATGTTTTTACATCACAATCCCTAAGCATTATTCTCTTGCATCACAAAATTACTAATACTTTTTCATGACAATCACATAGATAGAATGAGTACATTTCTTACAAAGGAATTCCCCTCCCTTATATATAATAGGTGATGGAGGCCAATAATAATAAAGTGTACTAAGTTAAGGTTTAATTGCCGATTTCCCTTGCGTGGGCGGCACTTATATGCTTGTTTGTTTGGGTCCTGTAATACTGTTATGGCTTCTGAAGCTTATCTGGTCAGAATTCATTTTTGTAATGGGCAGCACTTATCTGCTTGTTTGTTTGGGTCCAGTCATACTGTTATGGCCTCTGAAGTTCATCTAGTTAGTATTCAGTTTTGTAATGGGCGAATGCTGCATTTCTAGGCTAGACATTCAGTTTTGTAATGGTCGAATGCCGCATCTTTGGGCTAGAATTCTCGAGGCCACAGCCTCCCTGTAACTTTTGTATCAATAATAGAAGTAGAGAAATTCAGAAAAAAATAAAATAAAGTGTACTAAGTTCATAAAAAACCTCATCTAATCCACAAGATAAGGCCTATAAGTGAGGTTCTCTATCTCCAAGATGTAAACATGTCATTTAGGTCATTCTTAAAGTGGTTTGCTCTCCAAGCATGATATTCACATGCAAAGGGTTCCTTATCAGAAGGCATGGTGGCATTCTCCAAGAAAAACATATAATGCTTCAACTTTCCTTGTTGAAATGTGACAAGAAGTTTAATTGTAATTAAATTCCAATATTAAATTATTGACCAAATTTTGTAACCTCATGAAGCATAAAAATAATATGTGCAAGAACTAGAAAAATGGAACTTAACTATATAAGATAAGCAATTGGAAAAGTTAACATGATCAATGGCTTATTGATTGCTTTAATGTACCCAACTACAATTTAACCTAAGAATAAAGATGTTAATGTCTGCAATTCATGTGAAGAAATTAATCAAAACCACGAGAGCATATTTTATCTTGTGGAGTTCATCATAACATTCAGGACAAAAGGAAATTAACACTATGCAAGAATTAAACACACAATTTGCTATGAAACTTGCATCTTAAAACGATAAGAAACCAATAATTAAAATTGTCTTTAAGGGGGAAACCTCCTTTGGAATGAATACAATGTACAAGAAATTATTTGATGATTCTAAGACTAGGTTTCCTTAGTTTGTATATAGGGGATAAATGGTACAATTATAATAAAATGGGACAATGAGAGGTTCTAGTCTACATAACAATATAACAATAGAAATGGAATCGCTTAATATATAGGGATCAATAATGGGTTTTAGGGTTAACATGGGGCTTCTATAGGGCTTAACATGCCTCTCCCCTTTAAATAAGCGTTGCTGTCAAAACTTGATTATTTGTTGGTGTTTCTACATGAACTCATCTTCCCATGTCACTTCTTCCACTGGTCGGTTCTTCCATTTGATGAGGTACTTAGAAATTGCTTGATTTTCAACTGCTTAGGCCTTGTTTCCAAGATTTTCTCTGGTTCTAATATTATTTTCCCTTCTTCATTGATTACCCTGTTTAAAAAGAAACACGGAAGACTGGATGTACACGTGAAGATGGAGGAAACTCCAATTTGTAACCCATCATTTCAATCCTATGCAACACCTTGTAGGGGCCATAATACTTTGGTGCTAATTTATTGTCGTTTTTTTGTTGCTCAAGGGACCTATGTTTATATGGTTTTAATCTCCATTATGGAAAATTTGAGGTAAAAAATGGGCCTCAAAATGAAAATTTACTAACAAAATCAACTTTAAAAGAACCAATAGGATTCAAGATGATGATGTCATGCCCATGGGTAAATATTTTGGAGCGAAAAGAAGAAAAGTATATTTTTAACGATATTTTTGACTTATCTCCTTATAGGTTTACTCAAAATTCAAGTGTGGGAACTCGTTGGATGTTGAATTAAATTATGCATCCAATGAGTACGCATTCGACATACTTTTGAGTAGAATCACATTGAGAAAAAAGGAGAGTTTTTTTTCTTTTCTTTTAAAAATCCATAATTCTTATTTTAATATTTTTACTATTATTTTATTACTTTCCTTAGGAGGCCCATTTAAGACCTCAATATCCCCCTAATGAAAAATACCCAATCCCCTACTTTAAATTCAAAACGCGAGCTTTCTTTATTTTCTTTTAAAAATCCATAATTCTTATTTTAATATTTTTATTATTATTTCATTACTTTCCTTAGGAGGCCCATTTTAGACTTCAAAATCCCCCTATTGAAAAATACCAGATCGACCACTCCAAATTCAAAACAAAAGTTTTCTTTCTTTTCTTTTAAAAATCCATAATTCTTATTTTTATATTTTTACTATTATTTTATTACTTTTCTTAGGAGGTCCATTTTAGACCTCAAAATCCCCCTTAATGAAAAGTACCCAATCCCCCACTTCAAATTCCCTTTCACCGCGATGTTGATCGGCTTGTTGTTTCATCCTATTTTGTGATATAACCAAGTTTTCCTTCAATAGTTTGAGAACCTCTTGTTAGTGTTGTATGTGGCCTTCCACGTCTTGAGCCTTTATAGTTCATTTCAAGGGTGATGTGATGGGTGGAGGATGATATCCATAAATTGCCATAAATGGTGACATTTTTTATGAGGTATGGAAGAATGTGTTGTACCCCACTATTTTGCTAAGGGCAACCATTTAAACCATTATGTTTGTTTCTTAGATGCAATGCCACATAGATATCATTTTAAACATTTATTTACAATCTCACTATTCCCATTAGATTGAGGATGATAAGACAAATTTTGAGCCAATTGAGTACCCAAACAAGAAAATAATCCAGTCTAAAATTTGTAATGAAAATTGGATCTTTGTCACTTACAATAATATTTGGTATTCCATGTATATTTTGGACTAACTATCCAACATTTCTTTTTCATAAATGGGCCTGAGTAAGGTCTTTCCTTTAATTTCACTACTCTAAAAAGCAAGGAGCCTTTCTTCTTGCATCAAAATTGCATCAATGCCATGGTATAAGGCATCACACTCCACAATGAAGGTTTTTGTGAAGTCAGGTGTCGTAAATACATGGGTTGTACACATATCCTCTCTAATTTCTTCAAAAGCTTTGGTTTCTTTTTTAGTCCAAGAAAATTCTCCCTTCTTTAATAAATTTGTTAGAGGTGCCACTATTTGATCATAATTCTTGACAAACATGCAGTAATATCAATCCTAATAATCCTCTAAGTGTATTTAAGGTATTGGGAATTGACCATTCCTTCGTAAATTTGATTTTCTTAGGATCCACCTTGACACCCTCATGCAATACAATATTACCAAAATATTCCACTCCTTTAACCCTAAAGTTACACTTGGAAGGATTCATATATAGTTACTTATCTTCCAATAGTGTTACGACCCTGTCAACATGTTGTACATGCTCTTCCCATGATTTGATGTAGATTAGTATGTCATAAAAAAATACTGACAATATTTTCTCAAGGAAGGGTTTGAAAATATAATTCATCAACATTTGTGTTGTTAAAGGTGCATTTGTAAGTCCAAATGGCATAACCAATAATTCATAACCACCTTCATGTGTTCTAATGGCTGTTTTGGGAATGTCTTCTTTCCTCATTTTGATTTGATGATATCCAAAATGAAGATCCAAATTAGTAAACAACTTTTCTCCATGTAATTCATATAATAATACATCAATTATAGGAATAGGAAACTTATCTTTGATTTTCATTTTTTTGAGTTATTTGTAATCTAGACGTGTACGCCATGAATTTTCCTTTTTTATAACCATCACCAATGGTGAAGACAAAGCACTTTGACTAGGTTGAGTGATGCCTTCCTCTAAAATTTCTTGAACCATACACTCAATCTCACTCTTTTGCGTGTTTGGATACCTCTAAGGATTAATTTTAGGTAGTAAACTTCCAGGTTGCAAATAAACAGCATGGTCGTGATCTCAGGAAGGTGGAAGACCCTTAGGCATATTTCAAAATACCTTTGAATGATTGTTGATAAATTTTTGGAGATCTATTGGAGCAGACGATATACATGTTTAAACATTTAGTGAATACAATTATGCAATTATATATTGGTGTCTCCTTTTTAGAATTTTTTTCATGTTATTAGAGCTTATCACTTTATTGGGTTTCCCTTGGATATAACTAAGGTCAATTTCCTTTTCTTATAGAAAAAAATTGTGAAAAAATATTAAAAATTAAGGGCTACTATTCCCAATGATTGTAACAATTGTATCCCTTATACAACATCAACACCACCCATTTGGATTGAAATCATGGAACTATCCAAGAAATTCTGTCTTATATTCAACTTAATATTATGACACTTCCCTGAAGAATTTATGGTACCTCCATATGTAATCATTACTTGAACTTCTGGTTTTGGATATATAAAGTAGTAAAGTTGTTTTTGCCAATTTGTAATTACTGAATTTATGGGTACTACTTGAATCAATCTGATATTGTTACCTTTCTCTTTTTGATATTTTCTTCTATCTTGAGGGTTTGTAGAGTATTAATGCCAACCAATGCATGAGAAGAGATTATTGGAGTAGTCTCTTCTAGCTCTAGATCTTGTGAAATTTCCACTTATTTATCTTTTTCATCGTCACAGTCCATGTAGAATAATTTATTTTTATTGCATTTATGCCTCTTACTATACTTACTATCACAGTTGAAACATAGTCGCTTTGCTCATCCATTTGTTGAAATATCAACCTTATTGGTTTAAGAGAGGAAACATGATTTTCTTTATCGTTATTAGTGATCGATTTTCTAGTGGCCATATTTTTACGTTCAACTTTCCCTTTTATATTGAAAGAATGCTCTAGAGATTTGGGTTCAAAGATACACACATCGTGTTGGATGCTTTTATTTAAAGTTCCCATAAATAGGTCTAATAGATTATCCTATGAAATATTCTTTACTCTAAGATTCAAATTTTTAAATTTTTGAATGTACTCTTTAAATGGACCCTTTGTCAAATATCTATCAATTGATTGAGGAATGTATTTCTCTCAATATCCCCATAATGTGCTATCAATTCTTCTATAAAAATGGACCAAGATATAACATAATCCTTTTTCCTTTCACAAAGCCATTGATAACATAGATGTTGGTCTTGTTCTAAAATAATAGATGCAATATTTAATTTTTGTAAATATGCCACTTGGTTTAGATAAATGTATTGCTCCATTTGAAATATCCATGTCACATGATCATTACCATCAAACTTACTCATATCGATCTTTGGATATAGTAGCTCCTTGGTGTAGACTTGAAGGCTTTATGATGCAGATCTTCAATTGAAAATTTGTGATTATGGTTTTGCGATTCAATTTTTGTGCTACACAATTGTGATAAAAAACCTCTCCATATGAGATTGATTATCAATTCCATGTTTCTCCTTATGTTCATGATTTCCTTGTATCTCCACATCCTTTTTAGAGATATCTTTTAATGGAATGTTTTGTAATTCTTTTGTTTCTTCCCTGACGAACTTTTTCATTTCTTCCTCATTCATCTTATTTTCTATTTCTTCCATATTTTCATTCATCTTCTTTTCTATTTATCTTTTAATTTTTTCTTGAGAATTCGAGAAATCCACCTTTTTCAACATACTACAACCCATTTCATTAACTTCTTCTCTAATTGAGATAACCTAAATTCTAAGTCTTCACTTTTTTCATGAGTTAAGGATGAGCCTTCTGTAGATTTAATTGGTGTAGTAGGTTATTATAGAGGTGTGTTGGAAAATAATAATGGTACTCCTCTTTATCACATCTCTCAGTCAACATAAAAAATGGTGATATTCTAATCATCAGGTAGGTTACTTGTAGGTTACATACATTAATTTGGAGAATATTTGAATGGTTGAAGTTTTTATTGATATATATTTGAGATTTGAGTCCTTATGGATCTAAAAATTTGGTTTGTAATGATCTGATATTTTTTTTTTCTGCAATTCCATAGGTGTCGACAAAATTGGACTTCCAAAGTAAATTTTTAGGTAACTTTCCAAAAACTTGCTGATTTTTGGTTTGTTTCCACAGGAAAAATTGTATGGCATGACATATGTCCAATTATTCAAATATAATTCTGAAATTTGTACATGAGGCACTTTTGTATGTCTCCTAAAATCTTTGAATATTTCATAGTTTGAAAATTAAAAAAAGAAGTATAGCAAAAATACCTAAGATGACTAGTTTAATTTATTTTAGGATTGTTCACAAACACTGACTTCCATAGGGTATAAATTTGAAATTATAGTGAAAAATTATTAAATTTGAACCAGATGTTCCTCAATTTTTCTCTCTAATATGGTCCATGTTTTACTATCTGAAACCTCCTGGAAAAAAATATATTACGAGAATCCCAAATTAACTTGTTTGAAACTAATTTAAGAAGCATTCAGGAGTTTAGAATTCCTTAGAGAATATATCCAAAACTAGAGTGAACCAAGATTTGAAATTTGAAATAGATATTCACTGCAATTTCATCTCAATTTGGTCCAAGTTTCATGGTTTGAAACATCTCAGGAAAAAAATTATATTGAAAATGTTGAACTGACCTATTTGAGACTAATTTAGGAGCATCCAGGATCCCTAACTTCCTTGGTGCATATCTCCAAAAATATAGGAAACCAAGATATGAAATTTTAACCATGTATTACACAATATTATCTTTAATTTTTTCGAAGTTTTACCATTGAAACCTCCCAACATAAATGTTATAGCAAAAATTCTACGATGACTTATTTTAAGCAGCAAATCTTAGGATTATGAGCTATGATACAAATTTTATGAACCTTGCGCCTTAAGAAAGATAAGAAACTAATATTCACAGTCCTCTTCAAAGGGGAAACCTCCTTTTGAAATGAATACAATGTACAAGATAATATTTTATGATTCTAAGACTAGGTCTCCTTAATTCATGTGAAAGAGAAAAAAATGTACAATTATAATAAAATGGGACCATGAGAGGTTCTATCCTAAATTACAATATACAAATATAAATTTAATAAATCAACATCTAGGGATTAATAAGGCATTTTAGGGTTAACATGGGGCTTCTATAAGGCTTAACACAATTTAATTAACAATATACATAAATGAAACCATAATTGTAAATGCAAATGGAAATAAACTATAGAAATGAACTATATTAATAAAATCGAAATATGAAACATAGTGGCAACAATTTCCTATGCAATTGACTCTTATTGCTGAGGGTCTTGTCGCCAAGAGGAATTACAACACTGAGCTTAATTTTTCACACAATCATAAACTTATACGATCAAGTAAATTGCCTTCAATTAGATTAAAGAGACATATGTGATCAAGTGAGTTGTCTTCAATTAGATTAAAGGAACAAAAAAAGTACAATGAAACTATAAACATAAACTATGATAACTAACATTCTCGTAATAAATTGCTTAGCCTTTTTATGTAGTCAAGTTTACAAATAACGAAGTTGCTAGTTTTGTGACTACAATATTGGATCAAAAGAGAAATGAAGAATAGAGGATCTGAAACAAAACATAGTACTCTAGTTTTGAAGTCAGAGGATATACACTTAATTATGGGATCAGACACTTTTGGAGAGAGCATATCTCTATCCCTAATTTGCTTCTTGCTTATAATATAGATTTTGATAAAGATGTATCTCAGAACAAATCCTTGACGGTTTCCTACTCGGCCACATCTTGTTGCACATGGAACCCTAACTGTTGACTTTCATGTTGACTGTGTATGCCACGTGTTGCTAGCATGATTTCCTCTTTTGTTAAAATGAGACCATCTCCATCAAGCTAGCCACCTTTTCCAATTTGTATTTCATTCCTTCCCTGACCACGACCATATTCGTATCTAAGCTATCGTTTTATGGTCATTATAGAATCATAGATTCTGGTAGAAACCTGTTTGGAATCAATACAAAAATGTTATTATATAAAGATAAAGAATACGTAAAATTTAGAAATTTTACCTTATAATTCACCTTGGCATTTGATCCTAAGGTAATTTGGTTTGTTTTGGCAACATATGAGATGATCGTGTAGTGAAAGCATGTCAAATTGGATTTTGTAGGCAAAATTTGGGGAATATTGGTAATAAAAATGATGGAATTTCAGAGTGTAACATCTCCTCCATACATAAGGTGTTGCATGTCCCTTTTCTGGCCTCCTTTACCAAGAGCTTCCTTTCTCTTTTGAACTATTCTTTTTCTCCTTGTAGTTTCTTGTGACAATAGATTTCAACCTTTCATTTTCTTCCTTAACGTATTTGTCCATAATTTCCAATTATCTAATTTCATTCTTTAAGTTTTTAAATTTACTCACCTTTGGTTTCGGGCATATAGAAGGTGTAAATTATTCTTTCAAACTCCATATTTGTAAAAAGGGCTAGTTCTGCAACTTGTTTTTCCTCATCATCAAATACTTTATAACAATTTATGTTTGTTGAATTCTTTGAAACTGAAGAATTCTTGAGATTTTTTGTCTTTTTGAGCAATACTTAGGGTTTCATTATTAGAATTATGTGATGTTTCTTTCTTTCCAAAATCCTTCTCTCTTTCTACAATTTTTCCTACTAATTTGTCAAAATCTAAATCTTTTAATTTTAGGAAAAGATCATCATCTTCAGTCCTATGATCCTCTATTGATTCTTCTAGTTCAATAATTTGCTTTCCTTGGGATTTATCTTCCTCCCTCTCTTGCTCTTGACCTTCTCGTGGTTATTTTACCCACATAAACTTCTACTCTAGAGGTCTCTCTTTTCTCCTTAATTACTTGTGTTTTTGGTCCTGGGGTTTTAACCTTTTACCTTCTTTAATTTTCTACAACATCATTATGAGAATATCTCGTTCGTAGAGATTTCAATACTTGTTGTTGTTTTAGTGAACTAGGCTGCTGTTGAACTAAAGACCTAGTCTCTTCACATTTTATTTTCTTTTCTTGGGTTTTTGTTTTCTTTCTACCCTCTATTTTTTTTTCTCTTTGTGCCCCCTAATATTTTTGTTTTCTTCCTACCCTTTTAGCTCTCACCTTGAGCAACATCTGGGTCTTCTCCTAATTTCCTTGTTGTTTTTGGTGGTGATTGTATAAATCGATTCCTGAGCAAGAATTGTTCACAAGTTTCTCATTTATGTTAAAATAATCCTTTGATATTTTTTTGTATTACTAGGATTAGTTAGTTTTTCTGTTGTTTTTCCCGTGCAAAGGAGTTATCCAAACATAACCATCTCCCTCTATTTCTGATTTGTATAAAGTAATTGTGTTTGAGAAATAATAACCATCATTCATCTTGGTATTAAATTGATATCATAGCCGGGTTCGGAGGCATCGACCGCATTGTGACGTGTGATGGTGCTAGGGGTTTGAACGGTTTTAAAGAGCAGTTGATCCTAGAGGATTGAAACACCCCTTCTTCCACAAAACCGGAGGCTCAACCAACTGTTACAACCAAGAGATGAGGCGTGCTGTGTGAGAACCCCTATTTTGGCAGCTCCCTGTTATGGCAGCTTTGCGGTGTTGTGGCAACAAAAGTATTTGCTGCGAACCTCTACTGTGTTTGCAACGTTTGATTACGGTGAACCACTTCGTCTGGAGTGCAAAGGTGAAGACACTTGGCGTGATAGACGAGAAGGTTGCATCTATGGTGTAGAGGGGCTACGACCCTTGGCGTGATCGACAGTAAAGGGCATACCCTTCATCTCATGTGAGGGTTTGCCAAGGATTACAGAGCCTTGTGATCGATTGGATCCCCCATATTGTGTGAGGATTTGCCATGGATTACAGTCATGGAGGCGTGTGGTATGACCTGACAGCGTGATCGGTGGCCAGTCGAGAGGTGAAATCGACAGTAAGGCCGGACCCCTGTTGCAGGCCGAGTGAAGACTCCCTGGCATGATCGGGCTTTGGAGACAGGCCAGTGCAGAGGTGAAATCACCTGTGGCTGTTGAATATGTAACTTAAAAATGAGAACACAATTTAAAAAAAAATTGAACCTGGAAGTTAAAAAAGAGAACACAAAAAAAAGAAAAAAGAAAAAAGAATCTAGAAAATTGAAACATTGAAAAAAAAAAGAAATTTGTGCCTGGTTTTGGTTGAGACAGAAGCACTTAACATTGCTGAATCTATAAGTTAAAACAAAGTTTTTTTTTACGAGAAATTTGTGCCTGTGGTTGTGAGTGAAACATTATTTTTTTGTGCTTGTGTTAGGTCCTTATAATACTAGTGTATCTCCTTATTGTTGTTAATGTAACCCCCATATTGTTATTGTTGTACCCCTGTAACCCCCATATTGTTATTATTGTGCTCATACATTATTATTTTTAGGTCAGCTAGGATTACATTGTGGCCCCATGGACTCCTATATATAGAAAGGAGGTTTTTTTATTTGTATCATCCAAGAATTGTTCATTTATGTAATGTAAAGGAGGTTGCCCCCTTGAAGTGGCTTATTTCTAAGGCGTTGATCTCTCTTTTCTTCTATTTTTTGAGCTGGTTTCATAACGTTTGGTATCAGAGCATAACATTTGGTATCAGAGAAATCAATCAATTTCAAAGTATCTCATCAAATGGAAGAACTTACCCACTGAAGATTCTACATGGGATGATGAGAATTTTATAAAGAAGCATCCAGAGCTACTCAAGCATTGAGGACAACACTTTTTTGAAGGAGAGGGGAATTTTAAGTCCCTATAATACTAGTGTATCCCCTTATTGTTGTTAGTGTAGCCCCCTTATTGTTATTGTTGTACCCCTGTAACCCCCATATTTTTATTATTGTGCCCTTACATTATTATTATTAGGTCGGCTAGGATTACATTGTGGCCCCATGAACTCCTATATATAGAAAGGAGGTTTTTTCATTTGTATCACCCAAGAATTATTCATTTATGTAATGTAAAGGAGGTTTCCCCATTGAAGTGGCTTTTTTCTAAGGCGTTGATCTCTCTTTTCTTCTATTTTTAGAGCTGGTTTCATAACAACCTATGGTCAAAACAATGTTTTTGGTAGTTAAGATGAACTCCTTGGTATCTTTAATTGGGGTTGTTTTGAACAGAAAGGAAAATTACCAGGAACGGTTCAGTAAGGTTAAAAATACACTTATTTTTGATGGTCCGTGGGATGGATTCTGTGAAGGAAAATAAGGGAATGCACCAGATCAGCGTGATGAGGCGAAACAATTAGCAATCTGGAAAAGTAAGGATAAGAAGACCTATGCCTTAATATCCACTTTAGTATTAGAAGAGGTGAGAAAATACTTTTCTCAAAGTAAAACATCGTATGATGCCATAACAAAACTAAAAGATCATTATGATTCAAATTCTGAATTGGAGATAATTCAGTTATTCTTGAATTTATTTAATATGGAAATGAAAGATAATGATCCTTTAAAACTTGCCTCTGAAATTAAAGCCATCAATCATGAAATTGAATCTACTGGATTTAAAGTTGATCTACAACTTACTGCCTTTATAAAATCTCTTTCCCCTAGTTATTCACACTACTTGCAATCTCTCCAAGCTAGTGGGAAATTAAAAGATTTAGATTTTGACAAATTAGTAGGAAAATTTGCAGAAAGACAGAAGGATTTTGGAAAGAAAGAAACATCACATAATTCTAATAATGAAACCCTATGTATTGCTCAAAAAGACAAAAAAATTCAAGTAGAATCTATTAGAAGTACTAAGGGTAATAGAGGACGAGGTAGAAAGAATTATAGAGGCAGGGGGGAAGAAATTTTTGAGATATAGACAGAAGAATGATAAACAAAGTTTATTTTCTTTTATTTTCTGATCAAACAAATGTAAAATGCTTTAGATGTGGTAAAGTTGGACATACTACTGCAAATTGTAGAATTCCCTGGGAGAAAATTAATGAAAGAAGATAACACATGCTTGGAAAGAAATATCATTTAATTCCAGAAAAAGGACAGCCTTTTGAGAATGCACATTATGTTGTTGCTCATTGTAATTTTCATATGAAATATATATTTAATACCTGTTTTTCTTCATGGCATGACAATTGGATTTTAGACACAGGTGCCACTTTTCATATGAACTTTAGAAGATATTTGTTTGAACAATTCAGTGATAATATTGATGGAGTAACGTATTTTGATGATAAGTCTCAAATCAAACCATCAAGGATTGGTACTATTCAGTTAAAAATTCTTGGACTTTCTGATTATACTTTGAATGGTGTTCTTTACATTCCACAGTTCCAAATGGATTTTTTATCTCTTGTAAAAATAAGACAACAGGGACATTCCATTCACATATTTGATGGTAAAGTGGAAATTCGAAGAGCGGGTGACAATAAAACTATAATGACTGGTGTGGAAGAGGATAAATTGTTGAAGTTGAAAGGTATGTCGTCTGTTGCATTTAACACTAATTATATGGTTCATCAAAATGATACTTTGTCATCATCTTTATTGTGGCATGCACACTTCGGTCATATTAATTATGAAAGTATTAGAATTATGGGATAATAGAGGATTAAAGGACTTCCAACAGTTCCAAAAAAATTGACCCCATGTAATGCTTGTGTATTGGGAAAGTAGCACAAATAGTCTTTTTAGAATTATAATTCTAGAGCTACAAGGAAATTAAGTCTCATACACTTTGATTTATGTGGACCTATTCCTGTACCAACTGCGAATGGAAATAAATACATAATTTTATTGATGATTATTTGAGGATGTGTTGGGTTTATCTGCTTAAAGAAAAGTCACAAGTTTTTGATGTGTTTAAAAAATTTCATCTTTTGATTACAAATGAAGCTCAACTTAGTATTGGTACTACAAGAACTGATACTGGGGGAGAATATAATTCACATGTTTTTTAAAAATATTTGCAAGAGATTGGCATCAAACATCAAACAAAAGTACCATATAATCCACAACAAAACGGTGTTGCAGAATGAATGAACATAACATTGCTTAATATGGTAAGGTTAATGATGTTTTATAAGAATGTCAAATTGATGTTTTGGGGAGAAGCAATGCTGTGTGCAACATATATTAGAAATCAATGCCCTTCTTCTGTCATTAACAACAAAACTCTATATGAAATTTGGAATAATAGTCTTCTTATTATTAAACATTTTAGAATTTTCAGTTCTCAATGTTATGATTTGATTCCTAAACAATAGAGAAATAAGTTGAGTGAATAGAGCAGAAAATGCATATTTTTAGGGTATTCTATGACTTCTAAGGCATACTGATGTATGATGAAGAGAACAAGACATTTATTTTGTTAAGAGATGTAATTTTTCTTGAATCTGATAAATATTCCCTCACTGTTGATAGACAACGTAATCAGATAGAAAAGTTTGTGCCTCAAAAGTTTTATTATGAATCAGATAATATTCTTCCACCTCATGAAGGAGGGATTCCTATATTATATCAGTTTGTGGAGTTTCCTTCTCTTAATGATGACAATTCCATTGCTGAAGAGAAATTGGATGATGCAAGTGTTTCTATAGAGATGTCAGGGATAGAAACAACAACAGAATTGACAGGGACAAAGATGGAAAGAACTGAGACAGATGAAGAAGATGAGCAACTTCCTACACAACCATTGTAAAGATCAACTCGTATTCAAACATTTCCAAAGAAATATGATGAGTTTAAGACTAGAAGTTCTTTAGGTAACTATTCTCATTGTGAATTTAATTTTTTTGTGGATTGTGAACCTACTTGTTTTGAAGAAGCTGCTAGTTATGATCAGTGGAAGGATGCAATGCAAAAGGGATATGACACTCTCATAAAAAATGGCACATGGAGGCTGGTGGATCCTCCTGTTGGCATCAAACCTATTGGTTGTAAATGGGTTTATAAAACTAAGTATAAAGTTGATGGTTCACTTGATAAGCACAAGGAAAGAATTGTAGCAAAGGGATATGCATAGAAAGTGGGTATTGACTATACAAAGAAATTTTCTCCTACAACTAAATGGGGCACTATTAGATATCTGCTATTACAACTCAGAAAGAATGGAAAATTCATCATATGGATGTCAAAACTGCCTTTTTTAAATGGAGATTTGAAAGAAGATGTTTACATGTTTCAGCCAGTATATTTTTCCATTAAGGGAAAGAAAAAAATCTTTGCAAACTAATGAAATCTTTGTATGGCATGAAACAAGCGCCACGAGCATGACATGAGAAACTAACATAACATCTTCTCAAGTTAAATTATAAACATTTTGACCTACTTCATGCAACTCTTTTCGTAAGAAAGTTGGAAGATCAGTTTTGTATCTAGTTGTATATGTTGATGATTTGATGATCATAGGAAACAATGATGAATATATATCATACATTAAGAAATATATATATATATATATATATATATATATATATATATATATATGACATAGTTAGGTTTACTTCATTATTATCTTGGAATTGAAGTTGATAAAAAACCACAACATATTTTCATCTCTCAAAAGAAATATGTTGGTAAGTTATTGAACACATATAGTATGATGGATTGTAATCCTATTGCTACACCAATGGAACAGAATTTGAAACTCACTTTAGAAGAAAGAAAACCGATTGAAGATCCAACAAAGTACATGCAACTTGTTGGAAGTTTGATTTATTTATCTATTACTCGTCCCGATATAACATTTATGCATCATCCTTGTGAGGGGCATTGGGGAGCAACAAAAGAGTACTAAAATATTTCAAAGGAACCCAAACTTACGACATCAAATATACCAAAGTCTTAGACTTCCATCTTGTTGGTTATTCAGATTCAGATTTTAATGGAGATGAAGCGAATAGAGTCTCTACTTCTGGTTATTTGATGAATCTTGGATCAACAAATATTAGTAGGAGATCACACAAGCAATATGTTCTTGTTGATTCTACCACCGAAGCCAAATATGTTGCAGCAGCTCAAGCCACTAAGGAAATCATTTGGCTTTGGAAAATACTTGAATATTTTCAGGAGAAACAAAAAGCTTCAACTCCTCTATTTGTCGACAACTCTTCTGCAATTCAATTGGCCAATAATCCAAAGTTTCATGATTGAACCAAAAATATCAACACCAAGTATCATTTGATTTGACATCATGTAGAGGCCAAAACAATTCATCTGACACATTTTCCTACTTCGGAACAAATTGTAGAACGAGAAAAATTTGAAAAGTCAGATCTTTACTTGGCATATCAGATATCTCTTCAGATTAAGGGGGGAAATTTTAAACTAATCTTTCGGGATTATTTTGTATTACTAGGATTAGTTAGTTTTTTTGTTGTTTTTCGAGGAGTTATCGAGACATAATCATTCCCTCTATTTCTCATATGTATAAATTAATTGTGTTTGAGCAATAATAAACATCATTCATCTTGGTCTGACAATTTACTTTGTAATTCGTGTGAAATTAGTGTTTTAACCCACCCAAAGTGATATAAGCTATGCTCATGATTCTGGCGGTTTTTCTGCATTGCTTTTGCTATTTCATCAAACTCTTCACTAAATAAAAAGGAAGGTTGATTTTTCCACCTTAAAATTGAAGAGTCTGAGATGATAAAAGAAAACCAATGCATATCTACCTTCATATGTTACAAACAATAAACAAAGCATCCCACCATTTATTTTTGAATAGGTTCCTTGGATTGCCTTTTGTATAATTTACAACCTCCTTATGATTTTTCAGCAAATATTTCTAGTTATCATCTTTCAATTTCTCATTTTTGAAACACATCTCACCTTCGAGTGGAAGTTCAACAATTTTTTTATGAAATTCTTTGATATCCTCAACTGTAGATCCCCAATCTGAGCTCGAACTCCATTCAACATCTCAACGAACTCCCACATGACTGCTTCATTATCTCCAATGAACTTTTGAAAGAACGACATCCAACCTTGTTTACGAAACCTCTGTTTACACTTCGAGTAACCCTTCAGAAACTTAGAGTAGTCTGGTTCATTTTTTACTACAAAACCCATGACTTTAGATTTCTTCAACACACAAGGAGTTAAGGGTTTCCTACCCTATATCGCTCATAGTAGCTTCTTGGATTGGAATCTTCTTTAACACACAAAGAGTATAGGGTTTCCTATTCTATATCGTTCACAATAGCTTCTTTGATTGGCAAGGAGATGTGAAATGGGTTTTCGGGGTGTAAAAATCAATGCATTTCATAGTAGCCACCCAATCATGAAACAATTAATGAATTGAATCATGGGAGTGGTTGATCATTTTCATCAACATCACTATTTATCATGATTTATAAGCCCATCACCATTCATTACCAATATATGTAGCAGCTTTGTGGACTGGATTTTGACCATCGTGACAATGGCTAGGTACGGTGCGGAAATCAAATGGGAAATGAATGAGAGTGGAACGATGGACAATAGTTGTCCGTATAGGAGAGACTTAGAATAATAAGAAACCAATGAAGTTTTTAAGTTCTATACTAATCAGGATATACATGTACGTTAGAATTAAAATGGTTTGTATATTATTCTATACAGGCTTTATACTTAAATAGCAATTTAAGATCAAAATGATTACCTCAGAACTGTAACTTTTTAGTTGAAAATATTGGTTGCAAATGTTGATGTCTTAACTGTCTCGTGCTGAATTGCTGATGAAGATCTTGTTTCATGCACCACCGATTTCATGACCAGAATTATTTTTCAATATTTATTTTTACTTGTTTTAATTATAAATTTTCAAATCATATATATTTTTACTTGTTTTAATTATGAAATTCCAGAAGCTACAGAAATATATGATTTGAAAATTTATAGATCTAAAATAATTGTGAATATGTAAAACTGATTTTAGAAATTGACATTTTAATGAAATGATAAACAAATTGAATCGCACTAATCCTCCATGGTATTTATTAAGTGTCAAAAACTGGGTATTGATAACTCACTGAAAAGAATTTAGCTGAAGACTTTTAATTTTTAACTTCAGATATCAATATTTTAATTTTGATTATATTATCAAATTAATTTTCACAACCAGTTTTTAAAATAGTTGGATTTTTGCTTATTAATTTAGAGCAAGTGACTTTTACATTACAGACTGACTTAACAATACATCTCATCATTTTTATTCTACACTTATCAGGTGGGCTTAACTATATATATTTTATAAAGCAAATTTATGTTTTGTATGGTGTGGTTTATTTAAAACCAAATGCCAATTTTTAGTGATAACTTATCCAAAAGCTTCACCAAATTGACGTATGAGACTTCCTTGTTTATGGGACCAGTGAGTTTAACTATATATACTTTATAAAGTAAATTTATGTTTTGTATGGCGTGGTTTATTCAAAATGAAATACTAGCTTTTAGATGAAGGAATACATACTCTATCTCTTTCTGGTTTTGAGTCTGTAACCTCTTAGGAGTAAACACATGCTCCTGCAAAGTTTACCAAGGAATACATACTCTACCCCTTGGTTTTGACTTTTTAGGAGAAAACACACACTCCTACTAAGTGTACCAAAAAATACTTTTTCTACCCTTGACAATTTAGGAGAAAACACATATTCTTAACCATTAAGCCTACTCAACTATAAACTTACTATATTTGATTCATATTTTCAATTATAACTTATAAAAATAAATTAATAATAAAAACAAAATCACAGAACATTAAAAGATGCATTACAGGAATTCTGTGACTTAAAAAATGATAATTAATAAATACCCAAAATGCATAGATCCTTTAAATTTGCTGCTGAGTAACATATCTTCACATAATTTACCTCATCACATAATTTTGTAGGTTTATCGTGAAGATCGGCATCTTCAACTAATATATTCGATTTTTTTTCTTTGCAAAAATAGTTATAAATTTAATATTTATCACATGCATATATTTTTCTCTGGTTATGCAATCGGCTTATAATTAAACTAGCTGGTTTACACGGAGACCACCCGACATAGCCAGTAATAGCTACCGAGATTGATTCAAGGTGCGGTCATAAGACTATGATAGAAAGAGGTAAGGGTTCTTATTACTGAACATGGCCATGGCCATTTGCAGGAGGGTTTTTTTTCAAAGATTGAGAGTAACTTGCTGATCTCGCCTGCTTCTTCACTTCTCCCATGAATCTAATAAGACCACAATTGCAGTGTGTGCCTCTAGATAAGGGTTTGTGGCCTGCTAGATTTCAGTCAAACAATTGAAGCGCCCCCTGTACAGTACCCTTGTACAGTGTTGTCTGTGGCACGGTAACAGAAAGCGTAAGGTCAGATTGTCTCTGGCTACCAGTTGTAGACCCCTGAAGGAGATGCGGGCATAGTCTTCCGGTAGAGATCAATAGCCATGACCTGGTGGCCCACCAATGTTCTTTGTATACAGCTGATAAATCAAACATATACACAAAAAGAACAAAGAGGGATTGATTCACCGGGTTGATAAGCACCTCACTGGGTAAGCAGGTGAGAGTGAGCAGTCATGGGCGAGCATTTCATTAGCCCCACAGCAAGAGTGGCTTTACCCACATCCACCAGTTCCTACTATTTTTCCGGATCTGCATGAAATTGGCAAGAATGTTGATCCGATCAGAGTAAAGGAAAATGAATGAGGGCTCGCTCGGGTACAGGAGCATGGAAGCTGGTTACCATACAGAACTCGTACCTGGAACATGTAGACTTCGTAGGCGTAATGCTTTTCCTGCGCCCTTGCTAATGCCATTGCCATTGCCATTGTCGAAAGCGGACCTGCTAGAAAATCTTCGTTCCAGGTCATCGACCGCTGCAAGAAAATCTGGCAACCGTCTTCCTTCCGCTGCCCTGCCCTGCCCTGCCCTGCTCTGCTCTTTGACAACCAGAACAAAATCTGGTCCATGCCCTGCTCTGCTCTTTGACAACCAGAACAAAATCTGGTCCAGTTCATCGACCGCTGCTTTGGCCTGCCCTGCTCTTTGACAACTGGAACATCCATGCAACATCCATGCAGAGTTTAATAAAAATTTTATGAGCGGAAATTGTCCAAAACATTTTATGCTAACTAATTAATGCTAGCATTAATCAATAGAAACTAGAAAAAATAAGAATCAAGAGCAATTAACCTAAGTTCTGGTAGATCTGGCCTCGATATGAGGCCAAATAAGACCTCCAAATTGTGGATTGGTCCTTATCAGCGGCAGGCAGAAAATTGTCAATTTGGATTGGTTTTTATCGGCGGCAGCCTTTCAAAACTTTATATTAGTAAAATGTCTCCATCTCATTTTCCTCCAGCGACTAACTAAAAAATCCAAAACCGATTACAATAGTCCCTGCCATGCCGCAGGCGGCAGGGACTAATAAGTTCATAGAAGGCCATTGAAATTTCAATTTTTTTTAACAGTGATTTATGGAGAGTTTGTTAATTTATTTAGATATATATATTTTGTTAGGTTTAATAGGTTCAGAATTAAGAAAATTTTAGTTGTTAATGGGTTAATTTTTATGTTTTAAAAAAAAAATACTGACTAATTTTTATTTATTTTAAAATTTTTTTTGTTTATATGATAATTTTGAATTTTTTTTATATAAATTGTTAGTAATATTTGCTAAAATTTCTAAATTTAAAATAAATTTCCATCTTTAAAATTTTCCATAATTCAAAATCTAATCAAAATCTAACCATACTCCTATAATTTCTAATCATTGCATATCTTTGCACAAAAAACAATATCAATATTGGAAATGATAAGATTGAAAAATAGCATTAGAGGATGTTGATGATCTATACAACTTAAAGTGTAATAACCTCCATGACTACGTATTTTGTTCATAGCTACAAGGAAGAAGTATTCTTATCAGAGTTCCAGATTTTCTTGGATTATGAGTGGGTTTAATTCCGATAGTGATATATAATACTTATTCTCAGAACAAAGCTCAAGGATCGAGGATATAAAATTCGATGCCCATCAAAACAGTGAGATGTAGTTGAAAGCATGAGTTGTGCCTATGATATTGCCATTACAACGATATTAGGTTTAATGAAGTTAGCATTTACAGTATTATTATTTTATCAAAATAAATTTATAAATAAATTAACGGGATTAAAAGTAATTTAATGATTGAAGTGTGAGTAAACTTTTGTAAAGCAATATACAAAGAGGTTACACAAACTGAAAGTTAGAAACTAACTCTTCAAGTACGAGAATAAGGCCAAATATGAAGCATAAAAAGAGGTCTTGGGACAGGAATAAAGACAAGCACTCAGGGTATAGCCTGGAGGGCCCATATTATAGTAGATCAATGACTAGCCAGTGGATTCACCTCCCACTTTACAGATTAAGTCTTACTTGTTATGTGATCGAAAAACATTTTTATGTATTTTAAAATGTTTTATTTAATGAATAGTTGACTATAAATATTTGGTAGGAAATTTAATTTATGGTTTAGGGTTTAAAGATAATTTTATTTTAGATTTTTTTAATTAAAAAATCATATAATTTAAAGGTTTACATTTGGTGTGAGCTATTAGGTTAAAATTATTAATTTGTTGTTCTCACACATGCAATAAATTTATTATATCATTTTAATATGTTTTTGACTTATGGAAAATGCTTATGCAATTTTCTTTGTTTTTGATATGTTTGTGTTTCTTTATATGGAGGAATACCCATGCTATTCTCTTGGTATATTATTCTTGTGAATCTGTCATCTTTTAACTTTGAACTAGTTGTAAAGCCCTAAAAATCTGCCTATTGGAGGGGTCTTCATCTAAATATATTAGTTCGAGTGCACTCACTGTATTTGAGTTTTTATAATTCTCCATCTTCTATTTTATAACCAATCTTGAAACTGGCCAATTTGTAATATTAAAGAAGTTGTTCTAAGGAAGGTTAGAAAAATGATTAATCATGACAATTCAAGGGTCACCCCTTTTGATCCAAGGGACAGCTTGAGACCTAAAGCAAGGATGTTTCCTAACCTCCATAGGCTTCCTTGGCATTGATTACTAATGGGACTAAACCTGAGGGACAACCTATGTTTTGGCACTATTGTTGGGGAACAAAGCAAAAATATATTCCTTCCATGATAAATGATACAAAATTAAATTCTGTGACTTCTTGGTGAATATGAGCACAATAATGTGGATTGTTTCTTTCACAAAAAATCTTTGTTTTAAAATTCTTTCACCTGGAAACTTCATATTAGAAATTTTTATTACTTCAATGGCTTTCTCATTCACTCCATGCTTAACATTGACATATGTGACAAATATCTTCCTTGCATTTAGGAGGATGGCGATATAACTCTACACATCTAATATATTTTCATAATTGTAATCATAAAATTTGGGTTTGTCATGAAGATGTTGTACTGAACTTGTTTAAGATGTCCTTAGAAAAAGACACAAGGAAATGGTACAAGAGTCTTACCCTTTCCAACATCTCTTCCTTGAGAGATTTTCATTCTATCTTTCATGCATATTATAAAATCATGTACCCAAGTGAGTTGCGCATTGATAATTGTTTTGATTTGGATGAACATTATGATAATACTGATCTAGGGTTTCAAGAGGATGAATGCACTAGTAGCAATGACAAATATGAAATTAAAATTCGCCTCAACAAATCTAACCCTGAATATTTTCAAGAATTATATCTATCTTCTTTTGCTCCAAAAATTTAATGTTTCAAATTGATCCGGACTTATGCAGGAACAAAATGAAATACATAAATACACATAAACACATAGATGTAGCAGAAATAAAAATTAATTGCATTAATATCAAATAATTGAAATATGCTTATAGACAGAATGGAAATAAACTAGCTAGGGTGCTGGTAGCTTACCTCTAAGAAGAGATGTGGCAGTTACAGGCCTCTGAATTGTGTTACAATGAGGTTCAAGGGATTTTTTATTATTGAACAACATAGGAAAACCCTAAACAACAAAATCCATAATCCAAGAGATGAAATGACAAAAGTTTGTGGGCCCTGTTAGGGTTAGTTGGGAAGTCAGCTTTTCAGGGTCGTAATTTGGTCATATTATCTCTATTTGGTGCATATGATATATCATCAAAAATATCTCTCCAAGTACTACAGGTTTTGCTGCAGGTCCTTTCCTACAGCTACGGGCCTGTTGGAGACCTCAAAAAAATGATGTTTAGGGGGTCAAAACTGCTTCGGAAGTTCAGGACCCAAAAAAATGCTAAAGATAGTAAATGCTGCTATAAAAAAGGAAAATGATGAAACTGGCTGGAGGTCTAGGTGGAATAGGTGGGTGGCCACCAATATCCACTTGGACCTTTCCTCCCCCCTAGGAAGCAATGTTCCCCATTGCGTGCAAAGCCTCTATGAGGTGAGGAAATTTTTGTTGAGCCTAGTCCCTAGTGAACCACTTGCCCTGGTGAAGGAGTTGGCCTGCTTTGACAACTCAGTATAGCTGGATCCTTTGCTGGCGGGTGTTCTTGATTTGTGGTTCCATGATCTTATCAGTTGTGGTTTGTTCCATGTAGTATGGGTTTAACTCTGTTGGTGTGAGTTGTTCTGCCATGTAAGATGTGTCCACTAAAGGTGGAAAGTAGGGCTGAAGGCGATCAACATTTAACACTGGGTGTAGACCAATGAATGGTGGAATACTGATCTCGAAGGAATTGTCCCCTACAACCTCGGTGAAGGTGTATAACCCAGACTGGAGCGGGCAAAGCTTGCGGTGAGGTCCAGTGAGGCACTCCTTTTGAAAATGTAGCCATACTTTGTCGCCTATCTGGAAGTTATGTGGTACCCAATGTTGAACATGTCGTTGCTTGTACTTAGCATTGACTTTATCCAATATGTCATGAACCTGTTGGAGGATGTGTTGAATGTGCTCAATGAAGATTTTCACCTTGTCTGCTTCAGACTGGACATGAGCCGAATCTACCTAAGTAGCCACAAATGACATGGCTATGTTAATGGGACATAATAGTTGGAATCCAAAGCCTACCTGAAAGGGGTTGTGGCCAGTTGAGATGTGGGGTGCCTGGTTATTGTTGAGTTGTACATAGGGGAGGCTCTCATCTCATGTGTGTGAATGCTTTGAGTTGTACACACGCAAAATGTGTACGATCATCATGTTGACGACCTCTGTCTGTCCATTGGTTTGGGGATGGAAAGCTGTGGACTTGGTGAGATTGGTGTCCAACATCGACCAGAGGCTGGACCAAAATGTATCGAGGAACCTACTATCCCGATCTGAGATGATAGACTGTGGGATCCCAAAGTGTACCCACACTCGTTCAAAGAATATTTTAGCAGTGGCTTCTGCTGTGATATTCTTCTTGTAGGCCACCATAATGGCCATCTTCAAGAATCTATTGATGATCACAAAAACACAGTGATTTCCATGCTTAGTAGAAGGAATGCCTGACTTGTAATCCATGGATATGGATTCCCAAGGTCGACTAGGGGTAGGCACCAGAGTATAAAGGCCTTGCTTCTTGATGTCCGGTTTGGCAATGGCACAGGCAGTCCGGGATCTGATGTACTTCCCGACATCTTGTCGAAGGTTCTACCAATAGAAATACTTCTGCAGTACTGCCAATGTTTTCTCGACCCCGAAATTCCCAACAATCCCACTGCAGTGCGCTTCCTAAACCATCTTGAAATGGTCGCTTGAAGGAACACAAAGGTGTCCCAGGTGACATAGCAGTTCATCCTAGAGGTGAAAATTTGGGACTTGCTTACCCTCCAAGGGCGTCTTGTATGTGTGGCTGAATTATGGATTGCTTCTGTAGAGAAGAGACTAATCGGAAGTTTTGTGCCCACAAGAGTTGAGCACAGTGGTTAGCGCCACGATCGGTGGTCGGCTGAGGCAGTCTGCAACATTATTGGTGCTGCCCTTCTTATACTTGATGTTCAAATGAAATTGTTGCAGGTATGTGGACCACTTCTGATGGCGATCATTCTGCAACTTCCCTTGTGTCTGTATGAACTGCAAGGGTCAGTGTTTTGTGTGGACGACCGTTTCCTTCCCCAAAATGTAATGATTCCATTATCGGCAAGCCTGCACAATGGAATACATCTCTTTGTCATAAGTGGGATAATTCTAGACTATGTTAGAAAGTGTCTCACTATGATATGCCACAGGATGCCCCTGTTGAGTAAGAACTGCCCCAATAGTATAGTCAGAGGTATCTGTCTTGATCTCTAATAGTTTTTGCAAGTCTGGTAATGTGAGCACTGGTGCAGAAAAAAGGTGATCTTTCAAATCTATTAACGCCTTCTGTTGAGATTCGTATCAAAATAATTTTTCTTTCTCTCCTCTCTTGGTGACTTGAATCAAGGGCCAAGTGGTATGAGATAATCTCAACACAAACCTATAGTAGAAATTGGCAAGACCCAGAAAGATGCAGAGCTCTGTTAGAGTGGTTGGGGTTGGCAAATCCCGAATGACTTGGTTGCACCCCCCGCTCATCAATAATGTATCCCAGATACTGAACTTGGGTCATGCCAACATTGCACTTCTCCAAATTGGCACACAACTTGTGTTGCCATAGTGTTTGGAGGACTAGTCAGATGTGGTGGAGGTGCACTTCCCAAGTCTGGTTTAAGATCAGGATGTCATCCAAGTACACTACCACAAATGAGTTGGTGAATGGTTGCAAGATGTCATCCATCAGCCTCATGAAGGTTACAGGAGCATTCGTCAACCCAAAAGACATGACTAACCATTCGAAAAGGCCCTCCTTGGATTTGACGGCAATATTCCACACATCAGATGGTTTGATTGGTACCAGATGATATACCCGGACGTCAAGTCGATCTTGTTGAAATATTTTTCTCCCTTGAGTTGGTCCAGAAGGTCATCAATCCGTGGGATTGGGTAGCTATTTCGGACAGTGATCTTGTTCAATGCCCAATAGTCAAAGCAGAGTCTCCAAGTCCCATCCTTCTTCTCCACCAAAACGATCGGGCTTCAACGGGGTGATGAACTCGAACGGATGTGACCTTTCTGCAGTAGCTCATCAATCTGCCACTTGATTTCATCTTTCTCCAGGACATAGCACTGATAGGTTGGTCCATTAAGAAGCAGCACACCTGGGGTCAGATCGATGGAGTGCTTGACCTAATAGTGTAGAGGCACCCCTGTGGGTGAGGTGAATATGTCCCCATACTCCTCCACAACCTTGTCCATCTATTGTTGTCGTGCAGAGGAGCCTTATCTGGAGGTCGTGGCCATAATGTTCTTCTGGCCATGAGGGCGGATCATCAGGATTTTTTTTTTCCCAGTTATGGAAATGAGCTTATTGCATTATTTTTCAGCAATGAAAGAGATGGCAGTAGGCGGTGCTACCTCCGATATCCTTTACAAATTATTTCCCAAAGTATAAATAACAACGCGAGGCTTGGACTCATACAAAACATGCCACTTCCACAAGTATGGTTGGCATAATAATACATCACACACATCAAGAGGAGCAATGTCACATAATACCTCATTTGTGAAGGGCTTGATGTTGTAGGGAAGGAGGCACTATTGGATGACGTGGAGATCCTGTCCTTGGTGAAGCCACCCAATAGTGTACGACTGTGGGTGTGATGTGGTCGGAAAGCCCAGATGCTTCATGACTTCTAATTAAATGAGTTTCTTTTGGCTCTCGCTTTCAACAATGAACTGCAATGGGCAACCCTTTACCCAGATCTAGGAATGGAAGAGGCACTCCCCCTCCTCTGGATCTTCTGGTTCCTCCTTCTAGATCTTCATAGTGGCAATGGTGGCGTTGGGCTCCGCATCGATAATATGCTTCCCTTTATCATTTCCCTTGTCAGGTTCTGATTCAGAGTTAGAGCATGCATCTGATTCAGAATCCTTTAGCTCAACCACTAGTGACTGCTTGGCTCGACACTCACTTGTTTTGTGATTGTAGCTCATATGGAACTCACACCACTTTCCCATGTCCTTATTTGACTTTGCGGTGTCGTTATTTTCTTGCGGCCTTGGCGGGTTGTCCTGGGCTGCCCTACCTTGGATTTGTCCTATAATCTGCAGTTTGAGGGCACCTTTCCCTTGATTTTGATTCATAGATCCAAATTCTTGCTTCTTCTATTTGAATTTATGCTCATTCTTGGCAACATACCAGTATGCTGCACCAAGCGAAGAGATGTCGAGGAACTCCATTTCCTCCTAGATATATATGTGCAGAAAACTACGTTAATTCAACACCAAATTTTTATCCAAATCTTTGATACCCAACTTTGTGTGTAGGGTATGGAACAGATTCTTTGGCTCATGCACATCTTGATCCCTTTGCTACAACATCGTAGTCCATTGTATATACTTGTCCTCATAGCTCCCCACAAGATAATATTGTTCCTTGATGGCATCTTGGAAAGAATCCGAAGTGGGTGCGACCGAGAACAAAGAGGGTTACCTCTCGTCCTTTTTCTCATAGTAGGTTTCCAACTAGTCCTTGACATGGGGGTTGACTTTAAGGAGTGAAAAAGTAATCTTTTCCCAGTTGGAAAAGTCATGAACTGAGAAATATCCTTCTAATAGCTTCAACCATCTATCTATAACGTCTTCACCTATTTGGCCCTCAAATATGGGAATGAAAAATTTTACTTGCACCTTAAAAGGAGCGGCCGCTCCAAAGTGGCTGTTGGATGCATATGTGCCACCGGTGTTAAACCGTTGAAGGATTGGGGAAAATTTACCTATCACTGCGTTCCTTTGTTTCTCAAAGGCCTCCTTAAGCTATTTTGATAGGATCTCCTGCTCCCTCATCTTTATTTTCTTACCCCATGGGCAGCCGCCAAGGTTTGCGAGGCTGATATTGCAAAGATTCCACCAGATCAAACCCTAAATACTTAACCCGACCTCATTCGGTACATGCAAAGAAGGATTAAGAAAGAGTAGACTGCTATGATACCACTAATCCAGACTTATGCAAGAATGAAATAAAATACAAAAATACACATAAACGTAGAGATGCAGCAGAAATAAAACTTCATTGCATTAATATCAAATAAATGAAATATGCTTACAGACAAAATGGAAATAAACTAGCTAGGTGATCAGGAGCTCAAGTCCAAGCCATGGAAAAAGGCTAAAAAATGAAAGTGCTCAGAATTGCTCCAGAATAGATCGACTGGAAAGAGCTCGGCGATACGATCCCAACGCCGCGAACGACACTCAAATCTGTTACCGTATGGAGGAGATATTGCATTTTGAAAACGCCCAATAACTTTCAATTTTGAAAGAAATTTTTTTAATATTATGTGGGAAATTTTTTATTTTTTTATTAAGGTTTAATAGATTAATTAAATTATATAGTTTTAATATTTTATATGGTTTTTATATTAAATCATATATTATATTATTAATTATATATTTTAATTAATTATTAAAAAGAATTTTATTAAACCTTATTAAAACTAAATATTAAACCCACACATATATTTTAAAGTTTCAAAATTCGAAAGTTTTATGAAACGGGTTTAAAACCCACAAACCCAAAGTTTTGGGTTAAATGTTAAAAATCATGTGTTTTAAAACGTGGCAAGGGTATAACGTATGGTCAAGCTTTAATACGTGGTTTAAAACGTGGCTGGGTCACGTGGCAAATGAACGTGGTTTTCAAACACGTGATCACAAATGTTGGAGCGGATTTATTTCGTTTGGGTAATGGTCACGAGGACCGGCGGGAGGAGCGGAGTTAATTAATTCATATGGTTTTATATTAAGGTTGCCGCGTATATAACTCTAAGTCTCAACCATATTCTCCGACAGGCGCGGTCACGTGGCCCTACTTCTTAGCACCCACGGTTGGCGGTAAAAACGGTGGAGGTGCCAAATTCAGAGCCGTTTCTTAATTTGTCGGAGTTATCTGGCAGTTAGCCAGATTTGGTGGAGCTTTTGAAGGGAAAACTTCAGTTAGCCATAACTTTGGCTAGGAAAGTCTTTTTTGGACGATTTTTTTTTGATTCTGGGTCTCTTCGACATTCTGGAGCTGCTGGGAGTGTTTGCAAAGCCATCAGGGCACTCTAACAGAGAATTTACTAGCGTTTTTGGTCGTGGAGCCCCTAGGGCCTAAGGGAAGAAGAGCTATTTTGGACTACCTTCATCCAATGGAGGTGATTTTGTAGTCATTTTATACTGATTACAACCTTCTGAATCTTAATTTGCAGTGTATTTTTCCATTTGAGGCTTCTATACAGTTGTATTCACATTTTGAGCAATTTAATCAAAGAGGACAAACCCATTTTGGGAGGCTTGATCCAGCGGAGGTAGCCCAAGAGAGGGGTGAACCGCTTAAACAATTATTTGCTGTCATACTGTATAATTTTGCTGCATATTTTCAGATTCTCCTCCTATAAACAGTAAATCTTTATAAGAAAACTTTTCCCAAGCAGGTTTAAACAGTGAACAAAACTTATTAGTTCATCTTCAAACAATCATACTTCATTTGCAGATTATGTATACTTGCCTATTCACACATTAAAGTTGGATCAATGAATACTTTGCACTTAAAACAAATACTTTCATTGATCAGATCTCAGTGATTACATTTTATTTCTTTAGGCAGAGTCTGTAGAAGGGCCAGGTAGCCTCCGGATTCATCCTTTCTTTGAAAGGTGAAATATCCGGTGAATGCCCCTACATTCAATCTCTGTATGAGAAATACTTTGTTCTCACAATTTCAGATCAGGTTGGTATCAGAGCTCAAGGTTTTGCTTAAGAGTTTGTGAAATTTGTGCAAGTAAATTGTGTTATTCTGCAAAATTTGATGCTTACTAGGCTGAAATTGCAAAGAGGGGAAGGTCAATTGGTTAGAGAACAGTTTAATCCTCAACCAAGGAGGGCTAGAGTGCCATTATATCCACCTTCCATTTCATCCTCAATAGCCTTAGAATCGGCCACAAACATGTCATCTTCTTCTACAAGTGAAGTTTCCTCCTTCACGAGATTCTTCAATGATGACATGAAGAATGAGTTTTTTAAGGTGAAGGACATGGTGCAGATTCTCATTGAGGATCAAAGAGAAAGCGTTAAGCTTCATGCACAATTTCTAGCTATGCAGGAAGAGAAAGAAGCCATTATTCAAAGACTGCATGATATGGACTTGCAGCTTCTTCAAGCTCAAGAAGCTTTGTCCAAGAAAATTCTTGAGGAAAAGGATAATCGTTCCAACTTGTCTTCAAGTTCCTCCACTGAAAAGTATGTAGGTTCTTTTGAAAAACATACAAGAGGTATTGGGTCCAAATTAATGTTGAAAATGGGCTATCAAGAAGGCAAAGGTTTGGGCAAGCATGCACAAGGCATTGTTGAGCCTATTTGTGTTGTGGAGTGTCCCAAGAATATTGGTCTTGGCTATGAGCAGCTTAATGGCGAAGCTTTGAGCTCATGCATTCAAGAATGTGATGCAAATTTAAAGAGAACCTTTGTCCCAAGTTCTCAATGTCATGATGGCAATCTTCCTTACCATTGTTTGAAGCCTTCATTGCAGCAAAAGAGGTATAATCATTCACATGATAAATTTGATTATGTTTCTGCAAAGAATGATCATTTTTCTTGTTCAAATGAAAAAAATTTTTGTTGCACATTTTGTGGTGGAGTTAACCGTGTTGCTTCAAGATGCTGGTTGAAAAAGAAAGCACACAGGAAGCAGAAGAGGCAAAGAGAAATTTCTCAGAAAGTGCTTGAGATTTGCCCAGTTTGTCAAAGGAAGGGACATGATGTCTCTCATTGTTGGACTTTGTATCCAGCAAATTGTCCAAAGCACATGCAGCTAAGGGATAAACATTTTGGTGCAAGTGGATCTATGGAGTCCATTATCGATGTTGAAATGGAAGATTCACATGAAGAATTGCAGTTGCAGCAAAAGATGCCATGGAGTTGGCTTGGTAGGAAGTGGATTAACTTCTTAATGCAGTAAGTCATACTCAGTTTGTACATGCAAATTTCAGATTGGTATGCATGTATTTCAGTTGAAAAGTTGATGCAAGATTGCATGTATAAGAAGTTTCGGTTGAAGGAATTTCTTTGTTGTTGCAAAATTTCGCCATGGAGGTGTAAAAGATGAGTATGATACTCACTTATGTTGCAGCAATGTCTTTTGGTTCAGCTCTTGATCACCCACATGTTTTTGGGATGATGTAATTGTTGGTATTTGAAAAGAAGAGTTGAGGATGCACATGTACATAGAGGTTGTATGTGTAATTAGCGAACTGCATATAGTTCATTGAACATGATACATACACATATGTTTGTCAAGATGTATCTTGTTGTTTATCGACTTGCGTCGGTTGTGTGCACACTTGTTACAGAATTTGTGTGTCATTTGTATAGCACATTTCATTGTCAACTGGTTGTTGATGTCATATGTTGCACAAGATGCTTTTTGGTGACATTTGGTGCAACGAACGAAGTGTCCGTGTAAAGCAGTGCAAGATTCCATGAGTTGGAAAGGCATGCAAGCAAAGAGGGCACAAAGTTTAGCAATTGTCATTGCTGGTTTTAGTATGGCAGATTGGTATGGCGAGAAAACTTGGTCGAGATTCGGCACAAGTACATGGCTCATTCAGCAAAATTCGCCATGTGAACAGTTGGCAATTCAGGGAAATTTTTGAAGGCTGGAGAGAAGAGGATGTTGTTATTCTCTCATTTTCTGTACTATAGTTCAGGTCAGCATTTCAGTGAGCTTTTGGGGTCCAAAAGCTTCTCATTTGGGAGGTGTGATCAGGAGCTCAAGTCCAAGCCATGGAAAAAGGCTAAAAAATGAAAGTGCTTAGAATTGCTCTGGAACAGATTGACTAGAAAGAGCTCGGCGATACGATCCCAACGCCGTGAACGACACTCAAATCTGTTACCGTATGGAGGAGATATTGCATTTTGAAAACGCCCAATAACTTTCAATTTTGAAAGAATTTTTTTAATATTATGTGGGAAAATTTTTATTTTTTTATTAAGGTTTAATAGATTAATTAAATTATATAGTTTTAATATTTTATATGGTTTTTATATTAAATCATATATTATATTATTAATTATATATTTTAATTAATTATTAAAAAGAATTTTATTAAACCTTATTAAAACTAAATATTAAACCCAAACATATATTTTAAAGTTTCAAAATTCGAAAGTTTTATGAAACGGGTTTAAAACCCACAAACCCAAAGTTTTGGGTTAAATGTTAAAAAGCATGTGTTTTAAAATGTGGCAAGGGTATAATGTATGGTCAAGCTTTAATACGTGGTTTAAAACGTGGCTGGGTCACGTGGCAAATGAACGTGGTTTTCAAACACGTGATCACAAATGTTGGAGCGGATTTATTTCGTTTGGGTAATGGTCACGAGGACCGGCGGGAGGAGCGGAGTTAATTAATTCATATGGTTTTATATTAAGGTTGCCGCGTATATAACTCTAAGTCTCAACCATATTCTCCGACGGGCGCGGTCACGTGGCCCTACTTCTTAGCACCCACGGTTGGCGGTAAAAACGGCGGAGGTGCCAAATTCAGAGCCGTTTCCTAATTTGTCGGAGTTATCTGGCAGTTAGCCAGATTTGGTGGAGCTTTTGAAGGGCAAACTTCAGTTAGCCATAACTTTGGCTAGGAAAGTCCTTTTTGGACGAATTTTTTTTTGATTATGGGTCTCTTCGACATTCTGGAGCTTCTGGGAGTGTTTGCAGAGCCATCAGGGCGCTCTAACAGAGAATTTACCAGCGTTTTTGGTCGTGGAGCCCCTAGGGCCTAAGGGAAGAAGAGCTGTTTTGGACTACCTTCATCCAGTGGAGGTGATTTTGTAGTCATTTTATACTGATTACAGCCTTCTGAATCTTAATTTGCTGTGTATTTTTCCATTTGAGGCTTCTATACAATTGTATTCACATTTTGAGAAATTTAATCAAAGAGGACAAGCCCATTTTGGGAGGCTTGATCCAGCGGAGGTAGCCCAAGAGAGGGGTGAACCTCTTAAACAATTATTTGCTGTCATACTGTATAATTTTGCTGCATATTTTCAGATTCTGCTCCTATAAACAGTAAATCTTTATAAGCAAACTTTTCCCAAGTAGGTTTAAACAGTGAACAAAACTTATTAGTTCATCTTCAAACCATCATACTTCATTTGCAGATTATGTATACTTGCCTATTCACACATTAAAGTTGGATCAATGAATACTTTGCACTTAAAACAAATACTTTCATTGATCAGATCTCAGTGATTACATTTTATTTCTTTAGGCAAAGTCTGTAGAAGGGCCAGGTAGCCTCCGGATCCATCCTTTCTAGTAAAGGTGAAATATTCGGTGAATGCCCCTACAGTCAATCTCTGTATGAGAAATACTTTGTTCTCACAATTTCAGATCACTAGGGCACTGATAGCTTATCTCTGAGAAGAGATGTGGAAATTACAGGACTTTGAACTGTGTTACAATGTGGCTCAAGGGCCTTTTTATTATTGAACAACATAGGAAAACCATAAACAACCAAAACCCTAACCCCAGGAGATGAAACACCAAAATTTTGTGGGCCCTGTTGGGGTTAGTTGGGCAGTCAACTTCCCGGGGTCGTAACATGGTCATATTATCTCCATTTGGCGCGTATGATATATCATTAGAAATATCTCTTCGAGTACTATAGGTATTTTTGTAGGTTGCCTATGTCCCTACTGTAGACCTAAAAAAACGTCATTTAGGGGGTCGAAATGGCTCTGGAAGTTCAGGACCCGAAAATATACTAAAAATAGTAAATTTTGCTATAAAAAAGGAAACTGATGAAACTGACTGGAGGTCTAGGTGGAATAGGTGGGTAGCCACCCACCTGGATCAAAAATAAGATACAATAATATATAGTTGAGTTTGTCATGAAGAATTTTATTTTCTAACATAATATCAAGGAATACATCTACATCCTAAAGAGTCAAAAAATGTTATAACTAATGTTGATTTTGGTATGTATTTTATTTATTTTCTTGATGATAAAAGTAGAGACTAATGTAAAGAAAGTGAGGGTGAAGAGAAGGTTACATGCGCGAGACTTGGCGAAGGAAATACAATTGCACATTGTGTTGTTATTGATTAAAACATGTATCATTGATGTCAAAGGGTTTACTTAAGGAAGCAGTAGTAACATTCATGAATCGAAGAAAGTGACACGAAAGCTAGATCTCTTGCATACCCTCATCAGTTGAAGTCAAAATAGGTGTAAATTTTATTCATTTTTTCACAAGGTTATGACACTAATGAGTTTATGAATACCATGAATGGATAAAAATCGTTGAGACCTTTCTATTGATATGTCACACTCTAAAAAAATCCATCTCAATGTAAAGTTATGGCCATTTAAAAATAAATATTAGTTGGGGGCCTAAACTATAGGGAAAAACCCACTGAAACCAATTTTTTTAAATAGTGTGCATCTTCCATGTGGATCCATGGTCTAGTGGTTAACTCAATGAAATATTATGGATGAACTTGCAAGAATTTTAATTTGTTACAAGTCGTGCATCTTTCTCATTTCTGACAGATACGATGTTTGGTTGAAGAATTTGAAAGGAAAATGGAAGTAGAGCCTGCACAAAGTTTACCCAAATTCATTGGCCTATCTTATAGTGACACATTGCAACTAGTGGTTGGATGAAATGATAGTGATGTTTCCCCCTTGCACAGTCAACTATGACATGACACAGTTAGATTGGGTGAGATGACATCAATAGGATGACATGGAACCTCTAGGGACTGCCATGTGGTAAGCCCAAATAACGGTTTTTGGTTGGTAAAATGGTAAAAAATGGGTGATGTTATCATGCGGGAAACCATGGACCCCAAGGATAGGGTCACATAGCATGGTCACATTACCTAATGGAAATGGTTGAGCACTAATTTCAAGGTCACACGATCATGGTCTCGTGGAAATGTTAGATTACAGGCAACATCATGTTTGAACAAAGGTCATGTTGAACGTTGGTCAACCTTAAGGTCAGCTCCAAGGTCAGACCTTGAAGCCTTGGGACCACACCAATTAATATATATATCAATGTCAAGAGTCCAAGTGAAAAAACATTCCCATCAATGATAGTTTTGTGATCAAGCGAGATATGAAGGTATGTAGTGGTGGTATAGTTGATCTATTATGCGACTGGTGGAGTATTTGAACCTTCGATTGTCTGTATACACTACGTTGGTGAATGATTTTGTGAAGGGATAGATGCCCATTTTTAGTATCAACTGCAGCGATCTAAATAAGTAAAAAAAGTCTCCCCCATATGTGATGGATTATGAGACAGGTTAGTTGATTATGTGGTATGGTTTGTTCAGTACAGGTTGTGGGTTCGAGTCCATAAGACTCATTCATTTTTTTATATATATAGTGGTTATTGGTGCACCAAATTTATCCATTTTTTTGAATAATTAGTCATTTATATCTTTTAAAGTTCTATTTTGTGGAATGTGCCCTCATTCTGTCATTCTATAGAATGATTACTTTTTTTATAGTTTTATATGCTTTTGGATGTTTCAAGGCTCATTTTAAGGCCAAACTGAATTCTAGAAGAAGCAAGTCGATCAGTGTTTAATGGTGAATAGTCCTAAGTGCTTGAAAATTATTGATGATGTATTCTTGATGTTCAAAATTTGTGGTATGTGTTTTGGAAGCTAATGAGAAGGTTGTAGTGAGTATTGTGTATGTGGTAAGAACAAGTTCCGAGAATGGTTTTATGTGATTAGATTGATCAACAGGCTAGAACATAGTAAGGAAATGGTGGGACAACGTCATAAAAAAAATAATATGATTAGTTTGAAGAATGATATTGATTGAAAATTAGTTGGATCCGATTTGAAATATTATGAAAAGTGGTCCACGTGAAGTTAGAGAAGGTGATGGGTGCCTCCACTCAAGTTGGTGCTTCAACTGGTTTGGAGCCTGCCACATCTCTTCTCAGAGATAAGCTATCAGTGCCCTAGCTAGTTTATTTCCATTCTATTTGTAAGCATATTTCATTTATTTGATATTAATGCAATGAAGTTTTATTTCTACTGGATCTCTACGTTTATGTGTATTTTTGTAATTTAGTTCATTATTGCATAAGTTTGGATCAATGGTATCATAACGGTCTACTCTTTCTTGATCCTTCTTTGAATGTACTGAACGAGGTCAGGGTATAAGTATTTAGGGTTCGATCCGGTGGAATATTTGCAAGATAAACCTCGCAAACCTTGGCGGCTGCCCATGGGGGAAGAAAATAAAGATGAGGGAGCAGGAAATCCTATCAAAATAGCTTGAGGAGGCCCTCGAGAAACAAAGGAATGCGATGATAGGTAACTTTTCCTCGATCCTTCAATGGTTGGACACTGGTGGCACATCTGAATCCAGCAGCCATTCTGGAGGGGCCACTCCTTTTAAGGTACAAGTAAAATTTGGCATTCCCATATTTGAGGGCCAAATAGATGAAGATGTTATAAATAGATGGTTGAAGTTATTAGAAGGATATTTCTATTATGTGCCACGGTCAGATTTTATTTTAATAAGTTAATAATTCTTTGGCTTTCTTCTAAGTGGTATTTTAATGCTTGTACCTTAGAATCGAGTAGTGAAAACCCTTCTACTTGGGAGGCTCATAACGATATAAGGATTGGAAAGGTGTCATCTTAGCTAAAGTATGGTAGGTGGTATTATACCACCCGGCTCCGCCAGTTGTAGCCACTGGGTCCATCTGTTTTTCTTGTTGGTGACGAAACAACAAAGATATGTTTCCAAACATTTATTTACGACTTCAGTTTGACCATCTGTTTGGGGGTGATATGCGGAACTCATGCATAAATCCTTCCAAAAAATTTCCTTTAAATTTTTCATCTCTATCACTAACAATGACGTTGGGAAACCCATGTAGTTTGTGAACGTTTTTAGAAAACACATACACAATTTACTTAGTTGTGTCATTTTTTTTTATGACCATAAAATAGGCATATTTAATGAGTTTGTCGACTATGAAAAATATCTTGTCCTTACCATCATATACTAGTTGTCCTTCAATGAATTCCATCAATATTTCCTCCATTTTTTATTTGGAATGTGTAATGGGTGTAGTAAACCAGGGGTTGGGATATTTTCACTCTTATTCCTCTGACAAACAACACATTCTGCAACATATTTTTGGACTTCCTTACTCATACCCTTCCAATAGAATGGTTGTCGAATGTTGTAGTAAGTCTTGAAGAATCTGACATGTGTGACTGTAGGATAAATGTAATATTCTTTTGAATTTTCATTCTAAATTTTGATGTTGGTGTTAGGTAAATTCTACCCTTGTACCATAATAGGTCATTATTCCATTCAAAATTGGTGTATTGACTGATATTTTCAATCATAGAACCACAATCCAAATATTTGGCATACTCAGCTTGTATTTCATCTAACAATTCAGGAACAACTACCAAGGTGGGGCATGTTGTGTTGTCATCATCCTTATGTGAGAGTGCATCAAATACAACATTTTGTTTCCCCTTTTTTCTGCAAAATTTCTAGGTCGAATGCTGAAAGTTTCTCCATCCACTTTTGTTGTTCTGTTGACAATGTCTTTTGTTGAAGTAGGTATTGAAGATTATTGTGGTTAGTTCATATTGAGAACTTACTTCTGAGTAAGTACTGTCACCATTTAGTTAAAGCATGTATGATGTCAAGCATCTCCTTTTGGTAAGTTGATTTCAAGCTTTCTCATTTGTTAAGTTTCCTACTCTTGAATGTTATAGGGTGGTTGTCTTGCATTAATACAACCCCAATTTTGAACCTTGACGCATCACATTTGACTAAGAATTATTTGGAGAAGTCTGGAGTTTCCAGTACCAGTGTGGCTGAAATCACTTCCTTTAGATTCTCAAAGAATTTGTCTACCTGGTTATTCCATTGAAAAGTGTTTTTATGAACCTTCTGTAATACCCAGTTAGACCTAGAAATCCTCTTAGTTTTGATACATTCTTGGGTTTGGGCCATTATTTGATTGCTTTGATTTTTTTGGGGTCCACTTTGACTCCTCTGGATATAATGTGTCTTAGATATTCAACTTCCTTTTTCCCAAAGGTAAATTTTAATAACTTGGCACAAAATTGATTCTTCTCTAATATGGAAAACACTTCCTCTAGATACTTGAGGTGCTCCTTCCATGTCTTCCTATAAACTAGAATATCGTTGAAAAAAACTAATACAAACTTTCACAAGTATGGGTGGAAAATTTCATTCATGGTTGCTTGGAAGGTGGCTGGAACATTTGTTAATCCAAATGGAATAACCTTAAACTCATAATGCCTTTCGTGAGTTATGAATGTCATATTTTCGACGTCTTCTAATCTCACGTGAATTTGATAGTAACCCGATCTCAAATCTAATTTTGAGAAATATTTTGTGCCATGGAGCTCATCTAACATCTCATCAATGAATGGAATTGAGAACTTATTTTTAATAGTAATTTTGTTTTATCCTCTATAATATATACCTAACCAAAAATATCCATATTTCTTTATGACCAATACCACTGGTGTCATGTATGGAATTCTACTTTTTGTAATGATTCCATGCTTTAGAAGATCTTGAATTAGTCGTTTTATTTATGTTTTATGATGATGGGGGCAACGATACGACTTAACATTTACTGGTGTTGAATATGGTTTGACTTCGATGATATGTTCAATTTTACTTTCACGAGGCAATTTCATCGGCAAATATCGATTTTTTTTTTCATATTTATGGATTAGGGATGAAACTTTTGATGGTTGGTGAATAAATTCTATTGATAATAAATCCAATTGACATTGTGCAACAAATACTGGGGCTCCCTTGCGAATAATATTTTTCATTTGTTGAGCAGAGATGATTTGTGATCAGAGGCTCAGTGTTTTAGCTAAAAAATGAAAGTTCTCAGAATTGAACGAAACCAAAATGACAATGACCGACCTATTACCAGGAATCCAACACAACTCGTTTTGTTGAAAACCGAGTTTGGATGAAGGAGTTATGGTCTGCTGATCACCGTTAAGAACAAGGAATTTTTTATAAAAAAATTGCAGAACATATACAGGCTGATGACATGGAAGCCCAGTGAGTATTCAAGGAATATTCTTTAGTTTTTAGTCCAATGAGATTGTGACAAATGTCACTGCTAGGTTTACCAATTTGGTTTGTGAAAGTAAAATTTGTCTAATGACCTCCTAAAGTTGAGTTTGGGTTCATGGTATTTATGTGCTAGAAAATGTTTTTTTAGATTAATTAAAGTTATATATATATATATATATATATATATATATATTATGTTTTTCTCTTATATATATTTCATTTATAATTCAAACTTTAATTAATATTGTTATTTCCACATATAAACCTATTATCCTAAATCCGAAGACCATGCATTTGAAATCCACACACATATATTCCGGTTGACAAAGTTTATTAAATCCACATTATATTTAACCAAGGTTGGAGGCGTAGACCGAATATCATACGGTGGAGTAATTTTTATTACATGCTAAGGTTTCGTTGGCAAACAATGGTGGCTTATTAAATTTGTTAAGTCCACTGTATAAGTCTGATGGAAAATATTATTTAAGGTTCGATGACATATTTCGGGTCGTTAGTATTTGATTGCAAAAAGCGTTATGGAGGGATGTGGTCTGGGCTCGAACCCACGACCTCTGCCATAACATCACGACACCTTCCCCAATGGACCATTGCGATAGAACATGAAAACCTTTGCGACCCTCTTCAACTTAAACAGTGGAGGCTTTCCAATGGCGGATACGGAGGGGGCCAACCCCCTCCCATGAGAATGTGCATCGAAAACCAAGGGCGAAGCGAATTAAAACAACGGAAAATTGTATTAACATTGATATATATATTAGCCACTAATCCGAGAATTAGTTTTAATTAAAACATGTTTATGCCGAATGGATAAGCGCATAGTTAAGCCTTGATTATCTACAGTTAAGCGTGATAAAACACTAATTAATCTTGCTCCTAATTAGCGGCGGAATTAGCGCTGATGCTAAATTTAGAGATTCCACCAAATTTGTCGGAGTTAGCTGGAGTCCTTCCAGATTTGGAGGAGAAATTGGGGGAAAGTTGGTTTTTGCCATAACTGGGTCAATTTTCGACCAAATTGAGCTCATAAATAGTCATTATTGACTAATTGGCATGCTATGAACACATTGGAATAGGTTTTAGAGGCAGAGGAGCTCATCTACAGAGGTTTTTTTTGCCTTGAATAATTTTGAAGCCTAAGGCCACCAAGAGGGAGGGCCATGCCTAGAGCATCTGGTAACCAAATTGAGTAAATAAATAGCCATTTCTGATATATTTCGAAATTTTAAACTCATTGGAATAGGTTCCAAGAGCATATCATTCATGTAAACAACAACTTGAGCAAAATTGAGCTAATACAAAGGCCCAAGCTATGAAGCTGGACCAAGGAGATGTGACCCAAGATGGGTGAAATCCTTCATCAAAGCTCTGTTTTAATGGATCAATTGTGATGGTTTATTGTTATTTATGTTTCTGCTGTTTAGCCTTTTAAAATCATGCTTTATGATTTCAAATTCAGTCATAAAATTCAGTTTTAATTACCTCTTTGACACACATAAGCAACAAGGAACTTATACATCAAGCATAAGATCAGTAAATAAGTTTTATATCTGATAATGAAAATAGGACAACAAAATTAACATTCTAGTTAAGATCAATTTGGTTAGGTGGGTCTTGGAACCCAAACAACTTATATTTCCTTCCATCCATTTTGAATGTAATGAACTGCTTTTGGTGATTTTTTGAATAAATCCCTAGTGTTTGTAACCATTGTACGCCGTCTACACCTCCTAGGGGGATTGTACAAAAGTCGGAATCCATTTCATATTCATTCAATTGCATTTTTAATTTATGGCACTTTTCTAATCCATCTATTCATTTTCCATCTGCCACCATAACTTTTAAATTTGCTACAAGGAAGGGAAAATTGTTCAGTATTTTTGCAACATTGACATCTACAAAGTTGTGTGTATTGCTTGAGTCTATTAGAAAAAAAACTTTTTTTTCTTGATATGGCCTTTAAGGTTCAGTGTCTGTGGCTGAGCTATCCCTATGATGGATGCGAGATAAATTCGTGGCATATATTCTTCTAAATCTGGATTAAGGTTCTCATTTTATTCCTTGTTCTCTTCGTCGGAGCTATCTTCAGAAGATTCTTATTCTTGTTTTGCTTCGCAGTTGTAAAGTTTTTGCGTCATGCATTTGTGTCCTGGGAAATATTTGTCTCCGCATGTATAACACTTTCCATCTCTTTTTCTTTCAACATTAGACTGTTGTTCTCCTTCATTGCAATTGGTGGTGGAACATACTTTCCAGCATTTTTCGAAGACGATTTACTTAACTTTCCCTTTGAGTAGTTGTTTTATTTTTAATTACCGGCATATGGTGCTTTATGGAGTTTATATTTCCGTTCAATAATTATGGTTGTGTGTTTGACATCTTCAATGGTTTGGGGTTTATATAATTTTAATTTTTCTCGAATGTAATCCTTAAGGCCACAAAAAAACATTTTCAATATCTCTTCATCTAAGAATCCTCTTTGCCTTACTTCTAAAACTTCACATTCGTGCGTGTATTCATTTAATGTTCCCTTCTATTTGAGGTGAACGAGTCTCTCGTAGATATCATCCTCTTCTTCGTCATGAAACCTTTCTAACAAGATGGATGCAACTATATCTTATGGTCCTTACTATAATATTTAGGTAATAGCTAAATCATCAAATGATCAATGTGTAAATAATGAAGTCAAAAAGAGAAACTATAGCTTTTCTCTTTTTGACTTCATTATTTACACATTGATCATTTGATGATTTAGAACTCTTTACATTTTGAATTTTGATGCTTTGTTGGCTTGTGGAACTCTCAGTTGGCAGCTTGGGAACCATGAACTTATTACAAATTGAGTGACATGAAATTACATAATGGAAAATAAAAATTACATTTTGAAATAAAAATTACATCTTGGAATAAGAATTACTCACAAATCATCTTTACATGGTAAAGAGAGGTTATTTGACCACTTTCTTACTTGCTGCTCTTATGCAATGGAAATGGTTTATTATTGGACCTCGAAAACCCTAAAACCTAATGGGAAACTTGACTGACTGGAATTCATGATGACATAACTGAATAAGTGATGTAACCTCATGAAATAATGGACTCTCAGCAAATGACAAAATGAGCCAACAAGTAATGGAAACTTAGGAAAAGTGAATTTTTTTGATTTTAGGGCTACCATCAGTGAGTAAATTTTGGAATAATGACCTAGTGAAATGAAAAATTTTCTAAATGAGACCCTAATATGATATGAAGAGAATATTTTTTATCATTGATGGCAGGATGCAAATATTGACACTAACATTGGACTTATGGGGGATGAAAAATCTGAAAGAGGTGTCAAGAACACCGTAGACCAGCAAGCCTTATCCATTGGGCCAATATGGTCAAAAAATAAAACTAATAAACGTGACCGAAAAATGATAACTCAGATGAAATAGACTGACTCAAGACAAACTCAAAATTGAATTAAATAAAAAAGTTACTAGACTTATTGATGGCAGCATATCATTGAGACTTGAGGGCATAAAATCCCAATGAAAACCACCTGCCTACTGAAGACATATGTACAATCATGTGAAATTATCCTTCGAGTGTAACCAATCCAGCAGATGGCTAATTACTGAAATTCTGCTCTCATTTTCCTTGAGTAAGTAGAAAAAACAAAAACTAGTCCACTCCAAGTGTCCACTGAACATTTGCTTTTGGTCCATGAAAATAAGAAAATACATCTTCCTTGCTAATTGTAGCAAATCAGTAAAAGGATCTTTAAAAATATGAAATGTTACCTTGTCTTGAGATCCAGAAAAAACACAAGCACACTCTTCATTCTGATCTGAAAGAACACTTGGTTTTTGATCCATAGGAAGGCATAGGGGAGTATGGATTTCTGCTATATGAGTGTTGGCTATAGATTCCTTAAGAATGGGAAACTTTGATTCTATATCTGGTATACTGTCTATCTTAGGTTCATACTCAATTCATATTCTAAATCATCCTTGAACATAAAACATTCTTCAAGATTGTTAAGCATGATAACCTTATCCTCTTCATGAAAGAAAATAATCCCTGTTAGTTGATCTCTTTGTAGGAAATCATCATAAAAAAATGGCTTACTCTCAACAACTTCCTGTATAGTTTCATCAATCTCATGACTATCATCGTTTAAACTCAGATTTTCATTTTCAATGATGGAAGAAGTTTCACTAACACATTCTTGACTATGTGGACACTGCAAACCTGCAATAGTTTGGGTCATAATATGATTTTTCAGGATTTGATCTATCTCATCTTCAGTCAAAGGAGGAATTAGTCTTTGTTTTCTTTGGATGAAACAATAATTGTCTTCTTTCCCTCCTAAAGATTCACAAGGATGCTGAAGATCTTCTTTAATCTCGAGAGAAGAAGCATATAAATTTTCATCAGACTACTGATTTATTTCATGTGGTTTCATTTGACTATCAAGATGAAAAAATTCTTTCATCTTCAAGCAAAGGGGAAGCTACTACATGCTAAATATGATCTTGTGCATCAAAGTGACTATCTTCTTCATATTTTTTTTGAAGGGAGAAATCATAGAAGGCTTCAATGATCTCTTCATCATTCATGCATTCAATATCATCAATAATATCAAGATATGCAATAAAACCTTCACTGTAATCACAACAACTTTGTAAGAGAGATAAAGAAAGATTAGGCTTCACATAATCTTTAGATAACATCTTATGGAAATATTTAAGAGAAAATAAACTTCCTTCTGCTAACCCTTCATACCATACCCTAGCTTTATCTTCAAGAGTAGCCATAAAAAACTTCATGAGAGAGCCTTCAGGAAACTCAACTCTCATTATACATACATGTACATGATACTTTACTAAATGCAGATCAACATCATATTTCTATTCATCTTTGAATATGGGAAGATGTTTAAACCAATCAACATAAGGCATAGAATTTGGAAATCAAGGGATTTGAGATCGATCCATAGGAGCATACCTAGGATTTTTTCTTGCTGTAGAACTCATCTCGACAACAATGAAGTCACCAAGAAGTCTATTCAAATTACCAGTTCTTGAAAAGTGGAGTCGCCATGAAAATTATGAACCTTTGTATTCTTTGACACTTGAGTCGCCAGGTGAATAATGTAGAACCTTCTTGTGCCTCATCACTGTTTAGCATCAGCAATCAGATCTGATCTTGGTTGTTCTTTCCTAGGGAATATTTGTCTTTTTTCTTGCCCGACAACGACGCCAGTATGATATCACTCCACCGGATCTCTAAGGTTGAGAAAGGGTCCAAACAGAGGTAACCACAGACCAATATTTTAGCTTGGTAGCTAGCCTTATAAAACCAGAGAGGGCTCTCTCCACAAAGTCACAACGAAGAGGGCTGGATGAATTAGGGTTTTGGGCTAGGTATGAGTATAGGGGTTTTTTTGTTTGAATTGGTTTGCTGGATGGGTGAATTAGGTCAAAGAGGCTAGGTCAGGGAAAATAAGATTAGGATTGCAGTCCATTCAATGGGGAAAGGTAGGTAGGAAGGCTAACACTTTAGGGTTTTTGAGTGGGATGGATCAGACAGATGAGGTGGTAGAAAGAGAAATACAATGCATGTATTCTTTCTAAATTGAAGAAATGAGACAAACTATGAAGATTTTCCCAAAACAAAGCATAAAAGATGTATTATGCTTATCAACTTGAAAATCAACATATAATAGAAATGAAATGCATCATGGAGAGTACAAAAAATTCATACATATGCAACAAAAGAAGAAACAATGTTAAATTTTCATACCACAGGTATCCCAAAGAAATAGTTGCAACTCTTTCAATAAATTCCTGCCAAATACTGAATACACTAGAGTCTCTGATCAATGAAACAAAATCCAACTTGGGAAATGAGTCAAGAAATGATAGATATAGACATCAAACACCTCAAGGGTCGAATACCTAAGTTGAGGAGATGTTCCACCAAAAACTGAACTGCATACCTAGAGTGTAGGGAAGTCAAACTGACTCATCCCTCACTTTTTGGAAACTGATTCATTACATCTCATCAAGAGTTTTACCTAATGTATTTACCCCTAGGTAACTTAAAAACATGATTATTACATTTACATCCTTGAATTACATTGTTAAAAAAATCATTTTCCAAGGTGAAACTGAGAAAACTGAGAAAATTTGCAAATTTCAGGAAAGAGAGAAAATTGGTAAAAAGCGCAACATTAGTGTAAAACGTGCAACACCAAATTTAGCTCCACTTTTGAAGGGGTTCCCAATTTCCAAATTGAGCTCAGGATAGCTCATTGGAAATCATGTCCTGGCTAGTTTCACAAAATGTCATTAGTTTTCAAAAATGACATGATTTGACCCTCTAAAAGGTAAATATCCCAATACTGGTCAAAAGCGTGGCACCAACCTCAAAAATAGGGCAGAAATATGTTTTTTGAGGTGTTTTTTGACTGACCAGTTAGCCCTAAAAAGCTTAGGAAAGTTGCTAGGGTCACTGTATTTAGCCTTATGACTCCAATGGTGCCTTTATTTTTGTCATTGGAGGTCCTTATAAAAAGAGAAACGCTTAGGGCGTTGCACTTTTGACAGTGCAACTGTGCAAAAACTGTCAAAATGTGCAAAAACTCAAAAATTTTCAAAAATTGCCCAAAATTTCTTCAAAATTACACTATGGAAGCCTGATGAAGTGGGATAAGCAATGAGGTATGCCTCTACAAGGATTTCAAGCTTGTCTCCCTTCTTTTTCTTGGCTAGGGTTTGCTTATGTTTCTCCTGCAGTTAGGTTGAGTTTGATGCTACATATTTGATTTCTTGTGATATACCTATTTGACATGTTTCTGAGCATCTTGTTGTCCTTGTTTTCCTTTTGGAGGATCTTGTCAAGATGTATGTTGACCCATTGAAGCCATATTTCTCTATCCTCTTCAACCTCCTTGGCAATATTTTTGTCGAAAGTGAGTTTTTCATCCTCACTCTTCTATTGTTGTAAAGCCCTCTTAAGACCTCTTGTATTTGGTCTTATTATACTGCTTTGGATTTTATGTTGATTAGGGTCATCAAGTTACATCATGGATTTATCCCTTTTTTCTTTGAGCAGGTCTAGCTCCATGAGTACTTGCTGATCTTTCAACTGCTTATTCTCTAGCTGAAGAAATGAAATGACAAACTTAGCCCTTTCTAAGTTAGTATGAAGCTCTCTAATTTGGGCACCCTTCTCTTTGAAAACCAATGAAGTGTCATAATCATCTTGTTGATCTAAGTCAACAAGGTCAAATTATGTCTCTATCTCATGGAGGTCTTCCTCCTCATGGTTGACTTCCTCATGAACATTTTCCTCTATCATCTTTTCCTTTCCCTTCTATACTTGATTTTATGATGAAGAAGACAACGTCCCTTCCACTTTCCGTGGAGAAAACACTTCCCTATACCCTCTCTGTTATGTTCTAGCCAATGTGCCCATTTCATCCCTTTTAGTCTTGCTAATCATAGCTCTGCTAGGTGACCCAATCTAGACCTGAAATGGTGATGATGGTGATGAAATGGGTCTAGTAGGATGAGGTGGAGGGGGCCTATCTTCAACATGTTAATCAGTAGGATGAGATGAAGAAGGCATATCTTCAACATGAAGAGCCTGTGGAGATGTGAAGATATCATTGGCAATGAATGTCCCATGAAATATGCAACTGGTTAAGGAGATGGAGGACAATGATATTGATGAGAGAGTGGTGAAAGAGGTTTTTCATCTGCTAGTCATAATCTCTCCTTTGTAAAATGTATGCCATTTTTCCTATGCTCCTGAACATATAGTATGGAATATTAAGCATTTTGACTCTTGTGAAGTGCATAAGAAGTATAATATGGTAGATTTAAATTCTGGAGAACCTTCCTTCACACAAGAAGTACTTCATGATGTTTTTCATCATGGGGGCATACCTATCAAGGAGGTGACTGAAAGGAAAAACTTTCTTTACTTCATTTTTGTATATTGTCTTAATGCATGGCTCATAATATTGATCATCCAAATATTTGGACTTGAACCATTTATCACCTACATTTGGAATTCTAGTGGCAGCTGTAATAATGGCTAATGATATGGTGAAAGTCACACCAGGAAGGGTCACTTTATTATCTTGAAGATTTGATATGAAAAGTCTGCTCAAAATAGGGTGGTGTTGGACTCTTTATATCATTTCACAAAAGTGAAAGCATCCAACATGCTTGAAACAATCGAAAGTCATGGTAGATGTAATTATTTTACTGTTGTTGTGGGCTCAAGTCTAAGAATACTTCCTCCTTTATGTGGCCTTCTCTCTTGTCTATCCTCCTCTTCCTGTCTATCCTCCTCTTCCTCCATGTAATCTATGTCTTCTTCCATGGTGTTTTTGATCTAGAAACCCTAGGTATGAGGAAATGGGAGTGGGGATAGGTCTAGGAAAAATGAGGGAGATGGGGGAAGGGGTTATTGAACTTTGGGAGGTTATAGAGGGTTAAAATTCTTAGGGAATTAGAAATGATAACTTTATTACAAGTTTTGGGTATGGGTGCCTAGGAAATTTGAAATACCTAGGAATTAGGGTTTAGGGGAAAAGGGATTTATGGAAAGAGATATAGTGTTTTAAGGGTAGGGATAGGGTTTACAGTGATGTAGGAAGGGAATGCAGGGTTTATGGGCATCAAATTGGGAATGAGGAGATGGGATTAGGCTTTTCAACTAGACAAACTGCTAATTTTTCATGAAAACAAAAACACCATGAAATTGATATTTAGGAATGCAAGAAGGTGATAAAATGGTATTAATTACTTGATAAAAGATGATAAGAGAAATTTCTATAGGATTAGAGGCAGTTTGGAAGAGTTTTGGTGCTTACTGGGAAAACTGGGCAAAAGTGCAACACCCTTCATGAAAAAACGCAACTCTGTTGACCAAAAGTGCAGTGCCTGTTCAAAAAACGCAATGTCACCCTCCAGAAACATAGAGCCACCCAAAAACTCAAATTTTTACTGTGAAAATTGTTTTTTTGAGTTGAGGGATTTCGAGCTCAATGGTTGCAATGGAAAATGAGCTTCTTCTTTGTCTTATGGTGGTCTTTATACTTGATGAATTTGATGTTTTGGGCCTTGGGACCAACTTTCTATTTTATTCTCTTTCACTTTAGACTTTGAAGCTATACCTTTTCTCTTTTTTACTTCATTATTTACACATTGATCATTTGATGATTGAGAACTCTAATACATTTTGACTTTTGATGCTTTGTTGGCATGTGGAACTCTGAGTTGGCAGCTTGGGAACCATGAACTTAATACAAATTGAGTGACATGAAATTACATAATGGAAAATAAAAATTACATTTTGGAATAATAAGTACTCCTTAAAAATCATCTTTACATGGTAAAAAGAGGTTATTTGATCACTTTCTTACTTTCTACTCTTATGCAAAGGAAATGGTTTATTATTGGACCTTGAAAACCATAAAACCTAATGGGAAACTTGACTGATTGGAATTCATGATGACATGACTGAATAGGTGATGTAACCTCATGAAATAATGGACTCTCAGAAAATGAAAAAATGAGCCAGCAAGTAATGGAAACTTAGGAAAAGTGATTTATTTATTTATTTTAGGGCTACCATTAGTGAGTAAATTTTAGAATAATGACCTAGTGAAATGAAAAAATTTCGGAATGAGACCCTAATATGATATGAAAAGAGGATTTTTGATCACTGATGGCAGGATGCAAATACTGACACTAACAGGTTTCCTTCAAGAACAATTAACTACTAGAAGGTTTACCTCAAGAGGAGATGGCCATGATCAGAGTAACACAAAAGCTTCCATTATTTGATGTATATAACCATGCCTTTTGGAAGATAAGAATGGAGACATATCTCATTTCCTTAGGATATGATGTTTGGGAAATTATAGAGACTGAGGATAAATTTCTTGATATCATTCCAACAAATATAGCTAGAAAGGCACTCTATACCTCCAATAAACAAGCTAAGCATGCTCTTCTAAGTGGTTTATCAAATTCATAATTTTTTAAAGAAATGTAGTGTAAGTAAACTCATAATGTATGGAATAAGCTAAAAATTCTTATGAAGGGGACATAAAGGTAAAATAATCTAGGATATGTTGGAAATGTTGTCATTGATGGCAAAGGAAATGACAAAGGAGGAGCACTTGAAACAACAACAAGGCAAAGAGAGCATGAGACATGAAGCAGAGGCAGTTTTAGAAGGTTTAGTTGATTGGAGATCTGGAGAGGCAGCAGAGGAGCTTCAGGAGCAAGGAGCAACATCAGTCAAGGAGCAGAGGTATTTGATTTGAGAAACTGGTTCTGAGTGTGGGAACATATTATAGAAGGAACATTCGAGGTTCTGTGGCAAAAAGGAAACATGTATTGACAGTTGAAAATTAGTAATTCTGTGCAAGGTCTATATTTCTGTGTTTAATAGCAAGTGCTCATAGTCTGTGTAGAGGAGGACTGTAAAATATCCCTCTCGCCCTTGAGAAAATTTGTGTGAAGGGTCGTGGAAATGCCTTGCATACAAGAAGGAATTCAATGTTCTTGAGTAATTGTAACAAGGATGAATGCCAGTGGTCGAACCAAAAGCAATTGAATATGTTGGAATTAATATCACAATGACTCGACCTTGGAGTGAGCAAGAAAGGTCCGCGTGAGGGCTGTTAAATCCTGTGTGGAAGTGTATTCCCGGAACCCTTGAGCCTGCGCTTCTCGTAGATAGATTGACACACATTTATTTTGTAAGAGGGTGAAGTCGGTGGTTGGAGAATCGTGGTGGAGCCACAGAGTCACTTTAACTCTGTCGAAATGTTGGGAGATGGCGCAAATTAATGGAGTTTTACTAGACGAAACCAGATCACTAAAAGACACGAACGAAATCGTGAACAAAGAATTAAACTTAGCAATGGAACTGTAATGAAAAACAAAACATTGAAGCAGAGTTTAATTATAATAATACATTGAAGAGTGAGTGGAGCCTTGAAGGCGGAACCTGGCGTGCTGAAGAGGAGTGGAACCTTGCGGATGAACAATGAACGCGGGTTAAGGCTGGAAGCGGTTTTTATCGCACCACCTTTGCAGCGAAAGTGGTATTGAAAATTTCGAAGCAATTCCATAGAAGGGCCGACACATGGCTCCAAAGGTTCGGGGAAAACCGCCTCCATTGCGCACCATCGCGCATTATTGTTCGCGCATCTTTGCCGAGCGATATTTGTCTGATCAAATGAGGCGGCGCGACGCGATAACAACCGTCGGATGGAGACGACCGTTAACGCTGGGGCCTAGACCATCGCGCAACTATTGAATATTAACCCTCGTGCAAGTTAACCGCGTGATTTTTGTTGGATTAGAGGTTGAAAAACCAATGAATTATCCACCGTTGGATCATGAATGAAGCTGCGAGGTGACAAACAAGTGCAAAATGCTATGGAGCTTGAAGACATTATATAAGCATTCTCTGGGGATTTAAGTACAAAACCAAAGGGTTCAGTATAATTTTGAAAGTGTCGTATATGTTAACAATGTGAAAAGTGAGAATTTATCGTTGGGCGGTTATATGTAATATAGACCAACAAATAATATGAAGAGTTATATAGTGAACACTGTATATGCGCTGAATGGATTTTAAAGTCATTGAAAAATTTGGATGAGTGTTTTAAATGTGCAATATAACAGAAGAGTGAGGGTAGCCCAATCATTCAGGAGCTTCCGAAATGAAAATATTCTTCCCAGATGTACAATTCTTTGGGTTACAACAATGACTTTAACCTCTAATGGAGCAGCTTCAACATTGATTCAAATTGCCAGTGCAGAAATTAAAAAGTATTAAAATTGCACAATAGTTATATTAAAAGACTTTGGAATATTTACACAACTGCAACGAAAGAGAGAGAGACAACTGTAGAAAAATGTACAGTGATCCAAAAAATCTGAAGGGGGTTGATTTGAAAATATATTATATGGACAGAGAGTGTGTAAGTAGGTAGCCCGAGCACAGAGATTAATAATGAACAGACATTGCCTAGATTTATATTGATTTGAGGATAAACATGGAAAAGCAGTTATATATGCAGCAGGTGCACAAAACTACAGTAAACAAGTGAATAAACACAGGGATGAAAATGTGGGCCTAATAGAGGTAAACAAAGAATGTAGGAACTGAAAAAGTCACAGGGAATTTTGTAGGCATGATAAATAGAAGTATGCAGATCAGTTACTTAACAGCAGCAGAAAAGACAAATCCAGTAAAGCCAAAATCCAGAAAAGGAGTTGAGTGAAATTGAAATGTGTAACTGAAAATGTGAATGTAAATGTTGTAATTAATTTCTTATTGTTTGTGATGCATTGGCAAGTCTCCGGAGGAAAACATAATCCCACTGTAATATTGAAATTAACACATATTTTTATATCTTTTTAATGAGTTGGTAAAAGAAATAAGGAAGCAGAAGGAAAAAAGTCATGACTATTCACTTCAAATTCCCTGAGGAATGTAAAGAGTCATGTGATGAACTCTATATATAATATCACATTGATATGCATAAAGAGATTAGAGAGCGAGTGAAGAGAATGCATAAATGAAGCAGTGAAGCAGAGAAGAAAGAGGAGCTAAGCAGAGAAGAAGGAGGAGCTGAGCAGAGAAGAAGGAGAAGTTGATAGAGAATCTGAAAATATGCAGAGATGATACAGGGTAGATATGAGAATATATGAAAAACAGAGCAGATGGAACAGAACATAGCTGATATCCAAGGTAAATCAGCAAGTGTTTCTCTTTTGAAAGAGTAAGGAGGTTGGAGCTTCCCTATCAAGTTGTAGCTTGATAGATGTCAGTTGTAGCTGACTGAGGTTGGAGCCTCCTGTAGGTTGGTGCCTTCAGAAAATAGATGGGAGTTGGTGCTTCCACATCAAGTTGTAGCTTGATAAAATTTCAGTTGTAGCTGACTGAGGTTGGAGCCTCTTGTAGGTTGGTGCCTGCAAAAAATTAGTGGTGAGAGGGAGTTGGAGCTTGCCTTTGCATCACAACAATAATAAGATGTGGTTTTCTCCCTTTATGGGTTTCCACTTATATCTGGTGTCTCTGTGCATGATGTTTATGTGTTGATATGGTTTATTTAATCTGCTTAATACTTACTGCTGTCATATTAAGTCTGCTGTTACATTATATTATATTAATTCTTGTTTCTCACATTCTAAGATTACCCACATATTAAGTTGAACATGAAATGAAGGTGTAAATAAATTTTCATGAAAAAGTTTTAAAAGTCCATGTATGTGTTAAACTGATTCACACCCCCCCCCTCTCAGTTTAACTAAGGGTTCAACAATTGGTATCAGAGCGGGTTCCTTTGGTGTAAGCTTAATAGCTTGAAGGAGATCTGGTTGAGTCATGGACTATCAAAATGCACCTGTGTTAAATACAACAAACTTTCCTGAATGGAGAGATAAGGTTAAAACAGGATTAATGGCTTATGAACCTGAAGTATGGAAGCTTGTATGTGATGGTTACTGCACAGACTCCCCTACGGTGAAAAAACAATAGAGGAATGCCAAGGCGAAATGTGTGATATATAATAGTCTTCATAACAAGGACCTTGAGTTGATAATGGATTTAACCTCTGCAAAAGAAATCTGGGATAGATTTCACTTCATGCATGGAGTAAACACTAAGGACTACACTGACAAGAAGGATAAGAGAATTAAGAAGAAGAAAAATTCATGTCAACATGAAAATATTCAATCATATGAAGTACCTTCTAGTGTGAATGGAGATAAGAACCATGAAGAAATTATAGCTGAAGAAAGAGCCAAGCTTGACACTGCTTTGAGTGAAATAGAAAAATAGAAAAATGAAAACAAAGACCTTAAGGTAGTGGTGAAAATATGTGATGAGAGAGAATATGAAGATAGGAAAGAAATTAGTGACCTGAAGACATAGCTTTAAGAGGAAAAGAAAGTAGAAGACACTCTGCTGCAACAAATGAGAGAGAAAAGTCAGGAATGTGAAAGATTGGAAGAAGAAGTAGTGAGCCTAAGAAAGAATTTAGAAAAATCCCAAAGAGAACTATTCATGAATACACCTCTAATGAAAAGCACTGGACAATTGGACAAGATGCTAAATGCTCAAAGATATCCTCTCATAAAGGAAGGCTTAGGATATGTAGGAGAAACTAGTAAGTCACAGATAGAAGAGAATAGGAAAATCATTTTTGTAAAAGCTGTAAAGAACAGTGAAACAACTCAGCGAATTCCTACAGAAGCAGAAACCAACAGGAACATGAGTTGCAGAGAAACAAATAGAATCAAGCAGCAACATGAAAAGACAGAGAATGAGAGGATGAAACAGTCAGCTTAAAAAGACCCATACACTTATGAGGGTGAATTGAATAAATTTGGAAGAAGTCAAAGAAGATTCCTTCCACCCATGAGAAGTATCACTTGTTTTGCCTGCCACAGACCAGGACATACTGAAACATATTGTAAGACAAAGCAAACCTAGTCCAACCAGCAAAGGATGCGGCAAAAGAGAAGAACCCCTCAAGCAAGAAAATGGAAAGGACAATCTTCCACCAGGTACACAAATCATTTCCATGGCTACTGTTATGCATGCAATAATTTTGGACATAAATCTATTGAATGTAAAATGTATTCAACAAGGGGAACAAATTATTATACATCAGCTCAAATGTACTTTGAAAAAATAAGATGTTATGTATGCCTCAAGCTTGGCCACAAAGCAAAGGACTCTAAACTGCCATATATATTAAAGAACTATAGAAATATGATGGAATAGAAACAGATCAATCAAAACTATGAATCAAAAGGAAGAGAAGTCATTATGAAGAACCCCAATAAAGTATGGAAAGAAAAGAGAAAGGGGAGCCTATCATCTCAATAAAATAATAAATCTAGCATAGTCTCAGGGGGAGCTGCTCTAGGAAGCAAAGCAAAAATCCATCCAGTGACAAATATGAAGCAACATCCCAGGGGGAGAGAAGTTCATATATAGACCCCATGAAAGTAGTCTAAGAAGAGCTCCATGTAATGAGAACAGCTATGAGATCAGGATGAAAAAGGAAATTCTTCTAAAAGAGAACTATAGATAAAGAAGATCATCTGAAGTATTAAGTAGCTGACATATTGATGGAAGAAGAGAAGAGAGCAAGAAGCCATGATGATAGAGGAAACCTTAGCAATGAACATATAAGCTAAGAAGACTTTATCACATTAAAGTGATGATCACGCTATGCCTTATACTGCTAGAATTAACAATGTATCACATTAAGAAGGATGAGTAAGAAAAGCGCCTATCACCAGTTCATTACATCTTTCAAAAGGTCCACTTGGAGAAATGCAGTTGAGTGAGTAATAAATCTTTGAGTAATCAGCCCATGAAGATTCTTAGAAAATAATTGAAGATGTCTTCCTGAAAATCTTTATGTTAGAACAATTGAATTGAATATAAAGCAACAATGATTCTAGAGCAGTCCTAGAAAGGAACATGCAATGGCTTTATTTGGAACATAAGGACAAAAAAGGAAGAGTGGTAAATAATGCCAAGATCAGATTCAATATATTGATGATTGTTGTTGTGAACAATGGAAAGATCAATAATAGAATTTATGAAGGATGCATCAATTATGGGTTAATGTGCAAGCTGAATTGAAATCTTTGCATGGTTTATCAAAGTAATATCAATTGGTACTTGGTGCAAGCAGCATGCTTATCAACTAAATATCAAGTGTTATCAGGGGAGCAACAGTATGGTACAGGTCCTCAGGATCAAAGGATTATAGCAAAATAACCTCAAGGTAATATTCCCAGTATTATCTGCATTTAGCATGAAAAGCTCAGTAGCAGAGCAAAAATAACATTATCTTGCTTACACTTGAAGTAGTATATTGAGCACTAAAGAAATATCTTTTTCTATATATAATTTCATGCCTTCCTGAAGTTGGTACATGTATATCTTCAAGGCCTCTTTCTTAAGATTAGTTACAAAACTGTGTGAAGTCTGTTTGCTGAGTTTTCAATTAAACATCTTGAATATGCTTTTGTGGAAGCTCATTCTAATAGAATAGTCAAAGTATTTGAAGAATAAAGGATTAGCTGTGATTACCATCTAAAGCTCAAATTTTTTTTTTCCTACTTCAACACAAAGGATTTGCTGGTAATCCACCTTTAAAGAGAGATTAATTATTGACATACATACCCCATTATGTCATAAATAAAACTGCATGGTTAATGAGTGAAATTGACCAATACATTGAAGGGTTTATTTTGAAAATACAATGTGCAAGCAGTAAAAGTCATTCGGCCTCTCATATTGAAAGATATTGCCTAATCTCACAATAAGTTGTAAACTCTGGCTTGATTCATTGTTCACATCAACAACAAGAACCTCTCAGTCTTTAAAAGTAATATCCTTGTCAACATCCTAGCTCATATCATCACCAACAGGCAGGAAAGGTGTACCATAGCAATAAAAGATATATTGGCATCATTATCATAATTGAACAGGTGTGGTACTGCAGATGTGTATTGCAGAAGAAGACATATTCCATCTACAACCTTCCTCAACAAATATTTTTTTTATGAAAATAAGACTAGAGATTGAAGTGTATTTGAAGCCTTCTCAATATCTTAGTTTTGATCCAATCATATATCTCTGATTAGATAAGGCTGGTACAATGTGTTCTATGAAGTGTCATTATCTTCACTTTCAGCTCTATACAAGTGAAAGAAGTATATGCCTTTGGTTTGTATTAACTTATAGTGTACAGTCAAGTTCAATAATCAAAGTGTTCTCTCAACAACTCTTATACACTAGTTTGGAGCAGCAGGGTACAAAGTCAGAAGAAGAAGGCCTAAACACATCTCAGAAAGAGGAAATGAAGAGATAGAAAGCACACTAGGAAATGTGCAACCCTTTGCCATTGATGTCAAAGGGGGAGGAAAAGAAAGTAACAGAAGATAGGGTCTTCTAAAAGAATCCAGAAATAGGAAGACTTGGAGGAAGCATTGAATTATTGGTGGATGGGTTGCCATCAATGCCAAAGGGGGAGACTGTTGGAAATGTTGTCATTGATGGCAAAGGAAATGACAAAGGAGGAGCACTTGAAACATCAACAAGGAAAAGAGAGCATGAGACATGAAGCAGAGGCAGTTTTAGAAGGGTCAGTTGATTGGATATCTGGAGAGGCAGCAGAGGAGCTTCAGGAGAAAGGAGCAACATCAGTCAAGGAGCATAGGTATTTGATTTGAGAAACTGGTTCTGAGTGTGGGAACATATTATAGAAGGAACATTCGAGGTTCTGTGGCAAAAACGAAACATGTATTGACAACTGAAAATTAGTAATTCTGTGCAAGGTGTATATTTCTGTGTTTAATAGCAAGTTCTCGTAGTCTGTGTAGAGGAGGACTGTAAAATATCCCTCTCGCCCTTGAGAAACTGTGTGTGAAGGGTCGTGGAAATGCCCTGCATACAAGAAGGAATTCGGTGTTGTTGAGTAATTGTAACAAGGATGAATTCCAGTGGTCGAACCAGAAGAAATTGAATATGTTGGAATTAATATCACAATGACTCGACCTTGGAGTGAGCAAGCAAGGTCCGCGTGAGGGCTGTTAAATCCTGTGTGGAAGTGTATTCCCAGAACCCAAGCCTGCGCTTCCCGTAGACAGATTGACACACATTTATTTTGTAAGAAGGTGAAGTCGGTGGTTGGAGAATCGTGGTGGAGCCACAGAGTCACTTTAACTTTGTTGAAATGTTGGGAGATGGCGCAGATTAATGGAGTTGTACTAGACGGAACCAGATCACTAAAAGACACGAACGAAATTGTGAACAAAGCATTAAACTTAGCAATGGAACTGTAATGAAAAAAAAAACATTGAAGCAGAGTTTAATTATAATAATACATTGAAGAGTGAGCGGAACCTTGAAGGCGGAACCTGGTGTGCCGAAGAGGAGCGGAACCTTGCGGATGAACAGTGAACACGGGTTAAGCCTGGAAGAGGTTTTTATCGCATCACCTTTGCAGCGAAAGTGGTATTGAAAATTTCAGAGCGATTCCATAGAAGGGCCGACACGTGGCTCCAAAGGTTTGGGGAAAAACGCCTCCATTGCGCGCCATCATGCGTTATTGTTCGCGCATCTTCGCCGAGCGATATTTGTCCGATCAAATGAGGTGGCACGACGCGATAACAACTGTCAGATGGAGATGACCGTTAACGCTGGGGCCCAATCCATCGTGCAACTATTGAATATTAACCCTCGTGCAAGTTAACCGCGTGATTTCCGTTGGATCAGAGGTTGAAAAAGCGATGAATTATCCACCGTTGGATCATGAATGAAGCTGCAAGGTGACAAACAAGTGCAAAATGCCATGGAGTTCGAAGACATTATATAAGCGTTCTCTGGGGATTTAAATAAAAAAGCAAAGGGTTCAGTATAATGTTGAAAGTGTCGTATATGTTAACAATGTGAAAAGTGAGAATTTATTGTTGGGCTATTATATGTAATATAGACCAACAAATAATATGAAGATTTATATAGTGAACACTGTATATGCGCTGAATGGATTTTAAAGTCATTGAAAAAATTGGATGAGTGTTTTAAATGTGCAATATAACAGAAGAGTGAGGGTAGCCCAATCATTAAGGAGCTTCCGAAATGAAACTATTATGCCCAGATGTACAATTATTTGGGTTACAACAATGACTTTAACCTCTAATGGAGCAGCTTCAACATTGATTCAAATTTCCAATGCAGAAATTAAAAAGTATTGAAATTGCACAACAGTTATATTAAAAGACTTTGGAATATTTACACAACTGCAACGAAAGAGAGAGAGACAGCTGCGGAAAAATGTACAGTGATCCAAAAAATCTGAAGGGGGTTGATTTGAAAATATATTATATGGACGGAGAGTGTGTAAGTAGGTAGCCCGAGCACATATATTAATAATGAACATACATTGCCTAGATTTATATTGATTTGAGGATAAACTTGGAAAAGAAGTTATATATGCAGCAGGTGCACAAAACTACAGTAAACAGGTGAATAAACACAGGGATGAAAATGTGGGCCTAACAGAGGTAAACAAAGAATGTAGGAACTGAAAAATTCATAGGGAATTTTGTAGGCATGATGAACAAAAGTATGCATATCAGTTACTTAACAGAAGCAGAAAAGACAAATCCAATAAAGCCAAAATCCAGAAAAGGAGTTGAGTGAAATTGAAATGTGTAACTGAAAATGTGAATGTAAATGTTGTAATTAATTTCTTATTGTTTGTGATGCATTGGCAAGTCTCCAGAGGAAAACTTAATCCCACTGTAATATTGAAATTAACACATATTGTTATATCTTTTTAATGAGCTGGTAAAAGAAATAAGGAGGCAGAAGGCAAAAAGTCAGGACTATTCACTTCAAATTCCCTGAGGAATGTGAAGAGTCATGTGATTAAATCTATATATAATATCACATTGATATGAACAAAGAGATTAGAGAGTGAGTGAAGAGAATGCAGAAATGAAGCAGTGAAGAAGAGAAGAAAGAGGAGCTGAGCAGAGAAGAAGGAGGAGCTGAGCAGAGAAGAAGGAGAAGCTGATAGAGAATCTGAAAAGATGCAGAGATGACACAAGGTAGATATGAGAATAGATGAGCAACAGAGCAGAACAAAACTGAGCTGATATCCAAGGTAAATCAGCAAGTGTTTCTCTTTTGAAAGAGTAAGGAAGTTGGAGCTTCCCTATCAAGTTGTAGCTTGATAGATGTCAGTTGTAGCTGACTGAGGTTGGAGCCTCCTGTAGGTTGGTGCCTGCAGAAAATAGATGGGAGTTGGTGCTTCCACATCAAGTTGTAGCTTGATGAAATTCCAGTTGTAGCTGACTGAGGTTGGAGCCTCCTATAGGTTGGTGCACCACGGAGAAAATCAGTGGTGAGAGGGAGTTGGAGCTTGCCTTTGCATCTAGCATATGTGTAGATGTATTGGTTTCTCCTTTATGGGTTTCTACTTATATCTGGTGTCTACGCTGCATGATGTTCTTGTGTTAGTATAGTTTATTTAATGCAGCAGTACTTACTGCTGTCATAATACAAAGTCTCTTTATTTCATTATACTATATTAATGCTTGTTGCTCACATTCTAAGATTACTCACATATTAAGTTGAACATGAAATGAAGGTGTAAACAAGTGTTAATGAAAAAGTTTTAAAAATCCATGAATGTGTTAAACTGATTCACCCCCCCCCCCTCTCAGTTTAACTAAGGGTTCAACAATTGGTATCAGAACTGGTTCCTTTGGTGTAAGCTTAATAGCTTGAAGGAGATCTCTTTAAGTCATTGACTATCAAAATGCACCTGTGTTAAATACAACAAACTTTCCTGAATGGAGAGATAAGGTTAAGACAGGATTATTGGCTTATGAACCTGAGGTATGGAAGCTTGTATGTGATGGTTACTGCACAGACTCCCCCACGGTGAAAGAACAACAGAGGAATGCCAAGGAAAAATGTGTGATATATAATAGTCTTCATAACAAGGACCTTGAGTTGATAATGGATTTAACCTCTGCAAAAGAAATCTGGGATAGATTGCACTTCATGCATGGAGTAAACACTAAGGACTACACTGACAAGAAGGATAAGAGAATTAAGAAGAAGAAAAATTCATGTCAACAGGAAAATATTCAATCAAATGAAGTACCTGCTAGTGTGAATGGAGATAAGAACCATGAAAAAATTACAGCTAAAGAAAGAGCCAAGCTTGACACTGCTTTGACTGAAATAGAAAAATAGAAAAATGAAAATAAAGACCTTAAGGTAGTGGTGCAAATATGTGATGAGAGAGAATATGAAGATAGGAAAGAAATTAGTGACCTGAATACACAACTTGAAGAGGCAAAGAAAGTAGAAGACACTCTGCTGCAACAAATGAGAGAGAAAAGTCAGGAATGTGAAAGATTGGAAGAAGAAGTAGTGAGCCTAAGAAAGAATTTAGAGAAAGCCCAAAGAGAACTATTCATGAAGACACCTATAATGAAAAGCACTGGACAATTGGACAAGATGATAAATGCTCAAATATCTCCTCTCATAAAGGTAGGCTTAGGACATGTAGGAGAAACTAGTAAGTCCCAGATAGAAGATAATAGGAAAATCATTTTTGTAAAAGCTGTAAAGAACAGTGAAACAACTCAGCAAATTCCTACAGAAGCAGAAACCAGCAGGAACATGAGTTTTAGAGAAACAAATAGAATCAAGCAGCAACATGAAAAGACAGAGAATGAGAGGATGAAACAGTCAGCTGAAAAAGACCCATACACTTATGAGGGTGAATTGAATAAATTTGGAAGAAGTCAAAGAAGATTCCTTCCACCTATGAGAAGTATCACTTGTTTTTCCCGCCACAGACCAGGACATACTGAAACATATTGTAAGACAAAGCAAACCCAGTCCAACCAGCAAAGGATGCAGCAAAAGAGAAGAACCCCTCAAGCAAGAAAATGGAAAGGACAATCTTCCACCAGGTACAAAAATCATTTCTTTGGCTACTTTTATGCATGCAATAATTTTGGACATAAATCTGTTGAATGTAAAATGTATTCAAGAAGGGGAACAAATTATTATACATCAGCTCAAATGTACTTTGACAAAATAAGATGTTATGTATGCCTCAAGCTTGGCCACAAAGCAAAGGACTGTAAACTGCCATATATATTAAAGAACTATAGACATATGATGGAATCAAAAGGAAGAGCAGTCATTATGTGTTGATATGGTTTATTTAATCTGCTTAATACTTACTGCTGTCATATTAAGTCTGTTGTTACATTATATTATATTAATGCTTGTTGCTCACATTCTAAGATTACCCACATATTAAGTTGAACATGAAATGAAGGTGTAAATAAGTTTTCATGAAAAAGTTTTAAAAGTCCATGTATGTGTTAAACTGATTCACCCCCCCCCCCCCCTCTCAGTTTAACTAAGGGTTCAACAGGATACAATATATTTAGGGCCTAATTCAAAGGTTTGAATATGGAAGAAGATGGCGATATTGCTTCATATTTTCTTTGAGTGGAAAATATTATTTCATTGCAGGTCTTGGTGAAGAAGTCAAGGATGGCGTTTCTGTTTAAAAAATATTCAGACATCTTCCATCAAGATTCAATACAAAAGTATCAAACCTTGAAGGTCTTAAGGCTGTAGACAAAATGACTCTTGATGTAATTCATGGAACACTCTCAGGATATGAGCCAAGGGTAAAGGAGGGAAAATCAAGAATTAAGGAAGTAGCATTCCATGCAGGCAAATAAGAGAAAACACATGATAATCAAGCAAGCCCCACTTTTGAAGAAGAAGAAGAAGCCAAGTTTGTTAGAAAGCTTAAAAGAGGAACTGGAAAGTTCAAAGGTAATGTTCCTTTCAAATGTTTTGAGTGTGGAATAATAGGACATTATGCTTCTAAATGTTCTTATGAAAAAATGAATGATAGTGATTCCAAATCAAGATATAAATCTAAGTAGAAAAATAAGAAGCAATCTAATAAGAAGAAGAATTTATACTCAAAAAAAGAAAGTTATTATGAATGAAATGAAAGTGTGACCAATGATGAAAGAGGTGAAATATTGTTCACCGTTGAAATAGAAGAACACAAAACATAAATCAATTATGAAGAAGAACTTAGAATTGCACTAGAGGAAATAAAAACGGTTAGAAGGAGGGAAGGTCAACTAATGCAACAACTTCAAGACAAATATCTAAATGAATATACCATTGTTGCTCTCATAGTTGAACTAGAGGGAACCAAAAGATAAAGGATTTTTTGTCAGAACAACTGAATGAGAAGGAAAAAATTTATGGAATATTAGAATTTTATACGTTTGTAAGAATAATTGGAGAAAGTCAAACACAACTTAAATATTCATAAAGGGATGGAATATATAGATCACAGTCTAAACATGCAAAGATATCCTGTCATTAAAACGGGTCTTGGTTATCATGAAAGTTATGAGACATCCAAGAATAAAGGTCTTCCAAGAACAGATCATCCAAATAAGTTAGATCAAACATTTGTCACATCTAACAACAACTCATTTTAATACCCTAAGTAATTTTGAATACACCCAAGCATCTTCATTTCAATGATCCTTAAAATGATGCTAGGAATCAACAAGGTAAATATATCTCACAAAAGGAAATGAAATAGATGAAATAATGGAACCCACCATGTCAGAAAATCATCACAAAGGATCCACAAGAAATAATGGAGCAGGAGGTATAAATCAACAAAAGGATGATGCTATTCCAAGGGAAAAATTCAGAAGATCAAGATCACCATATACCTCCAGGTATCAAAATCAGTTCTTTGTTTATTGCTTTTCATGTACAAAATTTGGCCACAAAGCACAAGATTGCAGACCTAATGAAATGATTAGGTTTAGATATGATTAGATACTGAAATTGAGGCAAATTGTGTTAGTCAAGGTTGTCATTGATGTCAATATGGCATTAGCTAAGATGGAAAATATTCTTGTGATGTCAATGAGCCTCATGCAATCCCTAGGTGCTAAGGATGCCATTAATGAAGATGCTATGGTTGCTATAACCTTATGAAGATGTCAAGCTATTAATGGTGCTCATAGTGACTCTTGATGACAAATCTCTCCTTGTGATGACTTAGCTCGTACTCTAACAAATTTATGCATGCTGCATATGGTTAATGACATATCACTGCACTATCTTGATGACATGGTGACATTGATGGCACACATGATGAAATATATGGTGATGACATGGACAATGAAATAATTGGAGATCACTTGATTACATATGATGATTAAAGACATAACAAGTAGAGACCTCACATTAATTCCCTAATGACCTCATTTTGTCCCAAACACTCCTCATTCTGTCCCAAATATTTTCTGCACTAAATTTAAGGACAGTCACAAAGAAAAATATTTTTTACAATCTTAGAGGCATCCTTTCAGCATGGGACCTAGACCATTTGAAAGAGGATTTTTTACTCTTTCTAACGAGCTCTTACTTTCCCCGAAACTCCAAATAGTTTGGGAGATATTGATTTTTTAAGTTAAGGAAATTAACTTTAACATTGAGCCGACCTATGCTCAAGGACACAAGTTGGCCTCCAAAAAGTGACATGCCTTTTCGGTTTAGCTTTCAAAGACCACTATATATACAACGTTAGACACTTCATTCTTAGCATCAAGTTTGGTTAAAAAAACACAAAATTCGGTGAAGATTTCAGAGTGAAGGAAAAACACAGCAAGGAGGCCAAGGGATATCTCTGTTTTGGGCATATTTCTTTGTGGAAATTTCGGACCTATGTTTTGGAGGCTTCAGAATTGAGGAATAGTGCTGAGCATTTGCGTTTTGGATGTGTTGAACATAACCTTAGTTTAGGGAAGTTTTGGGCCATGTAAAGTCTGTAATAACAGTCTAGAAGGAGGCCAAGTACAAGGTTAAAAGGGAAGAAGGATGGTGCAAACGTTGAAAGAGTTTTAAGGCTGAGTTGAGGGTCGTTACAGTGGCACAACAAGCCCTAACTAGTGAGCTGCGAAAATCAGAATTTAAGGCATAAAACAGAGCTACAACTCAGTCCAGTGCTAGGAAGATTTTAGACAAGCCTCAGACTAGAAGTTTGGATTGCTGCCCTTATTGGAAGCTCGTAATAGTGACATAACTTACCACAGAACTCATATTTTAAGGGTCAACAATGGATTTTCAGTTGACTGTGATAATGTAACAGGATTGTTGATTTATATACCAACTTGGACCAATGAACATTGCTGTGGAAGAGGCCTAGTTTAGGCTCAGATTTGCTCAGTTTTGTAGACAATACCTCAAACCTGTGATTGCATAAAAGCCTAGAAATTTACCTTGTGTGAAGGTATAGTGACTTAGAACTTGTGTGAAGTATCATTTCTCATGGGTAGATTGAATTTTGGGTCTGAGTTTATTGACTTGTGATAGTCCGGTGACTGTGGAGTTACTTTGGAAACATTCAGGACCATTCCTTGATAGAATTTTGGAGAGATATCTTACTTGGGCAAGGGTTATTGAATATACCCTTGAATTCTTGGGACAACAGGTTGAAGACTTGAAGATTATACTTGGATCAATTAAATACATTGTGCATTTCTTGATTGGGCTTTGGGCTTGAAGCACTCTTGAAGGAACGTTGTTTTGAAGATTTGTTTGGAGCACTTTGACTACATCTTGGAGCATCTTGTGAAGACACTTTGAAACTGAAATTAGAGATATTGTTATCATGATGCATCGTTGATGACAAAATGAGATAACTTGGAGAAATTGTTCGGGTATGATGAAGAGTAGTGGAGACACCTTCATACGGAGAAAAGGTTATCATTGATGACGTGATGTGTAGAATATAGTGAAGAGTAAGCTGAAGATTGTCAGGTCTTGTTGAAGAAGACATTGGGAGCCGTGAAGTATAACCAAATATATCTTGACGAAATGAAGCAGGAGGTTGGAGCCTCATAGAGACAAGTTTCGTGCCTTGGAAGATAAGGTTGGCGCCCTAGAGGATTGGAGTCCTCAAGAAACCAGGTCGGAGCCTGTACTAGAGATAGGGTCGGAGCCCTAGAGGTTGGTGCCTCAAATTGACAAGGTTGGAGCCTTGGAAAGACCAAGTCGGTGCTTGCACAATACAGGTTGGAGCCTGGAAGATTGGAGTCTTCATCTAGGGTTGGAGCCCTATATCATTATTGCACTTTACTTATTGTAAAGAAGAAATTAATAAAAGTATCTATTCCATCATTGTTCATTTTTCGTTCTAAATATAATTGATCTAACTGGTAAAATTAACAATTGAAAATAAATACTGATTCACCCCCCTCTCAGTATTTCCAACAATTGGTATCAGAGCCAGTACCTTCAGTCAAAGCCTAACAACTTGAAGGTTGATCATTAGAACACAAATGGCAAAGCCAAGGAAGAAATTCTCCAATCCTCCTAAGGATGTGTCTTCCTCAACCATCAAAATTGAAGTCAATCAATTTGCGAAGGCTCCATTGTTCAATGGAAATTTTGATATATGGGAGGCAAGAATGAGGAATTTTTTGAAGACTCAAGGAATTGAAGTTTGGAAATTAGTGATTACTAATGACACGATGGATGAAGAATCCAAGGAGTACAATACAAGAACAATGAAGGAAATTTTGAATGGGTTACCAAATTCTGTGAAGGCCAATATTGAAAAATGTTCGTCAGCAAAAGTCATATGGGACAAACTTCATGATCTTAACTCAAAAGGAGCATTGACAATGATCTCTAGTCAAGAAGATGATGGAAAACAAGAAAGAAGTCCAAAATCAATCAAGGAAGCTGAAGATAAGAGATATGACAACAAGGCTAAAGAAGATCTAGAATATGAAGAGAATAAAGAAGACTTTGAAGAAGATCTCCTGAATAAACTTATGGCTTCCATGGAAGAGATTAACAGTTTGAAAAAGGAAAATGAGGAACTTAAGAAGAAAGCACAAGATGGTAACCGAGACAAGACAAGGAAGGAAGTTGACTTTGTCAAGCTTCAAGTACAAGAAAGAGATGAGGAGCTTGCCAAAATTAAAGAGGAATTTCATCAAAACAAAAGAAAGCATCATGAAGAAGTCATATCTATGACAATTCAATTGGATAAGGCAAAGAAAAGGGAAGAAACTTTTTCAAGCCACCTTGAACAAAGACTTAAGAGCTTGAAAAATCTTGAAGCAGAGATTGGTCAATACAAGGAAGAAGTCTATTCTCTTAGATCTCAACTAGAAGAAGCAAGGAAACAAGCACAAGGAGTCGAGAAGGTGATGGAAACTTTGGCATTCACAGAAGGACAAGTTGATGAAGCAGAAAAGGAGAGAAATACCATGAGATGCCAACTAGAAGAAACATATGAAGAAATTTTCAAACTAAAATTAGACATAAATATTCTCAAGGCCCAATCATGTGAAGCAACCAAGATGAAGGAAGAAATGTAGATCGATCTATCAAATAAGGAAGAAGAATGCAAGAAAATGAAAGAAAAAATTGATATCCTTAAAAAGGAAGTTGATCATCTGAACAAAATCCTAAAGAGTTCCCAAACCCTATATGAGATCTTGAGTCATCAAAGATCTCCTCTTGATAAATCAGGTCTTGGTTATGTAGGTGAATCTTCAAACAAGAATGATGTAATCCCTAATCCTTCAAACAACAAGGATGTGAGGAAGCCAGGAAGAAATGATACTCCCAGTTCCAACAAAGGCAAAATTCAAGACAACAATGGAAGAAATCCTACTCCAAGGAGACTTGTAGATGATGTCAAGAATACAAAAGGAAATGAATATCATAAAATAATCCCAAGGCAAAAGGACTTTAGAAGTACTTCAAGGAACTCTTCATCTCCCAGGTACCAAGGTATATTTCTTGGATATTGCTATTCTTGTACAAACTTTGGGCACATGCAAAAATATTGTAGGGCTTATCACAAAGACAAATACAATGGTCCCCGTCAATCTCCTAGAAGAAATTTTGCAAGAAGAAGTCTTGTTTTCTTATTCATGAACAAGGTAGAGTGCTTCAATTGCCATAACATTGGACAGATGGCACATGATTGTAGCTTGAATTGGGCCCCTGCACAAGCTAGAACCATGCCAGAGAAGAAGTTACACAATTATGGAGAAGGAAGCAAGTTGAATTCTGAAGTCTCTTGAACACTTCAACCAACAACACATGCTTTTGACTAGATGAAGTCATCCTTGATATTTCGAGTATTTGATGGTGAAACCCTGCCAAAAAGAGACCATGCATATAATTAAGGGGAGTTTGTGATTCTTGAGTATTCTTACAAAACGTGATCTGTGATTGATCCCTATGAAATCTTTGATGAGTCACCCATACACATTCATCCTTCTCGATAGATCATCTCACAGGAGCAGCTCCATTGAAGAACATGATTCCAATATTGACATCTTCCACCCTATCACAAGGCAACAATCTTTCTTGAAGCTAGAGGAGGTTATGCAGGCAAGGGGAGTTGGTTCTTCACTTGAATAAATGCAAACATATCATGGAACACATTGCTAGAAATAAAGATCACCATGACAGGGGGAGTAATGTAGCTATGAAGAACTACTATTCATGAAGAAAAGAAGCAGCTTGTTAGGGGGAGTACTCGGGCACCCTATTTGCCATTGATGTCAAAGGGGGAGATAATTTTGAAAGGGAAAGAATATTGCCATCAGTGACAAAGGGGGAGATTGTTAGTCAAGGTTGTCATTGATGTCAATATGGCATTAGCTGAGATGGAAAATATTATTGTGATGTCAATGAGCCTCATGCAATCCCTAGGTGCTAAGGATGCCATTACTGAAGATGCTAAGGTTTCTCTAACCTTATGAAGATTTCAAGCTATTAATGATGCTTATAGTTACTCTTGATGAAGAATCTCTCCTTGTGATGACCTAGCCCGTACTCTAACAAATTGATGCATGCTGCATATGGTTAATGACATATCAATGCACTATCTTGATGACATGGTGACATTGATGGCACAAATGATGAAATATATGGTGATGACATGGACAATGAAATAATTGGAGATCACTTGATGAAATATGATGATTACAGACATAACAAGTGGAGACCTCACATTAATTACCTAATGACCTCATTCTGTCCTAAACACTCCTCATTTTGTCCCAAATATTTTCTGCATTAAATTTAAGGACAGTCACAAAGAAAAATAAATTTTGCAATCTTAGAGGCATCCTTTCAGCATGGGACCTATACCATCTAAAAGAGGATTTTTTACTCTTTCTTACGAGCCCTTACTTGCCCCGAAACTCCAAATAGTTTGGGAGATATTGATTTTTTAAGTTAAGGAAATTAACTCTAACATTGAGCTGACCTATGCTCAAGGACACAAGTCGGCCTCCAAAAAGTGACGTGCCTTTTTGGTTTAGCTTGCAAAGACCACTAAATATACAACGTTAGACACTTTGTTCTTGGCATCAATTTTGGTGAAAAAAACATAGAATTCGGTGAAGATTTCAGAGTGAAGGAAAAACGCAGCAAGGAGGCCAAGGAATATCTCTGTTTTGGGCATATTTCTTTGTGGAAAATTTGGACCTGTGTTTTGGAGGCTTCAGAATTGAGGAATAGTGCTAAGCATCTGCGTTTTGGATGTGTTGAACATAACCTTTTTTTGGGGTAGTTTTAGGCCATGTAAATTCTGTAATAACAGTCTAGAAGGAGGCCAAGTACAAGGTTAAAAGGGAAGAAGGATGGTGCAAACGTTGAAAGAGTTTTAAGGCTAAGTTGAGGGTTTTTACAGTGGCACAGGAAGCCCTAACCAGTGAGCTGAGAAACTCATAATTTAAGTCATAAAACAGAGCTATAGCTCAGTCCAGTTCTAGGAAGATTTCAGACAAGCCTCAGACTAGAAGCTCGGATTTCCGCCCTTATTGGATGCTTGGAATAGTGACATAACTTACCACAGAACTCAGATTTGAAGGGTTAACAATGGACTGTCATTTGAGTGTGATAATGTAATATTATTTCTGATTTATATACCAACTCGGACCTGTGAACATTGCTGTGGAAGAGGCCTAGTTTAGGCTCATATTTGCTCAGTTTTGTCGACAATACCTCAAACCTGTGATTGCATAAAAGATCAGACAGTTACCTTGTGGTGATTTCACCTTGTGTGAAGGTGAAGTGACTTAGAACTTGTGTGAAGTATCATTTCTCATGGGCATATTGAATCTTGGGTCTGATTTTATTGACCTGTGATAGTCCAGTGACTGTGGAGATACTTTGGAAACATTCAAGACCATTCCTTGAAAGAATTTTGGAGAGATATCTTACTTGGGCAAGGTTTATTGAAGATACCCTTGAAGATTTCTTGGGACAGTAGATTGAATACTTGAATATTATACTTGGATCAATTAAATACATTGTGCATTTCTTGATTGGGCTTTGGGCTTGAAGCACTCTTGAAGGAACGTTTTTTTGAAGATTTGTTTGGAGCACTTTGAAGACATCTTGGAGCATCTTGTGAAGACACTTTGAAACTGAACTTGGAGATATTGTTATCATGATGCATCGTTGATAAGATCATGAGGTAACTTGGAGAAATTGTTTTGGTACGATGAAGAGCAGTCAAGACACCTTCATACGAAGAAAATTTTGTCATTGATGACATGATGTGTAGACTACAGTGAAGAGTAAGATGAAGATTGTCAGGGCTCGTTGAAGAAGAAATTGGGAGCCGTGAAGTATAACAAAAAATATCTTGACGAAATGAAGCAGGAGGTTGGAGCCTCATAAAGACAAGGTCAGTGCCTTGGAAGATAGGGTTGGCGCCCTAGAGGATTGGAGTCCTCAAGAAACTAGGTAGGAGCCTCTACTAGAGATCGGGTTGGAGCCCTAGAGGTTGGTGCCTCAAATTGACAAGGTTGGAGCCTTGGAAAGACCAAGTTGGTGCTTGGCATAATACAGGTTGGAGCCTGGAAGATTGGAGTCTTCATCTAGGGTTGGAGCCCTATATCATTATTTCACTTTACTTATTGTAAAGAAGAAATTAATAAAAGTATCTATTCCATCATTGTTCATTTTGTGTTCTAAATATAATTGATCTAACTGGTAAAATTAACAATTGAAATGAAACACTGATTCACCTCCCTCTCAGTATTTCCAACATATGGACCAAATTAGAAAAAAAAATTAGTCATTTTCATTAGTGTTGAAGCCCAATATTGTGTGTTACATATGTCAAGTGAAGGACACACTACACATGACTATAGACTCAATTTGAGATGGCACAAGAGAGACAAACTTATTATTAATACAAGAATTAACTCTGTAATATGGAGGATGAGATAGGAAGAAAAAAATTTAGATTTGATACTGCAGATATAATCCTTTAGTGGAGGCTTCTTCATGATCACATCTCATTGAATAAAAAATTGAAGAAGCAAATTTTATGCAGGAAAAATGACCACTTTGATATGAGGGTAGCACATGAACAGTGACAAGGAGCCTATTCCATTTTCACTAGCAAGTATGACTTTTTAATGATATCCCAAATGTAAAAAAGAGTAAGGACATAAGGAAGATATATATTAGCACAATGGCGTATAGTTACAAAAAAAATTATCAGGTCCACACGATAGGTGAGGCATAATTGGAGAACAACAAAGGGACATATGGTTTCAAGGGGATATTTTTTTAGTCCCACAAGAAAGTACATGAACAATTGAAGAAGCATTGGTAGCATGATCTAAGGGGAAGACTCTATCATATCCATAAGAAAGTTCATGGAAAATTGATGAGTATTGGTAGGAACTTAAAGAAGCAGGAAGCTCCAATTTGTATGCCATAGTACCAATATTTTGCAATACCTTGTAAGGACCATAGTACTTTTGCGATAATTTATTATCCTTCTTAGCTTGCTTGAGGGACATTTGTTTGTATGGTTGTAGCCATAAAAATACCCAGTCTCCTACATCAAAACTTCTCTCGTTGCGATGTTGATCTGCTTGTTGTTTCATTCGATTTTGTGCCAAAATTCAAGTTATCTCATGAGCGGGAGAACTTATTGATTCCCGATGTGATATTCAATCGCTTGAACCTTGAATTTTCTCTTAAAGATGATGTGATGATGGCGTACTATCCATAAAGTGCCATAAATGGGGTCATTTTTGTTGCAGTATGGAAGGAAGTGTTATACCACCATTCAGTGAGAGGTAACCACTTGGCCCATTGTGTTTGTTTATTAGATACAAAACAACAAAGATATCCTTCCAAACATTTATTGACTATCTCAGTTCACCACCGGATTGAGGATGATAAGATGAGCGATGAGCTAATTGAGTACCCAAACAAGAAAATAACTCCGTCCAAAAATTTCGAGTAAAAATGGGATCTCTGTTGCTCACAATAATATTTGGGTTTCCATGTAGTTTTTTAATTGTGTCCATAAATGTAGTAGCAATTGTACTTGCTTTAAATGGATGAGATAATGACCAAAAGTGTGCATACTTGGTAACTCTATCAACTACCACCATGATGACACTTTTTCCTTTCGACTTAGGTAAACCTGTGATAAAATCCATTGAAATATCCTCCTAATGTTAACTTGGAATGGATAAAGGTTGTAGAAGACCCGGGGTCTTAATTGTCTCAACTTTATTCTACTGGAAAATCAAACATTCCGCCACAAACTTTTGAATATCAAATTTAAGGCCATCCAAAAAATTCTTTCTTCAACCTGTGGTAAGTTTTTAAAAATCCCGGGTGTCCTCCTAAAGGAGAAGTGTGCAATTCCAAAAGAATCTTTTGTTTTAGTTGGGAATTCTTACAAGATATAAGCGATATTTGTACCATAAGGAATCATTTTTCCAACTAAATGCATCAGATGTACTAGGATCTTGCTGCAACTTTTGAATAAGTGTCCACACTTCTTCATCCTTCTTCCATTCATCTCTTGCTTCGGTTATCCAATCTGGTTGGATAATAGAAATGGCACAAAGCAATGCTTCCACCTCTTCATTCTTTCTTGAGAGCGCATTTGCAACAACATTTGGCTTCCCATTTTTGTAGATTATTTCAAAGTCATAACCCAACACCTTTGTGACCCATTTCTGCTGCTCTTCTGAAGATAGTCTTTGTTCCAAAAATTGTTTAAGACTATCATGATCAATTTTTACCTTGAAGTGTCTTCCCATTAGGTAATCTTGCCATTTCTTTAGTGCATGCAATATTGCTAACATTTCCTTCTCATAAATAGGTTTCTGTAAATACTTTCCTTTAATTGTACGACTTTCAAAAGTAATGGGTCTTCCTTCTTGCATTAAAACAACACCAATTCCATTTCCTAAGGCATCACATTCCACAATAAAGGTTTTTGTGAAGTCTGGCATAGCTAAGACCGGTGCTAGGCACATTGCTTCTTTAAGATGTTCAAAGGCCTTAGTTGCTTCAGGAGTCCATGAAAATTCATCTTTCTTCAATAATGTTGTTAGAGGTGTCATTATTCTCCCAATTTTAAAACTTGCAAGGACACCCCGTTAACTCGAGAAATCCTCGCAACTACTTTATGGTTGTGGGGACTTTCCATTCCTTAATGGCTTTAATTTTGTTAGGGTCTACCTTAACACCTTCGTGAGATACAGTATGACCCAGATATTCCACCTCTTGTACTCCAAAGAAACATTTGGATGTTTTTTCATATAATTGTTTCTCCCGCAATAGTTTGAGCACCTTGTCAACATGTTGAACATGATCCTTCCAAGACCTACTATAGATTAGTATATCATCAAAAAATACTAGCACAAATTTTCTAAGGAAGGTTTTGAAAATGGAATTCATCAACCCTTGAAATGTAGAAGGTGCATTGGTAAGGCCAAAAGGCATGATCAAAAATTCATAATGACCCTCATGAGTTCAAAATACTGTTTTCGGAATATCTTCAGCCTTCATTCTAATTTGATGATATCCTGAATGAAGATCCAGCTTGGTAAAATAAATTGCTCCATGTAATTCATCCATTAATTCATCAATCACAGGAATGGGAAATTTATCTTTAATGGTGAGCTTATTGAGCTCCCTATAATCCAGACACATGCACCATGATCCATCCTTCTTGTGTACCAATACTACAAGAGGAGAGAAAGAACTTTGAATAGGTTGAATTATACCCGCCTCTAACATTTCTGCAATCATACGTTCAATTCCGCTCTTTTGGACATAAGGATATCTATAAGGCCCGATGTTTGGAGGAACACTTCCTGGAATCAAATGAATAGCATGATCATTATCACGAATAGGTGGGAGTCCTTTGGGAGTTTCAAACACCTTGGAATGATTGTCCAAGACTTGTTGGAGATATGCAGAAATAGATGATTTTGATGTTGGAACTTATAGTGAGCATAATTGTGAAATTAAGCCTCGTTGTTCTTTATTTAGAAGCTTTGTGATGAAATTAGAGCTTATTATCTTTCCTAGCTTCCTTGCAATACCCAGTAATTCGACTTCCTTTCCTTTTGAAAAAATTTTCAAGAAAAGCTCTTGAAAATTAATAGCTACTGTCCCCAAAGATTGTAACCATTGTACTCTTAGTACAACATCAACACCTCCCATAGGAATGGAAAGCATTGGAATATTCAATACATATTCCCAAATGGTTAGCTTGAGATTATGGCATTTTCCAGAACAATTTATAGTTCCTCCATTTACAACCATCACTTGACATTCTGGTGCTGGGTATTGGAAACAATTATATTCCTTGGCTACCTTACAATGAATAAAATTATGGTACCACCTGAATCAATCAACACTATTACCTTTTTCTTCTTGATATGTCCTTCTATCTTGAGAGTTTGAGGAGTGGTAATTTCTGCCAATGCATTATATGATATGGTTAGACTCATTTCTTCCTCTTCTAGGGATGGTTCCTGGTGTATATCATATTCTTGTTCATTTTATTCGTCCTCTTCACAATCTATGTAAAATAATTTGTTCTCAGCACACTTATGACCTTTTAGTGTATTTGCTATCAAAACTGTAGCAAAGCCCTTTTTCTCTTTTTCTTCCACTTGTGGTTTCAACCTTGTAGGTTGTGGAAGTCTAATAGTAGCAACACTTCCATCCTTATATATGTGAGTGGTAGGCTTCCTTGTCGCCATAATTTTATATTCAATTTTTCTTGCCAACCTCAATTCCTTTTCCAATGAGTTAGCTTCCCAAATGAGAACTTCATATTGTATGTTATCCTTTAAAATCCCTATGAAGACATCAATCCTCTGTTCCTATGGAATATCATTTACCCTTATATTCAAATTTTGGAAGTCCTCAATGTGCTCCCCCATTGAACCATTTTGTTTGAGATTTAGCAATTGGCTAAAGAAGGTTTTTATTTTTGTATCCTCATAATGTGATATCATTTCCTCCATAAAAAATGACCAAGTGTCAATTTTTTTATGGGAGAAAAGCCATTGATACCATACAAATGTATTTTGTTCTAATTGTGAAGTTGCAATGCGTACCTTTTGTGTGTTTTGCACATTATGGAGATCAAAATATTGCTCCATCTGTAGTATCCATGTTACAGGATCCTTTCCATCCAACTTCCTCATATCCATTTTTGGAATATGGTGGTTCTTCCACCAACATTAGATTTTATGAAATCACAATTAACATTTATTTTGTTCTCATCATGAGTTTCCTCTACTATCTTTTCACCATTAGGAAAAATTTCTTGTATCAACTTTGTCAAACCTTCCATGTCTGCTTTTATATCATTCTTCATGTTTTCTATTTTTTCATCGATCTTAGCTTCTTGCATGTCATCCATCTTAGATTCCATGCCAGCTTCAATGCCATCTATGTTAGATTCCACGCCTTTCTTCAAACAATCCATATTAGTTTCCACACCTTTCTTCAAAACTTCCATGTCATTTTTTGTTGCTCTTTGTGAGATCGAAATTTGTTGCACTTGCTCTTGTAATCTTGATATGTCATGTTGCCATTCTTCGTCTTCATGAGTCATAGTAGAGCCTTCGAAAGGCTTACTGGGTGCTGAATTCTTTTTAGTGGCCATTTTAGAAACCAATACTGTATCTATTCTACAATATGCCCTTGGAATCAATTCAACTTGATTCTTCAAACAAGATTTATGAAATTTGGGAAAAAAAATACACACCTTTTACTTGCTTTTGCAGAGCTCTATATTGAAATTTAATTATCTCTATAATTGCAGATCCTCAAAATATGAAATTTGGTCCTGTAGTAGTCCTCTGAAGCTTCTTTCAAATGCCACCAATCTGACTTGATTTGGATTCTTCAAGACAAAGTTATGTCCAATGTCCCACAATGACCTAAATATGGACTGGTTCAGTAGAGCGAACTTGTACGACTTGCCACATGTCATTTTTTGCTCCTTTGGCTCTAAAATTTATAGATAGGAAACTAAAGTCCGTGTACTTCCAGTCACTTTTTACAAAATTCCAATCCGATGCTCAGAGAGAGAGTTATGAAGATTTTCCCACGATCACCTCTTTGAGATGAAATTAGGGAGCCTGAAAAAGACCTAACTTCTACAGATCATATCTCCGCAAATATTACGAGCCAAGCTCTGAAATTTTGTGAAGATGTTCCTCAGGATATCGGCTTCGCGCTCTAAAACTTTCACCTTTTTAACCTTCGCAGAAAAAACGTTATAGCGAAAATTCTGCGATGACATGTTTAAGTGAAATTTAGGAGCATGCAAAAATCCCCACCTTCCATAGATCATATCTCCAAAATATTGTGAACGAAGCTCTGAAATTTTGCGATGATGTTTCTCAAGATTTCGGATTTGCACCCTAAAAATTTAAGCTTCTGAACCTTCGTAGAAAAAAATTTATAGCGAAAATTCCATGATGACCTGTTTAGAGCAGCGAAACCCTAGAATCCAAAGCTCTAATACCAAATGTTGTGAAACCAGCTCCAAAAATAGAAGAAAAGAGATATCAACACCTTAGAAATAAGCCACTTCGAGGGGGAAACCTCTAACACATTACATAAATGAACAATTCTTGGATGATTCAAATTACAAAACCTCCTTTCTATATATAGGAGTCCATGGGGCCACAATGTAATCCTAGTGGGGCTACAATGTAATCCTAGCCAACCTAAAAATAATAATTTAAGGGCATAATAATAACAATATGGGGGTTACAGGGGTACATTAATAACAATAAGGGGGTTGCACTAACAACAATAAGGGACTATACTAGTAATATAGGGACCTAACAATCCATAATAAAGCTCATGGAAAATTAATGAGTATTGGTAGGAACTTAAAGATAAAGGAAGCATGGTATTAGGAGGATATTTTGCTAGGTCCACAAGAATGTATAAGAACAATTATGGAAGTTTTGGTAGCATGATCTCGAGGGGAGATTCCATTAGATGTACAGGGAGGTTTAGAATAAATTAGAGAATGAATACATTGACATACATGGCATGAATTTATAGAAAAATAAAGATGATCACATGGAGACTCCACTTATCATAGGATCAGTCTATGCACATTTATGGAAGCGTCGGTAGAAAACCATGTCACTTTTCCATTGATTTCAAAGGGGAAGAGAATGAAAACATTGATGCAGAATTTGATAGAATTTGAACAAGAGACACTAACAAACATTGAGCAGGAATATCGAAGGAAAAAATGCAGACATGAGAGGAGTAGTTTTAGTTAGATAGGGGGAGTCTTTCGTATTATGTCAAGGGGAGTTTGGTGCATGTTAAGGAGAACTTGGCCTATTTCCATCAATGACCATCAATGTATAATGACATTTCCATCAATGATAAAGGGGGAGATTGTTACACATTGTGTTGTCATTATGAAAACAAGTCTCATTGATGTCAAAGGGGTTTCCTAAGGAAGCGATAGTATCATTTATGAGTCAAAGTAAGTGGCATGATAGTTAGATATCTTACATACCCTCATCATATGAAGTAAAAATAAGTGTAAATTTTATTGACTTTTTTCACGAGGTTATGATGCTCTAATTAGTTTATAAATAACATGATTGGATATACCTCATTAAGACCTTTCTAATGGTATATCACACTATGAAAAACTCCTCCAAAATGAGAAGTTATGGCCATTTGAAAATTAGATTTAGTTAAGGGCCTAAACTATAGAAAAAAACCATCTAACACCAAATCATTAAATAATGCCCATCTTCTGGGAAAATCCATGTTTTAGTGGTTAAGTCAATGGTAGATTATCTGAACTTGCATAAACTTTAATATGTTAAAGGTCGAGCATCCTTCTCAGATAAGACGAATACAATGTTTGGTTGAATAATTTGAAAGGAATATGGAAAAATAACTTGCACGAAGTTTAACCGAAGTCACTAGCCTTTCTTGTAGTGACATGTGGAAGCTAGTGGTTGGATAACTCAAAAGTGATGCTTCCCCTTGTACAACAAGCTACAACATTGCAAAATTCAGTTGGATGAGGTGACATCAACATGATGATGTGAAACCTCCAAGGATTGCCATGTGACAGGTCCAAATGATGGTTTTCAGTTCATCAAACAAACAAAAATGTGTGAAAAATAACACCTGTCATGGGACGCCATGTGATATGATGACATCATGCTAATGTAATCATGTCAGTGGCCATGGAACCCATGGAAATTTTGGGAATTTAGATGAGCGGTGTTTAAATCAATTCTCTTACTTGATAACTTCTTGTGTTATACTTGTTATGCTCCTTTTTACTTAGATCTTATCTTCTTTATATTATTACATTCTTCATCAAGTCAATTATCAAATGTACAAGAGAGATAAGTATTTAGGCCAGAAATCCAGGGCCACAACCTCTCCCTCTCGCAGAGGAAAACCTGAAAGTAATTCTCCTTATATATATTCAATTGACGAGTACCATAACCATGAAAAAAACCCTTGACACTGTTGGAATCACGATTTCTGTTAGACCAAAACCCGCTGGTGTTAGTCTCCGCTACAATCGCCAGAGTTAGGATCCATGAGAGGTGTTTATTCCATGCCGCTAAACACACGGGTAGCGTTGAACCCAATGTCCAACAATATCCCCCCCAATGCGAGTCAGGTGAGTTTCGAACTCGAGACCTATCGCTCTGATACCACTTGTTGGAATCACGATTTCCATTAGACCAAAACCCGCAGGAGTTAGTATCTGCTACAATCGCCAGAGTTAGCATCCATGAGAGGTGGTTATTCCATGTCTCGAAACACACAGGGAGTGTTGAACCCAATGTCCAATAGACACTAGTATGCCTCCAAGACCTTGTCATTGCTATTTCTAGGCTCCTTATGTTGACATCCTTTTCTGCATCGTACTGCATCAGCACTAAGGAAACTCAGTCCCTATTTTAGCAACCCTAATTGATGTGCTTCTCTTTGATTCTTCTATAGTTTGAGTTCAGCCTCAAACACACTCTTCCTTGGTCTTATTATTATACCCAAGATACCCTAGACCGAGATCCCTTTTCTTGCTGTAGTATCTTTGTCTTTACAATGTGTACTTCCTTCTTTCAGAGATATCCGATGTATATTAGCCCAAGACTAAGATCACTTGCACACCTTGCAACTCATCTTATCCTTGATGACTTGACTTCCTTCTATGCACTATTTTACATACTTGATTACAATCCTATCTCCTTGGCCTTCCTGAAGTGACCAAAAAGATGCAAGGTAAGTATATACTCAAAAAATAAAGAACTTTTTACTGCGCTATATTGTGGTCCTTCATCACTGAATTGCCTCCCTCTTACCCACCCAAAAATACAGTCTTCTTCACACTGCAAGCTCAGAACATGAGCGAATTTTTGATGCCCAAATGAGGCCGCAGTCCCTCATTTATATAGGGACTGTCTCCCTCTTCTAGGATGCCATGAAAATCTGATGGTGAGCCGACTTGTTCAGGGATATCTTCTAGCAACTTCTAGGTGAACTTGTTAAAGGGTATATCCATCACATTTTAGCCGACTTCAAAGAACACTTTGACATGGTATTGAGGCATACTTTTAACATCAATAACTTGTCTTTTACAAGTGTAACAACACTTCATATACATGACTCTTAATTATAAATTTATGACAATATGAAAAACCCTTAAAGACATCTTCTTCATTACACAAATTCATAATTACAAGTAATTATGAAGACCAAACCTAGTTACATTTTTCAACACTCCCTCTTAACTAGGGAGGTATTCATAATGGTATATGGTCACTCTCAATCTGAAGAATCTCATAAGGATAATTCAATTGGTAATCACATATATATAGAATCATATCAACCATCATTATCATAGTGCAAGACCTTGACTAATAGCTCCATCTCTGCACGATATAATTGAGCTATATCGCTGGCAATATCAATGAAAAATAGACACCTACATCATTGTCTCTCTTGGATCATATCCCACTCAATTTCAATCAAGATATGTCCACCAGGACTATTCTTATCTTGGATTCCCATCCCTCAAATAATATCGGTCCTTCCTCGACTACTCTTATCTTGTCTTGTAAGAGTATCAAATGCCAGATGATTACCCAATCCTCCATTCTGTCTTCCCAGGTGAAGATCAGAATGAAGTGTATATCTGTCCCTCTCAACTAGGGAGGATATATTCCACAATGGAATGTGATCATTCCTATACAAGAAATGTACCTAAGATCCCTCGGGATTAGGAATTTCCAATTTTATCCTAAGTAAGAAACTTATTACCAGTTTCCCTCTTAATTAGGGACCTACATTAGCAATGATGAAAACACCCAACTTCTCATGAAGAAATCCTTTCTTAGATGTCATGAATTTATTTGTTGTTGAAGAGTCTTAAACTTTGGGATCTCTTCATAGGGCATAGATCATCCATAACTTTCAAGAGCCATGTATTTATTCTGTCAGAAAGTGATCAATCTTCTTATATGGTCTAGCTTCATGTCATGCTACTTTCCTTCGAACCATATTTCTTCCAAGGATATTTCATCCTTCCATATGGTTTGTCAACCTATGGAAGACATATACTTCCATTTGGAATCCTTGCATAAGCTCATAATATATTGTTTAATTATTATGAACCTCTATTTTTTTTTTTTTACCTTAGTGATGATATTTTGCCATGACATATTCTTGTAGGCATTGGAATCCTTTGTTACAGAATGAAAAATATCCTAAAGATATTTATTATCAAGGGTATCCATATTTCCCAAACTTCCATCAGAGTCTGCATATCTTCCCAGGATATTTTATAGTCAAGTCTTCTTAGCTTCCTTGGATGTTGACTATTTTGTATCATGGTTTCACTTCTCACAATATCTTCCTTTCTTTCTCCACACAATTTGATTTTTATTCCCAGGAGCCTGAGTATGAAGTTCCTTGATTGTGTATACCCACTTCATATTATATATGAGGACATATTATGTTGATTTCATCTGGTGTGGATTATGCATTTTGGCAACCTGTGCATCAGAGGACATTATGTTTTCCTTTTGTTCATACTTCTGAAGGTAGAAGTATACTACTTGCAACCATATGACTTCATATCATCCAGTGTTAGCATATATATACATGTATCTCATCCTTTTCCTTTTGAGTCATCCTGCAACAATTTTCCTTAGAATTAAAAGTTTCATTCTCTTGACCCGCTTCATCAATATTTCATCATATTCTAATCCCATAATTCTGCAAGTTAGAATTCTTGATGAAACCTTTTTATTTCTTTGTAATCAGTGAATCTAAAGAGGATTCCATTAGAAAAATGTTAGCACCTATTTCTATATTGATTAATGAATGATGAACCATGATTAAGATAGTTGTATTTATTGTTAATGTTATATACAATGAGGTTCCCAGGAGCCACTTTATCTCATATCATAGATTTTACATAAATGTTTTTCGAGACATCCTCCTATGAAAAGTACTCCTACTTTTAATGCTTCTATCATGATGCTAATTTTAAAATGATGCATATATATAATATGCAATGCATCCTAACATATTATTTTACAACCAACAGATACCTCTTAAAGAGGAATTGGATCTCAATCATAATAGACATCTTTCACTTCTTCTTTCTTAGGCTTCTTTGAATAATGTTTTTCTATTTCTCCGACAACATGGGGTTCCTCCTTTTTCCTCTTGTCCTTATTAGATCTGGGACAATCCTTTATATAGTGCCCAAGTTCATTACAACCATAGCATCATATCTTATCCATGTTTCTTCTTTACTTCTGAGGACCAAACACACCAAAATTTCCTTTCTCTCTTGACATGGCAACATAGGATTGATTTTCTTCATTTGATCCTGTATCAATTTTATATATTAATCTATTCTCTTCTATCTTACATAGAGACCATAAAACTTGGAATGGTGTTGCCTATTTCTTCCCATAGATGCTTGAAGTAAAGTTTCCCCATCCCTCTAGTAGAGCATTCAAAACCACTGTAGTCATTTCTCTACCAGACATTACTTCTCCCAATTCCTACAGTTGATATCACATTTCATAAATATTCATAAAATATGAAGTGATTCCTTCCTCTTTAGACAAGTTAAACTTGTATAGTTATTATCTCAGAGATATTAATTCTCCTGCAATACTCACCGAGAATAGCTCCACCAATTTTTTATATATTTCTTTTGAAGTTTCTAGTTTTGATATATAGGGGATGAGAGAGTCCTTTATGGATTCTATAAGAATCCGTTGGCCTCTTATGTCTCCCTTCATATATTTGGCATGAGATTGAGCATATTCTTTTGAGGTTTTAGTTACTGACCCTTTGATATAGTCCATGAATTCATTCTCAATAAGATTCAGATCTGTCCTTTTCTTCCATGCAAGAAAGTTTGAAACCCCATATATTTTGTTCTTTCTTTTTAAAAATACATTTTGAAAGATTCAAATGAAGTCATAAAGATACTTACTTGAGTATATTCTTTCTTCTTCTTCTCAACTTCCTTGTTGATGATGATGTAGATAGCGACATGAGCTCCCTCTTAGATTAGCTTCTTCAATAGTGGTGAATGAGAGCTAGATCACCTTGAATACTTGATGATGATGATGATAAAGGATATCTTGATCATGGCTTCAGTAAGGTGGCTTGATGATGTTGACTAGATATTGATGTATAGGTCCTGGCAGAAAGGTCCTTGATCTTCTAGAGATGAATTTCCAATTTCTACAAACTGCCTCTTCTTGAATGAGTGAAGATTTTCTTAGATCTGAAGATTGGGTCTTAAGTATAAATATTTTAATTTTGCTTTGGTGCCTTCAGAAAATTGATCTTTGATCTCTTGATACTTATGTGTCTTCTTGTCAAATAGCCCTTTCTTGTCTTTAGCACCTTAGCTCTAATTCCATGTTGAGAATTTAGTAGGGCAGTGTTTAATTCAATTCTCTTACTTGATAACTAGTGTTATACTTCTTATGCTCATTTTTACTTAGATATTATCTTTTTTAGATTATTACATTCTTCATCAAGTCAATTATCAAATGCACAAGAGACACAAATATTTAGGCTAGCAAACCTGGGCCAAAACCTCTCCGTCTTGGAGAGGAAAACCCGAAAGTAATTATCTTTATATATCTTCAATTGATTACTACCATAACCATGACACGAATCCTTAACATGAGTATGCATCCAAGAACTTATCAATTCTCTTTCTAGGCTCCTTATGCTGACCTCCTTTTCTGCACCGTACTGCACCATTACTACGTAAACTCGGTCCCTATTTTAGCAGCCCTAACTAATGTGCTTCTCTTTGATTATTCTATAGTTTGAGATCGACTTACAACAAAATCTTCCTTGGTCTTCTTATTATACCCAAGATACCCTAGAACAAGATCCCTTGTCCTGCTATAGTATATTATTCTTTACACTGTGTACTTCCTTATTTCAAAGATATCGGAAGTATATTAGCTCAATACTAAGATCACTTACACACCTTGCAACTCTTCTTATTCTTGCTAACTTGACTTCCTTCTATGCATTGTTTTACATACTTGATTATATTCCTATCTCCTCGGCCTTCCTAAAGTGACCACAAATATGTGAGTAGGTATATAATCAAAACAAAGAGAAATTATTACTGTGCTATATTGTGATCCTTCTTTATTGAATTTCCTCCCTCTTACACACCCATAAACACGCTCTTCTTCACATTGAAGTCTCAGAACATGACCTAACTGTTGATTTCCAAATGAGGCCACAATCCCTCCTTTATATAGGGACTGTTCCCTCTTCTAGGCCAACATGGAAATCTGATGGTGAGATGACTTGTTCAAGGATATATTCCATCATCTTCTAGGGTGAATTTTTCAATGGTATATCCATCACATTTGATCTGACTTCAAAGAGCACTTTGACAAGGTCTTTAGGTATACTTTTTACATCAATAACTTGTCTTTTACAAGTGTAACAACACTTCATATACATGAAGCTTAAATATACATTTATGACAAGATGACAAACCCCTAAAGACATCAAGAAGAAGTCTTTGAACTATAATAAAAACACGTTGCTCATGAAACCCATGAGGAAAGCATTACAAAATATATTTTATTATCTTTATCTTCTTCATTAAATAAATTCATAATTACAAGTCATTATGAATACCGAACCTAGCTACAATTTTCAACAGAAATGATCATATGACATGGTCAAGTTTCCTAAGGAAAAGGGTTGAGCACTAATTTCCAAGTCACATGGTCATGGCCCCATGGAAAGGTTAAGCCCCATATTACGCGTGATATCATGTTTGAATGAAGGACACGTTGAACGCTGTTCGGTCCTGAGGTCATCTTCAAATTCGGCCCACGGAGCCCCAAGACCACACCAATGAATATATATACTAGTCTCAAGACTCCAACTGAACACACATTCACATCAATGAGAGTTATATGATCAAGTCGAAGGTGAAGGTATGTAGTGGTGATACATTTAATTTTTTATGTGATTGGTGGAGGGTTTGACCCTTTGGACGTTTTTATACTTTACGTTGGTGAATGATTCTGCAAAGGGGTTGATGCCCATTTTTGGTCTCAGATGCAGTGATACGAATAAATAAGACAAGTTTCCCCCATAAGTCACGACTTAGTGGGAAATTCGCTCAAAGTGGGAGACAAAGTATGGTTACAGTTGAACGAGAGGTTGCAGGGGCTTGGTAAGAAAATCAAGGCTCTGAGGTATGGTCCCTTTGAGATACTGGAAAAGGTGGGTGATAATTCCTATCAACATAGTTTACCACCATATATGCACATCTACTCAGTTGTGAATATAGATATATTAAAACTCTCTAAGCCTTCCATGCTAGATCAAGAAGAGGAACAAGTCCTACCTTTTGTAGAGGATTTGACACCAGATGCTCAGGAAAAGTTGAAAGAAGATACAATTTTGCAGAAGAGTTCCATAACTACAAGGCATGGGAAGCATGACCTTTGGTAGATTGGGTTGAAGGGGAAAATTCCAGGAAAAGATAAATGGTACACCAGAGAGAAGGTGGAGGAAAAATTTCCTCACTTCATTTAGTAGAAGCTTTTCAGGACAAAAAGCCTCCCAAAATTGTGAGCTATGATCCAAATTGGATCATTATATTGTTTTTCATCCATCTTGATGCATTTGGAGTGGAAAAATTGGAGGAATAATCTCACGGGACTGTTTTTACTGGCAGGACCTTGTTTGGGAAAACCCGATCTTAAACCTTCCGAGAGAATTTTTGAGGCATAAAATAAATTTTTTTGGGGGTAAAAATTTTGCGCTATAGAATATCACATTTTCATGCTATTCTACACAAAAAAAACATTTCCAATGGCGCAAGAAGCGCATCAATCAGATTTTGTATGTGAATGTTATGCCACTCAGAATTTGACCTTCCTATTTTCACACCTATAGTTCAGGAGAATGCCAAGTCAACCCCCATTATTCATGGAAAAGGGGATAGCCATGTGTTTTTGATGTAAAATACTTTAGAAGATTATATATTGTAACTCTAGTTAAAATTTGATGTAGTCAAAATTAACCACTAGTAGGCTATCAGGTTGTGTTATAACTGAACCACTAGGAGGAAGAGGCATTCCATTCTTTTGAGAGATAGGAATTTGAGCACACAGACATGATATGTGCATTGTAGCATCCCACAGGCCACATGAATTACTTCTTAGCCATATTTCCAAACAGAGAAAGAGAGCAAAGAAACCTCACCTTCCAACTGGATTTTCTCCTGAAAGGGTTTCCCAGAGAGCATATCTTGTGTCTTATGTGTGTGTGAGATTATTTTGTCATTCTATACTTTTTTTCTTAATTTCAATTCACATGCATGCACTAATTATAGTAAAATCTACAGATCTATAATTTTAATAAAACTGTAATAGTGTAAAAATATGATATTTTAATATATTATTAAAATACCATATACAAAAGATGGCTTTCGTATATGCGTATCTTTTGTATATGCACATAGATATGGAAGCGTGCACATATGAAAATCACACATATGCAGAAATTAAAGTGCATAATGAAAGTTCATATAGAAAATTCAACTTCTATTTAAGTGCTTGAATATCTATGTACATATATGGAAAATGCACATATATAGGAGTCATGTTTCATATGTGTGTAGTTTTGTCTACATGCACATAGATATGGAAGCACATATATAGAAGTTGAATTTTATAAATGCGCTTGCATTTCTGCATATGTGTGACTTTAGTATATGTGTGTTTCCATATCTATGTGCATATACAAAAATTGCACATATACCAAATCCATTTTTCATATATGTGTAGTTTTGTCTATGCATATAGATATGCAAGCACATATATAGAATTCGACTTTCATAAATGAATTTTCATTTCTGCATATGTGTGTCTTCCATATATGAAGTTTCCATATCTATATGCATATACAAAAGTTTCCCATATATGGAAACCATGTTTCGTATATGTTCAACTTCTGTATGTACAAATAAATATGGAAGCATGCATACATGGAAGTAACACATATGCGGAAATGAAAATGAATATATGGAATATGACTTCCACATATGTGTGATTATGTGGTCCCATATGATGCCAAGTGAGTGTGTAGTGTTTGAGTGAGGATGAAAATGTTAGAATGCAAATGATATTATTTTTACTCACACATAAAACAAAATGGAAAAATGGTTAATTTTAATCCTATGAAAGAATTTTGCATGTGTGACTTCCATATATGCATGCTTCGATATCTATGTGCATATACGAAAGTTGCACATATAAATAAATCAAGTCTGTTTCCATATTTGGATTCTTCTTGACATGGTAATATGACCTTTAATTTCTTAACATTGCAATGTGTATATTCGAGCCAATATTGTCATTATTATTTTCCAAGTTAGTTAAATTATAACGTCTGGTTCTAGGGATATTACAAGTATTAATTAAACAAGCTTTGTTGGCTCACCATTTTTGGTCATGGATCTACCTCCTCATCACTCCATCATTTCATGAGCAAGTATTCTCTTCCTATGAGAATTTTGTTCTCCCTACAATAGATGTCTAGGTTCAACCTCTTTCACTCAATTCTCAAGATAATAGTTAATAGGGATAACAATATTCCTCCTATGAATTTTGGGACATGTAGTCTTAGTTATGATTTAGATACTATGTTAAGTGCTCAAGAGCTACATCATATATGTATGTTTGCAATTGGGATAGAAAATGAAGTTGTTTAGTTTTTTTTGTAATTGCATTTATTCTTTTTCAAGATCTCTAGTTTACTCTAAGGGGGAATATTTGTTCTCCTTTCTAAATACTTCAACTCCATCCTTTTTGTAAATAAATATTTCCTATTTATTGAAAATAAATAAAAGAATACATGTTAATATATTATTGTTTCTAAAATAATTAAGAAATTCCAACCATGCTGATTGGTGAAGCATGATTCAATATTAACAATTTGTATCAATAATCCCTATTGTCCATCTAATAAGGATTAATAATTAAATTAAATCATGGAGTTCCAAAATAGGCACATCTTGTGTGTGTGTCTATATATATACATATGTGTGTGTGTGTGTGTGTGTGTGTGTGTGTTATCAAACTAAAAGAAGTAGAAAAATATAAGAAGTAGATCTTAGCTTAACACTATTGATATGCTCCATTAGTAGAAACAATAAATCAATGCAATATTAATCGTGCAGTCAACAAAAAAAACTAATGGAATAACAAAAAAATATAATATATCGATTTTAGTTATGATATAACAAAAAACGATGCAAAGAAATTCAAGAGTTGCAATGGTTTTTTTGTAATTTAAATCCTTTTAACAATGAGATAACATCAATAATGATATAAAAGAAAAACAATATGGTACTTTTATTTCAAAGATCGTACATGAAAAAATGTAAATAAATTAGTTTCATTGATTTTAATAATGAAATAATGAAAAACAATAACATGCATGGATTTTAGTAATGATACATTCGAAATTTCCCATGTGGCATAGAGAAGAATGTAACAGGGTGTTCTATCAAAGGCACTCTGTGGTGTAAAGGTCATAGGTTTGAAACTCCATGGGAAAAAAACCAACCATTCTAAGGGACGGTGTGGCCTAGAATGAGTACCATCCTTAGGTGATTTTGACAGCTTAGATGCCCTCAGGTCACAACTACTCAAGCCACATGTTAGTCGTGCTAGTCATATCAAAAGTCACATAAACAAAAAAAAAATGATACATTATAAATTGATTTATAATAGCACGTTGATTTGAAAAATGTTAAAATATAATACATTATAGGGTACATTTCTTTTAATGTGAGAAATGATGTAATGTATTAAATGATGAAAATATAAAGAATAATTTGTTTTGCTAAATTGGTTTCAACATTAAAATAATAAAAATTATGAAGAAAAGTGTTCAACAATAAAATAATGAAAACCATTATTAAAATACATATATTATAAGTTAAAGTCATATACATTTTTTTTTTCATGTGTGATTTATGTTTTGGTAATTGAACAATAAACCCTTTATAATCTTGGATAAACCCGTTATAATATATATATATAATATATATATATATATATATATATATATATATATATATATATATATATATATCTTAAAATAAACAAAATGCAATAAAATTGAAATGATATAATGAAATGTAAATAGAATTATGTGGAACATATAAGATTGAGAAATAAATCATTTATATTGAGAAACACAATATAAACTACACTATAATATGATATATTTTTAGTTAAAGATTTCAATGGTAATCCCGATCACCTTCAATTCACACTCAATTAATATGAAATTATAACAAACCAGAAAAATATGAAATATGAAATAAACATATTAGGATTGTCAATTATGCAGGTGTTTAGTGAATTTTTTTTTCTTTCTTATTATTCATCTTAATCTCATTAAATATTGTTAATTTACATATCATGTGGGTGTTGCTAAGGTGGTAGAGAGGAGTTGCTATTATCCTCCTCACTCAAGTTGTAATCCCATCTATATTGACATGATTCATACTTGTTCCTTGGGAATCATTTCTACATGAAGGGTGGATTTTCGATGAATAGTGAACAAAAAAAAAATTGTTGTTAATTTACTACCATCACTTTATTCTTTCATATAACTTTGAAATAACTTTCCTAGTAATACTCCTTTAAGTAGAAAACAATACTCAATAAATTTTAATGAATTGAATTAATTTAAATATAGACATATTAATGAAGACGTGATTCGAAGTATTGGGACATGATTTACTAGTAGTAGTGGAAGAATCCAGGAAAAATGAGATGATGCTCCCAATCTTGCCCTGATTCCTAAGAAGGATTATCCATGCTCCTTTGAATACTTTAGGCTAATCTCCTTGTGCAATGTAATCTACAAAGTTATCACGAAGATCATTTCCAATAGGCTCAAAAGCCTTTTCTTTCAAGGCACATTTCAGATGAACAATTTGGCTTTTTGGAAGGGCGAAAAATTCACAAGGCCATAGGAGCAACCCAAGAAGTTATGCACAACCCGAAGGTCCATGATCAGAATGGATCTATTCTTAAAATTTACTTGTCAAAGAAATTTTATAGTGTAAGATGGATTTATATTTAGATGCTACTCACTCATTTAAGATTCATAGTGGATTTCATAAATTGGGTGATGAGTTGCATTCAATCGACCTTTATTGTGGTTCTTATTAATGGAAATACTTCCCATTTATTTCATGTAGAGAGAGGAATCCAACAAGGATTCCATTTGTCCCCTCTCTTATTCCTACGAGTGGCTGAGGCATTGTGTAGGATGGTGTCAAAGGCTAAAAGCAGAGGCGAGTTCCAGGGATATTTTGTGGCCCACACTATTTATTTGACTCATCTACTGTTCATGGATGACATTTTGATATTTTGTAATGGTTCAACTAGTGACATCCTAAAAATAAAAGAATTAATTCATATTTTTCATAAGGCTATAGGGATGTAATTAATGAAAAAAAATCGGTGATTGTTAGACAGGGTTTGACTAGGAGAGGCTCAAGGCTTTATCTCTCAATATTTTTCCTTCGACTTCAACAACCTGGACGAAGGATTAAAGTACATGGGATTTTGTTTAAAACCAAATTATTATGCTAAGGAATATTGGATTTGGTTAGTGGCCCGAATATAAACACACATTAAGGCATGGTTCTTTAGATGGCTCTCGAGAGTAGGAAGTTTGGTTCTCATCAAGGCGATCTTAGAAACAATTCCTGTATATTGGTCATCTGTGGATTGGATCCCAAAAGAAATACTGGATAAAATAAGGAGGAAATGTTCCCATTTCCTTTGATAGGAAAACGAGAAAGGAAAGTGCTCCCCTAGGTTAAATGAGAAATAAATGCTATTCAAAAAATCCAGGGAGGATGGGGTCTAAAGAACATATTTATTTTTTCTAGAGCTTTACCAACCAAAATTGGTTGGAGGTTACTCACAACAAGTAGCCCATGGTCAAATATAGTAACCAAAAAATATATTTCCCATCTTTCTATGGAGGACTAGGTCTGTAGCATTATCAACCCTAGGAATAATATATAGTTGGTATGGAGAGTGTTACTTAACTCTTTCTCTATCATTGGGGATGGCTTGGCTTGGCGAGTAGGGAGGGGAAATATGGTAAGGGTTGGGTTGACCCCTGGCTGGGAAGTGGTTAAAGGCACATGCTCCCTCTAGATATGGTGGAACAGTAAAGAGATCGAGGATTTACAAGATTAGATCATATTGCAGACCCAACTACCACTACCATTTGGAGATAGGGTTGTAAGTCAACCCAAGTGCTAGGATTGAAGCATCAATTTAATCAGACCTAAGAAGAATATCTCAATGCACTGGCATGATGACACATAATACTTTTAGTTTGGGAAAATGCGTTGATTTGGAGTGTTTATCCATCTGGATACTATACCCCTAAGGAGGGCTACATGTTCATGTGAGGTAACGTATCCCCTCAGAATCCTTCTTGGTGGTGGAAAGGGTTGTGGAAGCTGAAGTGTCCATCCAAGACAAAACTCTTCATGTGTTGCATCTTGGAGAACAATATTATGGTATGAGATATTCTTCAGAGGAAATTTATGATTGGTTCGGGTTGGTGTGCCCTATGAAAAAATGGCGCAGATAGTATCAATCATGTTTTCATGAGTTTTTCCTTTTGCATTCAAGTATGGGAGGTGTGCGTAGATGAAACAGGGGGATTGGGACAATGACAAGGAGTAGATATAGAGGAAGCTTGTAGAAGGTGGTTGTCACACCCACCTAATCGAGTGATCCAAGTGGATATTGGTGATCACCTGCCTATTCCACTTGGGGCCCCACCATTGTTTCTTTCAGTTTCCTTAATTGTAGCACAATTTACTCTTTTTAGCAGTTATTCGGGTCCTGAACTTCCAGAGTCGTTTTGAGGTGCTAAACGATGTTTTTTGGGAAAACCAGGAGCAACATGGAAGTTCCTTCCATGTTTCTCACATCAAAAGTTGCATTCCTCGGATAGATCTTTCTAACAAGGTATTGTACCTGTCAAATAGAGATCGTATGCCAAAGTTACGTCCCCAGGAAGATTGATGTACCAATTTACCCAAACGGGCCCCATAGTTTTGGCGCTTCATCTCCTAGGGTTAGGTTTTTGGATGTTTAGGGTTTTCTATTGTTTCTCAAAAATAAATAGGCCCTCGAGCCTCATTGTAACATGGTTCAGAGGGATGTAGCCACTACATCTCTTCTCAGAGATAAGCTACCAATGCCCTAACTAGTTTATTTCCATTTTGTCTGTAAACAAATTTCAGTTCTTTGATATTAATGAAATGAAGTCTTATTTCCGATGCATATTTGTATTTATGGTTATATGTGTATTCTGCTGTGTTCCTGCATAAATCCAGATCAATGGTATTTGGATTTGCTCATATCACTTAGCCCTTGAGTCAAGTCACCAAGGGAGGAGCGAAAGAAAAATTCTTTTGGTTGAAATCTCAACGGAAGGCTTTCATAGAATTGAAACATCACCTCTGCTCTTCCCTAGTGCTCACATTACCAGACTTGCAACAACCATTTGAGATCGAGACAGATGCCTCTGACTCTTCCATTGGGGCAGTTCTTACTCAACAGGGGCATATAGTGGCACATCACAATGCGACATTGTCCGAAACAGTCCGAAAGTATCCCACTTATGACAAATAAATGTATTCCATTGTGCAGGCTTGCCGAAAATGGAAGCATTACATTTTGGGGAAGGAAATGATCATCCACACAGACCACCGACCCCTGTAGTTCATATAGACACAAGGGAAGTTGCAGAACGATTTCCATCAGAAGTGGTCCACATATCTGCAACAGTTTCATTTGAACATCAAGTACAATAAGGGAAACACCAATAATGTTACAGACTGCCTCAACTGACCACCGCTCACCACCTTTCTCAACTCTTGTGGGCACGAGACTTCTGATTGGCCGCTTCTCTATAAGAGCAATACGAAATTCGGCCACACATACAAGACACTCTTAGAGGGTACGCAAGTTCCAAATTTTCACCTCCAGGATGCAATTGTATGTCACTTGTGACATATTTGTGTTCCTTAAAGCGAGCGTGCCAAGATGATTTGGGAAGCACACTACGGTAGAGTTGCTGGGAATTTTGGGGTCGAGAAAAGAGTGGCAGTAGTGAAAAAGTATTTCTATTGGCTAAACCTACGACATGATATCGGGAAGTACATCAGATCTTACACTTTTTGCGCCATTGCCAAACCGACCATCAAGAATCAAGGCCTCTATATTCCGCTACCTACCCCTAGTCGAACTTGGGAATCCATCTCCATGGATTACATGTCGGGCCTTCCTTCTTCTAAGTATGGAAACGACTGTGTTTTCGTGGTCGTAGATAGATTCTCGAAGATGGCCATTATGGCGGACTGCAAGAATAATATCACAACAGAAGCCACTGCTAAACTCTTCTTTGAATGAGTGTGGGTGCACTTTGGGATCCCACAGTCTATCATCTCTAATTGGGACAACAGGTTCCTTAGAATATTTTGGTCTAACCTATGGTCAATGCTGGACAACAAGTTCACTAATTCCACACCTTTCCATCCCCAAACTGATGGCTAGACAGAGGTCGTCAACAAGATGATCGTACACATTCTGCACATGTACAATTCCAAGCATCCAAACACATGGGATGAGAGCCTTCCCTATGTACAACACAGTTATAACCAGACTCTTCACAACTCAACTGTCCACAACCCCTTTCAGGTGGGCTCGGGATTCCAGCCACTATGTCCCATTGATGTAGCCATGCCATTTGCGGCTACTTAGGCCGATTCGACTCATGTCCAGTCTGAAGCTGATAAAGCAAACAATTTCATTGAGCGCATTCAACACATCCACCAATAGGTTCATGAAATATTGGGAAGAGCCAATGCTAAGTACAAGCAATGACATGATCAACATCAGGTGCCACACAACTTCTAGGTGGGCGACAAAGTGTGGCTACATTTGTAGAAGCAGCACCTCGTTGGACCCTATCGCAAGCTTTGCCTGCTTCGATATGGGTCTTACACCATCACCAAGGCTATAGGGGGCAATAACCTTCGAGCTCAATATTCCACCATTCCTTGGTCTGCACCCAGTATATGTGGACCACCTTCGGCCCTACTTCCCACCTCTACTGGACACCTTCGACATTGTAGAACAACTCACACCAACAGAGTTAAACCCAAACTACATGGAACATGCCACCACAGATTGTATCATTGACATGAAAATCAAGAACACTCGCCAGCAAAAGTTCTAACTATATCGAGTTGTCAACGCTGTCACACTCCTGCACCAAGGCACGTGGTTCACCAGGGACCAAGTTCAGCAGAAGTTTCCTCATCGCATAGAGGAAGTTAATGCAATGGGGACCATTGCTTCCTAAGGGGGGAGGAATGATCCAAGTGTATATTGGTGGCCACTCGCCTATTCCACTTGGGGCGCCACCATTGTTTCTTTCAGTTTTTCAGTTTCCTTAATTGTAGCACAATTTACAATTTTTAGCAGTTTTTCAGTTCTTGAACTTTCAAAGCTGTTTTGAGGCCCTAAACGACGTTTTTTGGGAAAATCAAGCGCAACATGGAAGTTCCTTCGATGTTTCTCACATCAAAAGTTGTAGTCCTCGGATAGATCTTTCTAACGAGGATTTTTTCATGTCAAAAAGAGATCGTATGCCAAAGTTACGTCCCCGGGAAGATTGATGTACTAATTTACCCAAACGGGGCCCATAGTTTTGGCGCTTCATCTCCTAGGGTTAGGTTTTTGGATGTTTAGGGTTTTCCATTATTCCTCAATAATAAATATGCCCTTGAGCCTCATTGTAACACAGTTCAGAGGGTTGTAGCCACCACATCTCTTCTTAGAGATAAGCTACGAGTGCCCTAGCTAGTTTATTTCCATTCTGTCTGTAAAATTTTTTTAGTTCTTTGATATTAATTAAATAAAGTGTTATTTATGTTGCATCTTTGTATTTATGGTTATATCTGTATTATGCCACGTTCTTGCATAAATTCGGATCATCGAGCTTTCAAAGCTCTCCCTTTTGTCATTTGTTGGGGAATCTTGTTGGCCAGGAATAAGGAAATTTTCTAGGCTGAATAAAAAACCCATATCACAATGTTGTAGAGTCCTTGGCGATCATGAGTCACTTTCTCCTGGAAAGAGGGTTAGGACCCCCAACAGTGATTATTGAAGAAAATTCAGACCATAGTCTTCCATGGTCCTTTTTTTACGGTGCCTCTGTCGAGGAAGGGAAACATAGTGGGAGGGGGGGGGGGGTGGGGGGATTTATTCTTCATCTGTTAGAGAATCACTCCTTTCAAGTCAAGATGGGGATTGGATGCAGTACCAGTAACGAAGCAGAACTGATGGCCTACAAGAGTTTGTTGATATTTGCATTGGAAATAGGGGTGACACATCTCCAAGTGTTCAATGACTCATTATTGGTTATAAAATGGCTCGGACAAGTTCAAATTTGAAGGAATGTTCTCTTACAACCATTAGTGGATGAGCTTCTGCGAATCAAACTAATGTTCCTCTCTCTTACATGTACCCATTTCTTCAGCGAACAAAATTAGGCAGTGAATTAGTTATCCAAAGAAGCTTTGCTAATGGAGCGGGGCCTGTGGTAGATAACTGAGCTCACTCCTGATGGAACATAGTTGTTCAACCATTTCCCCTATGGGGCTGAAGCTTGACAATGGTATATCGTTTGCCCAAGGACTATTTTTTTTTCCTTTTCAGATGGTTTGTACCGCAAAGGTATTTTTAATGATCCGGTTTAGAAACAACTTTGTTGCATTTCGAAACATGCCCTTTAGTATGTATGAAAAATGTAACATTTTTCATTTCTCATGAATATAAGTCATGAGTTTTTCTTCCAGAAGAGAGAATTTTTTTTAATAAAAATATAATGATTATATAATTCTTCCATATAACTTTTAAAATATCTTTCTTAATAATACTCCTTTAGTAAAAATCAACAATCAATAAATTTTAATAAATTAAAATATCTTTCTTAAAAAACAATACTCAATAAATTGAATATATATATATATAACATTAAAAATAACTCACATTTATTCTCATTAAAATATCTTTCTTAGTAATACTCCAAGTAAAAAACAATACTTAATAAATTGATTGAATATATCTCTCTCTCTTTATATATATATATAACATTAAAAACAACTCACATTTATTCTCATTATAATGTTAATCATGGTTAAAATATGTGTTCTAATCCCATGGAATAACGATAAAGCCAAAAGAATAATTACCTCTCCCATGTGCTTTTAATAATGTCACAATTATATAATAATCTTCATTTATTTCCAAGTAAATTTTGATAATTATCTTCATTTATTCCCGAGTAAATTTTGATGGGATAGTAGTATTGGTGTATGGATACCATTAGTGCACATGGGAAGAGTTGGATTGATTGGAATGAAAAGCCTAGACATTCTCAAAAGATTTAATTTCACTGTTTGGGTTTTGTGCTCAAAACCCAAAACATAATGGTCTACGCTATCCGATGTTCTTGAAATCGACAACAAATCATATCTTACACCTAGCACAATATTCCATTTTCATATATACACATAGCACAATATTCCATTTTCATATATTTCAAAAAACCAAATATTTAGTCAAGATAGAAAGGACAATGCGTATTTAGTAACCTCCTCTTAGGCTTAATAATGTTTTCGAATTAAGTTATGGGTTCAGTAATGGATGCCTCCGGACTCAAAACTAGAATTCACACGATTCGATAATAGTGAAGAAATCCCACGAAATACACTCGGAAACTCACGTGGATTTGTTCTTTTCGTTTCACATGAATATATTCGAGCTTCTTGGTTGAACAAAGGATTATTTATCAGGTTCTAGAAACTCTAGTTAAGAATTTAAATTACATTCCTATAATATATCATTGCCCTCTAAAAACATTTTTCCACGGCCACATGATCTATACACAAACGAATTCACAAAACGGGGAGGAGAGAATGTTTCATACTATGTTTATATAGATATGATATCTCTTCGACATTAAGAGTTCCACTTTGTACAACATTTAAAAGATATTAAAGTAACACCTTTGTACAATATATATAAATAATTTTTGAAATTGTTTTCATTTTTATATAGCAATGATCGAGAAATATAATTTGAATTCCAAAAGATATTATAATTTATAATTTCAATAATTTTGTAATATATATATATATATATAAAATTTTTGAAATTGTATAGAATTTTTCGGGTAATAATCACATTCAAATGAACTTTGTCGACACGTTTCAAACCAACCAGTGTGATTCATTATTAGGAATAGGTGAGAGATCAAATCTGGACGTTGGTCAACGTCGAGATCTGATCTCTCACCTAGTCTTGATGATGAACTACACTGGTTGGTTCGAAACATGTCGACAAAGTTCATTTGAATGTGATTATTACCGAAAGAATTCTATATAATTTTACGATGGATCATAGAAGCCAAAATTCGATTTTTTTTTTTTGAAATTGTTTTATTTTTATAATTTTATATGGCAAAATTTATAGTCATCAAGAAATATTTGAATTCAAAAATATATTACAATTTTTAATTTCAAAATTAAAGGTAAATGGTTTTATTTTATTTTCTCATAAAAGCTAAATTCTTTCTCACTAAACCCACAATTATGGCTAAGTACAAGATCTAGATAGAACATTAGGTGCTTGATGTACAAAAACATATTTAACAATATGAATGACAAGAGGCTCAACATAATTACTTTGAACTCTGGGTATATCCACTGAAAAGAGGATGACATAATGTACCAGGTCTTTCCCAAATCATTAGGAAATAAAGGAAGAAATCATTTGATAATTATATTTTTAAGGATAATGTGCTGCAATAAAAATTTAGAGGATTAAAAAAATTAAGATATTATAAGGAGGTGTTGAATCATAATTTAGAAGATCAAGTATCTAAGTATTTTGATTAGGGTAAATATGAAAATTAACATCGCTAAAATAAGAGAGAACTCTCACAAGCTTCATACTAAAATTCAGATACATTCCTAAAACACCTTAAGATAAAATAATATGTCATTTTTGTGAAACTAAGAGGCTTGAAGACAAAAAACACTTTCTCTTAAAGTGGGTTGTATATGCCCAAGTTAATTTACAATTTCAAAATATTTATCACAATACTAACATTACAAGCCATAAAAACTATAGTGATTTTGGAACTATTCTATTAATGCTTTTCAATCAAATTCTACAGAAAGACAAGTAACCTCTTTTCTTTTCTAAAGTCTACTATATAAATTAGAGTCTTCGTGATTATTATCCATCATCATAGTCATCCTTTAGGTAACCTTAATTTTTGATGGGACAACATTAATAAAAAATTATATTTTTGCAATCCTTTAAAATAATTTTCCATTATTTAGAAACTAAATTGAATTTTCAAAATTTTGTTAATAATAAAACTATAATGGGAGAGAAAGAAAAAGATACATCATAACCACATAAACATAAGAATAATGTTTTTACCCTGAAAACCCTTGTGGGAAAACCAACTACAAATGATAGATCCATATCCATTGCCAAAGAAAAATTTACAATGGACTCTTTGCCCCCTTTAAATAGGGTACAATACAAATAATACCATGGGAAAAACCATAGGTTAAAAAAAACTAGAGTCACAAAACCACCAAGGGTAGAGTTACTCTATGATAAAATCAATTTTACCTACACTACTCTAACGATCGCCCCCCTTAAACATAATTAGGGTAGATTAACCTAGTCTTAATCTCACTGTTGAATTCCATATTAAAAAATTACTATCCATTGGAATATATGGGTAACCAACAATTATATCCGTCATTTCACTAGGATAATTTTTCTTGTGGATGGTTCATCAGCCATCTCACATCTTGAGATTTCACACTTCCCCACTCAAGATAGCATAAGGGTACACTATCCACCCTTGTACCTATCCAAGTGTTCATTCCACAACTTGAGACATCCATAACAAGATGGGCCACTGCACTGCAACATGTATGCATGAATAACAAGTCTTACAACAAGCCAACCTCAAGCTAGTATACAAGTACACTTGTCGCCCTCGTACCTATTCAAATTGTTCATTCCACAACCTGAGATATATTAAGGCTACCACACTACATGTATACCTGAATAATAGGTCTTGTAACACCATAGGGAATACAACCTACATATAGCTAGGATCTACAACTTTGACTAAAAATCCTTTTAGGGTGTTCACAACCTACTGCAACTCTCGATCACTTATAGTCTCCTTCACTAAACCTCAGGACCATTGAATCCACCTTCATTCCTCATCCATGTCCCTACACAACCTCTATCTAATTATATCTCTAGATTGTGCCCATCCATACCTTGGAATGACATTTCAACATTATTTTCACATACCAAATCCACAGGATCTCTCATTAACAAATATCTTGGCCATTTAGTGGGTATCATTTTCCATTATCACGGCCACCATAGCCTTTCACTATACTTACACACTCTCTTCCGAGCAAATTCTCCATGGCCTCCAATTATTGGCTTCTAGTACCCTCTTCATGGTTTGAACCTTGGTTGCATCTCCCACCGTATTCTTGGTTCTCAATTTAGACAGAAGACCAACCTTCTGCACACATACTCCATTGGCCATCCATGCTCAATTCTAGTTGTGATACCAATTGTTAATAATAAAGCAATACTAGGAGAGAAATAAACAAATATAGCATAAACATGATATAATGTTTTTATCATGAAAACCATTGTAGGAAAACCATCCTAAAATGATATATCTATATTGGCGACCCAAAAGTAAATTTATAATAGTCTTACACCTTTAAATAGTCTAGATTACAAATAATATTATGAGAAAAACCATAAATGACTAAAACCTAAAGTTAAAAAAAAAAAAAATTGATTCTATGAACAGATCAAATTTAAATAAACTGCCCTAACATTTAAGATTTCATAAAAAATTATTCGTCGCCAATTTTTTCAATCACTATTAATCACAATAATTTGTTTATTCTCTCTCTCACACATACAAAATTACAAAATAGTGGAGATTCACTCGTATGAATATGTGACCAGTTCCATGTGTTGCTCACATAAGGAACTTTGTTTAATTCTTTGCAATTGTATGAATATGTGACTAGTTCACTCGTATGAAGATGTGACTAACTTTCCATGTGTTGCTCACATAAGGAAATTTGCTTGATTCTTCATAAAAATAAAATAAGCCAATAAATACAGGCTAAATTGAAAAAATTCAAGAAATAAAAGTAACTTAACAGTAACTAAATTTAACAAATTATATCTCAAAGGAAATATATTAACAAATTATATCTCAAATGAAATATATATTATCTAAAGGAAAATAAATATCTTAGTAACTTAATGCCCATATTTATTCTCAGATGCATTTATGAATTCACCATGATGATTCTTCTCCTCAAGAGGACGCATACAGGCCATATTATCAATATTAGTTATATTATTAATATTAGGAAAATAATTTGTGAGGATACTTGAGGAGGTTTAGTAGGTATTGGTAAACTTCCAAACCGGTAACTTGGATCTCCAGGGTGGGAATTACAGATTAAATTAGTAGGTATTGGTAAACTTTCAAACAGGTAACTTGGATCCCCAGGGTGAGAATTACAGATTTCATAGAGGTCCCCCTCAAAACCAGCAGGTATTGGTAAACTTCCAAACCGGTAACTTGGAATCCCACGATCCACAGGGTGGGAGTTACAACTACGGATTACAGATTCCATAGAGGCAACACCCCCCTCAAACGCAGCTCGTGGGAATCAAACCTCGGTCCAGGCTCTGATATCATGAAGAGGTTTACTATTACACCAAAACCCAGAGTAAGAATTACGAATTCCATAGAAGTGTGGTGATTACTCCAACAATACTACTAATAGATATATTATTACAACCAAATTAACTTGTATAGTGGAAATATCAATAAATTTTACAATATATTCTGAGTGTCAATATTTACATGAAGGTGTTCCCTCTATAAACTTGGTTGGGAAAAAAATATTCATCCCACATGAACATCCAATCGAGGAGGTCCATTTTTATCCTCCTCCAAATAAAAAAAGCTAATGCATGGAACTATCTCCCTCGAGTGCGATAATGATAATGAAGACACGGTTGCCCAATGCTATCAATTTCCTGCTGCCGGTCACATGTGTGCTAGTCATGGCCATTGTGGTCATGACATCTTATGTGATGCACTCGCACTTTCGATGTAGTAGGGACACCAACATTTATAGTGCTACTCCCACAAACACTTTCAACGAAATTAACAGTCGCAGCGCTAGTCCCGCACAAAATTCCCATCTGTACCCATGTCCCCAAGTTGGGCTATTACCATTAACAACAAGAAGTTGTTGATTTCAGAGATACGAGAACAAAATGATCAGGAAAATGAGGCATATGAGTGTGGCGCTAAGGAGGAGGAAGGCACATGAGATTCCCTGTGGTAGAGGAGAATTCTGATGGGTGAGCGGTGCCAGCCACCAAAGTTCTCTGGTCAAATTGTATTTGAACAGAAGGGAAATAAGCTATCTCAATTCTCTTTACACTCTCCCAACCATAACTTATTTCATCCTTCTACCTAGGCAAAATTATAAGATCCAAATTACAATTTTATGTTTTTTCCATTTTGTTTACTGTTTGATCATTGGATTTGAGTAAAATAAAGGATTGGACTGATCAATGGTGTGAATTGCGATGTTGGTGAATTATATTTATTCATGGTTGTGGTCTTGTTTCTTAGAAGAGAAAAATACGGGGAAATGATGGAAGAAAGGGAGCAAGAATTTTGGCCCCATATATTTACTGCAAGGACCTAAGCATCACCACATGCATATTCACAAAAGAAAACTTTTTAGGGAAAGGGGGTTACGAGGAAAACGATCCCATGGATTCGCCATATGCCTGTTAATATCACATCTTTCCTCTATTGGAAGTGGCCTCCCCCTATTTTCAAGATTCTAGCTAGTTCACAACTTTGGGTTTGAATGACTCTAGAATTTGAAAATTACTTTTGGTTCTGCTAGCGGTTTCTTGTTTCGTGAAAGCTAGAGCTTTGGATAATGCATCTACTGGCTAGATTTAGAGAAATGGATTGAAGGGTTGTTTGGAAGGAAGTGGTATTCCATGGTTTATTCAGAGCTATAGGACGGTAATTAGGGTTTTTAATGTGGTTATTTCTGGTGCAAACCCATGGAATCTAAGCTGGTGATCTCCATGTTAGTTTTTTTGAAATTAAATAACAATGGTGGTGTGGAATGCACTTATATCCCTTGGTATTTATTTTGGTAAATTTTATATTGCATGATATATTGTCTAACCATTTATTCTTAGCGAGTTATTGTTGGAAATTAATTCCAACTGCTGCAGAAAAGGACAAGAAGTTTAAATTCTGATGTGAATTTATTGAAGGACGACAACTGTAAATCTTTAGTTCAGATTTTCACTCCACGCAACCACTTTACACTGCAACAAAATGGAGTTGCTGAAAGGAAAAATCGAACCATCATGGACATGGTAAGAAGCATGTTGAAGGCAAAACATTTGCCAAATGAATATTGGGTTGACGTTGTAAATTGTGCAACGTACATTTTGAATAGATGCCCAAGAAAAGATGTTTTGAACAAAGTTCCTGAAGAAGCGTGGAGCGGCATAAAGCAGTTTGTCACCCACATGAGAGTATTCGGTTGTGTGACTTATGCACACATTCCAGATAAACTAAGGAAGAAGTTGGACAGTAAGGGGGAGAAGTGCATATTTGTTGGATATAGTGAAGAATCCAAGGCATACAGATTGTATAACCCATCCACCAAGAAATTTATGATAAGCAGAGATGTACAATTTATTGAGAAAGAAGCTTGTGATGGAAGCATTGAGAAAACAGTGAATGTAAAAAGTTGTTTGTCTCATGATGAAGATGAGGAAGAAATGGCAGAAAAACATCCCTCATTAGCAGCACTACCTCCACCAACACAAGGACAACAAGGGACACCACAAGCAGGTATGAGAACACCCTTGAGAAGTGATAACAGTGCTTCTCCAAGCACATCAGAAGGAGAAGATTTGAGTGCTTCTACAAGCACAAGTTCAGCAAGTGAAAGAGGAACCAGATTCAGAAGTCTGAATGAAATCTATGAGAAAGAGGCAACAAATAAAAGTATGAACTCTTTATTTGCATTGTATTGTCATGTAGAGGATTCTATTCATTTTGAAGAAGCTGTAAAAGATAAGAAATTGATAGATGCTATCGATGAAGAGATAAATTCCATAGAGAAAAATAACAGATGGGAATTAGTTGATCTTCTTAAAGGCAATGAAGTGATTGGAGTAAAATGGGTTTATAAAACCAAAAGCAATGCTTAAGGTAAGATTGAAAGGCACAAGGCCAAACATGTTGTCAAAGGCTACAAGCAGCAACAAGGAAGAGATTATGAGGAAATTTTTGCACCAGTTGCAAGAATGGAAACAGTAAGAGCAGTGTTGTCCATATCAGCACAACATAAGTGGAAAGTTTACCAAATGGATGTGAAATCGGCATTCCTGAATGGAGTGTTGAAAGAAGAGGTATTTTTTGAACAACCTCTAGGCTATGAGATTGAAGGCCAAGAGCACAAAGTATGAAAATTGAAGAAAGCTCTGTATGGGCTGAAACAAGCACCAAGTTCATGGTACAATAGGATAGATGCCTATCTACTGGAAAATGGGTTTGAGAAATGTGAAGGAGAACCCACATTATACATCAAAGAGAAATATGGTAAGATGGTCATTGTCATTTTGTATGTTGATGATGTGATATTCACAGGTAATTATGCTTACCTCATTGAGAATTTTAAAACAATCATGAAGGATGAATTTGAAATGATTGATATGGGATTGCTGAGATACTTATTAGGAATAGAAGTAGAGAAAAATGAAAGTAATATTTTTATTTCTCAAGATAAATATGTGAATGAAGTCTTGGAAAGATTTAACATGTAGGATTGCAAGACATCAATTACTCCTATAGTGATGGGATTGAAATTAAGCGAAGAAGACAACAACAAGGATGTTGATCCAAGTTTTTACAAGAGCATAGTTGGCAACCTCATGTATTTGACTGCAACTAGGCCAGATATTATGCATGCTGTAATTTTAATTTCCAGATTTATGTAAATGCCAAATGAGGCACATTGGCAAGCAGCAAAAATAATTCTGAGGTATGTGAAAGGAACAAAGAGGTATGTAATTTTGTACACCACTTCAAAATTTTTTGACTTGATTGGATATACTGACAGTGATTGGGCTGGAAGTATAGATGACAGGAAAAACACCTCTAGTTATGTTTTCCATATGGAATTAGGAGCCACTTCATGGGCTTCTAAGAAACAACCAATTGTGGCTTTATCAACAACAAAGGCAGAGTATGTGGCAACTACAACAACAACATGTCAAGCAGTATGGATGAGGAGAATTTTAAGAAGTTTGTGTTATGAATAGGTAAAAGACACAAAAATTTATTATGATAATAGCTCATCAATAGCATTATCAAAGAATTCATTGTTTCATAAAAGAACGAAACACATTGATGCTAAGTATCACTACATCAGACAGCTAGTGAGCAATGGAGAAGTTGTTTTACAACATTGTAGAACAGAAGAGAATTTTGCTGATATTTTGACAAAACCATTGGGGCAGAAGAGTTTTAACTATCTCAGAAAATGTCTGGGTATGCAAGAGTGCAGCAGTTGCAATTTAGGGGGAGTGTTGGGAATTAATTCCAACTGCCGTAGAGCATAAAAGGACGAGAAGTTTAAATTTTGATGTGAAGTTCTTGAAGGAAGATGACAATAAATCTTCAGTTCAAATTTTCACTCCACACAAACACGTATCCTTATCTACAACACCCACCAGCAATGAATTATGCACCAACCACATGTGATTTGAATTAAATTTGCAGCCAGCCTCATACCGGTAGCATCCAATATGAGCAGCGAAGGAAAAAATTGACCCACTGGAGGAGGTGACGTCATCACTCCTCTAGACCAATCAAATAATTCTGTGGGGAAAATAAATGGGCCTTTGCAAGATATTTTAACTCCACAGAATGTGAAATGTATAATGTATAAGGTTTAAAGTTTTAACTTTGGGTTAATTTTTGACTTACCGAGGAACATTTTGGGTTTTAACTTAGATAATAGATGTTTTATAATATATATTGTAAATATATTATATTTACAATCTCTCTCTCTCTCTCGATATATATATATATATATATATATATATTGTAATAGTTTTTTAAGATATATTTACATGCCGTGTGCATTGTGTAATGTAATAGAGAAAGTCCGAAGGTTGAAGTGAAAGACTGTGTGTAATTTTTTTCGAGAGCAATGAGACTGCAAAACTGTGTGTGTAGTAGTGAAGGCAAAGAGAAAAGATAGAGAGAGCAATAAGTTGTGTTTTGTAGCAGCGCATGCCAAGGAAAAAAGAGCTGTGTCCTGTAGCAGCAGAAGTTTTTTTTGTGAATCCAGAACTTCATTCTGAAGAAAGAATTTCACTTTTGTAACAGATTTTTTTGTTTTTTGTTTTTAATGAAATAGAGTGTTTATCCCATCTATGTGTCCTCATTTTTTTGTTATTAAATCTCCGTGTTGAGTTGAGGAATTTTGTTTCCTCTGTGTGTTCAGAATACTTCATAAATTCCAACAGTTATGAAGTCGCCATTTTTCTTATTGCACTTCAATTTTTTTTTTAAGAATAAATTGTTACCTTCCAGGGATTTATCCTCAGTAGTGTCTTGGAAAATTTGGATGTTCACAAATTTTCTATCTTCAATGATAGGGATAATCCCAATTTTCATTGCTCTCTGCACGTATGATCAGTCTTCAATTGTCTTGAAAGTCTTGAAAATTAAATTCAAAGTGCATTTTTTTTATGGTGCCGGGTAGGGGAATCTAGTGCATGTGGGGAAGAGGATGGGGCATCCTGTATCTCATCGATACTAGTTTTTTATTTATTTATAACAATTTTTGGAACAAGATCCAATAGTTGTGTACGTTTTTGGCCTTGAAACTCCTTTTGAAATGTGCTCTTCAACATAATGTAACCAACTTGTATATTTTTGGAAACTTTTTAATCATCATAAATTGGATGTGTGGGTCTTTTATGATGGAAAGTTTAACTCCAACTCCAGTGTTTAAAATAAAGAGGACAGAGGGTATTTTCATTAATCTATCCTATAAACATATTTAGATCATGTTAAATATAGCAACTAATAGGTCATTCCTCAATTTTTTCCATCTGATGCAACTCTATATAGCTAGCATAAGTAGTAGAGAAGGCGCAACACGTTTTATATAGTTGGCATAAGTACTAGAGAAGGCTCATAAATGAAGGAGCTAACTAGAATTTCCTTCTACTGTTTATTCCATAATAACATTGATGACTAGACTTTCTTTCCAGTCTTTATTATAGAATAACACTTCAAGCCTTCATCTTGATTTTATTGTAGAAAAAAAAGATCAACTTTCATCTAATGAATGTATGCACATTCGATTTAAAAAGGACAATTTTAATTGATATAATTCAGGTTTGAAACTCTTGAAAAATTTAGAGGAAGTTGAAGAGAGTGCTTGTAGGCCCCTCTAAGTGATGTCTGTTTTTGTAGAGAATGAACCTATGGGGATCTTCAAAATTGCTCTATGTATATAGAGTATGCATTAGACGATATTCTAGATCCTTCTATTCCTTCGGTGTACTTTTGCAACTTTAGGGTCAATTGATAGTTGTACATATTTTGGACATGTTAAAGAGATTTCTATAACACCTTTCACTATCCCCAACAAATCAACGAATATATTCCTTTCAAAAAATGTAAATATGATCTTGTGATCTCAAGTAAATCCATATATTAATAAAATTTAATGACAAGGTTGTTCTGCAGAATATATTTGTAAATATTCTAGATTGATTTCTGATATTCAAGCTTGTAATTTCCTCATTCACATTGCGACAGAAGAGAAAATCTAGGTTTGCTTCAATAATTTACTGAAACAATCAACATTCATGTTTTTTTCTTTCTCGTAGGTGGGTGAATAATAATGATAGGGGTGGGATGGAGCCTCTGCTGTAAACCTACTCAATCGAGTGGGGAGGAGTGGAAGTCTAACCTTTCATGTTTCTGATCCATTAATTACATACTCAATGCAGTAGTAGTGGGTTAATCATTGCATGGAATGTATGTTGTGTGATTCATGAGACAATTCAATGAAGGTTCTTGACCCATCCATGTATTGGTTTATGGAACATATAATTTAGCCACTCATTCAAGTGAATTTTCCATATGTGACTTCACCAGAGTCTCCATTCTCAGTTGGAAGCCTTTCCCTCTTAGTGGTGTTATTTTTTACTATTCTGGGAGGTCCTCCACACATGGCCTCCCATGCGATGATTTCCATGTACATCTTTTTAGTGCATCCAAATTATATATATAGGGAAGATTTTATTAGTGGCTAATGATCATTTCATGTGGGGGGTAACTGAATTAAACCTCTGGTTTTCATGGGTGATTATCAACACAAACTCCATGCACAACTTCTAACCCTGTCATAGTTTGACGTCCTTATTCAAGCATAACATCCCCAACTTGTGGATTTTTCACGTGATATATTGTGTTCTGTGGCAATTCTCCACTCAATAAATTTTCGTTTATCCTTTCCTTTTGATTTCAACACTTCTCTTGGTTCATACTGAAATCTCTCTCTTGGCTCAGCTCTTCTAATTTTTTATGTCGTGTGCCCTCAAATAATGCCCTCATCTTGGCCCCTTTCTTGTCTCCTCACTAGCCTTCTTTCCTGACCATTCCTTGACATTGATCCCTCACGTCTGCCACTTTTTTTCATCCTATGTGCGCTCTCCCCCATGCCACATGAAAGGGATAGGAGGTACATGGGATTATTTAGTTGGGTTGAAAGGAGCACTTGTGCTCTCCTTTGATCTAAAAAAGTCACAAGATGAATTCAAACCTACGATCCCATCCAATAAGAGATAGACCAGGTAGATAATGAAGTCCAACCTGTTAAACATACAATCATAGATTCCAAAGTATTAGCTTTGGTGGCTGAATGGGTTCTTGACTTGGGCTACACCTAGGAGCACCAAAACCAATGTTTTTTCACCATCAAATTGTACTGGAACATCAAATTCCTATTGAGCAAGGTCATTCTCGAATGCAATGATGCCAAAATTTTGGCATTATGATTAATGTGTTGTCCTTTATGACAACCTACTTGATAGAGATATCAACATGATGGTAGCAATATGAGTATACAAGCTATTACAGATGTGACAGAGAGAATGGAAAAAAGTATATCAGTTCAGAGACAAAGAAATGATAAAGGTGAAGTTTGGAAAGTATATGCGAGTCCAATGAACAAAGGCCGCAAACATACATGAGTATCGTGAAGAAAAGTCATGTAGAGTTTCCGCACCATTGTATTCTCAATACCAAGGGTCTTTACCATGGTATTTTCCCATAGTAATGAGTGCAACAATATATATTTGATCCCGTCAAAGAATACCATCGATATTACTAAGGTAATGGCTAAGGCCTAAGCTATATAAGGAGATGGAGATCGAGTGTTAGTGTCTAGATGATGGAATATTTATGAATGACTTGATCTGAAATAGGTGTGCACCAAGGAGAATGGAGATGGATCAAGTTTGATAGATTTGAAATGAATACATATTGAATAATTTTTTAATGGTTTGATATATTTTTGATGATGATATTATGATGCAAGTCTATAATAGTGTGTTGCTAAGGTTTGGGTTTGACAAATGTTTTTTTGTGTAGCGAAGGAATGATTTAGTGATTACAAATATATATGTGGGTTTGTCACTAAGAGGTCGCATACATACGTGGATTTGCCTTTAGTTATTTGCATATATACTATGCAATATGAATATATCTGTACTAGGTGTCAAGGATGAAAAGCACCTACATATGCGGAAGTGATTTATAAGAGTCACACATATGCTAGGGTTTTGAAATATGAACTATTAATGATGTCTTATGAGTTCTGTTATGTTTGTTTTTTTTCTGTCGATGAAATATCTCTTATGATAAAATGTGTCTGAAAATATTGGTTGGGTTGAATTGTTTTGATGCTACTATATGGTGATCTGTATTTGGTTTAGAGATCTGTGATGAGTTCAATATGTGTTTTGTTGTGACAGTGATTCAAATTCAGTTATCAGTGTTTTGAAATCTGTATGCAAGTAGTCTTAAGGGAAAGAAAATATGTATCTAGGTATAGTTAAGAAAAATAGCATATATATTCTGACATATGTTTGATCAGGGTTTTCAGTGACAACAATTGGTTTCAATGATGGGTAACAATGTTTGTCTTGGTATATCGATAAGTGACTATGCATTGATATGATCTGTCTTGGTTGTATTGGTTGATTGAGACTCAGTAAGTAATTTTATGATTCAATTTATTCAGTGGTTAAGTGATCTGATACAATGATTGGTTTTAGTATTATTATTTGGTATTTAGCTTAAATGATGGAAGTGGGTCCACTCTAAAAATATGATGAAAAGTGGCCTACAGGTTTTGATGTTTTGAGTCAGGTGGATCTAGTATGAAATATTATGAAATGTGATCCACAAAGGTGTTGAGGGTTGGAGTCTTTAAAGAGGGATTTGAAGGTTCCTTCTAGTGGTAGCTGACAAATCTAATCATGGGGTTGGATCTCCCTTCTGGTGGGTTCCGGTAAACGAGATCAGGGGGATGGAGCTCCCTTCCAGTGGGTGTTGGAGAATGAGAGAAGGTTGCAGGCTTCTATAGGTGGGTGCCTGTGTGCTGGTATGAGTCTGTGTTAGTACAATATTTTAATAAGATTTCATTTATAATAAAAGAAAAATATAGAGATGATAGAAGCAATGGTTTTCTCCCACATTGGGTTTCCACCTAAAATTTGGGTGTTCATGTGTGTTGATATGTGTTTTATGAGTTGACAATATATCTATTATTTATTGCTCATAGTTTGATCTAGGTGGATATTGGTGGCCACCCGCCTATTCCACTTAGACCCCCATCATTGTTTCTTTCAGTTTTTCAGTTTCCTTAATTGGAGCACATTTTACTATTTTTGGCAGTTTTTCGGGTCCTAGACTTCTGAAGTCGTTTTGAGGCCCTAAACGAAGTTTTTTGGGAAATATTGTTCCAAGTGAATGTGAGTTGACAATCAATGTCAGTAGTTTTATTCCTCAGATAGATCTTTCTAATGAGGTATCATGTTCATCAAATGGAGATCTTATGCCAAAGTTACGACCCTGAGAAATTGATGTACCAATTTACCCCAATGAGGCCCTTAGTTTGGAATTTCATCTCCTAGGGTTAGTTTTTTGGAAGTTTAGGGTTTTCCATTATTTCTCAATAATAAATAGTCCTTCGAGCCTCATTTTAACATAGTTCAGAGGCTTGTAGTTCCCACATCTCTTCTCAGAGATAAGCTACCAATGCCCTAGCTAGCTTATTTCCATTATTTGAGAGTGCAAGCTTCTCTGATCCATAACATTTTAATTTTTAATTCTTCCGAGAAATCACATGAAATTTTTTTGGAACCGACGCGTTTCGAAATACCAACTGTAGTTCATCATATTTCCATTATGTCTATAATCATATTTCAGTTACGTGATTTTAATGAAACGAAGTCTTATTTCTACTGCATATTTATGTTTATGTGTATTTCAGTGTTTTATTGCGTTCTTGCATAATTCTGGATCAGTGGTACCAGAGCTGTTGTGTAACCAACGCCAAAAATAGAATAAAAGAGATATCAACGCCTTAGAAATGAGCCACTTCGAGGGGGCAACCTCCAATACATTACATAAATGAACAATTCTTGGATGATACAAATGAACAAAACCTCCTTCTATATATAGGAGTCACGGGGCATAATTTAATCTAGTGGGGCCACACAATGTAATCTAAGCCCAGACCTAACAATAATAATGTAGGCTTCTATAATAACAATATGGGGGCTACAGGGGTACAACAATAACAATAAGGGGCTACACTAACAAAAAAAGGGGAGACACTATTATTATAGGGACCTAACATTCCCCTCTCCTTCAAACAAGTGTTGTCCTCAACGCTTGATTATTTCTTGATGTTTCTGTATAAAATTATCATCCTCCCATGTGGAATCTTCACCGGGTAAGTTCTTCCACTTACACGGAATACTCTGAAATTGATCGTACTTGTCGAGTTCTTGTTTCTATGACTGCTTCATAACTTCTTTTGATGTCATGTTGATCTTCCTGTTGTTTCATTAGATTTTGCACCAAAGTTGGGTTATCCTTTGAGAGTTGGAGAACTTGTTGTTGATGCTCGATCTGATCTTCCACTAATTTATCATCCATATTTGCTATTATTTGATCCTTCAAACCATCCAACTTAGCCTCCATTTCTGCTTTTAAACCATCTATTTCATCTTCAATTTCTCTTCGTAAGATCGAAACTTGTTGCACTTGGTACCGTAATTTTGATATCTCATCCTGCAATTCTTCCTCTTCATGCATCATAGTATAGATTTCTGAGGGCTTAATGGGTGTTGAATTCTTTTTAGGAGGCATTTCAGAACCCAATACTGAAATATATGCTCAATAGGCCCTTGGAATCACTTCAAACTGATTTTTCAAACGAGATTTATGCAATTCGGAAAAAAAAATACACACCTTTTTCTTGCTTTTGAGGAGCTCGATATTGAAATTGGATTATCTCTCTGATTTCGGCTCTTCAATATTTGAAATTCAGCACTGAAGTAGCCCTCTGAATTCTCTTTCGAATGCTATAGGTATGACTTGATTTGGATTCTCCAAGACAAATTTGTGTCCAATCTCCCACAATGACCTAATTATGGACTGGTTCAGTAGAGCGAACTTGTACGACTTTCCACGTGTCACTGTTTCATCCTTCATCTCTGAAATTGATAGCCAAGAAACTAAAGTCCATGTACTTGCGACCAATTTTTACGGAACTCCAATCTGATGCCCAGAGAGAGAGTTATTGAACTTTTCCCACGATCACCTCTTTGAGATGAAATTCAGGAGCTTGACAAAACACTACCTTCCACAGATCATATCTCCAAAAATGTTGCGAACCAAGCTCTAAAATTTTTTGATAAATTTCTTCAGGATTTCAAATTCCCACCATAAGAATTTCAGATTCTGAACCTTCGTAGAAAAAATTTTATAGCGCAAATGCCACGATGACCTATTTAGGAGCCTGAAAAAGACCTAACTTCCACAGATCATATCTCCGAAAATATTGTGAACCAAGCTCTGAAATTTTTAGAAAATCTTCCTCAGGATTTCAGCTTCTCACCCTAAAAATTTCAGCTTCTGAAACTTCATAGAAAAAATGTTATAGCGAAAATTCCACGATGACCTGTTTGGAGCAGCGAAACCCTAGAATCCAAAGCTCTGATACCAAATGTTGTGTAACCAACTCCAAAATAGAAGAAAAGAGATATCAACGCCTTAGAAATAAGCCACTTCGAGGGGGAAACCTCCAATACATTACATAAATGAACAATTCTTGGATGATACAAATGAACAAAACCTCCTTCTATATATAGGAGTCCATGGGGCCAAAATATAATCCTAGTGGGGCCACAATGTAATCCTAGCCGACCTAACAATAATAATGTAAGGGCACAATAATAACAATATGGGGGTTATAGGGGTACAATAATAACAATAAGGGGGGCTACACTAACATAATAAGGGGCAACACTATTAATATAGGGACTTAACAAGAGCAGTCTTATTTTTCTCAATCCTTCTTTGCATGTCCCCAACGAGGTCAGGGTATGAGGAGTTAGGGCTCGATCTGGTTGAACCTTTGCAAGAAAAACTTTGTAAACCTCAACGACTATCCATGGGGGAAAAAATGAAAGTACGAGGGAGCAGGAGATCCTACCAAAATATTGCTTGAGGAGGCCCTCGAGAAACAAAAGAATGTAATGATTGATAAATTTTCCCAGATTCTTCAATGACTACCCAGCGACAGCACATCTGCATCTAGCAGCCACTCTAGAGGTGTAACTCCTTTTAAGGTACAAGTAAACTTTGACATTCCCATATTTGAGGGCCAAATAGATGCATACATTCTAGATAGATGGTTGAATCTATTAGAAGGGTATTCTCGGTTCATGACTTTTCCAACTAGGAAAAATTTACTTTTGCACTCCTCAAAGTCACCCCCCATGTCAAGGACTGGTGGGAAACCTATTGTGAGAAAAAGGACGGGAGGGAACCCTCTCTATCTTCAATCGCACCTACTTGGAATTATTTCTAATACACCATCAAGGAATAATATTGTCCCATGGGGAGCTATGAGGACAAGTACATACAATGGACTATGCCGCGACAACAATGGGATCAAGATGTGCACGAGCTGACGAATTTTTTCCATACCCTGTGCAAAAAATTGGGTATCAAAGATTCAGCGAAACATTTGGTGTAGAAGTACCATAGTTGTCTGCACAAATAAATTTAGGAGGAAATGGATTTCCTTGACATCTCCTCACTTGGTGCAGCATACCGGTATGCTGCCAAGACTGAGTAGAAGTTAAAACAGAAGAAGGAGACTTTGGATCTACGAATTAGAAGCAAAGGAAAGGTGCCCCCAAACTACAGAACAAAGGACAAAGCCAAGGTGGGGTGCCCAAAGATAACCCGCTAAGGCCGCAAACAAAGAACAACACCGAGAATCCAAAGAAGGATAGGGGAAAGTTGTGTGAGCACAACACAAGTGAGTGTCGAGCCAAGCAGTCACTAGTGGCTGAGATGAATGCTTCTGAATCAAATGCATGCTCTGACTCTGAATCAGAACCCAACAAGGGGAGTAAAAAAGGGAAGAAAATTATCGATGCAGAGCCCAACGCCACTGTTTCCACCATGAATATCTATAATGAGGAACTAGAATATCCATAGGAGGAGGAGAAACTCTTCCATTCTCAGATGTGGGTAAATGGTTTCTTGTTGTAGTTCATTGTCGACAGTGGGAGCCAAAATAACCCTACTTCAACAGAGGTCATGATGCGAATGGGCTTGCCAACTAGAACACACCCATAGTCGACACCATCGGGTGGATTCACTAAGAACGAGATCTCCACGTCATCCAATAATGTCGCCTTCCCTACAACATCAAGCCCTTCACGGATGAGGTATTATGTGACATTTCCCCTATTGATGTTTTTGATTTATTATTAGGCCAACCATACTTGTGGAAGTGGCATGTTGTGTATGAGTCCCGACCTCACGCTGTTATTTTTACTTTGGGAAATAAGTTGTACAGGATACCGGAGGTAGCACCACCTACCGCCATCTCTTTGGTTACTGCAAAAAAATGAAGTAAACTCATTTCCAAAACCAGGAAATTTGTTTTCCAGATGATATGCCCTCAGGGAAAGAAGAATACTGTGGCCACGACCTCTAGACATGGCTCCTCTGCATGAAAACAACAAATGGACAAGGTCATGGAGGAGTACAGGGACATCTTCACCTCACCCGCAAGGGTGACTTTGCATTGTCAGGTCAAGAACCCAATCGATATGACCCTAGGTGCACCACTGCCCAATGGACCAATCTATCAGGGCTCTGTTATGGAGAACGATGAGATCAAGAGGCAGATTCAGGAGTTGCCACAGAAAGGCCACATTTGGCCGAGTTAATCGCCCTGTGGGAGCCTGATCATGTTAGTGCAGAAGAAGGATGAGACTTGGAGAATCTATATTGAGTATCGGGTGCTAAACAAGAGCACTGTATGAAATAGGTACTTGATCCCACAGATTGATGACCTTCTGGACCAGCTAAAGGGGGGAAAATATTTCAGCAAGATCGACTTGAAGTCCAAGTATCACCAGGTAGGAATTGAAGCCTCCGTTGTGTGGAAGAATTCCTTCAAAGCCAAGGAGGGTCTGTTCGAATGGCTGGTCATGTGTTTTAGGTTGACCAATGCTCCCACAAACTTCATGAGCTGATGGATGACATCTTGCGGCCATTCACCAAATCATTTGTAGTAGTGTACTTGGATGATATACTGATCTTCAGGCAGACTTGGGAAGAGCACCTCCACCACATCCGATAGATCCTCCAAAACTGTGGCAACACAAGTTGTGTTCCAAATTGGAGAAGTGTACTTTTGGCACGACCCAAGTTCAGTATCTAGGATACATTATTGATGAGCGGGGGGTGCATGTAGATCCAGCCAAGATTCCAGTCATTTGGGATTGACCAACCCCAACAACTCTAACAGAGCTCTGCAATTTTCTGGGTCTTGCTAATTTCTACTGTAGGTTCGTGTTGGGATTCTCTCATATCACTTGGCCATTGAGTCAATTCACCAAGGGAGGAGCGAAAGAAAAATTCCTTTGGTCTGAATATCAATAGAAGGCTTTCGTAGAGTTGAAACATCACCTTTGCTATGCGCCAATGATCAAATTACTAGACTTGCAACGACCATTTTAGATCGAGATATATGCCTCTAACTATGTGTTGACGAGTAAAAGTGACTTGCCAATAGTAATGGGATCTCCTCGGCATAAAATCCCAACTAGAATCTACACCGTTTATGGCAGGGATTCCATTCATTATGTGGGCTCGGTTGCCATCATGTTGGTAAGAGATATGCCTTTTCTTAGATGGAGAGGAGATTCGCAACTATGGGAATGTACGAATACTAAACGAGAAAAATTCAGTGGTCAATGGGTACCCTGCAAAAAAAAAAACCATAAATAGAAAAGAAAAATTTAAATCATGGAACTCAAGGGAAGTATTATTAGCAACACTTCATTAAACCCATACTTGTGCGGACACCCACTTGAACATACGGGAAAATGTTCACTATGATCAAGTGTCTCTCAATCATCTAAGCACATTTTAGAAGAGATTTAGGTTTATATCAACAAACCAGGTCATTAAAATATCCCTACATTAAACCATCACACATCATCCACATATCAAAGGGAGCTCAAATACATAAACAATGCATAAAAATAAATATACACCAATCGATTAAAGAAAATATCATTTGTTCAAAAGGACTATATTCATGGCATCAATACAGAAAAGCCTCCATCAGATCCAATAATGAGATCCAAAACACTCATTTGTATTCATTCCCGGAAAATACATTCAATGCTATATAATTATCTCTCTCTCTGTGGAGTCCAAAAAAAAGTTCTTCACAGTCTCTCCCAAGGGAGTACATATAGAGAAAAAATTACTTTTGGGTTACCCTCGTCCCTTCATCTCCCTGACTGTTGGGATGATCTGTGACTTGGGAGCACCTGCGACTTGCAACCTAGATCGGGCCGTGACCTACAACCTAGAGGCATATGCGACTTGGTAATATATGGGACTTGCTACCTGGGCTATACAACCCTTTCCATCTAGTTAATTTTCATGGGAGAATCTTATTGATAGAGAGGGTTTGAGTTTCCACCTACTGCTACTCCTTAAGATATGTATGCCAGGCTTGATATTCAACAGCTATCGGGGTGATTTGATGCATGTCTTCCCCGAGTTTGTGCAAGCATTAAAGATCGTCTGGGACTAGTGTACACTTCTTTGAATTGATCTGATTATATAGTGAAGCCATATTTGTGTAGATTCTAACTGGCTCAACGACGTATTATGTGGTTTTTTCCTTTGTAAATGGGAGGTCCTTTGTGCTGGCTACTTGTCTGATTGGATCCAGAAATGACTAGATGTCTTGCAATACCTCTTCTCGACTCTTTTTTTGGGTCAGTGTACCCGTGGAGGGTATGCGATGCACTTCCGCCATTAAGTCGATACCGCTGATGAGATGCTCGTATGCGGTCATCACCTTGTCTACATCTTTTGTGATCTTATCTCGGGATTGCAACTTCATCCACATCTGCACATTGTCATTTTGGGTGTGAATCCAATCCCTCTTTGGCAGAGTGGCAGGGGCTTGCACGTACTTCTCAGACCATTCCAATACGTTTTCAAGTGTTGTGGAGGCCTCCTTCGGTTGGGAAAACTTATTTCTCGCTTTTTCCTAGACCCCTTCCAAGGGAGCGAATGTTTGTTTTAGCCTCATCATCTCTTCATATAATTGCACCATGGTCCTACTCATGATGTCTAGTTTTCCTTGAATGGAAGCTTGTAGCCCGTTGGTTTGGGTGAGTGTGAGTTGAAGTGTTTGATTCCCAGTTTCCAAGGCCCTCTTCTCCTCTTCTACTTGAATGACCATTTGCTAAGCTATACGACACCTATTTTTTAGCTTTAGGATTTCCCTTCTCATTCTGCTAAAGTTATATTCTGTAGAAGCTGCGAAAGCGGTCCTGAAAGATGATGTCATTATGGGATTTTTTCTAGTATCCAAGACTATTTCATTTTCAGTTGTAACTGCCAAATGTTAGGCTTGGTTCAGGGAAATCCATTTTCTTCTTTCCTTCCTGATCTTGTGAGTGTACTAATCATAAGATAACCTTTTTTAAATCCAGTACATCATTCTCTTTTTTTCCCGAGAGACCCACCTCGAAGAAAGGGAAGTGTCCATCTGTCATGGGATTCACCAGGGGTATATCGTTTGGTGGCAGATATGATCATTTCCTGAGTTGTAAATGTTGTGACTCACCTCCTTCCACTTCTTTGGTCGCCTCTTCCTACAGCTTTGGAGCTTCTTCTTCCTTTCTTCTTTTCTCTACTTCTTCCTTGTATTGTTCCTGTTTCTTTTTTCTCTATGCTTCCCTTTTCTTTTATTCTTATTCTTTTGCTTTTGCTTCTTCTTCCTTATTTCTACATGCTTCCTCTACTTTCTTGATTTTCTATTCTTATTTCTTCTACTTTTTTCACTGTTCCTCCTCTTGCTGTTTCTTTTGTTGTTCTTCCTCCTGTTACCTTCAACTCTCTTCTGCTTGCTGTTGTGCCAAAGTGTCCTGGGTACTTTTAAGGTTATTCCTCCCTAAGTTTTGCTTGGAATTTCTTTGTTCCATGGTTTCTTTCTCTCATTCACCTTCCAAATTCTCAGGAGAATTATTCTTGAGTTATTTTTGGGTTTCTTGGGCTAAGAATTAGAAGCTCCTACTATCGGTGTTTTCTATTTCATGGCGGAAACTCTATCCTGCAGGGTTAAATCATCCTGAGACTGATCTCCTTGGTTTCCATCTACTTCAAATTCTTCTTCAGGGGTTGCCTGCATGAGTGCATTAGACCAGTTTCTTACTTCATCCTCCAATGTTGTCTCCGTGTGCTGGTAGGCCCAGTTGAAATTAGCCTTCTTGCAGTGTGTGGGAATGATCCTTTCTAGGTCATAGGACCATAAATCTAAGCTTACGAAATGAAAACCCTTTTTTTTCAGCTTTCGCCTCCACTTCATTGAAATCCTTGATTGTGTAGACACTAATGGTGAGTGGGAGGGTAGTCCATGTTTTCTTCTTACCTTTACTTAGTGTTTTAGAAAAACTGCTTGTCATATGGTAGTAGACTTCTTGCAGCAACAACTTATCAGTGACAAATTTGGGAAATGCATGGGGTTGCTTGAAAGATACAAAAACCCTAATGAGGGTGCCTTCTCGGATGGGAAACCAGTAATATACCTTGATGGAAGTATCCATTGCTCTTCTAGACATGCAAGGTGGATCTTCCGCGAAGAGTAGACGATATAGCGTGGTGATGAAATTTTTTGAGATCAGATCGATATCCTGCTTATACCTGGAATCCCAGAAGAAATTCAAATCCTTATGAATCGAGCCTCCGGTCGCTGCATCCCAGTTATGTGACCACTAATAAAAATCAAATTGTGAGCAGTGTGCATATAATATGTAGGAATCCATGTATAATTCCAATGTTAACCCTTCCTTCGACACCTGTGCCGCCCATATTTTTTCCATCAGAGTTGAGATTAATAATTGGGCCCAGTTGAAGTGAGTTCCGTAAGTGGTGACTATGTGCATTATAGGGACCCATGCCCCATTGAAGGTAGTGGCCTCCATCCTACCATACATTAAGCACATCATGGCCGTGATGAGCCTCTAAGCCCTTCTAAGACCCTCGACCTTATTTTCTTAATCCTTCTTCCCCTTGAACCTCTCGGGGTGTTCCCACTAGCTCTTCAGGGTGCCATGCATTGGCACGTCATGTGTCACTATCCATCGGGTGTGAAAGGATTCTTCTTTTCTAGGTAGCAAGTAGTACACTTCAGCGTCCCCCAGGGAAAGGTTGGCGAAGGCTACTATGCCGGAGTCTCTTATCACCCAATATTTCAAGTATGTTCTTTGAAGAATCTAGTCTATGAATTCCACACACGAGAAGATTGGAGGGTAAGCTGCAACATAGTGTAGTTTGGACCTTTTTACTTGTAAGTATACCTGGTGGTCTACTAGGTCCTCTAGGAATTCCTGTTTCGCAAATTCTTGGTACAAATCATACTAGGACATCTTATCATTCTTTCCAAAGATGCAAACTGTGTCTCTGTACATGGGAGTCAACATTGGAGGTACATCTCCTTCTAGTGGATAAATTTTTGGGCTCTTGTGCCATCTGCGGATTGTTTGAATCTTGTCACTTGAGGCCGAGGAGATAGATACGCAAACAAGCTCAACTTCAACGTCACCTGGCATGTTTAAGAAACAATCCCATGATAAGAAAAACGACATGGAGGTGATAATATGATAGAGAAAATCACCTATCTAAACCAACTAATGTCCTGGCCAGTCCGGGAGTCCAAGTGGCCAACATGATAGGTCGCACCAGGAATTTTTTAGGTAGCTACATCCTCTAATGGTTGCAAAGGTCTTAGGGTGCAGAGGATGTGACCTAGTGACCTAGTCGCAGGGTCACTGAGTTGCATCCGAGTGAAAAAAATTGCCTTAGCGACTTGGAAAATTTGCGACTTGGAAACCCGACAATGAGGTTGCGAGGTCACAACGTTGTGAGGTCACGAGGTCGCAAGGTCACTAGATCATGAGGTCACAAGGTCACTAGGCCCCGAGGTCACATTAGGGGTTTTCTGGGTGAAACAAGCCGACTTGACCTTCATGAAACATGGAGAAAAACAAGGAAAAAGGGGGAAATCAGGGTTGAGGAGGTCATAGGAGGTTTGGGAATAGATGCACAAGGTAACAGAGGGCAGTCAGGAGGGCTCGGGTTAGTCTGGGCATGATGGGGTGAGTAGGGGAGAAAAAGGAGTTTTTGAAGGAAAGGTGGTCTAAGTAGGTCCTAAGGTTTTTAATAATCTAGCTAAGGGGGGAGGATTAGGTAGGGTAAGCAGTCAGAAAAACAGTAAAATGTAGGAGGATTTGACGACTTACCTAGAAGAAAAAAGTTCTCTGATTGGTCTGTCAAACACCTTGTAAGCTCCGTTGCGTAGGTTGAATGTGACCTACGCGATGCTTGTATATATAAAGAGGTTGCATGTGCGACCCTTAATGGCGGTCGTAAAGTCACATCTTACAATGATTTGCGTATGTTTGCGACCTTAAAACTTGGAAACTTGGGGGGGTCGCTGGGTCGCTAAGTCACATGGTCGCAAAGGTTAGCTACTAAATGGATTTGCGACCTAGCGACCTAGTCTAGGTTGTTGGGTTGCTAAGTCGCAAAAGGATGAATTTTGAAGAGAATGCGACTTTGCGACCTTGAGACCTGGATAGGTCGCTAGGTCGCTAAGTCGCACATGATTAAGATTTGTGAAAAATAAGACGTTGCGACCACACCTAGAAGGAAAAATAAATCATCCAAAACCAGCTTTTGATTTGAAGTTACTTGCCTGGGGTGGAACCTTTAGGCCTAGGGTTGATGCGTGGTGATGAAACTGTCCTCGTGCATGCCATCAAAGGCAACAAGGGCTCTGAAATTTCATACTGATGCCAAATTTTGGAGGGTGTTGTAGCAGCTACAACACTATTCTATTAGGGCAGTTCTTACTCAACAGGGGCATCCAGTGGCATATCAATATGAGCCATTGTCTGACACAGTCTGGAAGTATCCCACTTATGAAAAATAGATGTATTCCATTGTGCAGGCTTGCCGATAATGGAAGCATTACATTTTGGGGAAGGAAATGGTCATCCACATAGACCACTGACCCTTGCAATTCATACAGACACAAGGGAAGTTGCAAAATGATCACCATCAAAAGTGGTCCACATATCTACAAAAAAATCATTTGAATATCAAGTACAAGAAGGGCAACATGAATAATTTTGTATACTGCCTCAACAGACCACCGATCATGGAACTAAACACCATTCTCAACTCTTATGGGCACGAGACTTCTAATTGGTTGCTTCTCTACAAGAGCAATCTAGAATTCGACCACACATACAAGAAAATCTTGGAGGTTAACCAAGTTCAAAATTTTCACCTCCAAGATACACTGATATGTCACCTGGGATACCTTTGTGTTCCTTCAAGCGAGCATGCCAAGATGATTTGGGAAGTGGAATAAAGTGGGGTTGTTGGGCATTTCATGGTCGAGAAAATAGTGGTAGTACTGCAGAAGTATTTCTATTGGCCAAACCTTTGACAAGATGTTGGGAAGTACATCAGATCACACACTCCTACGCCATTGCCAAATCGAGCTTCAAAAAGTAAGCCCTCTATAATTTTCTGCCTACCCCTAGTCGACCTTGGGAATCCATCTCCATGGATTAAATGTTGGGCCTTCCTTCTACTAAGCATGGCAACGACTATTTTTTCATGGTCATTGACATATTCTCAAAGATGGCCATTATGGCGGCCTACAAGAAGAATATCACAACATAAGCCACTACTAAAATGTTCTTTAAATGAGTGTGGGTACACTTTCAGATCCCAAAATATATCATCTCAGATCAAGACATCAGGTTCCTTAGTACACTTTGGTCTAGCCTTTGGTCAATGCTGGACACCAAGCTCACCAAGTCCACAACTTTCCAACCCCAAACTGATGGCAACACAAAGGTCTTCAACAGGATGATAATACACATTATGCAAATGTACAACTCAAAGCATCCACGCACATGAGATGAGATCCTCCCCTATGTACAACAAAAATATAACTAGGCCCTCCATAACTCAACCAACCACAACACCTTTTGGGTGGGCTTGGGATTCCAACCACTATGTCCCATTGACATAGCCATGCCATTTGCAGCTACTAAAGCTCATTCGAATCATGTCCAATAAGGGGAACAACTTCACTGAGCACATTCAACACATCCACCAACAAGTTCATGAAATATTAGACAGAGCCAATGCTAAGTACAAGCAACGACATGATCAACATCGGGTGCCACACAACTTCCAGGTGGGCAAGAAAGTGTGGCTACATTTGTAGAAGGAGCACCTCGCTGGACCCCACTGCAAGCTTTTCCTGCTCCTATATGGCCATACATCATCACAAAGGCTGTAGGGGACAATGCCTTCCAGCTCATTATTCCACCATTCCTTGGTCTGCATCCAATGTTCAATGTGGACTGTCTTCGGCCTTACTTTCCACCTCTACTGAACACATCTGACGTGGCATAAAAACTCACACCAATAGAGTTAAACCCAAACTGCATGGAAAAATCCACAACTGATCGGATCATGGACACACAAATCAAGAACACCTGCCAACAGAGGATCCAAATATATCGATTTTTCAAAGTAGACCAACTCCTTCACCAGGGCAAGTGGCTCACAAGGGACCAAGTTCAGCAGAAGTTTCCTCATATCATGGAGGAACTCAACACAATGGGGACGATTGCTTCCTAAGGGTGGAGGAATGATCTAGGTGGATATTAGGGGCCACCCGCCTATTCCACTTGGACCCCCACCATTTTTTCTTTCAGTTTTTCAGTTTCCTTAATTGTAGCACAATTTACTATTTTTGGCAGTTTTTCGAGTCCTAAACTTCCAGAGCCATTTTGAGGCCCTAAACTACATTTTTTGGGAAATATTGTTCTAGGAAAATGTGATTTAACATTCTTTGTCAGCAGTTGTAGTCCTCGGATAGATATTTCTAATGAGGTATCAAGTGTGTCAAACAGAGATCGTATGCCAAAGTTACGACCCTGGGAAATTGATGTACCAATTTACCCCATTGGGGCCCATAGTTTGGCATTTCATCTCCTAGGGTTAGGTTTTTGCATGTTTAGTGTTTTCCATTGTTTCTCAATAATAAATAGGTATTAAAGCCTTATTTTAAACCAATTCATAGGCTTGTAGCCGCCACATCTATTCTCAGAGATAAGCTACCAACGCCCTAGCTAGCTTATTCCCATTATGTCTGTAAGCATATTTCAATTATGTGATATTAATGAAATGAAGTCTTATTTTTGCTGCATCTCTGTGTTTATGTGTATTTCTGTATTTTATTGTGTTCATCCATAAGTCCGGATCATAGTTTCCACTTAATACATGTTTAATGAAGTAATGATGCATTGATTAAAGATTAACAAATGATTCTCTATATGAAAATTTATTTAAATGGATATACATAGCTTGCATTCATCATAGTCACGTACATACTTCACTGAATAACAACTGCATATGGAAATTGGAATAAGAAAATAAAATTTGAAGTAAGTTTTAAAATATTGATTCACCACCCCCCCCTCTCAGTATTTTTACCAACAATTGGTATCGGAGCAGGCCACTCCAATTGAAGCTTAACCACTTGAAGTGGATTAAGGATGGTGAGATCAATGTCGAGGTTGTAGGATGAGGTAGCATAATTAAGAAATAAAGTGAATAAATAAGGTACAACAACCGAGTAGCTTAAATAAAGAACCAATTACTGCGAAGGACTTGAAGCATAAATCATCTCACTCAGATCTGATCTTGAGAAATCAAACAAACGATGTGAGGATATTCTTCAAGTATATGAAGAAAAAGAAAAAATGCTTAAGAAGGAAATCATTGAGTTGAGAACTCAAATGGAAAAATCTAGAAGTGAAAAAGAGGTTGAGGTAAGTAATATAGAAGGTAAGTTAACAGAAAAGGATAAGAAATTAAGGCTTCAATATAACTCAAAGATATTGAATAACCTTATTAGCAGTCAAAGGTCTCCCATTATTAAATCTAGTCTTGGTTTTCATGAAACTGTTAAAGGAGAATCTAATTCACAAGCTAGTGCAAGGAACTTAAAGGTAATCAATAAAGAAATAAAATGTCAACTAGAACAACAACTGAGGAAAGCGACTTTCCAAAGGAAATCATTTGCTCCTAACTATAGAAGTGTCAATCGATTCTATCCTTTGAACAAATAATGTTTCATGCTTTATATGTCATAATTATGGACATGTTGCAACCAATTATAGAAGTAATTTTTTAAAGAAAGTAGTCATCTCACAAGAAGAACCTCAACTCCCAGATACTCGGGTTTCTTTAAAGGATATTTTTTCTCTTACAACATATATGGCCACAAAGTTTTTTATTTCAATAGAAGGAATATGAACATTATTATTCCTATTCTTCCTTATAACAAGTTTGGGAATGTAGAAAAATAATGCAGGAACACGTCAATGGATCGCCACAGACTATATGACAAATAATCAAATAAGAATATTTATGTCAAAAGGTCTAAAGAAGATGGGTCCAAAAAAATTCCTCATAATAAGCATAAATAAGAAGAACAAATATTGCTCTCTGCTCATTTGAAGATGAATATGAATTGTACATAGACAATAGATGCTCTCATCACATGACCAGAGATAAGAATAAGATGGAGTCTCGCAGGAAAAACCAAGATGGTAAGGTTGTTATTGGAAATAGTTCCCTAACAAAAGTTCCGGGAAAAGGTAGAACCCAAATTAATAAACATAAAAGAGAAGTTGATACTTTATTGATTCAAGGGCTAAAGAAGAATATTCTAAGTGTAGGTCAAATGGCAGAAAAATGAAATTTAATTGTGTTTACATAAAAAAATGCAAGGTCATAGATGAAGAAACTAGAAAGTTCATATCAAGAGGATATAGAAATCTAGACAAATTATACATGTTTAAAGAAAAGAATTCTCACAGAAATGAGGAGGATAGTTACTCTTCTTCATATTCAAAGTAAAATGGGGCCCAATGTAATCCATTGCTTTTAAATCTTACTTCCCATAGTGGCTGCAGAAGTGATGTGAGGTACATGACCTAATGAAGAGAAAGTGATTATTATCAGGTCCTCAGGATCAATGATGGATGGGGGGGCTATATATATATATATATATATATATATATATATATCTTGGTGATGATTTCCCAATTGTTTTGATATTCATGTTTCTTATATTACTGAAAGTGCATATGATGTAGTAACAATGAACATTAGCATATAATATAGGCTTAAGGGGAGATAAAGTTATGAAAAATCAAAATTTTACTTTCTGTATGCGGACCTTATGAAGAAAAGTTGCGTATATACGCGAGTTCTGATCTAGAAAATCATGCATGTTTATGTATGATGCAGAAACAATGGGGTGGATTCAGGGAGAGGTTTTGATATGCTTCAAACAATTATTATTTGGCTTTCTTGTTATGATATTGATTGGTTACATTTTGTTGATATTCAGATGCTACTTAGAAGTGGTATTGGATTATGATGGTTTATGAGTTGTTGCAATATGAAATTGCTACTTTGATGACTTTACTGATGGATGAGTTGGGTGTGATTAGAATTGACAATGAACAATTGGCACACATTCAGGGGGAGCATCTGCTATAATTATAGTAGTGCATTGTTGGCATTATGATTTATTGAGAATTTCTTGTTGCAAAATGATGTTCATGATAAGTAAATATATCATTGTTAAAGTATTATTGTTGCTTCTAGAGACACATATGTTGTTGTGATTAGTAATGATAAGAATATATTGCTTGAGTAGCATACTATGTTGCTGTCATAATGCACAGGTTGCATATGGTGAAGTAAATTTACTTATCTTATGGAAAGTAATTTTTTTAATTTTGAAGTATTATTGTTGCCGCTAGAGACACATATGCTGCTATCATTAGTAATGATAAGGATACATTGCTTGAGTAGCATACTATGCTGCTATCATAATGCACAAGTTGCATATGGTGTAGTTGTGAATGATGCTTATGTATGCATATGACATTGGTCAATGATGTTGCTGATCAGATATATAAGATTCTCTTTGTTTTCACAACTAATGATGCATGTATATGTTCTGCTACACATGATATGAGGATTTTGGTTTTTCATATGTAGAGCATGTTGATCTTGATGACATGAGATCAAGGAGATGGGTTAATAACAAATCTTGATTGCATAATATTATGCTTGATTGATGATGATGATTTCATACATATTTCTATCTCTATGTCATGGGATATCAATGAATTACAGATAAGGATCTTATGGATGATTACTTTAGTTGCATATTGGTGAAGTTTCCTATGGTGTGATAAGTCTTCTTGATAGAATTTATTGATGTTGAAGGTTCTCCTTATATTTGGTAGATGCATATGATGACATCATGATCCAAGAGAATGGTATTTATACTACAACTAATTGGTGATGCTTGAAAGCATTCCATATTCGATCACATATTGATGTTGATGAAAGATGATGCTATATTTCCCTATCTTACTTCATGATGATGATGTTCATGTTGCAGAATCCTATATGGTGTATGATGGTTGCTGATGACTATCATGGTCTTTCTACCTCACTATTGAGGTATTTGGTTTTGGTTATAGATGTCATATTTGTCTCTTGATGTAAAGGTAATGTACAAAACCATGTTATAAATCATTGTAAAATTTAGTCATGTATGGAATATTGGGGTCAAGTCATGTAATCCAATTATTTTGGGAATTTGATGTAAATATTGAGTCACAATATGTAACCCCACTGTGTTGGGTTATTGATGTAAGCATGATTCCTTAGCGATAGGAAAGGTATCATTTGGTTTAGTCATAGAGTCATGTATTTCAGAATATTTAGCATATGCTCAGGGGGAGCATGGTCAATATAAGTGTACATATTCATCATGTCATATCTACAATGCTCATCTCTACAAAGGGAGAAGTAAGTCTTCATTCAACATTTGTTATCCCTTTTCCATTGATGTCAAAGGGGGAGAGAATCTTGGTGTTTGGAGAATTATTGGTAACTTGGGAGAGAAGCTTGGTATTTCTACAAATGTGTTTACAAGTATCTACAAGTGGTGGTAACCAAACACCAAAGTGGTTTCCATAAAGTTTAAAGGGGGAGATTGTTGGCATTATGAATAATGTGTTGTCCTTGATGGAAACCTACTTGATAAGGATGTCAACATGATGGTAGTAGGATGAGTATACAGGCCAGTACAAATGTGATAGAGAGAATGGAAAAAGGAATATTAGTTCAGAGACAGAGAAATGATAAAGGTGAATTTTGGGAAGTATACATGGGTCTTGTGAAAAAATTCCGCATACATACACGAGTATGGTGAAGAAAATTTGCGTACAATTTCCACACCATTGTATTCTCAATACCATGGGTCTTTACCATGGTATTGGCCCATAGTAATGAGCACGACAAAAAATAATTGATCCCATTAAAGAATACCATTGACATTACCAAGGTATTAGCTAAGTCATAAGCTATATAAGGAGATGGAGATCAAGTGCTAGTATGTATGTGATGGATTATTTATGAATGAATTGATCTGAAGTAGGTGTGTGCGAGGGAGGATGGAGATGGATCAGATCTGATAAATCTGAAATGGATTTCTTGTCTTGAAGATGGATCCCTGTTGTGATTTGAAACGTCGACCATTTTTTTATGATACCGTGGATAGTCCGGATTCTGCAATAAAATCTGAAATGACTACATATTGAACAATTTGTTTATGGTTTGATAGATCTGTGATGATGGTATTATGATGTGTCTCTGCAACAATGTGTATGCTGATATTTGGGTTTGAAAGATGTTGTGTTGTGTAGCAAAGGAATGATTCAGTGATTACAGATCTATATGCGGGTTTGTCACTAAGAGGTTGCGTACATACAAGAGTTTTCCTATGGGTAGGCACACATATATTCTGCAGCATGGAAAAATCTATACGTAGGTATCAAGTATGAAAAAGATGTACATACGAGAAGGTGCTTTATAAGAGTCACATACATATTCCTGGGTTTTGTAGTATTAAATATTAATGATGTCTGATTAGTTATGTTATGTTTGCTGATGTCTGTCGATGAAGTCTCTCTTATGATAATCCATGTCTGACAATACTAGTTAGGTTTAATTATTTTGATTCTACTTTATGGTGTTCTGTATTTGGTTGAGAGATCTGTGATGGGTTCAATATGTGTTTCGGTGATTGTTTCAGTGTGAAAATGATTAAAATTCAGTTATAAGTGTTTTGAAATTGGTACACAAGTCGTATTAAGGGAAATCATGTATATACGTGGGTATAGTTCAAAAATATAACGCATATATTCTGACATATGTTTGATCAGGGTTTGCAGTGACAAAAGTTGGTTCAGTGTTGGGTAACAATGTTTGGATTGGTATATTCATAAGTGAGTGTGCATTGATATGATTTATCTTGGTTGTATTGGTTGATTGAGACCGAGTAAGTAATTTGATAATTTAGTTTCTTAAATTATTAAGTGATTTCATACAGCGATTGGTTTCAATATTATCATTTGGTACTTAGCTTAGATGATGGAAGTGGGTCTAGTATGAAAATATGATGAAAAGTGGCCTATAGGTTTTGATGTTTTGAGTTAGGTGTATCTAGCAAGAAATACTATGAAACATGGTCCACAGAGGTGTTGAGGGTTGGAGCCTTCAGTGAGGGAGTTGAAGCTTCCTTCCAGTGGTAGCTGGTAATTATGATTAGGGGGTTGAAGCTCCCTTTTAGTGGGTGCCAGTAAACGAGATCAATGGGTTGAAGCTCCCTTCCAATGGGTGCTGGAGAATGACAGAAGGTTGAAACCTTCTATAGGCGGGTGTCTGCATACTGTTATGAGTCTGCAATAGTACAAGATTGTAAGAAGATTTTATTTTTAATAAAAGAAAAAGACAGAGACAATGAAAGTGGTGGTTTTCTCCCACATTGAGTTTCCACCTAAAATCCTGGTGTTCATGTGTGTTGATGTGTCTCTTGTGTGTTGATGATCTATATGTTCTTTACTTCTCATATTTTCTTCTTAATACATGTTTAGTGAAGTAATGATGCACTGGTCAAATATTAACATATGATCAATTATATGAAAATTTAGTTAACTGGATATATGCAACTTGAATTCATCATAGTTGCGTACATACGCTAGTTAACTGAATAAGAATCATGTATGGGAATTAGAATAGGAAAAGGAAAGTTTAATTAAGTTTTAAAATACCGATTAAGCCCCCACCACCCCCCATCTCAGTATTTTTCCTAACACAATTGGGAGTTCATGATGCAACATGATGAGATTCAGGTGGCACGCGAGGTTATGGCTTTGGATCATAGAGATATATATCACTTATATTTCCCATGATTGAGGCACTCTTGGTCAAAGGAAAAGGGTGAGCCTCACCAGGGAATCCTGTTGAAGATATAGATGTCTCCACATCCTCTTGAGCCACCTTCATAGATTTTTATGTTGCAGTTCTTTTGTATGCTTTTTCTCTATAATGTTATATGTTTAGGCACATGCTTCCTTTGATAATTAACTAACTATAGTTTTTATTTATTTAGATGGCATCATATTGAGAGAAAATTGGATAAGTAAATGCTCCCATCTTGTAAAATTTTGAACAAACACTCTATTCTTTTGACGTTGGTCTGGTTCCCTAGTGGCAGACCAACTATGATAACCATGCAATGCTTTCTCCGAGTTAATAGAAACAATATAATTTAGAAAAAAAAAACATGTTGTTTGATTTTTATTTTCCTCCATTCACGTGACTATGAAAGAAAAAATTCGATGCTTATTGAAATAATTTAGTGAAACAATCAATATTCAATTTTTATCCCCTCATATTTGGCTATATGGTTGTAAAGTGGAAACTCCATATTATATTTTCCATCTTCATTTTTATCAATCTGAAACCTTTCATCCAATCACTATATATATATATATATATATATACACACACACACACACACACAATGTTATCATAAAAAAATGTTTGATATAATGGTGGAAAGCGAGAAGTTTTTCACCAATGAGAGAGAGTCAATTCCTATGAAGGATTAACTCATTTTGATATGTAACTAGTTCAAGTTGTGCACTTTAGTTTAAAAAAAATGTATACAATATTGTCAAGACAAAATTAATAAAACATACATTTTTTTTAATAAATCACTCACAACAAATGGTTTTGGTAATAATATTTTAATAATCAAATGGATGCTGGGATATAGGTTTCTTATTCCATAGTGAAACGCGTACCATACACCAATTGGTCTCTGACTTGGAAGTGACTTCAAAATTATTATTATTATTATTACCAAATAGGTAAATATTTATAGTCAAATCATAACTAATGCAAAGTCAATGAACAAACAATAATTGTGCAAAGAAGTGCTCTACATCCTTGTAAGGGGAAAATGTCGTAGTGTTAGTAAATGGGTGTAAGCATGTAAATGTTAGCTCCATATGGGGAGATGTTGTAGTGGTTGGAAATGAGTGTAAACATTTAAATGTAGTGTTAGTAAAATAAAGCATTATATCAAAAAATAATAATATAAGAGCATAACGTTGACTTAATTAAAAAATAATAAAGATAATAAATCCTTAGAATTTAATTTGTTTTATTTTAATTTTGTTAATTAACAAAATTACAAACAATTTTTAAAATAAAAATCATAATATACATATGAACACATCAAAATAAATTTAAACAACAAAAGGAACAAGTGCTACAAGGAAGAAATCAAATCAAATCAAATCAAATCAAATCCTATAGTCTTGCTTTGGTAGAAATTAATAAATTGAGATTTCAAGTGGATAAATTAATTGCTTAATCAAGCACAAGGACTTCGCATAAATTTTTGTGGGTAGTAACCACTACTAAGTCTACACATTTACAATTTTACTCCTACATATGTTCTAGGAAAAAAATAAATAAAGGTGGGAAGTAATTCCTGGCAAGTATATTTATTTACATCTTATTCCTATCCATTTTTTATCCAAAAACTTGCTTAAATTTTATGGTGGGAAGTAGTCATGAGATATTTTTAAGAATTTTACTTTTGGATGATTTTCTTGCAAAGATTAAGAATGAAAAATCACTACAAATATCTAAAAATTATTCTTGAATATTGCAATTATATCCAAAAATTATGACATAAAATATGTGAGACAGTTATCCACATGACATTATATTTTGCAAATGCTGCAAAAATACTTTCAACTTATGGTCCAACCAAATTTTTGAAAAATAATTTCTTTTTAATAATATTGAAAAATAAATATTTAATTTTTAAAGTTAAACATCATAAGTTGCATTGGTCAATGCTAAACTAATAATGGTCAACATACAAATCAATTGTTAGAATTTTTCTTTGGTAGGGACTAATAATAATGATTCATAATTCGTAAAAATTAATGAATAAACATATAATTTAAAAAATATAACTATCTATCTATCTATCTATATCTATATATATATATTACATTTCTATACATAGAAATATTTGTTTTCTTAATTATTAAAACCTTGATTATATATAGTGACGCAATCCTTTAGGCTACTCTCGATTATCCACTTCTCTAATTCTTTTTGTCGCAACCGAGATAAATCCCCTCTGTCCTCAAATGACTCTTCTTCGTGTTATGTGTCCGTGGGTCCATTTGAAACCCTGTTAGGGATTTAAACCCCGGGTCACTCTTCGAACACTTGAACTATCACCAATTCTTGGGGCTAAGGCTTAAGCTCATGGTCTTTGATTTTCCCTCTTTACTTCTACATAAACTAAGTTATATTTTAGCCTATGAATCTCTTTAGTTGTGGTCGAACTCCTCCCCCATGAGACTAGACTCATATTTCCCCTTGTCTCAACTATATCCCTCTCATAATTTGTGAGTCACCAAATCAATGGAAATTATTTCCTTGCCAAAATGTACGACTCAACAATTTCGAGGACCCTCCCCCTAGGACGTCAGCTAAAAAGATGGGGGGGGGGGGGGAGGAGGTTGTTTTCTGAACTCGGTGTCCCTATGTAGGGTTTCGTTACATACATCCAACCATGGAGATTGGAAGGGATATATATACTGTTTAAGGGAGGGGGGATATGGCATAATCGAGGAGGGGGCGGGGGTCCAAAGTTTCCCTCCATCATTGATTTTTTCAATGATCTAAAATTTACAATGGGCCTTTAGTCGTAGTTCCCTCTTTCCTTTGGAACCTTGAATTTATTTTATATTTAGTTGGATTTCAGTCTCAAAGCCAATTATATTTTAACTATTTATGTCAATGGAAAACTCTTAATGGGAAAAATTGACATCCCGTTATCTATCAGGAATCCCTGTTCTCCCTCGTAATAGTACTAGGGCTAAATGCAAGTTCCACTCCCACCATTGTTGGGTTTTAGCAACCCTCGTTTTTCTTAATTAACCTTATGATACTGACTCCTTAGTTCTGAACCACTACCACCTATTTGATCCTCGAGTTCCCTTTGGATCTTGGCTTCCTTAGTGCCCACCCAATTTTCTAATCTATTTCGAATAACTCCCTTCTCGGTGGATTTTCCCGAAAATAGCCAAGTTGGCTGCCCACAAGGATCACCCCTATAAACACTCATAACTGACTAATAAATATTCTTGGTTTTAGTATGAACATGCTATTTATATTCCAAACCTTAACTTAAACATTTTTTCCTTTCATAGTATGCCCATGAATGCATGAGAAACCAAAACACGCATGAAAGTCAATTATACTGAATACATAGATACTGGTCGATTCATACAGGGCATTAATACATATTTGGAAACATGAATTGAACACATTGAAGATAACTATAAAAGGTAAAATTCATTAATTTCTCATTATAATACATTTGCAGAGAATTTACATGTCTTGTACGATTTTGTGCTCCTTTCTTGGGCTTACTCTCCCTAAGCTCTGATCTCCCCATAACTCTTTATCTAGCTCTGATTTTAAATATATGTATATCCTCCTACTGGCTAAGAAAACATCCTAATAGAACCTACATTGTTTGGACATATATCCCAACACCTAAAACAACACAACACCTCAACTTTTCAATTTTAAATTTTACAGAGGCTCACTTGGCCCCAAAAACCATCTCATCAAACAACCCAACAACTCAGATTCCTCTAGAGTATGGAAACTTGTAATTATATTAATTTTTCTAACCGTACAAATTACATTGGAGGGAGATGTATTTCCCTATGGGAATTTCATGACCCCCTTGGGGTCTAGCCAAAATAGATTTCCTAGGGTTGATGCTCCTACTTCAGAATCACTAGGTTGAAAATTTTAATGACCTCCAAGTCATGTGCCTTGATTGTTGCATCCTCTAGGATCCCAAAATTTATGTTATTGATGTCCATTGTCTTGCTTATTTGGCTATCCTACATCTATCTTAAATTTTCCTAGATCGCATACTTTAGTTTGTTGCCGCCTTTTTTCTTTGTTGATGTAATATCTTGTAGTAATCCATATGTTGTAGCTAAATGTTGCCTCTTCTCTATTGTACAATTTCTTAGGTTCTTTCTTCATTAGCATACCCAATTCATCAACTTTAGTGGTCAACTCATTCTCTTCTTGGTCTAAGTTTCTAACACTATTGATTTGCAGTTGTATCCCCAAAAATTTCATGGCTTCGATTGCCACATTTTCACATAACTCCCATGCTTCATTAACATAATTTGACAACCCTTTCCATGTATTCTCTATAGAAGACAAGCTTCCATGATTTACACATAAAATGGATCTATTGTAGAAATTTTTATGTTCATCATTTGTTGGTTTTTCTCCATTTTTGCCCTTAAAAAAATATACAATTTCATTAATTGCAGGTTGTTGGCTACTTTTCAAAACAATTTTTTTCTCCATACTCCTTAGCTGAATACGAAATTTCAATTTCAATTTCATGAGACAAATTTGGCTCATGTTCCCCTTTTTCATATTCTTCTGACAACACTTGCTATCCTTTGACTATAATCTCATCAACATACTTTACGTCATAAAATTTATTATCAAAATACTTAGATGCTTGAAGCATATCATCCTTTCCCTTCTTCTTGCTAGAATTCTCTGTGCAATATTCTCTAACCTCATGACTGTCTAACTAGTATTATTTACGTTGTGATAATAGGGTACTTGCATGTAGTCATTTCTCCTTCATATGATTATCTTCATAAATCAAACCCTTATATTTTCTTCCTTTACACAACTACTTCTATAAGTCAATATTATTTTGTTTTCTTCCATGACTATTTTTATGAATTGTTTGCAGGGTTGAAAACTTATTTTGGATTTCTTGTGCTTTCGAGAAGTAATTCGTATTCCTTCTTTCTTCCTTATGGATAATTTTCCCATGATATTATCATGGAAACACATATGATTTATTATTTTTAAAAAAATGTGGACATATAGCCTATTCGACTATCTTCATCATCAATCCTTCTCGTCGTGTATGGTCCTCTTGATGGTGTTGGAAATATGTCAACTGATGAGGTCTCCCTAGTGTGAAGTCCTAATTAAGCCTCACATCGTTTTGATTAGGAGCCCCATCCAGATTATCGACCCGAATTCAATGCATCCTTGTATATTTTCCTTGGCTACAAATTTCAGTACAAAAGAGTAATACACGAGTATTTTCGGATCAACAAGTGAGTATGCCTTGTGAATTTTTTAGCTGTGGAAAGTATCAAGGTCCTTCTATTTGAAAGGGAAGAGAAAAGTGGGCCCTTTAAAGACAAGTAATAGTACTAATCTAGAAAAGGCACAAAAGAATATACATATGAATGAATAATTGATCAACCAAGGAAATAGTTCACAAGGAAGCAACGATTGTCTAATAAAATACGACACACCTTCAACAAGATAAGTACCAAATCCACCTAGATAGTTTAATTTCCTTAGTGCAAATCAAAACAACATACATCACAAACATTTAAATAATAATCTTACAATATTCATGACATATGAATGAAAGCGTGCTGGATAAATGAGCTTATGAATTAAGTAAAAGTTCCAAGATACATCAAGACAATCAACACCTCTGGCCCCAATAGTGGAGCATTAGAGCAGTCACTTTCTCCTCCAAAACAAGTATCTTTGTCTCTAATGCCTCGTAGGAGGAGCCAAGGTCAAAAGTCCTTTACATGAGAAATGGAGGCGCATGTATAAAAAATGGGGCGACCATTCACCTTCCTTGTGACTCTTGAATTACCCTCATGACTATTTGACTTCTCAATGACCTTTCAACTTCCTACATGACTTTTCGTATTACATGAATGACACTTGGACTTTTATTTTACATTACATTTCTCTGATATTGAATTTATATGATCCACAAATGATGTGGAAAATAATGACTCATGATAAGACATGACATGGCACTGATGACAGGGGTTGATGATGTGGCAATTCCACATTGTCCTTCTTACTACTTTGATTTCATTTAAGGATGTATCCAATACTTCGTCATCGTGAAAGATGTTCTTTGTTCTTCATATCCACCCTCCCAGGGGTTGTAAATCGGTAGGGAGTCTTCATGTGGGCCCGACCTTTGATATTATATTGTACTCTAGTGTTCCTTCATATTCTCGCATGTTTATCATCTTATCTATTTAGCTCCATAAATGTCTTCTAACATGGTCTCATCCTTGTTTTCATCCATTGTCATCCTGTCATGATAAAATAGAATACTTGCAATTGAAACTACTCATGAAAATTCGACATCAGTCCAGAAACTTCTAATATAACATGCTTCATGAAATCACTTGTTAGTACTAGAACTAGGTGACTGATTGAGTGCTTAATGCAGGGATTGCACAGTTCCAAAGGCCAAGGTCTGAGACTGAGGCTTGAGACTGTACAATGCACAATTCAGGATGGTTAGGGTCAAATGTTAGGTCCCTATAATACTAGTGTATCCCCTTTATTAATATTTTTAGTGTAACCCCAATATTATCATTTTTGTGCCCATGTAGCCCCCTTATTGTTATTTTTTTCCCCATAGGAACCCACTATTTCTATTTTTGTGTCCTTACATTATTATTCTTATGTAGGCTCTAATTATATTGTGACCCCCTAGACTCTTATATATACAAAGGAGGTATTGTAATTTTTATCATTCGATAATTATTCATTTATGTAATTTACAGGAGGTTTCCCCCTCAAAGAGGCTAATTTTTAAGTCGTTGATCTATATTTTCTTTTATTTTGTGAGCTAGTTGCATAGCATTTGGTACTAGAGCTTTAGATTCTAGTGTTTTGTTTCTTCAAACATATCATGTTGGAGTTTTCACTATTTTTTTTCTATGAATCTTTAGAAGTCAAAATTGAAACCACGTGGAGAAAAAATATTGGTGAACCTTGTGTACAAATTTCATATATTGATTCCATATAGTTTCACAGATATGATCTGAAGAAGTTAGGGTTTTTGCAAGCTCCAAAATTTCATCTAAAACAGGTGACCTAGGGAAAATCGTCATAACTTTCGTTTCAGGCATCGAATTTGAATTCTGTAAAGAGTGGCCGAAATTACATGTCATTTTTTTTTTCTTGTAGCAATTTTAGAGCCAAATGTTGAAACAATGACACGTGGCATCCCGTACAACTTCTCTCTACTAAACCAATCCATAAACTAGTCATCATGGGATATTTCGAATATATATTGAAGAATCCTATATTGGTCTTACTCATGGCATTGGAAGGAATATTCACAGGGATACAACAGGACCAAAATTTAGACCTTGGAGACCCTAAATTACAAAGTTACAACCATTGCAAGATCGAGCTCCTAAAGGAAAGAAAAATACATGTATTGTTTTTTTTTTAAATTGCATAAATTTTGTTTGAAAAATTAGTTTGAAGTGATTCCAAAGGAATATTGAAGCATATATATGAGTATCGTGTTCTAAAATTCTTCCCAAACAAAATAATTACACATCAATTAAGACCTCAAAAATCTGTACTATGACACATGAAGAGGAATAATTGCAACATGATATATCAAAATTTGGAGACCAAGAGCAACAGATTTCTGTCTCACAAAGAGCAATCAAAGATGAACTAAAAGGGGACATGGATGGTTTAAAAGGAAACATCGATGGTTTAAAATGAGACATGAATGGTTTAAACAAAGACATGTAAGGTTTGAAGGAAGGTTTGACAAATTTTCTACAAGAAAGAATTCCTAAAGGTGAAAAGGTATTCCATGAAACTCATGATGAGAACAAAAGGAATATATATATATATATATATATATATATATATAGAATTTAATTTAATTAAATCAATTTCTTGATCTCTTGTAAATATTATAATTAAATCAATCCATCAATTCTTTCCTTAAAAATACAATTAAAAAATAAAATAAAATTAATTTAATGGTGATCTTTTTATAATAAAAATATTCCATTAAAATTAATTAATTAAAAATAAAATTAAAATCAAGAATTTTAAGAATTTTTTTATCATGTATTAAAATTATCTCCTATTGTGCTAATCAACTCTTTTCTTCCCTTCCTTTTTCCATCCTATATTTATTTCCCTGGATTATCTCTCTTCTTCGTAGGTTTTGTCTTGATGATGAGTCTTGTTCTAGACTCGAAACGTAGACTAAAAAATGGAGAACGTAGACATTTCGAAACCTCTATCACAAAATCTACACCACATAAACCTACAAATTGTTAACAAAAGGAATGCCAATCATGATTTTAGGGACTCCAATGTTGGGTTTAAGACCCACCACATTCTAAAGATAGATACAAGGAAGTTTTATGGAAAGGATCCGGTAACATGGGTACTACATATGAAGTAATATTTTCATCTCCATAATGTACAACACACACAAAAGGTACACATTGCAACTTTATATTTCGAACCCAATCGATTTTATGGTATCGATGGATTTGTTCTCATAAAAAACTTTTCACTTTGTCAAATTTTATAATGGAAATGATAGCACATTATGAGTTTACAAATATCAACAACTTCTTTAGCCAATTGATAAATCTTAAACAAAAGGGTTCAATGGTGACACACATTGAGGACTTTCAAAAATTGAATAATAGGGTAACTGTGTTAGGTCCCTATAACACTGGTGTATCCCCTTATTGTTATTTTTACTATATCCCCCTTATTTTATTGTTGTGCCCATGTTGTCTCCATATTTTTATTATTATGCCCCATAGAAGCTCACTATTGTTATTATTCTTCCCTTACATTATGTCGACTCTAATTATATTGTGACCCCTTAGACTCCTATATATAGAAAAGAGGTTTTTTTCATTTGACTCATCCAATAATTGTTCAATTGTATATTTAGAGTAGGTTTCCCCCTCTAAGGAGATATTTTTTAAGTCGTTGATCTATCTTTTCTTCTATTTTGTGAGCTGGTTGCATAAAATTTGGTAACTAAGCTTTGGATTGTAGGGTTTCGCTACTGCAAACATGTCATCTCAGAATTTTCGATATAAATTTGTTTCTATCAAGGTTAAGATGTTGAAATGTTTACCACGAGCAACATAAAGCTTGAGATATGCCCTGTAAAAATTTTAGATCTTAGTTTGCTATATTTTCAGAAATATGGTCTGAAGAAGTTAGGGTTTTGGCATGCTCCAGAATTTCATCTCAAATAGGTGACCTTGGGAAAATCATCATAAATTCCTCTACAAGAACCGGATTTGAATTTCTTAAAAACTCGCAAAAAGTGCACGAATTTCAGTATATTTTTTATTGTATTCAGGGCCAAGGCCAAAACAGAGACATGTGTAATGGCGTACAAGTTCGATCTATTGAAAAATTCCATAATCAGGTCATCATGGGAGTTTGGGCATAGATTTATCTTGAAGAATCAAAATTTGGTCTGACTTATGAAATTAGAAATAAGACTCAGAGTGATACCAGAAGACCAAATTTCAGATCTTGGAGATACGAAATCACACAGATACAACAGTTTCAATATCAAGCTCCTAAAAAGCAAGAAACATGTGTGCATTTTTTTATTTTGCATAAATTTTGTTTGAAAAATAAGTTTGAAGTGATTTAAATGGCATATTGAAGAATATATATAAATATTTGGTTCTAATATGCCTCCCAAACAAAAAAATTCTACACCCAATAAGTCCTCAGAAGTCTCTACTATGACACATGAAGAGGACGAAATGCAACATGAAATATCTAAATTACGAGACCTAGTGAAACAAATTTCACTCTTGCAAAGAGTAACCAAAAATGAAATGGAAGTTAATATAGATGGTTTGAAGAATGGTATGGAAGCTAATATGGATGGTAAAAAATAAAATAATGAAAGGAAACATGGAATATTTGAAGAATGGTTTAAAATCAGACATGGAAGGTAAGATGGATAGTATAGAATAAAAAATGAAAGGCAACATGGAAGATTTGAAGAATGGTTTAAAATCAGAAATGGAAGGTTTGAAGGAAGGTGAAGGTTTGAAGGAAGGTTTAAAAAATACAATAAATGCTTCCTAATGAAGAAATATATTAGATAAAACTCATGATGAGAACACAATACATGTTAATCATTATTTCATGGACTCTAATTTTAGATTGAAGAACCACCACATTCTAAAGATAGATATGAGGAAGTTTGCTGGCATGGATTTGGTAACATGGATACTACAAATGGAGTGTAGGTTTTAACCCTGTACAAAAATTATCTGTAAAAAAATCTTAAAAATAGAAAATAAACAATAGCGAGAGCATAAAACATAAAATAGATATACACAGAGATTTTACTCTGGATCCCAAATCGGGACGACCATCTTGATTTTTCATTATATTCCTTTTAGTGTTACAACACACATATATATACATGCTGAAGCATACATAAACCCCAATCTATTAACCCTGGATTAGAATATAATCGTAGTTCTCTTGACCGGATCTACAAAATACCGGGGGCCAAAAACCATCATGCCCCAAAACCATGTTCAAACCCATGCACAAAACCATGGGCGGGTCTGCCCACCGAAAAATAGGGTCCAATTTTTTTTTATTTTTATTTTTATTTTAATTTTTTAATTTTTATTATTTTAATTTTTATTATTTTTTTTTATTTTATTTTATATTTTATTTTTATTTTATTTATTTATTTATTTATTTTTTTTTTTTTTTCTGGAGGTGTTGCCTCAGACCCTGAACAGGGGGGGCTGCCGCCCCCCCTGTATCCCCCCTGCTGCGCCCAACACAATGTACAGGGGGGAATATCACCCCCCTTGTGACCCCCCCTGTGCGTGACTAGTCGTGGAAAGAATATAAAACATACCCAACATTCTCCCACTTGTTGTTTTCTTTCCACAGAGGGCCATAGGAGAGCTTTTCATTAGCTCAGATCTACAAAAACCATTATTTCTATACACCAAGAGAACTTATGAGTGCTCACAGACTTCGTCAATGCATCTGCAACATTCTTCAAAGTGTCCACCTTTAACAGCAACACCCTTTTAGCCTCAACCATATCTCTCACAAAGTGATATTGAACATCAATGTGCTTTGTATTTGAATGATAAGCAAGGTTCTTAGCGAAGAAAATTGCACTTTGGCTATCACAGTCTATCCTTATAACTTGCTGCACTAACCCCATACTTGAACACAATCTCTGCAACCAAACTGATTCCTTGCTTGCATGAGTGGCTGCCATGTATTCTGCCTCTATAGTTGAAAGAGCCACTACAGACTGTCTTTTACTCATGCAACTGACTGCACCTCAAAATAGGCTAAACACATACCCACTTGTAGATCTTTTTTGGTCCAGATCTCCAACCCAGTCTGCATCAACAAAACCATGAATTTCCAACACTCTTTCCAATCCTGGTCTTCCATGGTAGCACAAGCCATAATCACTAGTGCCACACAAATATTTGAAAATCTGCTTCACTGTTGTCCAATTCTCCTTCCATGGGTTTGACATAAATCTGCTCAATACTCCCACTGCAGGTGCAATGTCTGGTCTAGTATAGACCATTGCATACATCAGGCTACCCACTGCACTTGCATATGGAACACGAGACATATCCTTCTCTTCTTCTTGTGCTTTGGGACACTATTCAGCAGACAGCTTTACACCTATAGGAATCGGAACATTCACCGGTTTACTATCCTGCATATGAACCTCTGCAATATAGTCTCAACATACTTCCTCTAGTTCAACCAGAGCTTCTTCTTTGCCCTACCTCTCTTAATTTCCATGTCCAAAATATAGTTTGCAGCACCAAGATCCTTCATGTTGAAGTTGGAGAACAGTTGGGTCTTAAAATCTTGGATAATTTCTTTGTCATTTCCAATCAACAACATATCATCCACATACAAGACCAAATAAATAACACGGTCACCAATTAATTTGAAATAAACACAATGATCCTCCTTGATTTTGGTGAAGCCAAGTCCCCGTATATAGGTATCAAATTTCTGATACCACATCCTTGGTGACTGTTTTAACCCATACATAGACTTATTTAACCTTCATACCAGTTCTTTCTTTCCCTTCACAATAAAGCCTTCAGGTTGTTTCATGTATATCTCCTCTTCCAGATCCCCGTGAAGAAATGTTGTCTTCACATCCATCTGTTCTACCTCAAAATAAAATGCAAAAACAACAGATAAAAGTAATCTAATAGAAGTAAATTTTGCAATAGGAGAAAAAATATCACCAAAATCAATTCCTGGCACCTAGGAATAACCTTTTGCTACCAACCGAGCTTTTTATTTCTCCACCTTGCTTTCTACATTCATCTTCTTCTTAAACACCCATTTTCTCCCAATGGGATTCCTTCCAACTGACAACTCCACTAGGTCCCATGCCTCATTTTTATGCAAGGATGCCATTTCATCAATCATGGCCTCCTTCTAGAGTTTTCCATCCTCTGAATCTACTGCCTCCCTGACGGTTCTGGGATCATCATTAATTATAGTTAAAGAAAAATTTGAACAGAAAGCAGATGGACTATACCTTTCTGGTTGTCTTCTTTCCCGAACTAATCTTCTCACAACTGGATTTTTTGGCTCTTCCTCTTCTGAGTCTTCTTCTGTTGTAGAGTCTGATTCATCATCCTTTAGCTGAAACTCTATCTTCTCAGGTTCCTTTGGTAGGAATTCATGTTTAACAACATCTTTCACCTCTCTAAACACCACATCTCGGCTGTACACTACCTTCCTTGTTTCTGGGTTCCAAAGCTTGTAACCCTTTAAACCATCTTTATACCCAATAAAGATGCACCTTTCGATTTATTATCCAACTTGGTCCTTTTCTCCTTTGAAAAATGTAAATATGCATCACATCCAAATACCCTTAGATGTGAAAGAGAGGGTTTCTTACCAGTACATACCTCATGTGGAGTATTATCCTCCAACGCCGATGAAGGTGATCTGTTAACCAAATAACATGTAGTCTCCACTGCCTCAGCCCAGAATTCTTGTGCTATCTCGGTACCACTGAGCATGCTTCTTGCCTTTTCCATCAGTGTTCTATTCATTCTTTCTACAACTCTGTTTTGCTGAGGTGTATATGGAGTAGTCTTCTGCCATGCTATACCACACTTCTTACAGAACTATTCAAATTCCTTCTTGCAGAACTCCCCACCATTTTCTGTCCTCAACACCTTTATCTTCTTCTCTGTCTGGTTTTCCACCAGAGCCTTAAATTCTTTAAATCTGTCAAAGAATTCAGATTTATTCCTCAAGAAGTTTATCCATGTATTCCTTGAGAAGTCATAAATGAATGAAACATAGTACACAGACTTAACCAGTGATGGAACCGACACAAGTCCAAACACATCACTGTGCACAAGCTCTAATATCTTGTTCGCCCTCTTAGCACCAGAAGGAAAACTCACTTGATTCTGCTTACCATATACACAATATTCATAGAAATCAAAATACAAAGAGCTATTAGACATACCTCCTACCATATCATTTCCATGCAGTATCCAAAGGCCCTTCTCTCCAATATGTCCAAGCCTTTTATGCCATAGCATGGTCTTTTGTCCAGAGACTGCTAGGCTTTCTGCTCTACTTCCAGGAACCACAGAACTGTTGCACCCATCAATAAAAATGCTACCCTGAAGCTTGTATAGAGTTCCAACCCGAAATCCCCGCATTAATACCAGTGCTCCCTGAACCACCTTACAGGTATCTTTCTCAAACACTATTTTTACACCTGCATCATCCATCTTGCTTACATAAATTAGATTTCTGGCCAATGAAGGAATGTGCATAGCACAAGAAAGTGTTCTAATCCTTCCACCTTGCAACTTCAGCTTGAATTTTCCACGTCAGACGATTCTGGCCTTCCTATCATCACTTAAGAAGAAATCACCGCCATCATATTTCTCATACTCACAGAACCACTCCCCATGAGGAGTGAAGTGAAAGGATGCACCCGAGTTAATCAACCATGAATCATGACCTACATGTGTATTTGAAGAAGAAGCCAAATACACATCCTCACCTTCATCCAAGGTGGTTTTTTCCTCTGTAGAAGGAGCATCATCAGATCCCTTTCCTTTCTCAGGAGCTTTAGATCTGCAGTAATTTTTGTAGTGCCCTTCCTTTCTGCATTTCCAGCACACCTTTAAAAACTTTCCAAGATATTTAGATCTCCTTATAGATTTAGATCTCCCACTTGAAACCTTATTATTGTTTCTATTCTGGTACCTTCCTCGTACAGATAAGGCATCTCCATTCCGACCCTCCATATTTCTCCGTCTCATTTCCTCCGACAGCAAGGCTGAGACAATGTCATCAAAATTCAAGGTAGTTGTATTGCTACCTATTGCAATAACCAGAATGTCCCACGAGTCTATTAGAGATCACAACAAATTGATGCAATTATATTCATCTGAGATTTTAATATCAACAGATGACAACTGACCTACCATAGTATTGAAGGCGTTTAGATGCTCTGTCACTGAGTCTCCATCCTTCATCCTTAGGTTATACAAATTTTTCCGCAGGAACAATTTATTCACTAGAGAATTAGATTGGTACAAATTCCCAAGTTTGTCCCACAAATTCTTTTCCATAGCTTCCCTATATACATTCAACAATACCGAATCTGAGACACACAACCGTATTATGCTCTTCGCCTTCCGATCCAACTTTTTCTAGTCTTCATCTGACATTGTCGTTGGTTTAGTACTTGGATCTACCACGATCCACTGGTCTTTATCCACCAGCAAATCCTCCATCTTGAGCTTCCACAACTCAAAACTTTGACCATTAAATTTATCAATCTCTATCTTTCCACTACTTGCCATCTTCTTTGATCGCAAGAATCAATCTTGCCGATCTCCCACTGAACAGGGTCTACCACAGGCCCAAGAAAAAACCCCCTCAGTAGTAAAGGCGTCCACTTGAAGCTGAAACAACTCTGATACCAAATGTAGGTTTTAACCCTGTACAGAAATTATCTGCAAATGAATCTTAAAAACAGAAAATAAACAATAGCGAGAGCATAAAATATAAAACATATATACACAGAGATTTTCCCCTGGATCCCAAATCGGGACAACCAACTTGATTTTTCATTATATTCCTTTTAGTGTTACAAAAAATATATATACATGCTGAAGCATACATAAAACCCAATCCATTAACCCTAGATTAGAACATAACCGTAGTTCCCTTGACCAAATCTACAAAATACCAGGGGCCGAAAACCATCATGCCCCAAAACTATGTGCAAACCCATGCACAAAACCATGGGTGGGTCCGCCCACCGAAAAATAGGGTCCAATTTTTTTTTCCCGGGGCGCTTCCTTGGACCCCAAACAAGGGGGACTTCCACCCCTGCTGTGACTGCCCTGCTACACCTGGTGCAGCGTACAAGGGGGTCTATCTCACCCCCGCTGTGAACCCCCCCGTGCGTGACTAGTCGTGGAAAGAATATAAGACATACCCAACATGGAGCAATATTTTGATCTCCATAATGTGCAACACACAAAAAAGGTACACATTGAAATTTTTTATTTAGAACCCAATCAATTTGTATGGTATCAATGATTTTTTAATCGTAAACCGCTTGTCACTTGGTAAATTTGATGAATAAAATGATAGAACATTACAAGGATACAAAGAGCAACACCTTATTTAGCCAATTGATAAATATAAAAACAAAGGCTTCAATGGCGGAGCACATTGAGGACTTTCAAAAATTGAATATTAGGGTAAATGATATTCCATAGGATGATAGGATTGATGTATTCATAGAGACCTTAAAGGATAACATCCAACATGAGGTTCACCTTTGGGAACCTGATTCATTGGAGAAGGCATTCAGGGTGGCAAGAAAATTTGAAAGAAAAATTATGGAAACAGGGAAGCCTACTACTCACAATTATACACATGTAAGTGTTACTAATCCTATCCTTCCACAACCTACAAGGTTGACACGAAAACAATTGAAGGAAACAAAAGAAAAAGGGTTGTGTTAAATTTATGATATAAAATACACTAAATTTCATAAGTGTGTCGAGAATAAATTATTTTACATATATTTTGAAGAGGAGGAAGAAAAGGAATAAGAAACGTTAAAAGAAGAAGATATACACCAGGAACCAACCCCGAAGAAAGAAGAAATGAATATGACCATATATTTTAATGCATTGGCAGGAATTACCACTCCTCAAACTCTCAAGATAAAAGGACATATCAAGAAGAAAAGACAATAGTGTTGATTGATTCGGGTAGTACCCATAATTTTATTCATTGTAAGATAGCTAAGGAATTGAATTGCTTCATATATCTAGCACCATAGTGTCAACTGATGGTTGCAAATGGAGGAAATATGATTTTTTTGTAAAGTGCCATAATATCAAGCTATCGATGGGAGAAGATGTATTGAATAGTCCAATGATTTCCATTCCAATGGGTGATGTTGATGTTGTACTAGGAGTCCAATGGCTACAATAGATTTTAATGTTTAAGAACTTTTCTTGAAATTATTTTCGGAAGGAAAGGAATTTGAATTAAGGGGTATCACAGGGAAACCAAGAAAGATAATCAACTCTAATGGCATGACACAACTATTAAAAAAAGAATAATGGGGTGTAATTTCCCAATTATGCTCACTAGAGGTTCAAACATCGAAATCATCTATTTCTACATATATCCAAAAGTCTTGGAAAATAATTCTAAGGTATTTGAGACTCCCAAAGGAATCCCACCTATTCGTGATCATGATCATGCTATTCATTTGTTTCTAGGAATTGTTCCTCCAAACATCAGGCCTGACAGATATCCCTGTGCCTAAAAGAGTTAAATTAAACGCATGGTTGCACAAATGCTAGAGGATCATGGTAGATGTGTTTGGATTATAGGGAGCTCAACAATCTCACTATTATAGATAAATTTTCCATTCATGTCATTGATCAGGTGATCATGTCCTAAGTTGAAAAAATGCTCAAAAATGGATTTTCTCAGAATTGGTTGAAACCTAAACGAATGGATAGGCCTCGTCGTTGCAATTCTAGTGCCGTGAACGACACTCAAATTCGACGTCATATGTGAAAGTTGTGCAGGTTTGAAGTTTTCAGTAACCTTCAAAAATCCAGTTTGACTAGGGTTGACTTTGACTTTGGAAAATATTAAAAAAGAATATTCCTTGGAATATTTTGAGAATACTCCTCAAAATATTCCCTAGAATATTCCATTTGGGCGAATGAAGGTTCGACAAGTGTCAAGATCTGATTTGAATTTTGGTTGACTGTGTCAAATTCGGGCCAATCATGGGCTGCCATGTGGCAGGCCTGGAGGCCGCCATGTGGCCCTAGGCCGTGGAGGAATTAGCATATAAATTTTTTTGGTGTTAATGAGTTTTGAACCTGTGACCTCATGCCGAACAGCGGAGCAACTTACCATTGGGCCACACGTTTAGTTCTTAATATGTATGGTTTACAAATCATATTTAACGTTTCAAAATGGTTTGGTTGGGCAGCAAAGGGGGCAAGCCCCCTAATACACATGACCCACAATGGAGAACCGTGACCTTAAGCCCTGAACACCTGCGAGAGTAACATTTTGTGAAACCGTGTCATGTGACAACCAACATATATTTTATGCCACATTTTAAAAAACGGTTAAGCATCCTGTTAATTTAACGGTGGTTCTGATAGTTCCAGCGGGGGTGAGTCATGTGACCACCTCACCCAACATAAATTTCCACATCTAACAGATCCGAAAATTTAGTGTGGTTTCTGCTGATTTTATCCTGTCCACCATTTTTGGAGCGCTTATCTGCAGTTAGCCCACATTTAGTGGGGTTTTCACTTGACATTGGGCAGAATGTTGTTTTTGTCATAACTTCTCCAATATTGAGCCAATGTGGACGAAATTTTGGTCAATTTTGGGTATTTTGAGCATTATGGAGCCATTGGGATAGGTTACAGAGCCAAAAGAGGTATTTTTAAGCCATGTTTACTTCAGGGAAGCTTGGAGAGCCATTAGGGCCATGAGGGGAATGGAGCTGCATTGGACTATACTTCACTGTTTGAGGTGAAATAAAAGTCATTCTTAGCTTATTTCTGCCTTTTGAATTCATTTTCACAACTATTTTTCCTGTTTATGCCTTTTTATCAATATAATACCAATTTGACCAACTTAATAGAGCAAGGACATGCCCATTGGGAGCCTTGGACCCAACAAATGTAGCCCAGGAGGGGTGAAATGCCTCATCATGTTGCTGTGTTGTTATGGTGAAGTTATGCTACTGTGTATTTCAGATTTAAGATGTTAAATAGTAATTTTAATTAACATTCCCTCATACATAAACTCATAAACAGTTACCAAAAACACTTTGTTTTACTTGCAAGACATTACAAACACTTTGCACACTTAATTTAATGGAAATGAATACTTTGAACAACAGTACAAATACTTTCATTTTCAGATCAGATGGTATCAGAGCTCAGGATTTGAGTATTAAGAGCTTCAGGATTTGAGCCTTAGGAGCTAGAGTTTTACTCAACATTTGTTTTGTGCAAAGATATAGTTGATTTTTTGCAAGTTTTGATGGTTACTAGGCTTAAACTCAAGAGAGGTGAAGGACACTTGGTCAGTGCACAAAGTAATCCTCAACCAAGAAGGGTCAGAGAGCCACCTCCAAGAGCCATAGAAGAATTTTCAAGCATGTCTTCAAGAGAGGGAGAAGCTCCTAAAGATATGGATCCCAAAGAAGAGGAATAGGTGTTCCGAAAGGCTTTCTTGGATATGACAGAGATGGTGAGGATACTCTACCAAGAAAGGAATGATAGGCTTGTTGGAGAAGGGTCTAAAAAATAGAAAGAAGGAGAGGTTTATTCAGGAGGAAATAAAAGTGATGAAAAGTCAAGGAAAGGACACAGAGGAAATGGTGATCCAACGTCCCCATCTTCATCCTCTTCCTCTACATCATCATCCTCAACTTCGGTGAATCAATCTCACAAGTCTAAAACCTCTGGTAAAAGTCCATTTTTAAAGATTGATGTTAAATTTGAGTTGCCTATGTTTAACGGTGAAGTAAATGTAGAGAAACTTGACAATTGGATAATACAGTTGGAATTTTACTTGAGGATAAAAAACCTTCATGAAGATGACACCAAGATTCAGTTAGCCTCTTTAAGAATGGAAGGAGTAGCATTGGTATGGTGGGAAGCCAAGACAAAGGATGAAATTCAAAAACATGGTAAGATCAATTTATCATGGGCTGAATTTATTTCCGCAATTAAGCAAAAAAATTATCCATTAGCTCATTTACAAAAGGCTATCATGAATTGGAAAAGTTTTAGAAAACTTAAGGGAAAAAGTGTTCAAGATTACACTGAAGAGTTTAGACGAAGGGCTTTACTACTTGGAATTGATTTTCATAGTCAAGGTATCTTGCTGAAATATATATGTGGTTTACACAATTATCTTATACATACTATCCTTATGTTCAATCCTACTAGTCTAGACGAAGTTTGTGTACAAGCTACGCATTTAGAGGATAGAGGTAAACAATATTTTGATGGGAATATGGATAGTGAATTCAAAGGCAAGGGGAGGAAAATAAATGCAAACTCTAGGAAAGAAAAAGGGAAGTTCTTTTGTAAAAAATGTTCCAAAACAAGCCACAATGAAGACCATTGCTGAAACTTCATCCGGAGATGAAACCAGAGAAATTTAAAAAAAAATATAAGGGCAAAGAAAAGGGAAAAATTGTTGCAACTGTTGAACAAGACTTAGGGTTTGAATTAGGTGACAAAACTAAAAGCATAGCCATGGTACTAAAGAACATAATGGGGAAAGAGATTGTAAATGAAACAAATCCCAGTTCTAGCATGTTGAACTGTCACATAGAAGCTCAAAATGAAGAGAGGAGGATAGAGTTGTTTCATGTGAGGATAATAGCCAAACACACAAATATAGACACACTATTTGACAGTGGGTCTCAAGAAAATCTCATCTTAGAATACTTAGTCAAGAAGCTAAAACTTGAGACCATACCTCATCCAAAGCCATATCCACTTGGATGGATTTGCAAGGATGCTAATTTACAAGTCTCAAGAAAGGGCATGTTGTGCTTCGCCATAATAGCTCATTATGTTGATTTGGTTGAACTCGATGTGGTACTGCTTGACATAACAGGTGTAGTGTTGGGTAGTCCATATTTATATGACAGAAAAGTGATCTTCCATCACCATGAGAACAAGTATCATCTGTTCAAGGATGGAAAGGAGTCTATTGTGAGAGCACATCAGAAGAAGCTAGAATCTTCTTTAGTCCATTCAGGGCAATTGAAAAGGCTTGTCAACGCAAGTCAAAATTTGACTTTGTTGATGGTTAAGAAAAAATATTTTGTACATAAACCTTTTCATGTTATTGCTGATGTAAATGATTATATGTTTCATCTTGAAAGCAGGTTGTCTCTGGAAGATGACAAGATGTTGCAGAAAGTGCCTTTGGTGTCAATTGGTGCAAAGAACAAAGTGTCAGTGCAGAGTGGTGCAAGAATCCAAAAGATGGAAAAGCATGCAAGCAAAGAGGACACAAAGTTCAGCATGGGTCAATGCTAGTTTCAAAATGGCAGACTGGTATGGTGAGAAAACTTGGTCGGGATTCGACGCAAGTACATGCTTCATTTGTCAAAAATTTTCCATGAGGACAGTTGGCAAGGCGAATCTTATTTTCAGTCTCCTTTGAAGTTTGACCATTGTAGAAATAGTATGTATTCTTCAATTATAGTTGTTGTTCAGCAAATTTCAAAAATTTACATTATGACTCAGTCAAGGTTAGCAACAGTCGGTCAGTGGATTCAAGGAAGAATTTATATTTTTATGAGAAGCTCAATTTGATGAAGTCAGGAAGATTTCAGTGGTTCAAGGTTGGAAGAGTGGAGAATCAATCTCCTCATCTTTAATTTTTGTAAATCAGAGAGCTTTTGGGGTCCAAAAGCTTCCCATTTGGGAGGTGTGATCAGGTGATCATGTCCTACGTTGAAAATTTTCTCAAACATGGAATTGCTTAGAATTGGTTTAAACCTGAACGAATGGATAGGTCTCGTTGCTGCAATTCTGGCACCGCAAACGACACTCAAATCCGACGTCGTATGTGAAAGTTATGTAGGTTTGAAGTTTTTAGTAACCTTCAAAAATCTAGTTTGACTAGGGTTGACTTTGCTTTGGAAAATATTAAAAAAATAATATTCCTTGGAATATTCGAGGAATATTCCCCAGAGTATTCCATCTGGGCAAATGAATGTTTGACAAGTGTCAAGATCTGATTCGAATTTTGGTTGACTGTGTCAAATTCGGGCCAATCATGGGCTGCTATGTGGTAGGCCTGGAGGCTGCCACATGGCCCTAGGCCGTGGAGGAATTAGCATATAATTTTTTTTGGTGTTAATGTGTTTTGAACCCCCAACCTCATGCCGAACAGTGGAGCGACTTACCATTGGGCCATACGTTTATTTCTTAATACGTATGGTTTACAAATCATATTTAATGTTTCAAAATGGTTTGGTTGGGCAGAAAAGGGGGCCAGCCCCCTAATACACATGACCCACGGTGGAGAACTGTGACCTTAAGGCCTGAACACCTGCAGGAGTAACGGTTTGTGAAACCATGTCATGTGACAGCCAACATATATTTTATGCCATGTTTTAAAAAACGGTTAAGCATGTGGTTAATTTAATGGTGGTTCCAACGGTTCCGGTGGGGGTGAGTCATGTGACTACCCCGTCTGACATTAATTGCCACATCTAACAGCTTCGACAATTTAGTGTGGTTTCTACCGATTTTATCCTGTTTGCCATTTTTGGAGCGCTTATCTGCAGTTATCCCACATTTAGTGGGGTTTTCACTTGACATTGGGCATAATGTTGTTTTTGTCATAACTTCTCCAATATTAAGCCAATTTGGATGAAATTTTGGTTAATTTTATGTATTCTGAGCATTTTGGAGCCATTGGGATAGGTTTTAGAGCCAACAGAGGTGTTTTTTAGCCATTTTTTCTTTAGGGAAGCTTGGAAAGCCATCAGGGCCATGAGGGAAATGGACCTGCATTGGACTATACTTCACTGTTTGAGTTGAAATAAAAGTCATTCTTAGCTTATTTCTGCCTTCTGAATTCATTTTCACAGCTGGTTTTTTATTTTTAGGCTTTTTCTCACTATAATACCAATTTGTGCAACTTAATAGAGCAAGGACATGCCCATTGGGAGCCTTGGACCCGATAGATGTAGCCTAGGAGGGGTGAAATGCCTCATCATGTTGATGTGTTGTTATGGTGAAGTTATGTTGCTCTGTATTTCAGATTTAAGATGTTAAACATTATTTTTAATTAACATTCCCTCATACATAAACTCATAAAAAGTTACCATAAACACTTTGTTTTACTTGCAAGACATTACAAACACTTTGCACACTTAATTTAATGGAAATGAATACTTTGAACAACAATACAAATACTTTCATTTTCAGATCATTCATTGATGAATTATTCGATGAATTACATGGAGCAAGTTACTTAACCAAATTGGATCTTCGTTCAAGATATCATCAAAAAAGAATGAATACTAAAGAATGTTGATTTGTGTAGCTTGGGAGGTACTCCAAGCCCCAAGGTTCAGGGTTTGAAAGGCAAAGCAACACAAGGGAAGCTTGTGGGCTTGGAACCCAAGTGAGGGGTTTTTCACACATCACGATTTGGGCCAAAACTATGATGAATACATGACATGCGATGGATGAGGATGATAGTTCTCAATGATATGATTCCAATGCATTGAGAATCGTCCGAATCCGAGTTGTCATTAGAGAGAAATGAATTTTTGGAGTTGACAAGGTAATTATTGGTTACAAAGTCATGTAGACTTGGTGTAAATGGGTGCTAATAGATGTCTCTTCAAGTAAATTTGTGGATGATTAAAGGCTATAAATAAGAGGTGTTTGAACATAATTTTATCATCCAAAGTTTGCAATACATCTTCAAGATCACCTCTAAAATTTCGTGGAGCAAGAGACCGCAACAAAGGAGCTAAAGGATAGTGTGGAAGAGTAGCGTGGAGTCTTGTTGAAGGGATTGTTGTTGTAGGTGACAACGAATGATTTTGAGGGTTGTTTGGGCCTGGTTAAAGGTTTTTCTTGGGCTCAAATTGTAGGGAATGAAGGCTGCAACAAGGAGATAAGGGGAAGGTCTGGTAGGGCATCAATTGAGGGAGGAAAACTTTGTTTGGATGGTACAGGAAGGTTGTGTGGTAGGCCGCAAGCCATACCACCACAACTAGGCACCTATGTAGGTCTGTTTGGGGCTGGTCTATTCCCTAATATCCAACATAGAAGCGTAATAATCTCTCTAGGGAAGTCCACAAAAATTTAAGGTTGTTTGAGGGATTTTAAGGGGTTGGTAGACAACTGTTGAAGCCTAAAAAGTGACCTAAATAGGAATGGAATATAAAAATAATACGACAACAGACTTGGAGTAATATTGGAGGTGTATTGGGTCAAGTGTTGGCTAGTCTCGGATCGGTTGTATAGCAGGCTATGGGATTCATGTATTAGATTAGAAGTGGTTGTTAGGAAGACTTCAATTACGAGAAGATTCCGCAGTGACAAGATTGGGTGACATAGGACTGTTGGAGGGAAACATGTTAGCTATCAAAAGTATCCCTCTGTTATAGGTCAATTTGGGCATCATCCAAAAACACATATGAGTATCTATTAGGGCATATCATACTCTAAATTAGTTGCTATATGCTCTAAACAAGTCATTCCATTGGTGGTTTTCCTTCGTGAAAGTTTCACTGCTTAGATGCCAGTTTAAGTGCCTCATTGAGCCATCAACGCACCCCTAGACAAATTTAATTTATTTGTAGAGCATCTAATCCCATGCAAGACTGTGTTTCAGAGGATCTAGGCCCACTTTAGAGTGCATTGGTCGACTGGGAGATAATGTTTCATTGGATTCCGGGAATCTTCCCAACCTATAGTGACTTCTAGAAGTTGTTCCAGTTTTCACCTCATCGGATAGCTTTGAATATGGAACCCATGAAACCATTAAACCCCTTATCCTCCTATTCCCATGAACAAGGAAACCTCTTCATCCATTTTTAGGAAATCCATTCAATGATTCATTTATGTCAAACAACCTTCATATACTTATAAATAGAGCACTGATCACAGTGCACAAGAGATAAATAATTTGTGTTAAGTAGAGTTATGTTGGTGAGATCACAACTCTTGGAGGTATTGCGCATATACTGTGATGCTGTTGGATTTTTGATGCTAGATATGATGAGGATGGGAATCAAGCTAGATGAGTGACATCGAATCGATAAACTGGCTGTACTCTTCCTTCTACTTCACAATAAAGACATTTGTTCCTTTCCTAATGCACATGTCAACGATGTTATATGTGTATTTATGAATTTAATCGATTCAATTTGTTTAACTTGAATAGGTCACATTTCCTTTATGTTCTTTTTTGTCTTCTGTTTTCCATTTCATGTATCAATCAAGCAAGTTAAGTTGGATTGAGAGTGACGAAAGCGACAAAGGGAGGTGAGGAAAAGTGAACATATTACAAGTAGGTTTTCCTCCCTTTATCTATTCATTTTAAAGAAAAGTTCAGATATCTTTATTTCTGTTGTTATAAGTGCACCACCACACTTAGGGAAAGCATAATTATCTGTAGGTTTGTATTTCCGTAAAACAAATTTGTGACTATATTGGGGATCGACGGATCCTCCCTGGTGGTTTTTTCCTTGTCCATCAACATCTAGTAGACTTTACCTACTTATTTTATGTCATTTGAATTTGTCTTAGCAAAAGTAGTGTCTTTGATTGCTTTTTCAGAGATTCCTCTGGCACCAACGCACCATTAGTCTTGACATAGTGCTCTACATAGCACTACTTGCTTAGGGGCAATGCTCTGCAATGCACTGTCTCCCACTCAAGGGTGCGTTGACCTTGTGACCAACGAAAATCTATCATATTTTGTCTTTTTCCAATTCATGTCAGTGTCTTGCTTGCTAAAGTTTTGAGTGATTAATTCCCTCTAGAGACCAATTTTCCTCTACTCTTCTTGCCTCACTTTGGATTTGTTTGATCAATGTTTCTTTCTGTTTTTTGTGTCATTGTCAAATAGTTCCAAAGTTAAATTTTTCATTTGATCATTTCATCATTTTCGAAAAGAGGAATTGTCGTTTCAGTCTTCGTTTCTCTTGAAAGTTTTGAGTGATTGTTTGTGCATTAGTTTCTTTTTCATTAATATAAAATTAAAATAAATTGAAAAGAAAAACATGCATTTGCATATAGGGATTGTGAGTGCTGCTTAGGAATAGTTTAGGGAAATTGCATTTAGATGTGCCCATTGTTGATTGCATACAATTTGATTGCTCTATCCCTTGTAGCTAGTTTTTCATTATTGAAAATCAATTCAAAACACATGCTTATCATTCTAATTTCATTCTAGGAATGTTCAATACATCTCGTGGTGAACCTGAAAGACAAACTGATAAGCAAGATCAACATAAAATTTATTTGAAATTATTTAAGGAAGCATTGTAACAATAACGATAAAATTTAGAGGTCTAGAATAGAAGACATGTTCTGGTGTCGTTAAACATAACAACTGTTGTTAATTGTCTGTGATACATTATGAGTGTGATACCCCATTCCATGTACATAAGTATATCGGATCTCGTCCACGTACTTTCGGGTATATCAGGAGGTGTTCTAGTACGAAAAGTATAAGGGGATGCTCTCACTGTGCAGTTTCACGTTAGACAACGCTAATCTGGATTGGGCATCGATGTACCTTCGAGTATATTTGGGAGGAAAACTTTAGGTTGCTTACCACCCATAGGTAGTCGAGTCGGTCGCCTTGTACCTGTGATACACCGAACACAACATTCAGGGATATTTCTTGCATGTACATAAGTCCTTGGTTTACTGGGGCGGTATATTGCAGTTTACAGTTTCTTGGTAAACCTTTTGCCTAGCATTACCCTATTTTTGTTGATTTTTTTTGGTACAAAATCAATAAAAAATCATGGAATAAGATCAACCTTTTACTGTCGTTCGTGTAGGACAACGAATAAACCACCATTACCACCAGAAGCTACACCTAGTAGACGAAAGTGTGCTTGTCCTACCGAGTATAGTACCTTTGTTACTCTTTGTGCTACATCATTTGATATACCAGAGACATCTGATCCTTTGAGCACTGAGTCTCAAGTCATTTTGACTGATACTGGTTTATTTGCTACTATCGAGACAAAACCCTCACAGTTACCTGAGGACACTGAAATTCAATCTAGTGAAATGATAAATCTAGTACCTGTTGTGGTAGACCACAACCCCCCCATTTTTGACTTGTTCACTTCAAATAATGGGGACCCTTTCTATAAAATTCTTGGCTAAAAACCTTTTAGGATTTTTATTAAGTTGATTATCCTATGGTTTTATTATTTTTTCATTTTCTTTATATTATTGTTTTGATTGCTTTGTTAAAATCGATTTTTTATAAGCTTTCCATTGATACTTGTTTCGTCTCATTTAGTCAACTGGTTTGTAAATGACACTCCTTTGAAGTCTAATCAATTATGTCGCCTGGGTTAAAAAATGCGTAGTTTAATAATGCATTTAGTTTAAATATTAACCCCTAGTTAGTTATTACTAACAATTTTTATTTTACTTATACAACCAAATCATAAAGCATCAAGATTTCAGTCATTTATTCCAATTTTCCAATTTTCAAATAAATTACTAATCTCGAAAAAATCTAAAATGTCGAAGTGGCTATATTTCATTTTTATCAAAGTGGCTGTAGTTTAGATAAAAAAATACACTTTAGATAATTTCATAATCATTAAACATCATTAAAATGAAACTAAAACAAAAAAATAATTTTTAACATTAAATTTTAAATTAATTATTATATAATTAAATTAACTAAATTAAAATTTAATATAAAAACAAATTTATATAAAATATAAAATCTAATAAAAAAGATAAAAATAAAAAAAATTTCATCGGAACATTGCATCGGGATTTTGTAAGGGATGGATCATTATGAAACCCCGATGACCCTCCTTTTCCAATCCCCCGATTGCTATGAGTCAAAGACCGTAAGTTATTTGTTTTATTTTTGAGTTTCAAACTCATTCGTGTAAGTAGAATGTTAGTTTACTTGTTAGCATAACGTTAGTTTTTAAGATAGTCTTAGTTTAAGTGTAAGTTAGTGTTAGTATAATGTTAGTGGTAGGTTAGTTTTAAGATAGTTTTAAATTAATATAGTGTTAGTTTAGTCTAGTGTAGTGTGTTAGTTTAAATATTAACATAGTTTTAAGTTAGTATAGTTTACTGTTAGTTTAGTTATTTTAATTTTAGATTAAATTAATTAATATGTAGAATCTAATTAATTTGTTTAGTTAATTATATTAGTTAGTTAGATTAATATTAATAATTAGTTTGGTTTATAATTAACAATTAAATTAGGATTAATTATTAGATAATTAGAGTCTAATTTAGGATTAAAATTTTAATTAAAATTCTGATTTTTAGCCCAGCAACATAATTTCCAGATTTATATCAGATTTGATTTATCAACTTTGGAGGTTCATAGATTGAGTTTTACTTGGCCAAATGAGGCCCAGGACGGCTCACTGGAAAGAGAAAATCAAGGAGAAAATTTCTGAGGAGGTTTCACTAACAGATTTGGTAATTTATTGGGTAAAAAATCAGGCAGAAAATCAAGCTCCAAATTTCTAAAAAACAAAATCAATTTTCTGAGTTTTTTTTTTTTCATTTTCATTTTCCCAAAGTCTCTTCTAATTGAAGATTCGCTCATCAATGATATCCTTGGCCAATTAAACCATTCCAGGCATCAATAGAGAGCTTATATTTTATTTTCAATTATTTATTCAATTAGAATTTAATTGGATTTGTTTAATGCCAAAAATGATATTTTGATTTTATTGTTGCATCTTAATTCATTTTGATTTATTTTTGCAGAAAAATAGTAGAAGTGATATGGAGAAAAAGATCTCAATCAATGAGAAGGCTCCAACAATTAAAGATTGGAATTTTTGAGCAATTAAAATTGGATTGGGCAGATTTTTCTTCAACAAACTCTCCTCTCAAAATTCTTTTGGAAATATTATAAATGGAAGATTGAAAAATATGAAAAGGGTTGCTCTCCTCTGCAATTCCAAACTTCTAAAAACATTTTTGTAATAGGAATTTAGAGTTGTAGATGGGGAGGAGAAAAAATTTCAGATCTGAACATTATTGAGTGTTTTTCTTTATATCTTGAATTATGTATGGTGGGCAGAGTTTGCATTTCTGTAGCTCTAGTTTTGAAAGCAGACATTCAAGTAATGTAAAGGACTATTAGAGATCAGGATCAGAGAAGCGGATTCAATTAACTGGTATTTTTGGCATTTTTATATCAAATATCAGTTTCATTTTTATGTTAATAAAATGGTTGTTCATTTTATTCATGTTTATGCATTTCTGTTGATATGGATAAATTGTCCCAATATTGTTATCTATCTCTGCTCTTATGAATTAAACTCTGATTTCTGAGTAACTATTTACTCAGAAATATGTCTTATAAAATTGATTTATTAAATAGTAATGTGTTGCGAATTTCTTCCACATATTATTGTTTAATTATTGGCTTGACTGATTTGACAATCAATATCATTTTTGTGAATTTCTTCCAGAGTGTTGTTGATTTATTATTTCAGTTAAACGGTCTCAATAGGATGTGTTTCGGTATTCACAAATGTCAGCTAATTGAATTTCTTTGTTAGCTTGATATTAATTAAAAGACAGACATATTTAAATTCTCATTATTTAATTATCTTGCTCTTAGTTGGGTTATTTTTATATCTACTTAATTAAGATAGGATTTAGATTAGTTTCTTTTGCTTTCATTTTAGAATAATTTTGCATTTAGATTAAGTTCTACATTCTTTTAAGTCCTCTTCTCAAAGAGGCAAAATCTTAGTTGTGGTTTGGCTAAACCCAAATCATCTTAAGGGTCATTCTCTTGCCCGATCAACAAGAAGAAGTGATCTGATATCCATGCCTATTGGTAGTTAAAGATACATCGTAAACCAATAGCAATAGGGAAAAGGTAACTGGACCTATTTAAACCAGTCAGAGCCACTATCATAAACGGAAAAGGAGTTGTATTAAGGTCCAGACCAGGTGGTTATCCCCCAATGTTGTTGCAGCGATTTTTGAGGCTTCAACAGAACCCTAGCTTGATCAACTCAAAGTCAATCCGGAACCCATTGTTCTTTTACCAGAACATCTTGATCCTGAAGTCAAACAACAAGAAGTTGTTTAGGTGCAACCGTATGATCCTCAGTCATCCGCACCCATCGATTATTCCTCTTTACAACAGAGTTTAACGCTTGTAATTTATCTTGGGCCTAACGGTGAAGTGCTTCCACCTGGTTTGATTTCGATAGAGGAAGAACTTCAGGAAGATACAACCCCTTCAACTCCCACTCATTTTGGGTCGGGGCTCCATTTATATCAGTCTTTTCCTCATTTTACCTACTCTTCTCTTATTGATCCTTTTCACTCCCAAGCTCCCTTAGATTTGTTAGAGTATTTGTTGGGTTATTTAACCATGGCAAAGACAACATCCTAGATTGTACCATCTATTACAGTTGCGACAACATCTACTGTTGCTTCATCTTCGATGTTTTCGACGACACCCGAGTCTCATATTTATGGTGGTCCGTCCGTCCCACTAGGTTACCGGCTTTAAATAGAGCCTACTATGGTGTCTCCTCTAGTCCATGGACTTCGCCCATGTCATCATCTGGAATTTTATCTGGTTTATCTCTTACAAGTACTAAATGACCTGATCCTCAATATCAGGTTGTTTTATCCAATTATCGTCCATCTTATCCAGTATCTGCTGGATACCCATCATATGAAAGTCAGTATGTGCAATATCCTTATACTCCATATGCTGGGGGACCACAAATGTTCAGTCCATATGGCAGTACTCCGTCGTATTTAGGTTAATCATATGCTGGAATTATTATTTTCCAATGGTAGTCTACTTTTCCTATTCAGCCGCAAATGGTTGTGTATCAATATCAACCAGTTCAACTTGTTGCATTTGTGCCTACTACGCCTGTTATTTCTTCTATGGTTCTTGGTTAGTCTACACAAGAGGGTCCTTCCACCCCTAACCCTCAATTTTCCGTTCTATAGACTTCGTCTTCCGAGGATGGTATTCAACAACCATATGTATCAGGAATTTCACAACCGCGGGCTAGTTTACCTTTGTCATAGGCTTCTACTAGCACTGTCTATTCAAAACCAGGTCTAAAGTGTCCTAGTGGGCACCTGTTTTATCAGATACCATGGCAGCCACAACAACCATTCTCATAGTATCAAGCTTATCCAGGACCTTTTCAACAAGCCTACCCATATATGGGTTACCAACAACAAAATCCATTTGTTGCTATGCAAAGGCCTATTGCTCAGGCGATTCCATCTTATCCTAGTTATGCTCAACCTGACCTTAATCGATAGTTGCCATTTGTTGCAACATTAGAGTTAAATGATTTAAATCAGCTCACCAATGATCCCATTCATTATTTACCTTGGTGTCTGGCGATTCTTCATAAATTACCCTCGGACATTCCCAAATTCAATGGAAATTATAGAGAAGACCCATCTACGCATGTCATGACTTATAATTTATGGTGTTCATCAAATTCCTTAAATGATGATTCTGTTAGATTGCGTCTTTTCTAGCAAACGATTATTGGTCTGGATGCAAAGTGGTACACTGAATTACCACAAGCTTATTTTTATAACTTTACAGATTTAGCCACTAATTTTTTAACCCGCTTCCAGTTACCCATCATATATGAAACTGGAACGGAAATTTTGACCAGCTTTAAAAAAACCATTGCTACTCATATATCGGATCATATACATGAGTGGTGTCATCGTCATCGAATGGTTAAAAAATTTGTTCCTAATCAACTTTTAGCTGAGTGGTTTATTAAGTTCTTATTTCCCTTTATCACCTAGGATGTGGCCAAAGGCGATGTTTTCACTGAAGAGTAAGTAATTTCTCATGCCCAGTATCTGGATCTGATTTACACTCAGTCTGGCATGCTCTATGAAAAGATTCCAAATGCGTTGCGACAAAATTTTATTGTTCCTCTTGCTCCATCTGGTCAGGAAATTCCTACCAACAATGGTGTGATTGGTTCTCTTAGCACTTCGACAACAAGTCGACTATTTGGTCCTACGCTTGTTGTTTCAAATCAAAACCCTATTGCATCTAATCCTGTGTCTTCTTTTGAAATCCATGCCATGTAATATAACAAAGGCAAAAGTGATAAGCAACCTGGAAATAGGAAGAAGGGGAAATATAAGAAGAAATAAAATTCACCCCCACAAGGAAAATCATCTGATTCATCCGGTTCTTTTCGGAAAACCTCGTTACCCTTGCTTGATATGTAATGAGGAGTATTTTATGCAAAATTTTCCTCATCGCTCAGAAGTTCCAAAGCTTCTTAAGACTTCTGCTGCATCTATAGTGTTGACAAATCCTTTTCTTAACCCAGAAACACATATGGTTGGTACGGATCCTGCTTCTAGTTCGCAAGTGCTTATGCTATCCGCCACGAAGCCCAAAACTGATGTTTTGGTGTCAAATCGAAGTAAATATTACAATAATCCATTGTCATCATCGAATGGTCAGGCTATAGATCAACCTACAACTTCGACTTTGACGTTATCTGATTCGGCTCTACTGCTATCATTCTAGAGTTAACAATAAAGCCGCCGAAGGCAGTAGTTCATAAATCGACATTCAACCCTCGAGCTCGTGCAAATCAAAATTATATTGTATTAGAAGATCTGGATTAGTCACCTTATGTTATGTCAACGCTTGAGGTTCTTCAAAATTGTCCCTCACAGAAACAGGCTTTGTTATTTGTGATTGGTGGAATCGATCTGACGGATTCAAATCTTGCAGTCTTTAATTACGTAGGCTATGTGCCAAAATTACTAGCACAGTTAGCATTATTGATTCAAGTACATGTCCTGAATCACCTCATTCATCACACTATCATTGATGAAAGTGCATCTACTTGTATCATGTCAATGAGTTCCTAGAAGTCACTTGGCTCGCCAACTTTGTGACAATCATCTACGACATTGAAAGCCTTTAACGGTCATACATATAAGCCTTGTGGAATTCTTAGTAACCTACAAGTAGAACTAGGGGGGAATAAGGAGGTCATTGATGGACCCCTGGACTACAATATATTACTTGGAATACTGTGTGTTTACGTTATGGTTGCGGTAGTATCTAATTATTTTCGTATGATCATCTTCCCCCATAAAGGAAGTGTTGAACTCTTAGTTAAACTGAGAGGGGGGGGGGGGGGCGTGAATCAGTTTAACACAGTCATAGAGTTTTTAAACCTTTTATTCAAACTGACACACATCTTCATTTCATGTCCAGCTTAATATGTAAGCAATCTTAGAATATAAGCAACAAATATCAATATAATAGAACAACAGACTTAATATGAGAGCAGCAGGTATTAAGTAGATGATATAAATCAGATCAACACATAAACATCATGCATAGAGACACGAGATATAAGTGGAAACCCATAAAGGGAGAAAACCACATCTTATTATTGTTGTGATGCAAAGGCAAGCTCCAACTCCCTCTCACCATTGTTTTTCTGTAGGCACCAACCTACAGGAGGCTCTTACCTCAATTCTGCAAGCTACAACTTGCAAGGAAGCACCAACTCCCTTCAATTTTCTGTAGGCACCAACCTACAGGAGGCTCCAACCTCAGTCAGCTACAACTGACAGCTATCAAGCTGAATGTTTGCTAATTTACTCCAGATATCAGCTATGTTCTGTATCTTCTCTTCTTCTCTTAATCTTCTCTGCTTTATTCTTCTATATTCTGCATTCTCTATATCTGCTCTCTCTCTCTCTCTCTCTCTCTCTCTCTCTCTCTCTCTCTCTTCTAACACCCTTTTTGCATATCAAAATGATATTACTTATAGAATTTCTTGATGACTGTTTGTTTTCCTCTAGGAATTTGAAATGAATGGTCATACCCCTTGGTCTTCTGCCTCCTCATTTCTTTATCCAACTCAATTTAAAAATCATAATAATATGTACACAATTTCATGCTACAGTGGGATTTTGTCTTTTCTTTAGGATACTTGCCTTTGCATCACAAACAATAAAAAATAATTACATCATTTACATTTACATTCTTAATTTCATATTTTGATATCACTCAGCTCCTCTTCTGAACTTCGACTTTACTGGATTTTGTCTTTTTCTATTGTTGTTAAGAAACTGTTCTGCATCTTCTTTGTTTATTGTCATCTGCACATTTCACCTGTTTACTGCACTTTTGAATATTTTCCAGGTTCCTGTGCTTGAACACCTGTCAAATTTGTTCCTATGTGTCTCAGCATGCTCTTGATATAACTTAATCATATCATATACTTCCTCTTTCTCCTTGAAGTATATATGGTTTGAATCATAGTTGTATCAATTCGCATCAAACGGAGCTCCATTCCCTTTAAGTTCCGCAGGGGTAGCAAACTCGAGCAGGTATGCATATAATACCGCCTCCAGAGTTATAGACTTCTGGTATTGTTATTAAGCCCAAGGAATTAACTTTACCGTCGCCATATAATATTATAACCTGACAGTCCATCTCTGTGTATATGTATTAGGCCTCGTTCACATATTTCATATTTCATATCGCGCCAATTAACCATATACAATTTGTTGGAATGTAATTCCAACTGCCCGAACGCGAGATCAATTCGCAGGCGGCAGCACGGTGAACAGGCACAGGTTAAACAGCGCACAGGTTGATTGGAGATTGACGGAGTGCGGGGGGTTGAAGAGCGCGGAGGTTAACACGGAGGGTACCCCCCGTAGTTGACTGGCCGATCGCGCGTTGACCGCTGATCAACGGCTATGGTTAACTACGGGGCCTCACCCCATTTGATGTGTACGGAGAAATGGGAGCCCCCGAAAACACCACTTTGTGGTGGCTCCACCATGCACCATCGCCAGCGCGCCACCAATTCACCACCTTGTTTTAATAACCCGGCAATCGACGTTCATACCTTTCGAACCTTTGTAGTGAAATTAATAAACCAAGTTTATATATATATAACTCCGCCTTATATTAATGATTGTAATACGTTGAAAATCATAAATAAACCAATTCATTTTGTATTACTCCGCCGGGCCCCACAATTCAATCAAACAACCAATCAAATGCATGTATAATACCTCTGTTAGACTCCGCGCAACTCTATTAAACTTCGCACATCTTTGTTCAATGATCTCCGTCCGATGCTCCTCCACCAGATCGACGGTGTATATCCATTTCGCTCGGTGTATAATGTGCGAAATTGTAAATAAAACGGGGCCCTCCAATACCGCCTATGCCACGTGCCGTTTGATCAATGGAATCACTGCTCGTCCCAGTAATACTGCCTCCGTACCAAAAGCAGTGCGGAATGGGGAAATCCACTTTTGTAAATCCGCCATGGGTTTAATTTCCGGTCAGGGTTCTGCCTCCCGGCTCATGGTTCTAGTTTCCTCCAGGTTTCCGGTCATGCTTCAATTATATATATATGTATATAACTTTTCATCGTATTTCAATAATATATATATATATATATACATTTTCCTCCGACGCAGAGTTTCGCCCGGAATGTTTATGTGTAACGCCCGAATAACTGATTCAAACGCCCGGAATCTCCATGTCACTCGAATAACTGAATTTACATATATATGTACATATTCTTGGAATAACATCTGTGGTTCTGCCTCTGCCGCTTCTGTCACTCTGCCTCTGCCGCTGTTACTGTTATAACGGCTCTGCCTCTATTATATTCGCTTCCTCTGCCTTCTTTTGCTTCTTTGCTGCCTCCATTATATTTGCTGCTTCCTTTGCCTATCTCTGCTTTAGCTACCTCCTTTGCCATCAATGTTGCTATCAATGACAACCTTTCCAACAATCTCCCCCTTTGGCATTGATGGCAATACATTTTCTTTGTTTTCCTGCTCTTTCTCCTGTTTTTTGCTCTTCCTCCCCCTTTGACATCAATGGCAAAGGGTTGCTCATTTCCTGGTTTTATTTTTGCATTTCCTCTCTCTGAGTTATGTTTAGGCCCTCTCCTGCTGACTTTGTATCATTCTGCTTTAGCCTAATGTATAAGACTTGTTGTGAGAACACTTTGAGGATTATCGAATTCAAATGTACACTGTGAATTGATACAGTTCTTTTACTTGAGTAGAGCTAAAAGTGAGACTAATGATACTTCATAGAATACATTGTATCAGTTTTATCTTAGTCAGAGATGTATGATTGGATTCAGTAACTAAAATGCTGAGAGGCTTCAAATGATAGTTCTATCTCTGTCTGATGTAGTGGGCTAATATATTTCTGTTGAAGATGATTGTAGATTGAATATGTCTTTTATGCTTCAGATTCTTAATATAAAGTTTTAAAACACATTACTGATCCTTTTGCTCTAAAATTGTCTTTTGATGCTTGAATAATGCAGATAATTTTAGGATAATAACTTGGTGTTCTTTTGCCTTAATCCGTTGATCTTGAGGACCTGATTCATGTTTTTCTTGCTGGCTATTCTCCCCCTGGAATGATATTTTCATTTTGTTCTCCCCCTAAAATTGTGCTTTCTCTTTATATCAGAGAGCATCATCTGTAGATACTACCCCTAGTTTATCTCTCAAATATTGAAATGGTTCTCTAGCAAGAGGTTTGGTAAATATATCAGCTGTCTGCTCTTTTGTTGGTACATATTCTAGCTTTACTATCTTCTGAGCCACTTGTTCTCGGAGGAAATGATACTTGATTGGAATATGTTTAGTTTTTGAGTGAAGTACAGAATTTTTGGATATACTTATAGCACTTGTATTATCACATTTGATTGAAATAGGTTCATCAATGCTTACCTTTATGTCTTGAAGAGTTTGCTTCATCCACATGACTTGTGTACAACATGCTGCTGCTGCTATATATTTTGCTTCAGCTGTAGACAGAGAGATGGATGTTTGTTTCTTGCTTATCCATGCCACCAGACTTTCTCCTAGATATAATGCACCTCCACTTGTACTCTTCCTGTCATCCACACAGCTGGCCCAATCTGCATCTGTGTATGTTGATAAAATGAAGTTTTTTCTTTTAGGATACCAAAGTGCATACTGTGTTGTTCCTTGTAGATATCTGAATATTCTTTTGACTGCTAGAAGATGGTTTTGTTTAGGTGCTGCTTGATATCTAGCCACTAGTCCTATTGCTAGCATGATGTTTGGTATTGATGCAGTCAGATACAATAGACTTCGAATCATGGATCTGTAAAGTCTTTGATCTATATCAGCAGACCCATCATTAGCACACATCTTGCAACCTGTGGTCATGGGAGTTGACACAAGTTTGCAATCTTCCATTTTGATTTTTTTCAGCATTTCTTTTAGGTATTTTTCTTGTGAGATGAATGTACCTGTGCTCTTTTGCTGAATTTGAAGTCCTAAATAGAAATTGAGCTCTCCAATCATAGACATTTCAAACTCTATTTTCATTTCATCAGCAAACCCTTTTGCAAGTTCATCTTTGTTGCTTCCAAACATAATGTCATCAACATACACTACAACAATCAAAAGTTCATTTTCATGGGCTTTTATATATAGATTGCTATCTACTCCACCTCTCTTAAAACCCTGTTTTTGCAAATATTTATCCAGTCTTGAGTACCAAGCACGAGGAGCCTGTTTCAGTCCATATAGGGCCTTCTTCAGTCTGCATACATAGTCTTCTTTGTCTGTCAATGAGAAGCCTTCTGGTTGTTCCATGTATACTTCTTCTTCTAGATCTCCATTAAGAAAAGAAGACTTTACATCCATTTGATATACCTTGAAGTCTTGGTAGCATGCAAATGCCAGGAACATTCTGATAGCTTCCATTCTGGCTACTGGGGCAAATGTTTCTTCATAATCAAGTCCTTCAATTTGTGAGTATCCTTTGCAGACCAACTTGGCTTTATTCCTGATTACTTGTCCTTGCTCATTCATTTTGTTTTTGAATACCCATTTTGAACCAATGATATTCTTCTCAATTGGTCTAGGAACTAGTTCCCAGTTATTGTTCTTCTCAATTTGGTCCAATTCTTCATTCATTGCTTTTACCCAATACTTGTCCTTGCTGGCTTCTTCAAACTTCTTTGGCTCTATTTGTGATAACATTGCTATGTATACTTCTTCTGTCTGTTCAGTTAGCTGTCTTCTAGTTTGCACTCCTACACTCTTGTCTCCTATGATTTGTTCTTCTAGATGGTTCTTTTGAGTGTATCTTGAGGGGGTTTTTGAGTTCAGTCCAGCATCTTCTGATGTTTTGCTTATTTCTTCATCATCTTGTTCCTCTTCTTCATGATTTTCAGGATGGCTGCTGCAGTCTGTATCTCTTGTCTTGTTTGAGAGTTCTTCATCAACTCTTACATCAATACTTTCTACAATTTTTCGAATAGTCTTGTTGTAGCATATGTATCCTTTACTCTTGGATGCATATCCTAAGAGTATTCCCTCATCTGCTCTTGCATCAAATTTCCCCAGATTTTCATCATTGTTCTTTATGTAGCACTTGTTGCCAAAGACTCTAAAGTGCTTGATTGATGCAGGTTTACCATGCCATAGCTCATAAGGTGTCTTGTCACTGTTAGGTCTTAAATGAGCTTTGTTTATAATATGTACTGTTGTGTGTACAGCTTCTGCCCAAAAGGTTTGAGGAATGTTATTCTCTTGCATCATAGCTCTGGCCATTTGTTGTATAGATCTGTTTTGTCTCTCTGCTACTCCATTCTGCTGAGGTGTCCCTGCAATGGTAAATTGTTGCTTTATTCCATGTTCATTACATAGGTCTGCAAAGTCATAATCTGTGAATTCTCCTCCTCTATCTGATACGATACATTTTAGCTTGCATCCAGTTTGATTTTCTGCTAATGCTTTGAATGTCTTAAACTTTTCCAGTGCTTCTGATTCGTTCTTGAGAAAAGAAACCCATGTCATTCTGGAGAAATCATCTATTATCAGCATGAAGTAGGATTCTCCACTTGGTGTCTTAGTTCTAGCAGGTCCACACAGATCCATGTGCACAAGCTGGAGTGGTTTTCTTGTTGATAGCTCATCTTTGGATTTAAAGGATGTGCGAGTCTGTTTTCCCAATTGACAAGATTTGCATATGGTATTTGAAGGTCTTTTTATTTCTGGCATATCTCTGACAGCTTTCTTCTTGCTCAGTCTGATGATATGGTCGAAACTGAGATGTCCCAATCTCCTATGCCATAACCATGACTCCTCCAGTTTGCTAATATGACAGGCTTCATCCTCCTCTTTTACTATGTACACATTGCTCTCTGTTCGAACACCTTTGAGTAGAGTCTTTCCTGTTGTGCTTGACCTGACTACACAATCTTGTGCTCTAAAGAGAACTTCACAGCCTTTATCACACATCTGACTGACACTCAGTAAATTTGCTTTCAGCCCATCTACATATAGTACATCTTGGGCCTTTCCTTTGCCATTGTCTATGCTGACTGATCCTTTTCCCTTGATCTTTCCTGATTTGTCATTTCCAAAAGTGACATTGCCTGATTTCTTATCATCAAGAGTTATAAACTTGCTTTTGTCTCCTGTCATGTGTTTAGAGCAGCCACTGTCCAAATACCATTGACTCTTCAAATCTTGAGCAGTTAAAGCCAAGTCACATTTATTCACCTTATTTATCCACTGGAGGCCCCCTTTTGTTTGGTATCTTTTGTGAGATGTTGAATTATATCCTTTTAGAGAACACTTGGAGGATATATGTCCAACTTGATTGCATATACAACATTTGATTATAGTTTTGCAGAATTGTGAGCATGAACAAAATTACTTTGACTCATAAACCTCCTTGAGGTATTGAACATCAGTCTTTGTCCATACTTTCTACATTCAATAATTCTATGGCCAAAATCCTTACAATAAAAGCAGTAACCATAGAAGCTATTTGCATACCTGATGTAAGGTTGTTTCTTCCATTTGTTTGTGTGAGGCAGTCTCTTCAATACTTGCATCTTTTGCTGGTTTGAATTACTCCTCCTTGCATGACAATATGCAACAATGTGTCCCAGCTTATGGCAAACATAGCAAGTGGCATTCTTCATTGAAGGGAAGGATCTCCTTTGATGGTTTCCATATTCAAGGGTCTGAGTATTTATTACATTCTTTGCTACTAGTAATTTCTTCTGATTTCGTTCTTCCTTGTTGCAGATTTCTTATGTTGTAGGAGTTGTTTGAGCTGCTTCATCTTCCTTCTTTGCTTTCACAAAAATTATATTTTTGTTTTCCTTTTCTTTGCCTTTACTTGATTCTCCTTCATAGCCTATCCCAGTTTTTATTAGAGCAGATCTTTGAACATCTAATATTTCATTCAACTTACCAGAACTTGTCATTTGAGAAGGGTATATAGAAACTTTATGTTGAGTATTTTCTAATTTCTTTCTCAGACACAAAATTTCTTCTTCCAGCTTCTCTTGTTCTCGAGTTTTATCTTTAATTTTCTGAAGTAACATATCTTCTATCTTCTTCGCTTCTTCAAGCTTTACCTTCAGCTGCATGAGGACTTCTGAATTTTGTTCTTCTTTTACACATTTTAGGAGAATCTTTTTTTTTTTTTCTGCACTATAGTTTGATTCTGTCAATCTCCTCCAGAGCACTTCTTAGCTCCCCCTCAAGGTCGACTTCCCCTTCTTCTTATTCTTCTAGAAAGAGTCCCTCAAGATCTTTTATGGCCATCAGTAAAAATTCAGAGGTTCCCTCTTCTCCTGAGGATTCACCTGAGTCTTCAGATGCACTGCTGTCTTGCTGAGCATAGAAGGATTTTCTGCTGAATTTCTTTCCTTTCTGCCAGTTCTTTGATGTGTCTTTCTCTGATTCTTGAGCTTGATTTCTTACTTTCTTGTGAGGAAATTTAGCAGCATAATGTCCAACTCTTCCACAGTTAAAGCATTTGAAGGGAAGTTTACCTTTGTATCTACCTGAGCCTCTATCCAATTTCTTGACAAATTTAGCCTCTTCTTCATCAGAGCACGAGAATATGTCTTCCTTTTCTTCTTTCTTCTTTTCTGTTTTGAATGCTGCCTCCCTTGTGCTTGGCTTCTTCTGTGGGAGCCTCATATCATATGCTGTAAGGTTTCCTAGTAGCTGGTTCATGGTCAAGGTCTCCCAATCAGCTATTTCTTCTATTGCAAACACCTTGGGATTGAATCTGGATGGAAGAGATCTTAGAATCTTTTGCACAATTATACCTTCTGGCATTTTTTCTCCAAGAGCTTTCATATTGTTAATAATTTCTGCAGCTTTTAGGAAGAAACTGGCAATGTCTTCATCATCATTCATTTTTAAGTTTTCAAACTAGGCTCTATATACTTGAAGTTTGGCAGTTTTTACTTTTTGGTCTCCCTCATGTATGTTCTCAAGAGTATCCCATATTTTTTTGGCAGTGTCTTTGTGCATTACTTTAATAAACTCTGCTTCACATAATCCATTCAGGATGGCATTCATGGCTTTTGCATTAGCCACAAAATCTTGTTTTGAGTCTTTTTCTGTGTCGGTTGCCTTCGGGGCATATCCTAATTCCACAGCAGCCCAGACTTCTATTCCTAGAGACATTATGTATGTCCTCATTCTGATTTTCCAGAAAGCATAATTTTCACCAGTGAAGAAAGGGGCTTTATTGGTTGAGCATCCTTCTTTACTAGCCATGCTGGGAACCTAGGATCTCCTTTCAGTTGTTAGACTTGTACAAAGGAACCGGCTCTGATACCAATTGTTGAACTCTTAGTTAAACTGAGAGGGGGGGGGGGTGAATCAGTTTAACACAGTCATAGAGTTTTTAAACCTTTTATTCAAACTGACACACATCTTCATTTCATGTCCAACTTAATATGTAAGCAATCTTAGAATATGAGCAGCAAATATCAATATAATAGAACAACAGACTTAATATGAGAGCAGCAGGTATTAAGCAGATGATATAAATCAGATCAACACATAAAAATCATGCATAGAGACACCAGATATAAGTGGAAACCCATAAAGGGAGAAAACCACATCTTATTATTGTTGTGATGCAAAGGCAAGCTCCAACTCCCTCTCACCACTGTTTTTCTGCAGGCACCAACCTACAAGAGGCTCCAGCCTCTATTATGCAAGCTACAACTTGCAAGGAAGCACCAACTCCCTTCAATTTTCTGCAGGCACCAACCTACAGGACGCTTCAACCTCAGTCAGCTACAAGCGTGACTGTCGAAATAGGCATTTGTTTGATTTACTCCGGAATGTCGGCTACGTGCCTTCTTTCTCTTCTTCTCTTAATCTTCTCTGCTTTATTCTTCTATATTCTGCATTCTCTATATCTGCTCTCTCTCTCTCTCTCTCTTCTAACACCAACTTTGCATATCAAAATGATATTACTTATAGAATTTCTTGATGACTGTCTGTTTTCCTCTAGGAATTTGAAATGAATGGTCATACCCCTTGGTCTTCTGCCTCCTCATTTCTTTATCCAACTCAATTTAAAGTTCATAATAATATGTACACAATTTCATGCTACAGTGGGATTTTGTCTTTTCTTTAGGATACTTTCCTTTGCATCACAAACAATAAAAAATAATTACATCATTTACATTTAATCTTAATTTCATATTTCAATATCACTCAGCTCCTCTTCTGAACTTTGACTTTACTGGATTTTGTCTTTTTCTACTGTTTTTAAGAAACTGTTCTGCATCTTCTTTGTTTACTGTCATCTGCACATTTCACCTGTTTATTGCACTTTTGAATATTTTCCAGTTTCCTGTGCTTGAACACCTGTCAAATTTGTTCCTGTGTGTCTCAGCATGCTCTTGATATAACTTAATCATATCATATACTTCCTCTTTCTCCTTGAAGTATATATGGTTTGAATCCTAGTTGTATCAATTCACATCAAACGAAGCTCCATTCCCTTTAAGTTCCGCAGGGGTAGCAAACTCGAGCAGGTATGCATATAATACCGCCTCCAGAGTTATAAACTTCTGGTATTGTTATTAAGCCCAAGTAATTAACTTTACCGTCGCCATATAATATTATAACCTGACAGTCCATCTCCATGTATATGTATTAGGCCTCGTTCACATATTTCATATTTCATATCGCGCCAATTAGCCATATACAGCTTGTTGGAATGTAATTCCAACTGCCCGAACGAGAGATCAATTCATAGGCGGTAGCACGGTGAACAGGCGCAGGTTAAACAACGCACAGGTTGATTGGAGATCAACGGAGTGCGGGGGTTTGAAGAGCGCGGAGGTTAACACGGAGGGTACCCCTCGTAGTTGACTGGCCGATCGCGCGTTGACCACCGATCAACGGCTATGGTTAACTGCGGGGCCTCACCCCATTTGATGTGTACGGAGAAATGGGAGCCCCCGTAAACACCACTTTGTGGTGGCTCCACCATGCACCACTGCCAGCGCGCCACCAATTCACCACCTTGTTTTAATAACCCGGCAATCGACGTTCATACCTTTCGAACCTTTGTAGTGAAATTAATAAACCAAGTTTATATATATATAACTCCGCCTTATATTAATGATTGTAATACGTTGAAAATCATAAATAAACTAATTCATTTTGTATTACTCCACCGGGCCCCACAATTCAATCAAACAACCAATCAAATGCATGTATAATACCTCTGTTAGACTCCGCGCAACTCTATTAAACTTCGCGCATCTTTGTTCAATGATCTCCATCCGATGCTCCTCCGCCAGATCGACGGTGTATATCCATTTCACTCGGCATCTTTGGTCGGTGTATAACGCGCGAAATTGTAAATAAAACGGGGCCCTCCAATACCACCTATGCCACGTGCCGTTTGATCAATGGAATCGCTGCTCGTCCCAGTAATACCGCCTCCGTACCAAAAGCTGTGCGGAATGGGGAAATCCACTTTTGTAAATCCACCGTGGGTTTAATTTCCGGTCAGGGTTCCGCCTTCCCGCTCATGGTTCCAGTTTCCTCCAGGTTTCCGGTCATGATTCAATTATATATATATATATGTATATAAATTTTCATCGTATTTCAATAATATATATATATATATATATATATACATTTTCCTCCGACGCAGAGTTCCGCCCGGAATGTTTATGTGTAACGCCCGAATAACTGATTCAAACGTCCGGAATCTCCATGTCACTCGAATAACTGAATTTATATATATATGTACATATTCTTGGAATAACAGCTGTGGTTCTACCTCTGCCGCTTCTGTCACTCTGCCTTTGCCGCTGTTATTGTTATAACGGCTCTGCCTCTGTTATATTCGCTTCCTCTGCCTTCTTTTGCTTCTTTGCTACCTCCATTATATTAGCTACTTCCTTTGCCTGTCTCTGCTTCAGCTACCTCCTTTGCCATCAATGTTGCCATCATTGACAACCTTTCCAACAGGAAGTATCACAACCATTGATCAACTCTCTTTATTCGCCTCTAGTTCCCAAGAAAATGGAAGCGTTTCGTTTGTTCACAAGCCCCCACCTTCTCTTCAGAACATTGGTGTAGGACTATTTAAGGATCCTTCCCTAATGGGGAACTTTTCGTTACCATCGCTTGTGAGATCGGCAAAAATCGCACATATAGAGACTCGCAACATGATATCTTCCACTTCATCTGACTTAAGGAAGATTCCCACTGATTCTAAAGTAGCTAGGATGGATGACATCATGCCGCTAAGTCCAATTGAGCTAGCATAACAATCAATTTTCTTGTCTTATGCGGCCAATCCAAATATTTTGTTGCTAATAGTTTGGGTTGATCTTTATTTGGATTTTGGTACTTATTTTGATCCATTTTTAGGCGTATTCTCGATTGATGAGAGAATTAGGGAATCCATGATTCCAAAAGAAGAAACATCGGAATCATCACATCAATGATCCCATATCCAAATTATAGTGAATATAATCCATCAGAACTATCTCACCCTATTATCATTGATTTCTTGACGAATTATATTCCTATCCACACCGTCGATTTTGAGCGAAACCCATCGAATATTGAAGAAATGATTTCTATCAATATTTCAACCAAACCAGGTATTGTAGAAAAAATTCATGTCAGTGTGTCTTATTCTCCATCTGAAATTGATAATTACCACACTCTTTTTCATGAATTTCTAGATGTATTTTCTTGGTCATATGAGGAGATCCCATGTACCAACTCCAACATTGTTGAACATGAGATTAAAATGTATCCTGATGTTAAGCCGGTACGACAACGCCTTTTTCCTGTTCACCCTAATAATGTATTTTCCATTAAAGTAGAGGTTGAAATTTTTTTGCGTGTTGGATTCATTTACCCTGTTTCGCTTACCGATTGGGTATTTAACATTGTTCCTGTCATGAAGAAATAGGGGACAATTAGAGTGTATGTCGACTATCAGGATGTTAATCATGCTTGTCCGAAAGACAACTATCCCACTCCCTTTATCGACCAAATTATTGATGAATGTGTCAGATGTGAAATATTTTATTTCATGGATGGATTCTCTGGTTACAATCAAATTAATATTCGCCGAAAGGACCAATATAAAACTGATTTTATCTGTCCCTGGGGCACATTCGCTTATCAAAAGCTCAATTTTTGTTTGAAGAACGCTGGGGCCACATTTCAAAGGGAAATGAATTATGATTTTCATGACATCAAGCGCACATTTTAACCATATCTGGATGACTTACTTGCACATTCACGAAAATAGGCTGACCACCTACTACATTTGAGAGCAATATTTTTATGATGCCATCACTAAAAAAATATGCCTTAATCTAGAAAAATGTGTGTTTGGTGTTGGTTCTGGTCGTTTACTTATATTTTTCATGTTTTAAGAAAGAATTCGGCTTGATCCATTGAAGGTCTAGACCATTCTTAATTTTCTTTTTCATTCTAATCTGCTTTACTTACAGAGACTCCAAGGGAAGGCTAAATTTATAAGGAGGTTCAATCCTAACTATGCTAAAATGGCTAAAGGATTTACTCAAATCTTGAAAAATGGGATTCCTTTCCATTGGGATGAGGTTTTGCAAGCTTCTTTTGGTGTTCTTAAAGATACCCTAATCCAAGGATCATTAATCTATCCCCAAAATTATCAGAGTTAATATCTCCTGTATCTCGCTAATGCAGATACAAACATCGATATGGTTTTAGTACAAGAAGAAGATGGGATTGAACATCCGATATATTATTTGAGTCATAATCACAATGATACAAAATTTAATTACACATATATTGAGCAGCTCGCTTTGGCAATCGTTCAAGATGTGCAAATATTTCTCCATTATATCCTGCTCCAAAAGACCATTACCATTTCAAATTGAAAACCTATGACATGAATTATGTCACGTCAATTGCTGGGGGGGGGATATTCAAAATGGATCGTCATTTGGAATGATTTTGACTTTGAATTCATTAAATCCAAGTCAAAGAAGTATTTGGTGTTTTCTGAGATTATTTGTGACCTTCCTTTGAGTAGCACCGATCCTACTATAGAACCATAAATTCTAGACGAGTCTTTGTTTTTTATCGAGTCATATGACTCGTGGTATGGAGATTTCATCATTTATCTCCAGACCCAAACTTTTCGTCCCAATAATTCTTGCTTGCAACAAGGATGTATTCGATACCAAGCCAAATATTATCTGATCATCAACGACACACTTTATCGTCGTGGTGTCGATATGATTTTACGTAGGTGCCTCACACATGGGGAGGCTGAAAAAATTCTAAATGGTTGCCATTCTGGTGCATGTGGTGGACATTTGTTTGGTTATGCTACCACGCAGAATATTCTCCGCACTAGTTACTTTTGGCCTACCATATTTCGCGACTGCATTTTTGCTGTTAGAAGTTGTCATGCTTGCAAAATATTTGATCACAAAACCTGGTTGTCACCAGCACCAATGCATCTTGTCATCGTTATTGGACCATTTGCAAAATGGGGCATTGACTTCATGACATCTAACCCCCACTCGACCGAGGGGCATGGGTATATCATTGTCATCGTTGACTATTTTACCAAGTGGGATGAGGTGATGCCTACACTCAAAAACATGGGACAGACAATTGCATTGTTCTTTTTTAACCATGTGGTTTCACGGTTTGGTGTACTGCAGGCCATAGTTACAAATCATGGAAAAAAAATTTCGCGATCACATGATGGATGAGTTGACTGCCAAGTTAGGACTGTCACATGATAGTTCTACCCCTTATTATCTGCAAGCTAATGGAAAAGTTGAAGCTATCAACAAGATTATTAAGTGTATACTTCAATGCATGATTGGGGTTCATAAAAAAAACTGGCATTTTATCCTGTACTTGGCTTTGTGGGCATATCTAACCTTGATGATAAATGCTATCGGATTTAATCCCTTTTAGTTGGTTTACAGTCTGGAAGCTATCTTACCGATACAATGTGAAATACCATTGTTGAAACTCGCAATTGACCTGCTACCTGACACTTCTAAATAAGAGGAACATATTTTAGATCTCATCCATCTAGATTAAATGCATTGTGAAGCCGAATTGGCAAATGAAGTGCATAAGAGATGAATTAAGGTGAAATATGACCGCAATGTGATGCTTCGCACCTTCTCGAAAGGAGACCTGGTCTTGCTTTATGATAAGGAAGCTGATAAGATAGGAATAGGGAAATTTGAACCATTATGGAATGACCTCTACATTGTTAAGAGAATTCTGGCTAAGGGTGCCTACGAGTTGGTAGATTATGATGGGATTCCATTATCGTAACCTAGAAATGGGTTGTATCTTAAACGTTACTATGCTTGATTTTGCGTAGTAAACACTGTATTATATGCCTTGATTGCGTGTGTGTAGCAGTGTGCCTTTTAGAGTTTTTCATGTGGTTAGTAATCCACTTTGAATTTTTTGAAGATGTCAGAATCTTCAAAGCCATTTTTTGGATATGCCGATGGTGCTAATTGTAGTACTCATAATATATCCTCTGCAGCATGGGCCATCTTTGCTCCAAGTGGCGAGTTAGTGAGTTTCAAAGGGATTTGTATTGGTCGATCGACCAACAAAATTGCTGAGTATTGTGGGTTGATTGAGCTACTCTCTGATGCCATTTCACTTGGGATTTGACGCATCATCATGAGGCTGGACGCACAAATTGTTGTATTACAACTTACTGGCAACTATATTGTCCAAAATCTAGAAATTCATCGCATGTTCCTTATAATTCGTCTTTTGGAAATAAATTTTGAATAAAGTCAATATCAACATATTTCCAGAAACTTTAACACTCTGGTTGATTCATTGGCGAATTATGTGTTAAATAGAAATTTTCAACATATGTAAATAAAGATTTTCAATTCACATCATACAATTGAATAGGATTGCACATAATCATAGAAAATCACTGAAAGTAAAATAGATTTATATCGAGTTTTTTTACAAAATTGTATCCAAGAAACGATTTTCATCTGACCTCGAAATGTATACAGACATAGCATAATCTAAGTAAACCTAGTGATGCTCATGATAGAATGTCACTGCTTGGGTTATCATGCGCAATAACCTCATCCAACAGTTAGGCACACCAATGGTATGACGTTGCGGCCTCATAGGTAACTCCTTGATCTGGGCATCTAGTATCCCAAGAGTCAATCCATCCACATGTTGCTGCAACTCGACATGAGTCTCGGATAAATCCAAATCCTGTCGAATTGCTCTCGCGATAGTAATATTTGTTGGTTCTCCCACCTGTTGTGCACGAACCACTGGTCGAATGATACCTACATCTGCATACATAAAACGTTTTTAGTTTAGTCTTTGAAACATCAGAAAACACAAAAATATGTAAAAAAATCCCAAAAAATAAAAAAACATGGTCAACATTTTACCTATAGCACCCCATTGAGTGTCGACTGGTAAAATAAAATTTGGATCTCCACGTAAATCCATCCTTGCATATGGATGCTCCTCTATGAAGATGTTCTGTCTTAAGAGCCAACTAAAAAATGAAGTGGAAAACGAGATCGATGACTGACCAACATGTATAAACATCAGCTCAACCCACCTCTGCATCTGTGGATCTCTAGGACCAACTAATACCAGTGTCACATGATGTGGCTGCATCAATGGAACTCGCTCCAAAACAAAAGTGAACAAGATCGACCCATAGCTGAAAGCTTTGGTGTTTCCACTTTTTACATTGGTCAGTTGTTATTTCATCTAAAGGAGTACTTCTTCAGCATAGTTGAACATGGTTGGCTTGAGACACTCAAGCCCATACTGCATGTATGATATGTTCGCGACATGTAGTGTCACGTTGCCAACTAACTTTGCGATAGTGAATAGGAGTGTTCGCAAAGGCATATCACGTACATATTTAATATTTATCTTTCCATATTTGATAGGCTTAATTCTTGGTTGAAAAAACTGTCGGATGTAGTCCTTCACTGTTTCATCTCCATTGATGGAGCCTACAAGGGAAATGGGGGCACGACGGCTTGACAAACCTGTCAGAAATTAAATTTCATCAAATAATATTGGGAGCACTTTGTCCCTAATGTGAAATGCCTATAGTTTCGGGTCCCATGAACGGATTAAGAATTGAAATAGTTCCATGTGTTGCCTCATCCCCGACAATATGAAGTACTTGAGCAACCCATAGTCTTTGAGGGCTCTCATAGAACCAGGATCATTTAGGGAAACCATATCCTTTTCTTCATGTTCTCTTTCTCACCATTTAATCGACATTTTGATCCGATCAAAGTCTGAAATCACACCATAGGCTTAGTTAGGATCCATTCCATGCAAAAAATTGGAGAAATTGTGGGCAGAGCCCAACGCACCCTGTAGTGGAAGACAGAGCATTGTAGAGGAACTAGGCCTCTTTCTAGCCTCTCTGCAAAGCACTTTTCGACATCCAAGGGTGCGTTGGTCCTAGGGCATTGTATATTTATCCCAGGAGCCCCAAAATCCTAAAAAATGTGCATGAAACTTAACAATAATGAAACTAATAGAAAGATGAGGGTAAGATCTTCTACCTAGTCCAGATGGCACTAGAAATGATCCACAAAATCTATCGCAATCAACCACTGAAGTTCAAGGGTAAAACCAGCTCAGAGCACTAAAATTCGAATGGTAAAGGTGAAATGGTAAAAATTAATTTGTAATTTCTTATTTTAATAGTATTTTTGATTTATTTATGCATATTTAATGAAATGATTATGGTTTTTACCCATTTTTACTATTTTAACAGGTATTGTTAATCCATTTGATGGTTCTTTGAGAAATTTTATAGCTGATTACAGTGAGTTAGTTGTGCATGATCGTGAAATGAAATTTTGACCACAAAACATACTTTTATCTCTTTTTTGAGCTTTGTTAAACATGAAAAAGGAACTCAAATCACACTTTTATATCTTTTTCGAGCTTTGTTAAACACGAAAAAGGAACCCCCCTGGAGTTCTCTTTCAACTCTTTTCAAACTCTCAAAATATGAAAATATTTTCAAGCGCTTGTCCTTTCGAGCTCGTAAAAGAAATTGAAACGACATATAATCAGTTTAAGATTAACCCTTTTCCTGACTGAGATAGATTATGTTTATGAAAAATGAAAACCCTAGTCGAACATGGTTAGGAGGTTATCTCAAGTATTATTTTACGCTTTTTCAGATCTGAGGGACTATTATATGAAAAAGAACTTGTGGAGTTTTCTTTTAGTCCCTTTTTCAAACTCTCTAAACATGAAAAAGGACCGATTTCTCACTATCGTTAGACTCGTTAAAGCATCAAATAGCAGTGGAATTTTCCATCATGACAAGATCTATTTTCACCTTTGCTAGACTCGTTAAAGCATAAAATAGCGATGGATTCACCCAAAGGGTGGAATTATACATCAAGAAAATGTTATCCTCCTAAATCTTGTCAAAAAATAAAGAAGTACTGGTCAACAATGACTGGGGAAAATTGGAAAGGGATTAAACACTTTATGGTAGCAAGTCACTCTTGAACATGACACTTATTCACTTCATCTCCATGATTTTTTGGTTGGGTAATCTGCTTGACGGTCTATCATACCTATGGTCTATAACACCATCCATCACTTCGATTTTGGGTCAAATGATGCCAATTCATTATGTGTCACTGATATGTTCAAGATAAGTCACTCAGTTATTCCTCATCCTTTGCAATACTCATAAACCTTCATTTCATGACCACCATCCTGACATTGCTTCATCAGTCACATTCTTTCTCCAAAATCATTACTCTCATTTCATGTCATTGTTGGGGGAAACATCAATTCCCTCCCGCGACAAGTCGCTTCCTCTCGACGTCAGCTCATCATCCAGGAAGTTGACTTGGAAACAACCTTTCAGTACCTTCGAGCTTGCTTACATCAACAACATGTTTCTCACTTTCGGTGAAAAGTTGACATCACATGCATTCGACTGAAAGAATTTGTATGGTGTTTGACATAAAATCATCTATTCACACCAGGCAGAATTTACTACAGTACCTTGCGAGCCATTATCATCAATGATGGTTTCTCTTGTGTTTTTTAGCGACTTACATCATTGGCTGGTAATTAGATGGTGTCTTCCCATGTTCGAGTTCAGATCATATATTTGTATGGTTAGACTCATACTTTAAGCGATCAATTGAACGAGATAGAAGGCCCCAGATATAGTTTCATCCATCCGGGCTGTGATTTCAGGAGAAATACCAAGTCGTCCATACGATGGTCATTATTTAGATGGTCATCCTATCATGGGTCTATATCTATAGACAAGTCTGTATCTACAGACGAATATCTGATGTTATGATAGTTTATGTGCTGAGTATGGGATATGCCTCCCTCAGCAATTCATGTCCAAGATGAACATATATCATGATGTAATGTATTGTAATTGATGTAGGTCATCATCCGCTTCAGTTCCTCCTCATCACGTCGTAAAGAAAATCGCTCAACATTATTATTTTTGACTTTATAATTTAGGGGGCAACTATTACAGGTCAATTTGGGCATCATCCATAAACACAGATCAATATATATATTAGGGTCTATCATACTCTAAATTAGTTGCTACATGCCCTAAAAAAGTCATTCCATTGGTGGTTTTCCTTCACAAAAGTTTCACTGCTTAGATGCCAGTTGAAGTGCCCCATTGAGCCATCAACGCACCCCTAGATAATTGTAATTGCTTTGCAGAGCATATACTCCCATGAAAGACTGTGCAACAGAGGATCTAGGCCCACTTTAGAGTGTGTTGGTCGACTGGGAGATAATTTTTCATTGGATTCCAGGAATATTACCAACCTCTAGTGACTTCTATAAGTTTTTCTAGCTTTCACCTCATCTGATAGCCTCGAATATAGAACCCATGAAGCCATTAAAACTATTAAACCTATCATTGAACCTCTTGATGAGATGTTTTTTTGTCCATATTTTCATGAATTTTTATCACATAATTATATACTTGTACCTAGTGTTTTAATCATTTTTATCTTATTAAGCTAATAATTAGAGGCATTTAGCTATTAGTTCATAAATTCTCCTTGTTAATTAATTTAAAAAGTATTTTGTGTAAATTTGATTAATAATAGGCTTTCATGGTGGTAGGTGACAACATGTAATGTTAGCTTCAATCAAGAAATGTATGCCTCGCCATGCAAGCTAAAGATTACATTAGATGGTAGTGAAGAACCTGAAAAATATTGAGGGCTACGTGCTGCACCTTTTTCCAAGTCTCAAAATGAGATTGTACCTCGAGATTATTGAACAAACATGCACGCAATATGGGCCTTTATCTTTAATAGATCTAGATCCTTCAGCATGCCATGGTTCACAAGTTTGTGTAGCCTATTAGGATGTTCCAGGAGTATATAGTGAGGTTACAACTTTGAAAGCCTATCCACAATACGAGGCAGTTCCTTGTCAATAGTTTGAATCTATATTCCAAGTAGTCAAACTCTAGCCAGTTGACAAAGTGGTTCTTCCCATAAAGAATTATGTTGTTGGCAGCATTCACCACAACTATAAATTTCTACTTTGTCATAATTTGCATATAGTGGATGAAGTCTAGCTTCCCATCCTACATCGCCTTCTTTGACTCTCTGGTGTGAAGAAATAAGATATTAGATGTATTGTGAGTCATCACTGGGCTCTTGCTCAATGCGAAGAGGCTTTAAGCGAGTTGGGTGTTGCACTAGAAAATGTGGATGACACGGCAAGTGCTGCTAAGTTTATAGCCACTCACAATTAGAGGGATACAGGAGCTGTTGCAAGTGCTTGAGCTGCAGATATTTATGGCCTTGATATTCCTTTTAATGGGATCCAATTATTCCATGAACTGATGGTTCTTTCAAGATGAGCATTGTATTCATTGTTGAAGGCACTTGTTGTATTTGCCTTTAGAAATATCAATTTAACCAAGCTTTAACATTCTAGAGTTGGATATTGATTAGACTATGACTCTATTAAATTATCGTAATCTGTAATAGATTGAAGGAAGACTCTTAGAGAAGCGAGGTCGTGCATATATGGATGAAGTTTTTTGGCCAAGCTCAATGTTACGAGAAAGAGCACTTCACTCAGTAATGAAGCATGCATTTCCATGGAGCCTGCTAGAAAAGTAATGAATATGGTATGTTGCTGGATAGAATATTTGGAGACAGCTGGTATTCAGGCGATTGAAATTTACGAGGTAGCCCTGAGGAAAGGTCTATTTTTTCATAAGGCAGAAAAAGCGTACTACTTGGAATGGGTTGTTAATGGTTTTCATATCACCAAATTTGGTGTAAAGATCCATACTCACGTGTTACTCCAATTTCAACTACCTTTTTCATTCCATTATTGACATGGACGTTGGTGTCATTACCATCGAGTCACCATGGAGTAATTGAGCCATTTCAGCGCTCAGCCATTATAGTGGTGAGCCTTGAGCGTTAAATTTTGCGAATTTGGAGACAAACATCCTTTGGGTAAATCCAAATTGTGGTTTTCATGGTGGTTTGAAAACTAGGAAGTATGATGAAGTTTTTCCTGCATTAGCAAACATAGTTACATCTGACAAGTTACTGCGAAGTGAGCTTGCCAGTTGTGTGATGCCCCGGCCAACAATGCACTGTCAAGTTTCTTCTATAAGAAGATCACCAGCTCGACCCCGATTGGAAATAAATCCTTTTGATTTAAATAAATCTGTATTCTAAATTTATATCATATGCAACAATCAAACCATTTAATTAAGAACAACATTGCTGCTATATAATAGAGGTCGTGATTTGCAGGGGAGGAAATTCGGGGAAGGATTCGAATCCACCTGGATCGATGGCACACACATGGGGAAAAATTAGGTATTAGTTTGTAGATTGTGAGAGATTGATTTTACTGTGTAGGAAGGAGGGTTGTACGCTCAGTGGGATGACCTGAGGGGACCAATAGAGCTCCAATCTGTATTGTTTAAAACCTATGCAATATTGATTTTAGTATTAATACGACTTGGCACCAGTTTTTTATTTGTATCATTCTCTTGAACCTTTTTTCACTAATATTTAGTTATCTTTCCAGATTTCCTTAATTATATTGATTTGATATAGCGTGTTATGGCATAAATTACAATTTTATTATGTGACAACGTGGTTTAATGCTGTGACCACGTGGCTTAAGTACAATCAACATGGTTTACTTAATTCAACTTGTAGCTCTACTTAAAAATTGCTTTCATTTTTTGGAATAATTATTGAGATTTGATTAATGATGTTATCGTTATAAGGATCGAAGCAGAGCATGTGTATTTTACTTCATTTTCATTTGTTTTTATAGTATGATCTCAACTGCGGCATAATAGGGTTTACTCTTGGATTTTAACGATGAAGGAAATTATTTCTCACCAAAGGTCCTGTTTGATTTAACTTATTTGGAGCATTCACGATTACCACGAGAAACTGACTTCCACAAAGCATTCATTCTTATCTTAAAAAAATAATGCAAGGATCAGTGAAGACTAATAATTGTAATAGATAGCTAGGATTAGTAGTTATTTCATCATTTAATGTTGCACATATCATATGAAGTATTTCTGTGTTGAAGGAAAAAGTTCTCAATGATTAGAGTAAGCTCGAAAGTAATAGATAGATTTATTTTATTTCTATTGAACTATAGATTTATCTTGTTTATCGTGTTTCTATTTGTTGGCTCCCTGTGATTTGCAAGATTAGCAAGAACAAACACTGCAAGGGCCACATCAGAAGCACTTTAGAATCCTAGGACCTAGCATTCTTGGATTCAGATAGGGATCTCTCTACATAATTGTTTATAGATGATATGTCTTTATGCTTTTGTTTTATGATATTAGGCTAGTTATGAAGTTCTAAGGACTTGTTTGTTTTGGTTGATTATTTGATAGGTTGAAAGATCTGTGGTGTGATTAATTGAGGGAATGTTTCAGCTGAATAGATAGACCATGAGAAAACATTAATCCATTGGGCTATGGAGTCAGAAAAGGATTTAATTGTTCATCAACTCTGCAAAGGTTTTCATAGGGCAAGCTAACTATATCAAGTGGATCTCATAGATTAGATGTAATATGAAATAACAATAAGTTGTGAAGGCAATAGAACTATAGTCAGTTAAGAATCTTCTAGCTCTACTTTGACAATAAAATCCTTTTAGGTAATTGTTTGAGGTAAACCAAAGAACAGGGCATAACATAGAATTCTTTGGCTAGAATATAATAAGAAAACCTTTAAGACAACAATCCAGCAATCCTAGGATTACTTTCAGACAAAGAAAACATTTAAGATAGCAATGATTGCATCTAAAGAGCAAGCTAAAACTATCTTCTTTAACTAAACACTCTAAAGACCTTTAAAGCAACAATTTGAGGTAGACCAGAGGACAGGGCATACCATAGACTTCCCTGGTTTAGACTCTACTAAGTATACTTCAAAGAAAGGACTTAGAAACAATGTTTCAAGCTACACCAAAGGACAGGGCTTACCATAGACTTCTTTGGCTTGACTCTAAGACAACAAGCTAGGTGGAACTAGAGAGAAATTAAGAATTCTCCAATCAGACCTTGTAGAGGAAAACATTAAGATAAAGAATGCAGATAGAAATAGGGTGCCAAGGCAACATATCCTACTCTAAAATTTATGTTCTTTTATCAAAGAAACAGTGGACAGAATGGAAACCGGAAGGAAAAAGATGAAAAAGAAGGAAAAGTTCACAATTAACATAGCTCAAGAATCCTGTGAACGTACTTGTATTACTGATGATGAAAACAGTTACATTACTCCATGTACAATAGGTCTCTGCAACTCAAAAATTTCTCAAATCCAGCCTAGCAGTCCTCAACTAGCTCAACAACAGAAATCAATCATCTAACCATCAACTAAGCAACACTAAAAATGAAGCTTACATGTAGTATTTATTTGCAGAATGAGGAGGTGATGCTAAGGTAGGGTTTCAGATGTCATTTATTACAGAGTTAATGAGTTTTTGACCTTTGAGACAATGCAAGGCCCAAGGCAAAAATATCTGAGAGTGTTTCTTTGAAATAATAACTCCTAACTTATCTTTTGAGCTAATTTTGGGAAACGTTTGACTTTAAGGCTTTTTCAATAAATTTACAATAATAGATGGGTAGATGAAAAATATCTCTGACTGTTTGTAATAACTGTTTGATGCTTTATTTAAAGAAAACATGTTGTAGGTGGAAAAATATCCTTCTGAAGAAGTAATTGCTTGGATTTGATCATTCGAATCTGTTTCTGTGTTTAATCTCCCTCTGTTTATCATTTAAACTCTGTTTAGGCCTTTAAACTTTAGATTTATCCTTTATCTATCTGTTTCACTCTCTTTTCTTTTAATTCTGCTTTTATCTCTGATTATTTATTAATCCAATTGATTAACCTTTTCAACCTCTATTTTAACCCTTAATCCTTTAATCTTTGATGTCTGTCTTCATCATCTTTAATTTCTACTTTTTGGCTAACCCTCATGATTTGTCTTTTGATCTATGATTAGCCTTTTAATCTTCACTACTTTGTCACAATATTTTGACTGTCTTTTCTTCTCATTGTGCCTTATGTCTGTGTTTTTCTGCGCAAGGAGGGTTTTAATAACCACCGAGGATCATGATTCATCGGTGATTAATCTTGAATTTCGCCTTTGTTCCCTTTAAAATATAAAAAAAATCCCTGGATCGTCACCCAGACATTCATTTAGATGCTTTTGGACAATTGGAATGCATTTTATGCATTTCTACCATTAAACCTGCACATAAAACAAATAAATTAATATTTAAATCTTGCGGGGAAGGATTTTTCTGCGTTTACTGGGGTTTTTCGGGCTTTGGAGCATTGCACAAGCGTTAATGGAGGGTCGGAGTTTCATCGCAGAGCCGCAGGTGTCTGGATAATTTGAATCAGAAGGCAGTAGAGAGTTTTGGCGTGAAGGGAGGAAGTGGTTTTTGGGAGTAGAGAGGGCGGTTTTCGCACCAAAGGAGGGGTAGTAATGGTTTCGGAGGGGAGCATGCAATTCCATACAGAAGGTGATGTGTGGTAAGGGAAATCTGGCTATTTCGCGCGTTTTGAAAACGCTAACTTCGACGCAATTAAATTTGCGATGCAGGCTGCAGGCTGTCAGATCTCGGGGAATGAGATCGATGGTGGTCATGCATTTTTGGGGTGACGAGTAGGTGGGGCGGTGGGGTCCTGGCGCCATGTGACATGGCAGTCTTTGTCGTGTAGCATGCGATATGGTGGTGGGTTTTGATGAAAAAGCAGGCCCGGTGGATAAAAAAAAGTGAAAGCGCTTTTTGTTTAAAGGAAAGGAATGGGGTCACATTAGGGGTTTTTAACAAAGGCGGAGGGAAAAAATAGTTAAAGTGGGGGCTTTAATTTAAATATAAAGGGTCGGGGTAAATTTTTTAGAGAGGTCAGGTTTTTATTTTAAAATAAACAGAGTTTAATTTAAATTAAAAGGGTCCCGAAAAGGTCAATTTTACCTTAGAAAACAATGTAAAAAGATATTTTTACATAATTTTAGTGTAAAAAAGGAAAAAAATGATGATGGTGAGGGTTTTGAAGGGTTTTTGAAAGGAAATTTGATCTTTTAAGCGGGCGGAAATGAGAGAATGAAACTAGTGATAGGTAAGGAGGGTGAAAATGAGAGAAATAAGCCCAAAATGAATTCTTTTAAGAGTAGTAAGGTGTTTTGAGAAGACATATATGAAATATAGTGAAAAATGTTTATTGAGGATAATGAAGGCAGTGATATTTCTAAAGATAGCTGATAGGCAAAGAATGCTATCTTTAGCTGCTTGTGGAAAATCAATAGTCACCTAGTGAAACTGTAGAATACAAGAGGATAACAACAACTCTAGCTGGGTAGGGCAGCTCCTTTAGGAGGTGTCAAGAGCCTCAGAGATCAAATCTCTAGAATTTGTAGACCATTGCCTTGATGGTACTTGGAATATTCCTCATCCTTCAATTACTGTTTTGCTGCTTTGAAGCTATGATCTTTGAAATCTAGAAAAACATGATTGTTTCAACTCATCTCTACCTACCCATCATTCTTTTCCTAGAATTTTTTGTTCATTTGGGTGAATTTAGATTGGAAAACCCTTGAACATAATTTTTTTTGAAAACAAGAGACTAACTATTTCTATCATCCAAAGGCTCAGATTAGACTGATGAGCTCTTTTATTCTCTACCTAATCTACTTATCTGTCAAGATTGAACATTTTGACAGATTTTCATTCTCTAATCTATTTAACATGAAATTGAAAACATGATCAAATCAAGATTAAGAAATTTGATTTGTCATAAGCTATAGCATTCTGTACAAGCTACACACAGATTTACTTTTGCAAAAAGTAAAACTAAAAACTTTGAGGGCTGCAATCTGAAATTTGTCATTCATCCCTCTCTTTCTTTTGGTTTAGATTTGAAAATTTGGAACCAATATATTTTCCTAATCTAATCTATTGACAAGCCAAGTTTAAACAATTTGGAAAATCTTTATTCACTAATCTATCAACAGAAATTTAAAACTTGTTCAATCATGATTAGGCTGTATGACTGAACAAGACTTGCTCTTCAAAGTAGTGGCATTTGGACTTGCACACTTTCAGAAATATTCTTTTTGGTATGGGGCTTTACCTTTTCTTTTTATCTTCCCTCTTTTCTTCTCTTTCTCTTTTGTTTTTGTGTTTGTTTTTCTGATTTTTTTATTCAAGCAGTGTTATAGACAATGAATAAAGCTCTAAACTGAGTATTTTCAGCTGAAATAATGCTTGAGCATCCTTCCATTGACAGGACACCCAAATAATTCTGTTCCATCCATTTCTTGAAGGAAGAATGCATTGTTACCTCTTGCAGAATGGATGATGTATGGGCCTTTCCATAGATTTTCAAATTTTCCATGTTTGCCTTTGTCTTCTCTTCTTGAGTCCCACTTCAGCACTTTGTCACCAATGTTGAAATCATTTTCTTTTGTTCTCTTATCAAACAACTTCTTGATGTTTCCCTACACTTGCTGTGTTCTGTTATATACTTCTTCTCTGGTTTGCTGCAACTAGACAGTCTGGTTTACTCTTCTTAACATGTCATTTTCTTCAGACTGTGCTTCTTGGATGAGCTTCATCACTGGCACTCCTAAATTTGTTGGAAAATTTGCATTTGCTCCATAAACTAGCTGATAGGGAGACATTCCAATTGATTTTTTGTTTGTTAATTTGTCTTCCCATAGTGCATGTGCTAGCTTACTGTGCCATGATTTCTTGTTCTCTTCTAGCAACTTTTTGATGATGTTCACCAAACTTTTGTTTGAGGATTCTGCCAACCCATTACCTTGAGGGAAATAAGTTGTAGAATGGCCCAATGTAATCTGATATTTGTGGCAAAATTCCACCATTTTATTGTATCTAAATGCAGTAGCATTGTCAGTGATAATCTTTCTAAGACAACCAAATCTAGACAAAATGTGGTTTTCAAGGAATTTGATAATTACTTAGTCTGTGGCAGTCCTATAAGGGATGGCCTCTATCCATTTTGTAAAGTAGTTAGTTGCAATGAGGATCCATTTGTGTTGGGAAGAGGAGGCAGGATGGATTTCTCCAATAAAATCAAGGCCCCATTGTTGAAAAGGAGCTTCAACAGAGATAGGATGCAAAGGTAATGGCAATAGTTTTCTTTTGCCTTCAAATATTTGGCACTTATGGCAAGCAACTACCATTTTATGGATGTCTTGAAAGAGGGTGAGCCAATAGTAACCAGCTCTAAGGATTTTGTTGATAGTAGTTTTCCAATAGAGGTGGCCTCCACATTCTCCTTCATGAAAATCATGCTTGATATTATCTGCATTATTCCCAGGCAAAAATTTAAACAATAGACCACTAGCATTTTTCCAATATAAAATTTTATCTATAATGCAGTTGTTTACAACCTTCAACTTTAAAAATCTAGCCTTTGTTTTGGACAAACCAGGAGGAACATTAAGATTGAAAAGCACATGTAAAATATCAGCATACCGAGATGAATTCAAAAATTATTCTTCAATAATTGGAGTTGCCAACTTCTCTTGTTCATCTAATGCATCAATCATATTCATGTCTAGTGCTTGAAAGTTTATTTCAGCCATGAGTTTAGCCAGTCCTTGTCCTTTGATTAGTTTAGTGGGGTTGATTTCTAGATCATATTCTAATATAACAACAATCCACTTACCTCTTTTGCCATCAGGATCTTGTGTGAGTATGCCTTTTACCACTGAGTTAGAAACAAATGCAATGATGTGTGAGTACATAATATAAACTTTGAAATCTTTCAATGCCTTCATTAAGGCAAAAGCTTGTTTCTCCATTATATTGTATTTCAAAGGTGTATCTCTTAATTCCTTTCTGAAAAATGCAATGGGATGCTCCTTTCCTTTTATGTTTTTATGTGGTAGGACAACAACAACTGTATGTTCTGATACAAAGGAGAAGATGAAAAATTATTTGGTAAAATCAGGGCTAATTAGAACTGGTGTTTGGGTAAGTGCTTGTTTTACCAGTTCAAAGGATTGCTTTGCTTCTATGGCCCATTTGACTCCTATTTCTCTTTTCAACATGTTTGTGATGTTTCTTAGGAGTTCTGCAAGGTTTGGTATGAACCTTCTTAAGAAATTCATCTTTCCAATGAAAGATTGCAGCTCTTTGATATTTCTAGGATGGTTGATTTGCAATATTCCTTCAATCCTTTTTGGGTCTATCTTAATCCCTTCTTCAGATATGATGTGGCCTAGAAGCTTACCTTCTTGAAGGCCAAACAAAGTTTTCTTGGGATTCAAAGACAAACCATATTTTCCACATTTTTCAAAGACTTTCCTTAAGTGAGCTAGGTGTTCTTCATCAGTTTTAGAATAGACTGTGATGTCATCAAGGTATATTACAATGAAGTAACCTATCTCTTCTAAGAAAGCAATGTCCATGGCTCTTTGGAAGGTGGTACCAGCATTCATTAACCCAAAAGGCATTTTGACATACATGAAGGTGTCCGAAGGTGTAGTGAAGGTTGTCTTGTATTGGTCATATGGATGTACCAGCACTTGATTGTATCCTGAAAAGCGATCTAGCAAATAAATTCTTTTAGACACTACTACCCTTTGTAAGATGTGATCCATTTTTGGTAAAGGAGGGTTTGTTTAAATTTCTAAAGTCTATGCATAGCCTAATTTCTCCTGTTTTCTTCCTTACTGATACAAGATTTGAAACCCATTTTGAGTAACTCAGAGGGACTATTATTTCAGCATCATACATTTTCTTAATTTCTTTCTCAATCAGGGGTAGTTGCACAGGGTTTATTCTGCGCAGTTTCTGTTTAAAGGGATTTTGGTTTTCTTTGAGAGGTATCTTATTCTGAATTATCTCTATATCATATGATTTTAAATCTTCATAACTCCAAGCAAAAACATCAGCAAATTCTTTAAAAAGCTCAAGATATTCCTGTTTTATGTGAGCTGGCAGTGCTTTAGACAGTATTATCATTTTGGGTTTTTGTTCATTGCCTATATTGCATTCTTCTATTTCAGTTTCAGTGGGTTCCATCTTTGGCTTCCTAGCAACATCATTAAAGTCAAACAATTATTCTAGAGGAGTCAGTCCCTTTAGCAAGTTATCAGTATTGGACTATAGCACTTCAAAGTCTTATTTTTCTAAATTAGTGCACAAATCTGTTTTATTTTTTTGTTCTTTTGTTAACAGATTTATATCAGCATTGTCAGGAGGTTCTTATTTATAAGTATGTTCCTCAGTAGGGTAGTCTTCTTCATACTCTAAGTCTGAATTTGGCATTTCAAACTCATTTCTGGACTGCAGGAAATCCTCTATCTATTTAGCTCCTTCAAACACTTGCCAATATTTTATGTTGCAGGGAACTGCTGGCCTATATTTGACTTGGATTGTGGATTATTTTCTTTGATAAGGTTTCTGACATGTGCTAGCTGCAAATGCTAGGCCATTGGAAAGAATGTTTTGGTTTCTAGGAACAAAGGTAAGCTCATATTCTGTGAATTTTTTCAAGAGGTCAATAGCATCATCTCTATAGGCTTTTAATATTGGATGTTTAGCTGTGTATTCTCCATTAATCTACCTAATGACTAGTTTTGAATCTCCATGAACAGTTATCCTCTTAGCTCCTAATTTCTTTGGTAATTTTAGTCCTAGGAGGAGTGCCTCATATTCAGCTATGTTATTTGCGAATTGAAATTTTAGCTTGTATGAGTGACCTTCTGCATGATTGTTCTCTGTTTTATGCACCCATATGCCTGCTCATGCACTAGTTTTGCTACAAGACCCATCAAAACTTATACTCCAAAGAGGTTCAATTTCAGATTTGTCATTGTGTTGGTCATTATGGTCCTCATTATGTTGTTTATAGCAGTTTCCATTGCGTTGTTTATAGTGTTGTTCTTTAGGATTTTCACTATGCTTGTCATTGTTTGTTTATCATGGCCAGTCTTATGTTGGTGGTTGCTTTGTTTCCCATGGTCTCCACTATGTTTGCTGTAATATTCTGTTTGGGAAAATTGTTTTGACTGTTCCTCCTCTTCTTATACAATTATTTCGTTGTTTTCTACTACTTGTTCATTAACATTTTCATCATTTTAAAGGATAAATGAGTCAAGGTCTGTATGCATGGAATAAAGAGGGGAATTATCTGGTTTTTCTTGACTGCTAACCATGTATTTCATGTGAGTTTCCCTATATAGTATTCTTGGTTGACTAAAGACAGGGATGGTAGCATAATTCATGTCCATTTGGAGGGTACCTTAGAGCTTGGCATCCCATGATCTTGAAAGGAGCATGCCATATTTTTGATGTATATCAACCACAACAATACCCATTACTAGGCTCTTGGTTGGTATTTGTGCTAAGTTGACACATAGATCTTTGATTAGGCCTAGAAATTTAACTCTACTGGAATCAAAATAGTATAAATATTTGTATGGTCTAGTTATCTCAAGGCCTAACCTTTCCATTACTACCTTTGGCATAAGGTTGCATGAAGCACCAGAGTCTAACTTGGCATTATGCAAAATTTTATCATGGATGTTTAAACTGACATAAAATGGAGGAACACCTCCCTCTTGAAATTTCCCTTCTACTTCTGGTCCAAACAAAAGCTCAGGTTTCTCATCATTTAAATTAACAGAATCAACATTCTCTCCTATGTTTAAAGCTTTCAAAATTTTGGATCTATATACATCTTGAGTGACTAATTCAGTAAGAGGAATAGAGATTTTAATATTAGCAACTTCATTCTCTATACTGAAAGGTGTCTGAGTTTTTAAAATATTCAAATCAGCCTTTTCAGACACTGTTTTCACAACAATTTCATCTTGTTGGTTTTTACTATGAAACTTAGTTAAAATAGTTTTATTAGGAGAATTAGCTGAGGTTCTAGTGCTACTTTGGTCACCACTTTGTTTGGGACTAGGTTGGCTATTTTTATTTTTATTTTTCTATCGGAATTTTCAGCCACTATGTTTTGATTTCTTGTTGTCTTTTTGGAATGTTTTCAGGGTTCTTTTTAGCAAAAATTTCAGAGGTTTTTCTTTTGGGATTGTCTTGGTTTTTCTTGCTTCTGAGGTCAATTTTCTATGTAGTTCCATAATGGAATTTTCAAAACTTGTTTATAGTCTTCAGATTCTAGGCTGTCTTTTTGATATTGTGTTGTGGAAAACATGCCTTGTTCTTCCTCAATGAAGAAAACAATATCCTCATTGTTTACTCCCATTAAATTTATGTGGTTTTCCTCTCTTTCTTTGACTAACCTCTCATCCTCTCAGCATATTTTTCTTGGAAAGGAGGTCTGATTTGCTGATCAGAGCCTCTTTGTCTAATTTGAGGGGGGTTTATACTAAAGTTTTGGCTTTGATTTTGATTTTGATTCTGTTTTGAGGAGTTGTTTGTTTTTCTCTAGGATAGGCTCTCTCATTCATGTTTATTATTTACATCATCCTTTCCATGGTTTTTACTAAGTTATCAATCTTTGTATCAGATGTGGAGGGTACAAATTCTTCCCTATATGTGACTCTTTTTTCATTTTTCCTTCTAGCTCTCTTAGCAATTAGATTGGCTTCTACATTTATTTCTCCCCTCTGCATGTCTTCTAATGTGAGGGGTTATCTCTCTCTTAACTAATAAGCCATATTTGGGTCAAAACCATCAGGAAATTTCACTAGAGCTAGACCTTATGGAGGTTTTATGTGAGGAGGTAGGGAATTATATACACTATTGAATCTAGTGCAGTACTCTTGGACACCTTCTCTAACATTTCTCTTAATGTTTTCATACTCTGATAAGATTTGGAGAGTGTTCTTCTTGACTTCCAATTTGTTTAAGAATAGTTGATGAAAAGTAGGGAGGTCATTAATGCTATTAGGGGTTAAGCCTTTAAACCATTTTCTTGCTTCTCCCCATAAGCTTTGAGCAAACATTCTAAGTTTAACAGTTTCATCATTTATTTCTTGTCTGTCAAAGTAGTCATTCATTCTATCCACATGTTGTTGAGCAGTAGTAGAACTACTAGCATCATATAAAGGGATCTTGGACTGATAGTCCTGTGGTAGAAAAAATAAAGGTAAATGAAGGACTAAGGGAGCATACCATGTTGCCATGATATGTGGTTGGGGAAATAGTGGAGGGTTAACAAGTGGAGGGTTTACAAAAGGAGGTACAAGGTTAAGTGGAGGAAGGTGAACAGTGGGGGATGAATTTAGTACAAAAAAATTCTGTTGTAGGGTAGATGAGTCTAAAACTATCTGGGTTATCCAAATATGAGACCTATTCCTAAACAAGCTTTGTTCTAGGGGTGAATCAAATGGGATATTTTGCAAGTATTTAAGGTTTTCAAGTAGGGAACTTGCTTTGTGGATTGGTTTGCTAACATTTGGGTTTTTCGATCTAGGAGACTTCTTAAGGATGTTTTCAGGATTTTCAACTATAGCAGGAGGATTTGGGTCAGGATGGGATCTGGTATGAATTTTTTTAGAAGCCAGAACTTTGACCCAAAAAATCAGAATGGTTGGAAAAGTATAACAGTCTTGAAGGACAAACCAATCCATGAAAGAAATAGTTAATACACAAAGTATTCTTGACTGGGTATTGTTGATATTTTGATGATAAAATAAGTTTCCCATTGGAGTCTATGGAAAACCAGTGGAGTCACCAAGTGGAGGATTTTTACTTGTTTTATGGTTGGTTGTTGTCCACCATCAGCAACTGGAACCATTCTTGGCTAACACTTGATTCATCTAAGTTAAAATGAGGTTTTCTGAGTTTTGTTAGTGAATATTTAAGCAAATTATTACTCAGTATTCCCTAGTATGGTCGCCACTATGTTGGCTCCCTGCGATTTGCAAGATTGAAAAGAACAAACACTACAGGGGCCACATCAGAACCACTTTGGAATCTTAGGACCTAGCCTTCCTGTATTCAGAGAGGGATCTCTCTATGTAATTTTTTATAGATGATATGTCTTTATGCTCTCTTTTTATGATATTAGGCTAGTTATGAAGTTCTAAAGACTTGTTTGTTGTGGTTGATTATTTGATAGGTTGATAGATCTGTGGTGTGAATAATTGAGGGAATTTTTCACTTGAATAGATAGACCATGAGAAAACATTAATCCATTGGGATATGGAGTCATAAAAGGATTTAATTTTTCATCAAATCTGCAAGGGTTTTCATAGGGAAAGCTAACTATATCAAGTGGATCCCTTAGATTAGATGTAATATGAAATAACAATAAGTTGTGAAGGCAGTAGAACTATAGTCAATTAAGAATATTATAGCTCTAATTTGACAAGAAAAGCCTTTTAGGTAACTGTTTGAGGCAAACCAAAGGACGGGCATACCATAGAATTCTTTGGCCGGACTTTAATAAGAAAACCGTTAGGACAACAATCCATCAAACCTAGGATTACTTTCAGACAAGGAAAACATTTAAGATAACAGTCAGTGCAGCTAAAGAGAAAGCTAAACCTATATTATTTAACTAAACACTCTAAAGACCTTCAAAACAATAGTTTGAGGAAGAACAGAGGACAGGGCATACCATAGACTTCCTTGGTTTAGACTCTACTATGTATACTTCAAAGAAAGGACTTAGAAACAATGTTTCAAGCTACACCAAAGGACAGGGCTTACCATAGACTTATTTGGCTTGACTCTATCAAATTATTTTCAAGACAACAAGCTAGGTGGAACTAGAGAGCAATTAAGAATTCTCCAATAAGACCTTGCAGAGGAAAACATTAAGATAAAGAGTGCAGACAGAAATAGGGTGCCAACGCAGCATATCCTACTCTAAAATTTTTGTTATTTTATCAGAGAAATAGTGGACAGAATGGAAATTAGAAGGAAGACAATGAAAAATAAGGAAAATTTCACCATTAACATAGCTCAAGAATCCTGTGAACATGCTTGTATTACTGATGATCAAAACAATTACATTACTCCATGTAAAATAGGACTCTACAACTCAGAAATTTCTCAAATCCAACCTAGCAGTCCTCAACTAGCTCAGCAACAGAAATCAGTCATCTAGCCATCAACTAACCAACACTAAAAATGAAGCTTACATGCAGTATTTATTTGCAGAATGAGGAGGTGATGTGAAGTTAGGGTTTCAGATGTCATTTATTACAGAGTTAATGAGTTTTTGACCTTTGAGACCATGCAAGGCCTAAGGAAAAAATATATGAGAGTGTTTCTCTGAAATAATAACTCCTAACTTATATTTTGAGCTAATTTTGGAAAATGTTTGACTTTAAGGCTTTTTCAATAACTTTACAATAACTGTTGGGTAGATGAAAAATATCTCTAACTGTTTGTAATAACTGTTTGATGCTTTATTGAAAGAAAACATGTTGTAGGTGGAAAAATATCCTTCTGAAGAATCAATTGCGTGGATTTGATCATTCGAATATGTTTATGTGTTTAATCTCCCTATGTTTATCATTTAAACTCTATTTAGGCCTTTAAACTTTGGATTTATCCTTTATCTGTCTGTTTCACTGTCTTTTCTTTTGATTCTGCTTTTATCTCTGATTACTTATTAATCCCTTTGATTAACCTTTTCAACCTATGTTTTAACCTTTAATACTTTAACCTTTAATGTCTTTCTTCATCATATTTAATTTTTGCTTTTTGGCTAACCCTCATGGTTTTTATTTTGATCTATGATTAGCCCTTTAATATTCACTGCTTTGTCACAGTATTTTGACTGTCTTTTCTTCTCACTGTGTCTTCTATCTGTGTTTTTCTACGGAGGGAGGGTTTTAATAACCACCAAGGATCATGATTCATCGGTGATTAAGCTTGAAATTTTCCTCTGGTCCCTTTAAAATAAAACAAATCCCTGGATCGTCACCCAGGCATTCATTTAGATGCTTTTCGACCATGGGAATGCATTTTATGCATTTCTGCCATTAAACCTACACATAAAACAAACAAATTAATCTTTAAATTCTACGGGGAAGTCTTTTTCTATGTTTACTAGGGTATTTTGGGCTTTGGAGCATTGCAAAGGCGTTAATGGAGGGTTAGAGTTTCATCACAGAGCCACAAGGCTCTAGATAATTTGAATCGGAAAAAGGTAGAGAGTTTTGGTGCGAAGGGAGGAAGCAGTTTTCGGGAGCAGAGAGGGCGGTTTTCACACTAAATGAGGGTTGGTAATGGTTTCTGAGGGGAGCGTGCGATTCTATACAGAAGGCGACGCGTGGCAAGGGAAAACCGGCCATTTCGCCCATTTTGAATACACTAACTCTGACGCAATTAAATTTGCGATGCAGGCTGCGGGCGGTCGGATCTCGGGGAATGAGATCGACGGTAGTTGGGTGTTTTGGGGGTGATGAGTAGGTGGAGTGGTGGGGTTCGAGCGCCATGTGACGTGGCGGTCTTTGTCGTGTAGCACAGGATATGGTGGCGAGGTTTGATGAAAAAGTGGGCCTGGTGGATAAAAACAAATCCGAAAGTGCTTTTCATTTAAAGGAAAGAGATGGGGTCACATGAGGGGTTTTTAACAAAGGTGGAGGGAAAAAATAGTTAAAGCGGGGGATTTAATTTAAATATAAAGGGTTGGGTAAAAACTTTAGAGAAGTCGGGTTTTTATTTTAGAATAAACAAAGTTTAATTTAAATTAAAAGAGTCCCGAAAAGGTCAATTTTACCATAGAAAACAATGTAAGAAGACATTTTTACATTTTTTTAGTGTAAAAAGGGAAGAAAATGATGATGGTGAGGGTTTTGAAGGGTTTTTGAGAGTAGATTGGATATTTTAAGTGGGGGGAAATGAGAGAATGAAACTGGTGATAGGAAAGGAGAGTGAAAATGAGAGAAATAAGCCCAAAATGAATTCTTTTAAGAGAAGTAAGGTGTTTTGAGAAGGCAGAGAAGAAATATAGTGAAAAAGGTTTATTGAGGATAATGAAGGCAGTGAGATTTCTAAATATAGCTGATAGGCAAAGAATTCTATCTTTAGTTTCTTGTAGAAAATCAATAGTCATCTACTGAAACTGTAGAATACAGGAGGATAACACTATTTCCATAGGAGCAATACATTCTTTCAAAGTATTCAATTATTTCCGTAGATTAATTATCTTGTGATTTCTAATTTATTTCATGCACTTTCATCTTTGCAGTGTAGCAATGATTTTTAAGAGGATTTGCATTGGTTTGGCATTATTTCTTTCCTGAATATATGATACGTTGGTTTGAATGGGGCCTACATTCCTTTGTCCCTTGGGAAAATTGAGGAAGGCTTAGTGCAAGAGTCAACTCAACCCAAAAGAGGAGCCAGAAGTAGATTCCCAGAGTGTGTTTACTTTGATTTTGAAGTGCTTTATTTATTTTCCTGAATGATTTCCTTTTCGAATTATTTCTAGGGTTTTGATTTCACAAATCCCCGAGGCCATATTCTGGCACATATTGTGCCACGTCTTTAAGTCCTATGACCCCAGATTGAAAAATTAAATATCGGTGTAATTATTGGTGTGATCTTAGCTGCAGGGCAACTCAAGGGTGGAAATAATGGTAAGACATGAGTGAAGAGCCACACATCCACTTTAGTGGGGTCCTTCCAAAGTCGGGTTGTTCACATATAAACCTAGCATTTACACCGCCCAACATTTTGGCACTGTTGCTGGGGAGGCGTTGTAGGATAAGGCCTTACTGATTTGTTATGTTTTTTCCTTTCTTTCGCAATTGAATTTTTAGATTAATGAGATTCCCCAAGTTTTCCTTTTCGCAAATGAGTGATTTTATTTAAGTGGGGTTTGTTTCTTTTACTGTAATTGAGTTTTTAGGAGTAATTTATTTTAATAGGTAGCTTTGTTTTCCGTAATCTAGATTATTTAATTTCTGCAAGTGTGGTTTCCTTAGCTTACAATATCCATTTTTTCTTGTTACTACAATTGACCTTTTGAGTTAGTTTTTATTTTACATACACTAAAAGAACCCCCCCCCCCCCCTCCCGCGCTCTAAATTTGTGTGTTAAAAATACCAGCTAGCAGGAAAATGACAGGAAGTGTGACACTATTACAAGAATTATCTCAAATTCTAGTAGAAGCTGGGGTCTATGCTTCACAGAAAGATTATATTTTGGCACCAGTCAGAGAAATATCTATTCCTCTGGAAGAGAAGATTCATGAAGATCTGAAAGATCTTCCTAAGGAGAACGAGCAGTTATGGATCATGCTTGATGAAGAGAATTCATCATAAGCAGAGATTGAAGGACATCTACCTAATCCGACCTGCACTTTAGAAGACAAACAAAGAAATTGGGAGGATTTTCACGATGCACTGGATGTTACTCATGAATCAAGTGACCAAGAGTATATGGATCCCATAGAATCTTGGTTCCAAATTACTGTCAATATCCACTCCTCATTTATCATTCGACAATTTGTAGCATCACATCAGTTAGTGCAATTGGTACCTCATGTTTTGGTATTGTCTCGTATATACTTTTCAAATTTGAACATGAGTATAACTACCCTTCTGTTGCGCACATGGATGCATTGGAAGTAATCCTATACTTAGAAGGGAGTCTTCCGCTTCTTAGGGTAGGGTAGGGTAGAAGAATAAAATTCCATGAATAAAAGATGGTGCTATTAGGGTTTGATTTTTAAAGTATGGCCACTGAAACTAATTTTGATCCACATTAGTTGTTAACACACACATTTGTGACAAATCTTGTTGAGTATGATTCACTCTAATATCTCATGAATTTTCAAAAGTAACCAAGTACTATTAAAAACATAATGAGATTATTATGAGAACACTAGCATTATCAACTCAAGGAATATTTCATTCATTATCTGTGTTATATTTAATAAGTCTTTAGGGTACTGGAATTATCCAACGATGATTAATCATTAAAAACTTTTCACACCATCTCGTACTCTTAAGGAGTAGATCTGTCTCCCCTCTTATTAAGTAACCTTTAAGGTTAATCATAATCAGAGATTAAAAAATATTTAGGGAAGGATAGGAGGTCTTGTGATGAGTCGACCTACCATGATCATGAGACCTAACATGCATGAAATTACTGCAGCTGATCACCAAGACAGAGTAATGTCATGATCATGGTAAAGCCTTTATACAATGAACATCACAAGAGGTATCATCATGAGTCGACCTATTCATCCATGTTACTTCTTGTAAGTGGCACTGCCATCAGCTGGTTACCAATCCAGGACAATGGCCTTCATCTAAAAATTCAAATAATCTAACTCTGAATCTGTATTTAGTAAGTGGGACACGGATATTTCACTGGGTCAAGGCATCCCTGCCAAGGTTATGGACACCTGCGGGCAGCAGGGCCATGTATGTGGTATTAAAGTTAATTTCATACTATGATTTACTTGGTTATCCTTCTCTTTCTCTGAAAACTCATCCCTTTTATTGGAAAATGGTTTTAAGATGATTTGAACATGATGCTTTGAGTTCTCTCTTTCGAAAAATTAGGAATATTTAATGATGTGGTACCCTTAGTGAAGGTAATTATTTGTACTATATTAAGAGGAAATTTGGTTTTTGAATCCGATGACAATGAAATTTAGAGTGTTCAATAAAGAGGTTGTTGATTGGTCCAGGAAAGTGTCATATTACTCTATTTTTATTTCTCTTTTTTGGTATCATAACTTTAATTTTTATGGTATTTTAAGTGAAGAATTAGTCAATGATGTTTCTTCAGAAGGTGTTGATTGGAAAACATGTGTATTGATTGTATTTGCCTCTAAATATATTTTGCATGACCTAGGTACAAGATTATTATAGTAGGTGCAGGAATATTGTGTTATTCTTTTTGAAACCACACTTTTCAACAAAAATTGATTTCTTTCATAAGACCCTGGGCAGAAGCAAAATAGGGAGTTCACAAGACAATAGGTATGCACAATTCTCTTTTTCTCCATAATGTCTACTTTCGGTACCTGATCTTGTTACATTCCTCCAATCGATACTAGTTGAAATATTTGTTGACACTCTTATCAAAAGCATAGTTCAATCTTCAAACATTTCCCCTACATTCTTTCATAGTTTAAAGGTTTGGCTTGCATAAGGACATGCAAGAAGTTCAACGTGGGGGGATGTTGAGCTACCTTTTTGTCCAGATTTTTACGAATTTGTATCACATAATTATATACTTGTACCTAGTGTTTTAATCATTTTTATCTTATTAATCTAATAATTAGAGGCATTTAGCTATTAGTTCATAAATTCTCCTTATTAATCAATTTAAATATTATTTTGTGTAAATTTCATTAATAATAGGCTTTCTTGGTGGCAGGTGACAACATGTAATGTTAGCTGCAATCAAGCAATGTATGCCTCACCATGCAAGCCAAAGATTACATTCGTGAAGAACTTGAAAAATATTGAGGGCTATGTGCTACACCTTTTGCTGAGTCTCAAAATGAGATTGTACGTCAATAATAATGAACAAACACCCACACAATATGGGCCTTTATCTTTAACACATCTAGATCCTTCATCATGCCATGGTTCACAAGTTCGTGTAGCCTATCAAGATGTTCCAGGAGCATATAGTTAGGTTTCAGCTTTGAAAGCCTATCCACAGTACGAGGCAATTCCTTGTGAACAGTTTGAAGCTGTATTCCAGGCAGTCGAACTCTGGCCAGTTGACAGAGTGGTTCTTCCCATAGAGAACTATGTTGTTGGTAGCATTCATTGTAACTACGATTTTCTACTTTGTCACAATTTGCATATAGTGGGTGAAGTCTATATTTCCGTCCTACATCGCCTTCTTGGAATCTCTGGTGTGAAGAAAGAATATATTAGATGTGTTGTGAGCCATCACCGAGCTCTTGCTCAATGTGAAGAGGCTTTAAGCTAGTTGGGTGTTACACTGGATAATGTGGATGACACAGAAAGTGCTGCTAAGTTTATAGCCACCCATAATTACAAGGATACATGAGTTGTTGCAAGTGCTTGAGATGCGGAGATTTATGGCCTTGATATTCCTTTTAATGGGATCCAATTATTCCATGAACTGACAGACCTTTCAAGACAGGAATTTTATTCATTGTTGAAGGCACTTGCTGTATTTTCTTTTAGAAATATCAATTTAACCAAGCTTTGATATTCTATAGTTGGATATTGATTAGACTATGAATTTACTAAATTCTCTTAATCCATAGTAGAATGAAGGAAGACCCTTAGAGAAGCGAGGTCGTGAATGGATCGATGAATTTTTTTGGCCAATCTCAATGTTATGAGAAAGAGCACTTCACTCAGTAATGAAGCATGCATAAACATGGAGCTTGATAGCAAAGTAATGAATATGCTATGTTGCTAGATAGAATATTTGGAGACAGTTGGTATTCAGGTGATCCAAATTGACGAGGTAACCCTGAGGAAAGGACTACTTTTTCATAAGGCAGAACAGGCTCACTACGTGGAATGGGTTGTTCATGGTTTTTGTATCACCAACTGTGGTGTAAAGATCCACACCCACATGTGTTACTCCAATTTCAACAACATTTTTCATTCCATTATCGATATGGATGTCGGTGTCATTACCATCGAGTTACCATGGAGGAATTGAGCCATTGCAACGCTCAACCATTATAGTGATGAGCCTTGAGCATTAAATTTTGAGGATTTGGAGACAAACATCCTGTGGGTAAATCCAAATTATGGTTTTCATGGTGTTTTGAAAACTATAAAGTATGATGAACTTGTTCCTGCATTAGAAAACATGGTCACATATACCAAGTTAGTGCGAAGTGAGCTTTCCAACAGTGTGTTGTCAAGTTTCTTCTAGAAGAAGATCACCAGCTCGACCCCGATTGGAAACAAAGCCCTTTGTTTTGATTTCAATCATATGTATTCTAAATTTATATCATATGCAACAATCAACCCATTTAATTAAGAGCAATGTTGGTGCTATATAATAGAGGTGGCGATCTGTAGGGGAGGAGATCCAGGGAAGGATTCGAATCCACCTGGATCGATGGCACACACAGGGGGGAAACTTAGGTATTAGTTTGTAGATTGCGAGAGATTGATTTCACTGTGTAGGAAGGAGGGTTGTGCGCTCAGTGGGATGACCCAAGGGGACCACTAGAGCTCTGATCTGTACTGTTTAATACCTATGCAATATTGATTTTAGTATTAATATGATTTGGCACTAGTTTTTTTATGTGTATCATTCTCTTGAACCTTTTGTCACTAATATTTAGTTATCTTTCTAGATTTCCTTGCTTATATTGATTTGATATAGTGTGTTATGGCATTAATTAAAATTTTATTATGTGACATCGTGGTTTGATAGTGTGACAATGTGGTTTAATGATGTGACCGTGTGGCTTAAGTATAATAAAAATGGTTTACTTTAAGCTTGTAGCTCTATTTAAAAATTCCTTTCATTGTTTGGAATAATTATTGAGATTTGACTAATGATGTTATCGTTATAAGGATCAAAGTAGAGCATGTGTATTTTATTGCATTTTCATATGTTTTTATAGTATGATCTCAACTGCGGCATAACAAGGTTTACTCTTGGATTTTAATGATGAAGGAAATTATTTCTCACCAAAGGTCCTGTTTGATTTAACTTATTTGGAGCATTCATGATTACCCCGAGAAGCTGACTTCGACAAAGCATTCATTCTTATCTTAAAAAACTAATGCAAGGATCAGTGAAGACAGATAACTGTAATAGATATCTGGGATTAATATTGCTTTCATCATTTAATGCTGCACATATCATATGAAGTATTTCTGTGTTGAAGGAAAAAGTTCTCAATGATTAGAGTAATCTCGAAAGCAATAGATAGATTTATTTTATTTCTATTGCACTGTAGATTTATCTTGTTTATCGTGTTTCTATTTCCATAGGATCAGTACATACTTTCGAAGAATTCAATTATTTCCATAGATCAATTGTCTTGTGATTTCTAATTTATTTCATGCCCTTTCATATTTGTAGTGTAGCAATGATTTTTAAGAGAATTTGCATTGGTTTGGAATTCTTTCTTTCCTGAATCGCATTCTTCATTTTCCGTATGGTTTTTCAGTTTGAATGGGGACTACAGTCCATTGGAAAAATTGAGGAAGACTTACTGTAGGAGTCAACTCAACCCAAAAGAGGAGACAGAAGTAGATTCTCGAAGTGTGTTTACTTTGATTTTAAAGAGCCTTATTTATTTTCCTGAATGTTTTCCTTTTCGAATTATTTCTAGGGTTTTGATTTCACAAATCCCGAGGCCATATTTTGGCACATAAAGATATGTTGCACAAGCTCTACATCATGATTGATAAGATGCAAGAGAAGTATGAAGATAAGAGGGAGAGCATTAAACTTCAAGAGCAGTTGATTGCCATGAAGGAGGAGAAGCAAGAGCATCTTGAAAAGATGCATGAGATGGATACTCAGCTCCATATTGCAAATGATAACCTAGCAAGGATGCATGAGATGGTGATTCAGCTCCATGATGCCAAAGAAGCCTTAGCCAAGCATGTGCTTGAAAAAGAGGGAGGAAAGTCCTAAGTATTTGGGTCTTGGTTATGGACAACATGATGGAGAAAGATATAAAGCCAAGGAGGCACATGAAGGTGTTCCAAGAAGGAATTTAATTTCATGTTCATTACCTCAAGCTTGTGAATATTGTGTTCATGAGGAATACAAACGTTTTTTACCCACTTTGCAAGAAGGTGCTCATAAGCATTCAGCTACTGAGAATGGTGAACAAGAGGATGTTGAAAGCTCTAGAGTATTTGAATGCATTTTTGTTGTTATGAAGAGAGCCACTACCTCATAAAATTCACCTCCTCAAGAAGGTGAAAAAGGTGAATTTTGAAGGTATAAATATGCTTTTAATGAAGTTGCTTTTGATTGTGATAAACATGGAAAATTCTCACATAAAATTTGGAGAAAGTTTGCATGTTCCTTTTGTGGTTTTGATAACCATAATTTTTCAAGATGTTGGAAGAAGATAGCCATGCACAAGAAAATTTCAAAGCAAAGGAATCATAAAGCCAAAGATAAAGAAAACCATGTTGAAAAGAAGATGCAATTGTTTTGCACTCATTTCCATAAGCAAGGTCATCTTGTAGACAAGTGTTGGACTTTGTATCCAACAAGTCATCCATGATATTTGAAGAAGGCAAAGAAAGAGAATGGCAAGAATGGAAAAAAAATATTCCATAATTGATGTGGGTCAAGATGATTCACATGATGATGATGTGCAGCTGAAAGAAGCACCATTGAAATGGTGTGGTAAGAGATGGTTAGATTTCTTATCCAATTAAGGCTTTACATGTGTTTTGATGTTGATGCATTTCTTTGCCAATGGAATGCATGTTGCATGTTTACACCAAGAAGGTGATGGAAAGTGGAGTATGTTGATGCACTTTATTGCAGAAAAATTTGTTCATTTCAACTTTAAGTACATGTACATATGAATGGAGTTCTTGTACTTATGATTTTACTTGTGAGCGAGTTGAAGAATTGTATACATGCATGAGATTTTGTGTGTATGAACAATGGAATTTTGATGATTTCATTGTGCTTGAACATGCTTGAGTAATTGACTTGTGTTTGTTGATTGCTTTGTTTAACATGTATGTTGTCAACTTGAGAGTGTTGATCATTTTCACATGCATGAGCGTCGACTTGTGTTGGCCGATTGTGTGTTGAATGCATGTCATATCGAATTGGAAGAGTTGATTTTGTCTCCAAATATGAAAAGGAGATGTTGACGAAGTGTTTCATGAGATGTGAAATTATTTTTGTTTTGCAAAAAGAATCGTCAAATTATTACACATGCTTATGCTTGACTTGAGAGTTAGTCGTTTGAAGAGTCATGTTTTGTCGACTTGTATTTGGTCGATAAGTTTTGACACCAAGATGTAAGAGTACATGGTGATGTTCACATGATGTGAAATTTTTTTCTTTGAAGGAGCAAGAGGATATGTCGTCAAGATATGTTTCTTGCATGATGTGTTTTTCAGATATAAACAAAACATATTCAAATATGTCGTCCTTCTTGTGTTTGTGACAAGATGTCAAATAATTTTCAGTCAAAAAGTTTGCAGCCATTGTAGACCATTTTATGTGTTCACGCCAAGAATAGAAGGAGATGGCGAATGCATTTTTCCAGATGAGGAATTTGGAACCGTGGAGGTAAAATAATGGACATTTATTTTCTTGATTTTAGTGATGTTGGAACTCATTGTTGTAGTTCAATCAGATGGGTTTAATTTGGAAAAGTGGTTTCCAAGGAGAAGCTTGCATCGAATGTATTTTTGTGCAAAGGAGGAACATAATTATCAGTGGGAAGGAAATCAGTTAGTTTTCCAAGCACTAAGGAATCAATTTGGTACAAAAAAAGTATTTGTGACTGTGTGGATGATAGCATGAAACATTGCCCGAGAAATATGAGGTCTATATAGCCCATATATTCTCAAAAATCTCTTAGATGCCCTTGAGACTCTTTTTCTAGCGGTTGTGGCACCCTGGCTACTACCAAGAAACTTTGTGCCTACGGTTGTGGAATATCGCAGCACAAACTACCTCCAGGGCCCTATCCACACCCATAACACATTGTGGTTATAGTTATGGGTCCCTAGATGCAAGTGGAACACCCTGTTCCCGTGGCTATGGCTATAATTAGCTCGAACAGCCTTTGAAGCCCTAACCGCTACCTTAACTCACTGTGTCTGCGGCTATGATACCCTGGGAGCAAGAACAACACCTTGTGCCCACGACTATGGCCTAATGAAATTAGTTAATACTGTGGCTATGATCCAGAAAACCCTAGATCAAATCAAGTCTCTCACCTGTGATTCTATACCCTACATGAACTCCTTCCGTCGAACCTGTTCGAGCCAAAACAAAATAGATGAACCAAGACAATAAATGTAAATAGAAGATCGCTTGAGTAATGTGTAGGAATGAGCTTGATGTCACTTATATTTATAGTATTTTGTGTGGGTCCACTTGGGGTCAAGGCTGACTTAACCAATTACACATGTGCTTAGGCCAACCCATTCCATTATACATTAATAAATAAAATAATTCAAAATTTAACTTTCGCTTAACAGATTGGGGAAATCTATAGTTCAATTTTGGTCCTCTCGAAAATAGGAATCTAATGCAATTATGATCTCGACCACCTAAGTTTTCAAAAGAGGAATTTGACTGCAATTTCATACTTTTAACAATTATCAGCCTTGTAGTTGTGTACTTTATTTATAGACTTCTCATAGTCTCAAAAAATATTTGGTTCTGTAGTTTGTTCTATCAATGACCATGGGCATATATTTTTGCATAGCTCATAGATGTGGGACCCTTAAGTACCTACCCTATCCGCTTGAATCTCAAATTTGTATTCAACATAAAATAATTCGATTAACAATAATATATATATATATATATAAGTGGAAAACCCTGTTCCTGTGGCTATGGCTATGACTAGCCCGACTAGCCTCTGAAGCCCTAACCGCTACCTTAACTCACTGTGTCTGCGGCTATGATACCCTGGGAGCAGGAACGACACCTTGTGCCTGCGACTATGGCCCAAAAAAATTAGTTAATACTGCGGCTATGATCTAGAAAACCCTAGATCAAATCGAGTCTTTCACCTGTGATTCTGGACCCTACATGGACTCCTTCCGTTGAAACTGTGCAAGCCAAAACAAAATAGACGAATCGAGACAATGAATGTAAATAGAAGATCACTTGAGTAATGTGTAGGAATGAGCTTGAGGTCACTTATATTTATAGTATTTTGTGTGGGTCCACTTGGGGTCAAGGCAGACTTAACCAATTACACATGTGCTTAGGCCAACCCATTCCATTATACATTAATAAATAAAATAATTCAAAATTCAACTTTTGCTTAACAGACTGGGGCAATATATAGGTTAATTTTGGTCCTCTTGAAAATAAGAATCTAATGCAATTATGATCTTGACCATCTAAGTTGTCAAAAGAGGAATTTGACTACAATTGCATAATTTTAACAATTATCACCCTTGTAGTTGTGTACTTTAGTTATAGACTTCTCATAGTCTCAACCAATATTTGGTTTCGTAGCTTTTTTTATCAATGACCATGGGCATATATTTTTGCATAACTCTTAGATGTGGGACCCTTGAGTACCTACCCTATCTGCTTGAATCTCAACTTTGTATCCAACATAAAAGAATTCGATTAAAAATAATAAAATGTCATGTGTGTGTGTGTGTGTGTGTGTGTGTGCGTGTGTGAAACACCCAATCCATTTTAATTCCTAAAGGACACTGGAATAATTTTTATTTTGACCTATATGGAACCAATATTGCAACTTAAGATCTGATGCCTCTATGTGACATACCATACCTCTATGTGACGTACCCAACCCCCAGAGTCACTTTATGGCAGTGGGGTATCAATTATTTTCCTTGAACCATATCCAAAATTCCTTTTGGGGTCATCATCCCATTCTCCTCATTAAGAGTTTTCCAACAATATAAATTTTATTTCATTGCAATATCCGATAACAAATTTATGGCCCTTAAATGATTTGTCACTTATGCGATGTCAGCTCTCATGGAACTAACACATGGTTGTTGCAAGATAATTCAGTTCCCACATGTCACTCAATATTAAACCATGTCATCTTGACATGTGTTTAACACATGGCGATCTTATGCCCATGTGTCGCCACTACATTGTGCCAACTTTGTAGGATGTGCATGTTCGCTGCTAAGTCAAATCAGAATCTAGGATTTTCATTTAATCCATTTTATTAAAGGAATAATACTTCTACATGTCCAAATCTATAGATATCTATAACATATACCATTCAAAATATCCAAATAATTTAAATTTAATCCAGATATGGATCCATATATCAAGATTCTTGGATATCTAAAATCGTCTCATTTGGATAATCCCGCAAAGTGAATTAAAATCATTGTTGGACCTCTGGACTCCTGGATTCCATGTCACGCAACCACATAACTTTTACGTCATGTCCACATCACTAGGTAGCACTTGTTTCAAAATGGTTCCTTATATGAAGTTCAAAATATTTGAATCTCTGGATATCCAAACCATTCAAGAGCTGGAAGAATTCTAAAAAGGATTTTTCCTACATTTCATATTTTAGACCTATGGTCCCTAAGTCAGTTTTTGGTAGTGTCCTGGATTCAGATATAGGATTTGATAGTTGATTTCAGTTGAATTCAGTGACCTATTGGATTTTTGTCTCTTACTATTTTAGATTTGCAGATATGTAGATCTGTTTTGTATATTTTTGCTGCAGATCGGGCCCTCAAAGATGAATCTACAATTCTCCGAAGTTTCCGCTTAGTGACAACAATTTTCAACAGTATGCTATAGGTTGTGACAGTGCATTACATCTCTCAGAATCTGGATCCTTCAGCAGAAGTATGTTTAAGGTTATATTATGCATATGCTAGTTGTTTTACTAAATTATGAAGATATGGATCAATGGATCATTGTAATTTTGTTTGCTGAATCATTTCAAGATGATCTAGGAAGAAGAAGTTGCAAGGTTTTTCCCCATAGTGGGCTTTTCCCTGGTCTTAGACCAATCCTGGTGTCTATATGTGTGCATGCTTTTCTTCCTATGTTTCTTTATGTTCCGCTGCACAAATGATGATGATGTTATTTTTCTTTCTACATAGTTGCACATGTTGATGGATAATAATTTAAATCTGAATAATTATATAATGATATGTGGGGAACTTAATGTGTTAATTACGAAATTAAACTATCAAAGAAAAAAAAATGTAGCCCTATGGAAAATTAACATGGTATCATAGTTGGGCTGAAGAAAAGCCATGGAGATCACCCCCTTGGAGACACTTTTGATGGAAGCAAGAAGAGGATGGTAGAGACCTAAAATGATTATAGGGTATGAAGAAAACCTTAGGTAGGTAGTGGATAAGGATTTTATGGTGAGGGTTTGAGGGAAACCTTGGTTTATGGTAAAGACTTGTGATTTGATGTATGAAAATCTAGCATTATCTAAATGCTCAAGCATTTGGGATTGATTTGATGAAGACCTAGATGACCTGGTTGTTGATAAAGTTGATTGAAGGAAACATTGTTATGTGGTCTATGGATGGCTCTTGAAGTCTGGTTCAATATGGAGAGGATCAACTGTCATTGATGATAAGTACTTCTTGACTCTTCATGTTTCTTTGTGTCTTTACTCTTGTTTAAACTTATGGATCTGACTATTTCTCATACTTAGTGCATGTGTATTTGAATGTATCTAACCTCCTTGATGAGATATTATAATTCGATCCCTCTTGAGGATCATTTGAGGTGCACGACAGAAAATATAGATATGGAAAAGGTAAAGAGGCACTTGATGAAAAAGGTGACAAGCACTACAAGATGCCTATGTGAAGGTGCAAAGGTATTTGAATACTTCAAGGTATGCATGTTATGTTTTAGATATAACATTGGATGGCTAGGTAAGCTCTATGGTATGTTGAGAATGTCTCCTTTGAAAATGGTGCATGCATGCATATGAAATTGATTTGGATTCATGTTTCCTATGATGAAATGGTGCACCTGATATTGAATATTTTGATCATGATGATGTTCTTGATTCTATGAGGCTACTTATTGTTGATCTTGGATATAATGGTATACTTGATGTATGGCTAACATATATCTCTTAGATATTTGAAGAAGGCTAGCACCTTGTCTCTAGTCGATGATACTATTGATGATGGATTTCACATAGAAGGATAGATCATTAATTCCTTTACACGATATGATTGACAATGCTTGTGATAAGCATGATCAAAACTCATGGAAAGAGAGATTGACACTACTTTGGTAAATATTTATTGAATGACCTAACTCAATCCTATTGATCATGATAAGCATGGTAACCTTGATGATAGGGGTATATCTATGAGATTGATGTTCTATACCTCTTGATACCCGTGGTCATGTATTGATGGTATATGGTGAAACTGAATTCCCTAACTTGATGGACTGAATTGATAGAAAATGTTATCATGTTCATAATATTTGAGATATGATGCCTCATCCTTCTGTTGCCCTAATATTTCAAGTCCAACCCTTGATGAAATATTGATGACATGATGTTGATGATCATGACTGATATGTGTTTATGATCTAATATATTTGATGTTGCATGACTCCAGTAAATATAGGTTGATGACACATGAATGAATATGAAATTATATGTTCTACTATTGTTTATGGGTATCTGAAATTCTCTGACATTTTTTATCTACAACAGTGGTCCGAGCCTCACTCACACAAAGGAAGGCCCATAGAGAATGAAGGATTGAGCCTGAATTTAGATGGTCACCTGGAAGATGTTAGTTCGACATATGTGTTGCAGATATCAGTACGATCTATCAGTAGGAAAAGTTAATATGTTTGAACCAAACTTGTGTTTGTAGGTGACTGAGACATTCATATGAATATCTTATTGTGTTTGAAGTTTATGCTACAAAAATTTGACATGATTTAGCTTATTGATATAGATGAGCCGTTTTTGGAACATTGAAATGATGCTTAAAAATGACTTATAAACTTTGAATTGATTAAGACATGTCTTTGGATTGTATATCTCTTGACTTGATGATTAATGATTTAATATAATTTTCCCTTATGGAAATGATATGTGGGCATAGTGACCTTTAGTGACTTTTTGTGAGTATTCAGAATTATGGTTTTGTATTGGCCTCCTTGATCCTAGCACAATGGTTGTTGTGATTCAGTATGAAGATGGACTATGCATGAATTAAATTTGATGTATGCATTTGCATCTAGTGACATAAATGTCTTGTAATGGCATGCCATAAATGACAGAATTGTTGGCTTGATAATAAATGAAGTTAAGACTTGATATGAGCTCTACCTATCATCTTGATGAAATAATTGATACTATGCTATCTATGACTATGATAATATTTTTTGGTATGGATTCTAAACTCTGATGAGATGAATTTGTTGAAGCAAAATTTATTTATGTAAGCCTAATTATGTTGGCTTAGTAAAACATTATGTTTGTATAGAGCATTGCATGATGCAAGCTCCCCGATTCAAATTTGTCCATATTTGATAGTTCTATGACAAAGTCAGGATGATAAGTTCCAAGGTATGGCCTTGATTTTGATTATGGTTGTGATGGTCTACCCTTGACAAGTGATGAGACTATGACGAACTAAGTAAGAGGGAGATGGGTTCTAAAGCTTGAAATAATGTATCATGGCATGATGAATCAATTTATGGGAAATGAATCCTATATTTCAAACCCATTGAAAATTATCTTTGTGGAATGGAAATGTAAATCCTTGTACACTCTGATTTAAAGTTTAAATGTTGTTGAACTTGTCATGGCATATGACAGTTGATTGAAGCATTGATTTTTTGTTTTGAACATCCATATGTATATGATGTGTATATAACATGATTAAATTCATGATTGAGCTGCTTCATTCAGAGTTGCCACCAAACATCTTTTGAAATATCTACATGAAACATTCTTCTTTTAAAAGTTGAGATATTTCTCCTATGATATGTGGCTGCATGAATTTACTAACGATGTTTGGGATTATTATTGGTGAGCACATTTGGATGCTGTCGTTACACCAATTTTTGGTCATCTAACCCGTTACTATTAGATGGGCTAAAGTACACCATGTAAGAACAATTTTACCATAGTAAAATTGCTTTCACTATGAGAAATAATTTAATAGCCCATAGTTTATTAAATTATTTCTGGTCTAAACAGGAAACACCATGAGGAATAATTAAATAAATCCTTATTTGTTTGATTTTCCTCTAGGGATAATTAACTAAACCACTATTTAATTAATATTCCTGGTCATATTAAACCCAAAATATGAGAATTAATTAGATAAATTATTATTTATCTTATTATTCTCTAGGAATAATTATTTAAGTCATTATTTAATAATATTCCTTGTTAAATTTGACTAAATCATTTATAAATAATTGAATAAATCATTATTTATTTAATTATTCCTTAACCTCATCCTTGAAATAATAAATAAATCATTTATTTATTTATTTATTATTTCTAAATAAAGGGATTTGACCAATTCTAAATTCCTTTTCCCTCCACAAAAAATAATAAAATATTCCAAGTAAATTGGATCTAGATTTGGTTAATAATATTTTAATTATGCACCAATATCTAGACTAACTCAATATTTTGTTATAAATACAAGGGTTTTCCATTCATTCACTACCTATTTTTTATCATATTTTGATCTACACTTTTTGTCTGACTTTGATCCTCCATCATTGTCATATTTTTTCTACTTTTTCTTGTGAGCTCCCTTTGAGTTCTATTTTTTTCTGGGTTTTCTGCACCATCAAGAGAGAGATATCTTGGATCTGAAGCACCGAGGACATACAAGAACCCATCCCATTGAGGGGGATTAATAACATCTTTTTGTGTTCCCTTCCCAAGTGTTATAATACAAAAAATTCTTTATAAATTCTTGTCTTCTCTATTGGATTAATGGAGCAACTCTTTTTTATTTTCGCTGTTTAATGTCTTTAACTGGATAGATCTGGATTTTTGTAGCATTAATTATGATCACTTACTGAATATCTAAGGAAATTGACAGCCACATATCACAACAAAAATATCTTCACTATCGATAAGCTAACATATTACGAACTGAAGTCTCAGACCTCTCTAGAGTCCATTATTTTTTCGGTGGCCAATAAACAAGAAGTTGAACCTCTGACCAGTGTCTCAGCTAGATTCTATAAATATTCCTCTTTTCTTGGTTCATTCCCTGGTCTCCCCCCTCTTATCTCTGATCCTATATCATTGAGTGTTTGCATGATACAATTGTCTTGATCTGACCTCAAACGGTCTGGTTCCACTAGTCAGCAGCCTTGCCCTTTGCAACTTGCTCCTAGTACTTTGAATTAGCCTTTGAGACCTCCTCCTCAAGGCCCTTCACTTGTAGCTGGTGTCCTTGATCCTCTTTTTCCTCATGGAATGGTTCCCCCTAGCCTTAACCATCTAGGAGCTATTCCGCCTGGCCATTACCCCTACAATCAGATACCGTTTCTTGCTCCCCCTTCCGGTGTTTTTTCGGTACCTATTATGGCTACCTTGACCCTTCCCAACGTGACCCTAGGGATCTCGGTATGGTACATTGATCCCCCAACCAATAACCATCTGGTCAACTCAAACCTTACACTACTTTGAACCCATTCCAACCAGTCTCTATGACCCCTCCCTTCGCTTCTATGCCTCAGCCACCTCAACAGGAATCTACTCCTGTTGCGAAAGCCTCGGGTGAGGAGGGAAAAGCCCACAAAAAGCCACCTAAAGACAAGACTTCCTAGACAACACCTGCTCCTCCTAATCCTCCAACGAGTACACCTCCGTGTGCTTTGTGTGATGTTGTCGATCATGCTACCCACAATTTTCCCAAGTTGTCTTGTATCAAACCCATGGTCAACGAAGTGTTTCTTGAGTTTGATATCCCAGAAGTCCATGTCAATTTACCATATTCAGGAAATAAACTCAATAATTTTCACACCAATCAACCTTGTGCTTTGTGTGATTTCCATGGCCACTATACTCACCTCTGTCCTTGCCTCGATGATTTCCACACCTCCTTGGAAGCAGTTCTCCAATTCGAGGCCGATCACAATGAGTACATTTATCAATTACTTGCGAGTTTTTCTTCAGTAGAACCAAAGGAAACATCCACTCCCATTGACATACCACCTCCCAATGTTGAGATGACAGGGTCTTTGGCCACTATCCTCTACCTATCATCATCTATGAGATTCATGGTGGAAGACCCCTCTGGGGCATCCCATTTTGTTTCGCCTGACCTCCCTTCAGAGATCACCTTGGGCTCAACATTGGTAGATTCTTCATCTACTTTTTCTTTAGTCACCCTCCATGATGATGTGCATGTGAATCTCATTTATCACGATGATGAGTCAGGTAGCTTCGCTGCATCACGTTGTCTTTCTTCCACCATTCACCCCATCTTCTATTGCCATGACAACATTATGGAAGCAATCACCACCACTAACTTTATATATCCCCCCTTACATCGAACCCATGCATTCGAACCACATACACCTTGTGGCCATTACATTGATACCCAATGTTTTGGTAAGGGGGCACCCATAATGAGAGTCCAAGAGAGGCAATTCTTCACAACCCTCCTAGTGCATCTGGTATTTTCAACTCTAGTACCATTATTCTTCCCCATTTAGAAGAACCTCTAGAGTTTCATATCACTTCGGATCACTCTAGGGATGATCCACTTCATCATTCCTTCATCTTACATCAATAACCCAGTCCCTTAGACATATTTTTTGACCAACCTATATATTTTCTCAGTGAGAACCAATTCATTATCTCCGAAGGCACTCTCTGGTATAGTGAAACCATGTGTGGTGCTCCATAAACTCCTATTGCTAGGGGTATCATTCCCACCTTGGCATATCATATCAGTCCCCTCCATCACATATGCTTGGGGGCAGTATCCCATGCTTAGAGGCATGATGGCACCCCTAGCCACCTTCTCACTTGATTAACCAAAGCCTCGACCTAGACACACTCGATCTATGTATGGTTGATTATCCTCCCATTCCTTGGATAGTTTGACCTACCGGCCTCTCCGGCAAGCCATATATCATAGATGTTTGATACCATATCTTCAAATATTCTACTTTGTGTGATACCATACTTACCACTTGGTCCCTTTGTTTGACTTGGTGGGCGGGGATGATTCTAGACCTTCTCTAGTAATTCATTCTCATATTCCTTTCTTCCCTTGATTCTTCACCAGGACCATCCTTCCAAGAAGCATTAAGGCCACCCTTAGACAAGTAAGGTCACCTACCTGAAATTCGTGAATCTTGATTCCATTGGTCGGTTTTTCTGCTATGATCACCGCAAGATTTATGGCCTTTTCCTCCTCTCCACATTCGCCATAGCTACACTTGCAAATGAATCGAATTGGAGGGAAATTGCCTTATTAAAAGAAAAACCCCAAAATTTTCTTTCGCTAATTACGACCAAACCATAGCTCGGTTTGACCAAGTGTCAACACCGTTGGAAATATCTCACTGAGCACTTAAATGGGTATCCTATCATTTTTGGTGATTTGATACTTCACCTGAAAGCATTTTTCTCCAAGAAGGGTCACTTCATCGCTTCTCAAAATCGAATTTATCCACTTGCGACACTTGTACTTGGGGCACCACTTTTCCTTCATACTTGTTGATGCTCATGTCGATATTCGCCATGAGTAACCATATTTTGCTCATGTTTTTATGGTCCCCACCGGGCCTATTCTATGTGGCAGAATCATCGAGTCACCCTTGTTTAGAGCATCTGAGTTGAGTCATTATCGCATCCATGGAGTTTGTCCTGAGTTCCTTTTCTCTCCCATCACAGTATTCCATTCTTCATTGATTTATACCTCCCTTGTGTCACACATTTTGGATTCCAGTCATACTGTCCCCTATCCCCTTCGGAGTCGAGTCAATAGTTGCCAAGTAATCCATGCCCTTTATGCTCTAACAAGGGAAGTCGTTAGCCCTCTACTCAGTATCCCCCATTCCACCACCATCCCTGGTGTCAATCTATCAATCATTCTACTAATATCCCTCATGTATTAGTTGAATATTCCTTATTTCCTCACCTATGGTGGACCTCCTTCTGTCGACATCAAATTATTCATTCCAGAAGACATGTCTAGAGGGAGGTGTACCTTGGTTCTAGCTTCCACTCTTGTTCGGTTCCTCGGATTAGGCAAAGGGACCCTTTATTTCCCTTTGACTTGATTGTTTCTGAGTTCTAGCTCCTTATGGCATGATCGAGATATGTATACTTGATGGTTCAATGATGCAGTAGATTGTACCAATGATTCCCAGGCGTGTGTGACATGTTTCAGACCTCATAAGGGGGTGGTCCTTCAGGTAGCCCCCCACATACACGAATGAACTCTTTACTAAAACCTTGGATGTAGCTCTACAGATTTGATGGTTCTGGCATTAGCTGCTTACAACACCTTTAGTTTGCATGTATCATTCATATTTTTAGAGCCCTTTCCTATTTTACAAGGACTCTTTGTTTGTTATTATATCTCATGTACTCAGATATTATTGTATAAGTCCTGGTTGTTGTCCCAGGCACAATATGTATGTGGGATCCATTATGATTTTTATGTAGCCCATGTTTATGCCAGCATGTACTATATATCTTAGTCCCATGTTTTTTGGGCGCACCATTATTCTTTGTACTTTGTCATCTCGGCAGGCATAGGTATGCCTCCCCTGCCTCATTTAGAACAAGTACTCACTCACAAAAGAGACTTGTCACACCTGTAAGTTGTTGGAAATATTGTCATTGATGGCAAAGGAGAAGAATGGAGTTGCACCTGAACTATCACAAAGAAGAACCAGCAAAAAGAGGCAGCTTAGACACTAGGAAGAAGCAGAGACAGGGCCATTTGATTTTGAAGATCTGACCAAAATCAAGAATGCTTTTGTATCTAATTTTATATATATGAATGAAGGAATTTGGTTCTGAAATATATGTGCATTATTTGATCGAATTCTGTGGATAATTACATGAGAAATTTGTAATAGATCTCTGAGATGAAGTTCTGCATATGATAGAAGAATCAATGATTATTAGTGTCAGAATTGTGTTTTGAATTGAAGGAATCGAACTCTATGTGTATTAGTGGTAGATGAATAAATCTATCGTGCAAATAAAGGAACCTTTATAAGGATTGTTAAGTTAGAAATGAAAGATAAATTCTCTGTAAACAGAGTAAGGGGTCGAACGCTTATTCGAGGTTTATGGTGATTGAGATGTGTATTATCGAATACACAGAGAGTTGATGCTTGTTATGTTTCAAAGTAATGTATTGAGGAAAAAATGGACAAAATCCATTCCCTGTAATTTTGATAATCAAATCTCATGCAAGAATTCGTGGACAAAATTCTTGGAATTCCCAAGATCATAAAAGAATTGTGAGTTGATGTGGAGCGACCAGATTGTCTGGACGGAGACATCTGCAGTTGAGTTGAGACTATAGCAGAGATTCCTGTTTTCCAAAGTGGTCGAAAGAAAATAAAATGCAGAGATGAATAATGGGTGTTCTTGTTTAGACCCTGTTCGGATTATGAAGTTGTAGTGAAAAAATTAACGCGGAACCTTGGTCAAACGAGGAATGGAGAGAAAAATTGTAGCGCTGAACAATTGGTGCAGAGTGAAGTTCGAATGTCTCTTACCAAGTATACAAAACATGATCGAAGAGTTGAAGACTATTCAATGGCAGAATTGAACGAGCACAGACAGGTGTGAACGCGCAGGTTTGGAGGCGTTTTTGTGAAGATTCAAAGGGTTTCCATATAGTCTTAATGAGATTCATGAATCTATGAAGCCGAACTTTTAGAATTGGAGTTGGAACTGTGCGTGGAACCGTGAAGACGGTTTTGAAGAAAACCACGAGTGGTCTCGCGCGACCACAAGACTGGTAAGTGGATTTGCTCAAAAAAACGTGATATCATCCGTTGATGGACACGTGGAAAAAGTGGTAAGGCTAATACCACTTTTATCGCGTAAATTTTGAGAGTTAAGTTTCGTGCAATTTGGTTGCGCGATATTCGTCAGATATCCACCTAAGTCATTATTGAAGCGCGAGAGCAACTAGGCCGTAGGATCATAAACGAAGTTGCTTAGTGATTAACGAAAAGGTGAACTGTGGGACCCAGGTTTTATCGCGTGATTTTTGAAGTTCAAAGCATGTGCAAGTTTATTGAGCAATATCCGTAGGATGTTTGGATCAAATGATCCAACGGTGTTCGCATAGGTAGTCAGTGCAAAAGTTAATGAAGAGGTATGTAATAAAGTTGTGGGTTCGACTATGTGTTAGTGCTGGAATTAAAACATTATATAATGGTGTTGAGATTCACATAGTCAATGAGAACCAACGAAAGACAAAACCAACATGTATTAAAGTATATGTTAGCACTTTGAAGCTTTATCAAGATCGAACTTGATATGAATCAAATGGTATGAATTCTTAATTAGAGTGGGTTTCGAATGTGGCTTGTTGACCATCGGGTTTAAATTATAAAACCGAGTATATGCCGAGACTTATATAATGGTTTAATTGTAATATTCGACATATTATAAGAGGGGTTTTAATATGTTTTCAAACCATAGGTTTTAAAAGGTAACCTTCGTATATGAAGTTACAAAAGCGGGTTTTAATAAATTTTTGACCACTGGTTAGGAAAAATCTTCTGCAAGGAGAATTCGAAGTTGGTATTGTTGCCTTTTATAAACCATCAAGTTTATTGAAAGATGCTTCCGCAAGTGAATTTTCATTATTGGGTTATAATAGATATTTTAACCTTTGATGGAAACACTTCAGCATTAATTTGAATTTTCCATATTGGGAATTTGAGCTAGATTGAGATGTGGTTTTAAAACCATAAGAATTTTATTTTTAATATCTCAAATATGGGATTTGAGATATAAAAACTTCGACATTAAATTATCAAGGTTGCCCAGATTTGAGTTTGGTTGGAGAAAAATTTGGGATGCATTTTTATATGCACAATGAACTTGGAGAATGAGGGTTTGGTAGGGGTACAGGAATAGAAAGCAGGAGAGTATGAAGAACTGTTACACTACAACAGAAAAAAAGAAAAACACATAGTGAGCCAAGAACTAAAAGGGCTGAATGAGATATATCAGTTGCAAATATAAATGTAAATATTTTAATTAATTTTATATTGTTTGTGATGCAAAGGCAAGTCTCTGAAGGCAAAGAAATATCCCGCTGTAATATTGAAATGTATACATATTGTTATATTTTTCTAAATGTGCTGGGCAAGAAAACGAGGTGGAAGGCAAAGAGTCATGGATGTTCATTTTGAATTCCCTGTGGAATTCAAACAGTTATGAGGTGATCTCCATAAATAATGTTACCAACATATGCATAGAGAGGTTAGAGAATGGAGAAATGAGGCAAAGAGGGTAAGAAGAAAGAGGAACAGATAGAGAAGCTGTGAAGGTTCGGAGATGATATAAGGCAGATATGAAGGCTGGTGGACAATAGTGAAGAAGCAACAGAACAAAACTGATATCCAGGTAAATCAACATGTGTTATTTTTATGAAAGAGTGAGGAAGTGGGTGCTTCCATGTCAAGTTGTAGCTTGATAGATGTCAGTTGTAGTTGGCTGAGGCAGGAGCCTCCTATAGGTTGTAGCCTGCAGAAAATAGATGGGAGTTGGAGCTTCCTTGCAAGTTGTAGCTTGCAGAACTGAGGTTGTAGCCTCCTGTAGGTTGGAGCCTACAAAAAAACAGTGGTGATAGGGAGTTGGAGCTTGCCTTTGCATCACAACAATAATAAGATGTGGTTTTCTCCCTTATGGGTTTCCACTTATATATGGTGTCTATGTACATGATGATTATGTGTTGATACTATGTATTTAATCTGCTTAATACCTGCTACTCACTAATTAAGATTGTGGTTTCACTGTACATTAAGTTAATCATGAAATGAAGATGTCAGTAAGTGTAAATGAAAGTTTTAAAAGACCATGAATTCATTAAACTGATTCACACCCCCCCCCTCTCAGTTTAACAAAGGATTCAACAATCGGTATCAGAGCAGGTTCCTTCTATATTAGTTTAACAACTAGAGGGAGATTCTAGGTCCCCAGGATGGCTAGTCTAGAAGGATGCTCCACAAATAAAGCTCCTTTGTTCACCGATACTAATTATGCCTTCTGAAAAATAAGAATGAGGACTTACGTAATGTCTCTAGGAATAGAAGTTTGGGCTGCTGTGGAATTGGGATATGCCCCAAGGGAGTCTGACTCAGAGAAAGATGCCAAAATAGATTTTGTAGCTAATGCAAAAGCCATGAATGCTCTCTTAAGTGGACTGTGAGGCAGAATTTATCAAAGTAATGCACAACCAGACTGCCAAAGAAATATGGGATACATTATAAAGCATCCATGAGGGAGACAAAAAGGTGAAGATAGCCAAAATACAAGTCTATAAAGCTCAGTTTGAAAATATAAAAATGAATGATGATGAAGACATTTCCAACTTCTTCTTAAGGGTTGCAGAAATTGTGAATAACATGAAAGCTCTAGGAGAAACCATAAAAGAATGTGTAATTTTTCAAAATATTCTAAGATCTTTACCATCCATCTTTAACCCCAAGGTTTCTGCCATAGAAGAAACAACTGATTGGGAAACTTTGACCATGAACCAATTACTTGGAAAATTAACAACCTATGAGATGATACTGCCACAGAGGAAGTCAAATGTGAGGGAGGCAGCCTTTAAGATAGAAAAGAAAAAATAAGAAAAAGAAGGTATATGCTCCTGCTCTGATGAAGAAAAGGCCAAATTTTTCAGAAAATTGGATAGAGGCTTAGGAAAATATAAAGGTAAACTTACATTTAAATTCTTTAGCTGTGGAAGAGTTGGCCACTATGCTTCTAAGTGTCCTTATAAGAAAACAAAGAATCACACTCAAGAAACAGAGCAAACCAAATCAAATAACCGACAAAAAGGGAAGAGATTCAATAGAAAATTATTTTATGCTCAGTGAGATAGCAATACATCTGAAAGCTCAGATGAATCCTTCAATGAAGAGGGAACCTCTGAATTTGTATTGATGGCCAAGGAAGAGCTTGAAGGATTCCTTATAGAAGATGAGGAAGAAGGTGAAGTTGATCTTGAGGGGGAGCTAAGAAGTGCCTTGGAGGAAATAGACACACTTAAACTAAAGTGCAGAAAATAGAAAGAAATTCTCCTCAAATATGTAAGAGAAGAAAAAAATTCAGAAGACCTCATTCAGTTGAAATTAGAGCTTGAAGAAGCCAAGAAGGTAGAAGACACTCTACTTAAGCAAATTGAGGATAAAATTCAGAAGCAAGAGAAATTGGAAGAAGAAGTAGTATGCTTGAGGAAGAAATTAGAAAACACCCAAAGGAAATTGTCAATAAACACTCCTCAAATGACAAGCTCTGATAAGTTGAATAAAATACTAGATGCTCAAATATCTGCACTAATAAAAACTGGGATAGGCTATGAAGGAGAAACAAGTAAAGTCAAAGAAAAAGATAACAGGAATATCATTTTTGTAAAATTTGTTAAGGATAATGAAGCGGCTCAGAAGGTTCCTACAGAAGTAGAAGCCTGCAATGAAGTAAAAAAACACAATAAGGAACCTCAAATGAAAAATAATGAACTAAATAAACAGTCAGATAAAAAGGGCTCATATACTCTTGAATATATAAAATTTGGAAGCTATCAAAGGAGATTCTTCCCCCCTATGAAAATGGTCACTTGTTATGCCTGCCACAAACTGGGACATATTGCTGCATACTGTCATAAAAGGAGAATCGATTCCAACCAGCAAAGGATGCAAAAAGTGAAAAGACTACCTCAAGCAAACAAATGGAGAAGAAAACCCTTCATCAGGTACGCTAATTATTTTTATGGGTATTGTCTTTACTGTAAGGAATTCGGCCATAAAGCCAAGGAGTGCAGAACATATGGACAGAGACCAATGTTCAAAACCTCAAGGAGATTTATGAATTAGGGAGAGTTCACTTGTACTCATAATGCTACAAAAAATATGATCAAATGCTGTGTATGCCATAAAATCGGACATATGTCTTCCCAATGTCCTCTCAAAGAATGTGGTCCATCTTCTCAGAAAAGGTGCCAAACAAATAGCTACCTGCAGTGGAAAAAGAAGTTGAATAAGTGTGACTTGGGTCTAATAGCCCAAGATCAGAAAAGCCAATGGTATTTGGACAATGGATGCTCAAATCATATTACTGGAGATAGAAGCAAGTTTATAACCTTTGATGAAAAGAAATATGGAAATGTAACTTTCGGCAATGATAAATCAGGGAAAATCAAAGGAAAAGGCTCAGTCAGTCTGGATAATGGAAGAGGAAAGGCCCAAGATGTACTATTTGTGGATGGGCTGAAAGAAAATCTGCTAAGTGTTAGTCAAATGTGTGATAAAGGCTGTGAAGTTATTTTTAGAGCACAAGACTCTGAAGTGAGATCAAGCACCACAAGAAAGACCTTGATCAAAGGTATTCGAACAGAAATTAATGTCTATATAGTGAAAGAAGAGAATGAAGCATGCCACCTAAGCAAACTTGATGAATCATGGTTATGACATAGAATATTGGGACACCTTAACTTTGGAAACGTCATCAGTCTGAGCAAGAAGAAAGCAGTCAAAGATATGCCAACAATAAAGAAGCCTTCAAATACCATATGTAAATCTTTCCAATTGGAAAAACAGACCCACACATCTTTTAAGACCAAATATGAACTATCAACAAGTAGGCCACTTCATCTTGTACACATGGACCTGTGTAGACCTTCAAGAACTAAAGCACCAAGTAGAGAATCTTATTTCATGCTGATAATAGATGATTTTTCCAGAATGACGTGGGTAGCATTTCCCAAATATAAATCTGAAGCACCTGAGAAATTCAATATATTCAAGGCATTGGCAGAAAATCAAACAGGATGCAAGTTAAAGTGCATCAGATCAGACAGAGGAGGTGAATTCACAAACTATGATTTTGCAGACCTATGCAATGAGCATGGGATAAAACAACAGTTTACAATTGCAGGTACACCTCAATAGAATGGAGTGGCAGAGAGACAAAACAGGTCAGTACAACATATTGCTAGAGAAATGATGCAAGAAAGTAACATTCCCCAATCCTTCTGGGCAGAAGCAGTACACACAGCTGTTCACATTCTTAACAAAGCTCATTTAAGACCAAACTGTGACAAGACTCCTTACGAATTATGGCATGGTAAACCAACATCAATCAAGCACTTTAGAGTCTTTGGAAGTAAGTGTTTCATAAAAAATAATGATGGAAAACTGGGGAAGTTTGATGCAAGAGCTGATGAAGGAATATTTTTAGGATATGCATCCAAGAGTAAGGGTTACAGGTGCTACAACAAAACACTGCACAAAATTGTGGAAAGCATTGATGTAAGATTTGATGAAGATCTACCAAATAGAACAAGAAGTACAAGATGTAGCAATCCTCCAGAAGATCATGAAGAATAGAACCAAGATAATGATGAACTGAGCAAGACAACATAAGATACTGAATTAAACTCAAAAGGTCCCTCAAGACACACTCAAAAGAATCATCCAAAAGATCAAATCATTGGGGACAAGAGTGTGGGAGTCCAGACAAGAAGATAGCTTGCTGAACAGACAGAAGAAGTACACCTAGCCATGCTATCTCAAATAGAGCCAAAGAAGTTCGAGGAAGCTAGAAAAGACAAAAACTGGGTAAATGCTATGAATGAAGAACTGGACCAAATTGAGAAGAACAATACCTAGGAATTAATTCCAAGACCCACTGGGAAAAATGTCATTGGCACAAAATGGATATTCAAGAATAAGATGAATGAACAAGGGCAGGTAATCAGAAATAAATACAGACTTGTATGCAAGGGCTATTCACAAATTGAAGGTCTTGATTATGATGAAACCTTTGCCCCTGTAACCAGAATGGAAGCAATCATATTTTTTTTGGACTTTTCATGTTATCATGATTTCAAGTTATATCAAATGGATGTGAAGTCTGCCTTCCTGAATGGAGATCTAGAGGAAGAAGTCTACATGGAACAACCTGAAGGATTCTCCTTAACAGATAAACAAGACTATGTGTGCAGATTAAAGAAAGCCTTATATGGGCTGAAGCAAGCTCCTCGTGCATGGTATTCAAGGCTAGAAAAATACTTGCAAAAACTAGGTTTCAAGAAAGGAGGAGTAGACAACAATTTGTACATAAAGGCTAATGAAAATGAATTCTTAATTGTAGTAGTGTATGTAGATGACATCATGTTTGGAAGCAACAAAGATGAGATAGCAAAAGGATTTGCGGAAGAAATGAAATCAGAATTTGAGATGTCTATGATTGTAGAGCTCACATTCTATTTAGGACTTCAAATTCAACAAAAGAACATAGGAACATTCATCTCACAAGAAAAATACTTAAGAGAGATGTTGAAAAGGTTCCAAATGGAAGACTGCAAACCTGTGTCAACTCCCATGATCACTGGATGCAAACTATGTGCTAATGATGGATCAACAGATGTAGTTAAAAAACTTTGCAGATCCATGATAGGAAGTCTGCTATACCTAAAAGCTTCTAGACCAGACATTATTTTGGCAGTAGGACTTGTGGCAAGATATCAAGCAGCACTAAAACAAAATCACTTACTAGCAATCAAGAGAATATTCAGATTTCTACAAGGAACTGCACATTATGGGCTATGGTATCCAAAAAGCAAAAGCTTCACTTTGACAACATATACAGATGCAGATTCATTAGGGGAATTTTGAGGTCTAAAATGGGCCTCATAAGAAAAATGTACAACAAAAATAAACTTTATAACAACAAATAGGATTCAAGATGATGATGTCATCCATAATGGATGATTCACCATTTTTGGAGTAAAAAAGTAAAAATATTAAAAAATAATAAAATAATAAAACTACTTTTTCAACTCGTATTTTAAACTTATCTCCCAAAATTTTTACTCAAATTTCGAGCGGGAGTACTAGTTGGATGCGGAATTTAATTCCTCCTTCGAAATTACTTACATATTACGCACGATGAATATACACGAAAAATAAATATAAAAAAATATGATTGTAATCATTTTTTAATATATTTATAATTTCGTGCGTGGTAAACCCCACAATCTCATCGATAAATATATGGATGGGGGTCAAATTCACATCCAATAATTATAAACAAAATTTGGTAGCTTTGGGAGATAAGTTGAAAATATGAGTTGAAAAAGTAGTTTTTCCATTTTTCCCTCTAAAATTTGATGATGTCATCAAATCTTATTTGATTTTTTCCACTATTATTTTATAATTTCCTTAGGAGGCCCATTTTAGACCTCGAAATTCCCCTAATGAACACTGAGATGTGTGAATGTGAAACTGCAGTGGAAGTGCATTCTATTTGGGAAAAAATCACAGTGGCATAGTAAGCAAAAACAAGCTTCTATCTCTCTATCTCAGCCAAAAATGCAGAATACCCAGGGCAATGACATATTGCACACAAGTAATGTGGATGAAACAAACTCTCCAAGACATGAAGGTAAGCATTGATGAACCTATTTCTATCAAATGTGACAATACAAGTGCAATAAGTATATCAAAAAATCTTGTACTTCATTCAAAAACAAAGCACATCCTAATTAAGTACCATTTCCTCAGAGAACATGTAGCACATAAAGTAGTGAAGTTGGAATATGTACCAACAAAGGAAAAAACAATAGACATATTCACAAAACCTCTTGCTAAAGAACCATTCGAATATCTAAGAGACAAACTAGGGGATGTTACTCTCTGACATGAAAAGAAAGCACCATTCCAGGGGGATATCAGAAAAGATAGCATCATTCCAGGGGGAGATCAGTGAACAAATATTCTCACCAAAAAAAAAAAAATTCCAGAGCTAGTGAGCAGTGCATGGAACAGGTCCTCAAGATTAGAGTTTATGTACAAGATTTGGAAACCACACTAGGAAATGTGCAACCCTTTTCCATTGATGTCAAAGGGGGAGGAAAAGTAAGCAAAAGAAGAGTATTAAAGTATTGCCATCAATGCCAAAGGGGGAGACTGTTGGAAATATTTTCATTGATGGAAAAGGAGAAGAAAGGAGCAGCACCTGAACTATTACAAAGAAGAACCATCAAAAAGAGGCCGCTTATACACCAGGAAGAAGCAGAGACATGGCCATTTGATTTTGAAGATCTGGCCAAAATCAAGAATGCTTTTGTATCTGATTTTATATATATGAATGAAGGAATTTGGTTTTGAAATATATGTGCATTATTTGATCGAATTCTGTGGATAATTACATGAGAACTCTGTAATAGATCTCTGAGATGAATTTCTGCATATGATAGAAGAATCAATGATTATTAGTGTTGGAATTGTGTTTTGAATTGAAGGAATCGAACTCTGTGTGTATTAGTGGTATATGAATAAATATATCGTGCAAAGAAAGGAACCTTTATAAGTCTTTCTAAGTTAGAAATGAAAGAGAAATTCTCTGTAAACAGAGTAAGGGGTGGAATGCTCATTCGGGGTTTATGGTGATTAAGCTGTGTATTGTCGAATACGCAGAGAGTTGATGCTTGTTATGTTTCGAAGTAATGTATTGAGGGTTCTATCCAAAAGAACCAATGGATAGAATCCATTTCCTGCAATTGTGATGATAAAATCTCATGCAAGAATTCGTGGACAGAATTCTTGGAATGCACAGGATCATAAAAGAACTGTGAGTCGATGTGGAGCGACTAGATTGTCTAGACGAAAACATCTGCAGTCGAGTTGAGACTATGGCGGAGATCCCTGTTTTCCAAAGTGGTCGAAAGAAAATAAAATGTAGAGATGAATAATGGGTGTTCTTGTTTAGACCCTGTTCAGATTATGAAGTCATAGTGAAAAAATTAATGCGAAACCTTGGTCAAACGAGGAATGGAGAGAAATTTTGCAGCACTGAAAAATCGGTGCAAAGTGAAGTTCAAATGTCTCTTACAAAGTATACAGAACGAGATCAAAGAGTTGAAGACTGTTCAATGGCGAAATTGAAAGAGCACAGACAGGTGTGAATGCGCAGGTTTGAAGGTGATTTTGTGAAGATTCAAAGGGTTTCCATATAGTCTTAATGAGAATCGTGAATCTATGAAGCCGAAATTTTAGAATTGGAGTCGAAACTGTGTGTGGAACCGTGAATATGGTTTTGAAGAAAACCACAAGTGGTCTCACGTGACCACAAGACTGGTAAGTGGATTTGCTCAAAAAAATGCGATATCATTCGTCGATGGACACGTGGAAAAAGTGGTAAGGCTAATACCACTTTTATTGCGTAAATTTTGAGAGTTAATTTTCGTGCAATTTGGTTGCGCGATATTCGTTGGATATCCACCTAAGTCATTATTGAAGCACGAGAGCAGCTAGGCCGTGGGATCATAAACGAAGTTGCTTGGTGATTAACGAAAAGGTGAGCTGTGGGACCCAGGTTTTATCGCGTGATTTTTGAAGTTCAAAGCATGTGCAAGTTTATTGAGCGATATCCGTAGGATGTTTGGATAAAATGATCCAACGGTGTTCGCATAGGTAGTCAGTGCAAAAGTTAATGAAGAGGTATGTAATAAAGTTGTGGGTCCGACTATGTGTTAGTGCTAGAATTAAAACATTATATAATGGTGTTGAGATTCACATAGTCAATGAGAACCAACAAAAGACAAAACCAACATGTATTAAAGTATATGTTAGCACTTTGAAGCTTTATCAAGATCGAACTTGATATGAATCAAATGGCACTAATTCATAATTAGAGTGGGTTTCGAATGTGGCTTGTTGACCATTGGGTTTAAATTATAAAACCAAATATATGCCGAGACTTATATAATGATTTAATTGTAATATTCGACATATTATAAGAGGGGTTTTAATATGGTTTCAAACCATAAGTTTTAAAATGTAACCTTCGCATATGAAGTTACAAAAGCGGGTTTAAATAAAGTTTTGACCACTGGTTAGGGAAAATCTTCTGCAAGGAGAATTCGAAGTTGGTATTGTTGCCTTTTATAAACCATCAAGTTTATTGAAAGATGCTTCTGCAAGGGAATTTTCATTATTGGGTTATAACAGAGATTTTAACCTTTGATGGGAAAACTTCAGCATTAATTTGAATTTTCCAGATTGGGAATTTGAGCTAGATTGAGAGGTGGTTTTAAAACCATAAGAATTTTATTTTTAATATCTCAAATTTGGGATTTGAGATATAAAAACTTCGGAATTAAGTTATCAAGGTTGCCCAGATTTGAGTTTGATTGGAGAAAAATTTGGGATGCATTTTTATATGCACAATGAACTTGGAGAATGAGGGTTTGGCAGGGGTACATGCATAGAAAGTAGGAGAATATGTATAATTGTTACACTACAGTAGCATAAAAGAAAAACACACAGTGAGCCAAGAACTGAAAGGATTGAATGAGATATATCAGTTGCAAATGTAAATGTAAATGTTTTAATTAATTTTATATTGTTTTTGATGCAAAGGCAAGTCTCCATAGGCAAAGAAATACCCCACTGTAATATTGAAATGTATACATATTGTTATATTTTTCTGAATGTGCTGGGCAAGAAAAAAAGAAGGTGGAAGGAAAAGAGTCATGGTTGTTCATTTCTAATTCCCTATGGAATGCAAACAGTTATGAGGTGATCTCCATAAATAATGTTACCAACATATGCGTAGAGAGGTTAGAGAATGGAGAAATGAGGCAGAGAGGGTAAGAAGAAAGAGGAGCAGACAGAGAAGCTGTGAAGGTTCAGAGATGATATAAGGCAGATATGAAGGTTGGTGGACAACAGTGAAGAAGGAACAGAACAGAGCTGATATCCAGGTAAATCAGCATGTGTTTTTTTAATGAAAGAGTGAGGAAGTGGGTGCTTCCATGTCAAGTTGTAGCTTGATATATGTCAGTTGTAGCTGGCTGAGGTAGGAGCCTTCTGTAGGTTGTAGCCTGCAGAAAATAGATGGGAGTTGGAGCTTCCTTGCAAGTTGTAGCTTGCAGAACTGAGGTTGTAGCCTCCTGTAGGTTGGAGCCCACATAAAATCAGTGGTGAGAGGGAGTTGGAGCTTTCCTTTGCATCACAACAATAATAAGATGTGGTTTTCTCCCTTATGGGTTTCCACTTATATCTGGTGTCTATGTACATGATGATTATGTGTTGATACTCTATATTTAATCTGCTTAATACCTGCTGCTCACTAATTAAGATTTTGGTTTCACTGTACATTAAGTTAATCATGAAATGAAGATGTAAATAAGTGTAAATGAAAGTTTTACAAGACCATGAATTCATTAAACTGATTCACCCCCCCTCTCAGTTTAACAAAGGATTCAACATAAGTCTCACCTCCTCAGGGTCTTGTCCTCTCTCACTTCAGTCCGTCTTATATTTCTCTCTCTCTGACTCCCCTTCAGTGTCTAGTGATTGTGTTCTTACATTGTACTTCGATCATATGATTAGCTCCTAACGCTTGCACGTTGGGGGGGAATCTGTTACACCAATTTTTGGTCATCTAACCCTTTACTATTAGATGGACTAAAGTACACCATGTAAGACCAATTTTACCATAGTAAAATTTCTTTCACTATGAGAAATAATTTAATAACCCATAGTTTATTAAATTATTTCTGGTCTAAACATGAAACCCCATGAGGAATAATTAAATAAATCCTTATTTGTTTGATTTCCCTTTAGGGATAATTGACTAAGACATTGTTTAATTAATATTCCTGGTCATATTTAACCCAAAACATGAGAATTAATTAGATAAATTATTATTTATCTTATTATTATCTATGAATAATTATTTAAATCATTATTTAATGATATTCCTTGTTAAATTTGACTAAATAAATTATAAATAATTGAATAAATTATTATTTATTTAATTATTCCTTAACCTCATCCTTGAAATAATAAATAAATCATTTATTTATTTATTATTTCTAAATAAAGGGATTTAACCAATTCTAAATTCCTTTCCCTCCATCAAAAATAATAAAATATTCCAAGTAAATTGGATCTAGATTTGGTTAATAATATTTTAATTATGCAACAATATCTAGACTAACTCAATATTTTGCTATAAATAGAAGGGTTTTCCATTCATTCACTACCTCTTTTTGATTGCCTTTTGATTTATACTTTTGGTCTGACTTTGATCCTCCATCATTGTCATATTTTTTCTAATTTTGCGTGTGAGCTCCCTTTGAGTTCTATTTTGTCTTGATTTTCTACACCATCAAGAGAGAGAGAGATCTTAGATTTGAAGCATTGAGGACATATAATAACCCATCCCATTGAGGGGGATTGGTAACATCTTTCTGTGTTCCCTTCCCATGTGTCATAATAAAAAAAAATCTTTATAAATTCTTGTCTTTTCTATTGGATGTATGGAGCAACTCTTGTTTATTTTCGTTGTTTAATGTCTTTAACTACATAGATCTGGAATTTTGTAGCATTTATTATGATCACCTACTACAAATATAAGGAAATTGATAGCCACATTTGATGTTAGGGTTGTTTTTTATGCACAGCTAAAGTGAGATTTTTTTGTACGCCCGCAATTAAAATTCACACTAACAACTACCTTAATATGAGAACTGCCATGATATTTTGGATGAAAGGTCCATAACATGACCGATGTTGGATATGATATTTCTAGCATGGCTAGATGTGAGGCGGGATGTAGAATCTTCTAAGAGATATGTCTGAGCATGATTTGGATAAGACATGGATACATTGCGATGTCAGAGAATCCCATATATGTGTGTGTGTGTGTGTGTATCTGTGTGTGTGTGTGTATATATATATGTATATGTATATGTATATATATGGGACTAAGATTTCTCCATACATTAAGACAATGAAAATGTTTGAGACAAGCTTAGGCTTATGATTGAAATCTCCTTAAAAGGGAGGATGATTATGGTATCAACTTGTGATTTTATATGATTATTTGTGATCTAACATAATATTTGATTTGATGTCATATATGAAAAGGAATCAGCTGCTATTGATATAAGAAGATACCATATTTGAGTATGATGAGAGCAGCGCTGATTGAGGACACTGAGGCAACTCTTCCTCCTTAACTGAGCTCCCAGGATGAGGAATTGAGATAGAGGGCTCCTGGGGTTTATGGAACTTTGGACAATAGGGTATGACCCCTATCTGTTACCCATAGGATTAGAGATTTTGCTCCCATATCTTCATAAGGTTAGAGAATATTTCTCCCATGTATGGTATTTGCAGAGTATACCCTAGTGGCATCATACCCAAAAGTCGGGCTTGTCAGGAATACAACTCCTCGTTTGGCCAAAGGGTTGAGAGTGTACTTGGGGTGTAAAAACCAAGTCAATTATGATGCATGTGTTCTACCACATGACTATGTAGGATCATCGATGGGAATATTTGTAGGCAATAGGATGAGTTGAGATAACCCTATGTAGTTTTGGGTTGAGATTAAGCTCTCTGATGTAATCTCAGGGTCGATATGGGCTCCAAAATGTGTTTGGACACCATATTTCTCGATATGGGGTTGTATATGTATAAATCCCCCATGAGATTGTAGATCGAGATGTGCTCACTAATGCAGTTACAGGTCGATATGTGCTCCTTGATGATATGCTATCATATTATGATTTATGATGATATTCTAGGTAGTAACCTGCTATAAGTGAAGGGTGGTAGCCTAAGCTCCCCTCTGGTGAAAAATTATTCTTCTTATAGATCCGATAATGTTCAACATACGAGCATAAACAATCAAGAGATAAGTTGGAATAATCATGAGAAGTACATTGATGATTTGTAATGATGAATGATCACAGAATGATGACTACATGACAAATATGATCAATGATGATATGTGATGATGCATGAAGATATCAGAATGGCATATTGATTGATGAACAAATATTGGCAGGTGGAATTCTCCATATTGAGAGGGAGTGTAAAAATTATGTAACTGCAGTCAAATTCCACTTTAGAAAACTCATATGGTCGATATCATAGTTGCATTAGATTCCTCTTTTTGATAGGACCAAAATCGACCTATACATCATCCCAATTGGTTAAGAAGAAGTTAAATTTTGAATTATTATATTTATTAATGTATAATGGAATGGGTCGGCCTAAGCACATGTGGAATTGGTTAAGTCAACCTTAACCCCAAGTGGACCCACACAAAATCCTATAAATAGAAGTGACCTAAAGCTCATTCTTACACATTTCTTAAACAATCTTCTATTTTCATTCATTGTCTCGGTTCAACTATTTTGTTTTGGCCTACACTAGTTTGACGATAGGAGTTCGCGTAGGGTCTGGAATCACATGCGAGAGACTCACTTTGATCTAGGTTTTTTTATATCATAGCCCCAGACTTAACACTAAGTTTTCTAGGCCATAGTCGCATGCACAAGGTGTCCTACCTTTGGCCAGGGTATCATAGCCATAGGCACAATGAGTTAAGGTAGACGATATGGCTTCAAAGGTAGATTAGGTTGATCACAGCCATAATCGCAAGTTCTGCCTATGGCCAGGGACCCATAGCCATAGGCACAAAGTGTTATGGGTGCGGCTAAGGCCCCAGAAAGAATTTTGGGCTATGCTCTTCCACATCCACATGCACAAAGTGTCCTGATAGCATCCAGTGTGCCACATTCGCAGGCACAAAGTCTCAAGGGTGAAACTAAGGGATTTTTGCACAAATTGGGCTAGATAAACCTCATATTTCTCGCACATTGTTTTCTGTTATCATCCGCACAGTAAAAAATGCTCATAGAAAGTTTTTAGTAGCTTCCTGGATTCAGATCTAGGATTTGACAGTTGATTTCAGTTGACTTCAGTGACCTATTGTATATGTGTCTATTAATGTTGTAGATCTATAGATCTATTCTGTATATATACATTTTATATCGGGCCCTCAAAGATGAATCTATAGTTCTCCAAAATTTCTGCACAGTGGCAACAATGTTCAACATTATGTTACAAGCTGTGACAATGCATTATAGCTCTTAGAATCTAGATCCTTCAACAGAAGTATGTTGAATTTTATATTATGCATATGCTAGTTGTTTTACTACATTATGAAGATATGGATCAATGGATCATTGTACTCTTATTTTCTGAATCATTTGATGACGATCTAAAAAGAATAATTTGCAAGGTTTTTCCCCACAATGGGTTTTTACATGGTCTCAGACCAATCCTAGTGTCTATATGTGTGCATGGTTTTCTTCATATGTTTCTTATGTTCCGCTGCATAGATGATGATGATGTTATTTTTCTTTATAAATAGTTGCACATGTTGATGGATGATAATGTAAATATGAATAATGATGTAATGATATGGGGTGAACTTAATGTGTTAATTAAGAAATGCAACTACCAAAACAAAGAAAAATGTAGCCCTATGAAAAAATTAACAATAATAAAAGGTTTATTAAAGCCAACATTATTATATCAATAACTCATTAACACTTATATTTTTTGAAGTCTAAATCAATTGCATTAGAAAACAGAATAGAAAGTTGAATCTAAACAAGATGCATAACAAGAAATATCTAGAAATACTAATGAAACACATCATTTATGGAAATCTAGAACTACAACTAGACAATAGTCTCCATCCCCAAGGAAATTAATGAAGAAAGAAGGCACACATTTTTATGTATATAGTGGCCAAAGTTTCCCACCAGCTAGAATTCAAAAAAGGAAGCCCAAGAATAACGATTTAAAGGTGCAATTGAAGAAAAAAAAGCCTTCTACCTTCAATAGAGATCACGGGAAGGGTTAGGAGGAATAGAGATAGGTGTTGGGGATAAGGAAGTATATTCAATTATATAACTACTCTACCAAATTGGAGGCTAGACTAGATATCTATTACCTAGAAGGAAACGATTCCATGTCATGGGTACACTTCAAGAAAGAAAATAAATTGGAATCATGAAAAATAGATAACTTGGGAGAAACTCAAGAAGTATTCTAGAAAATGTATTTACGTGAATACTATTATGATAAAAATATGAAAGCGTTCTTTGAATTCAACCTTGGAAATATGGCATTGGAGGAATATTAAGGGAAATTTTGGAGCTGTTGAAGTATTTTGACTTCATTAAGGATGGAAATTTCAAGATGCATAGGTTCTTGATTTGGCTACCTCCATATTATTGAAAAGGTCAATTTTAACAAGCTTAAGTCCCTAGAAGAGGAAATAAAAAAATATAAATATATTTATGAACATAATAGAAGTAAGAATACATTCAAAAAGGCTTGGGATGAGAGGAAAAAGGCTACTATGGAGTGACGATAGAAGGGGTACGAGCTCTCATTTTTCAAGAATTATCCTTAGGAAAAATATCCAAGGCAACCCTCACCTAATTAGAAAAAATAACTCGGATATATTTGGAAGGAAGCCAAATTATCCACTAATTAAGTTTTGGGGTTGCAAGGGAGATAATGTGTTTAAGGATTGGCCTCATAAAGATGCAAATTTTTGAACCACGCACAATATAAAAAAATCTAGTATAATATGATATATGGGAAAAATAATTACCAGAATATTTTGCAACATTTGACAATAACCAAATTGATCACCAAGAACACATGTTCAAGTTTGAAGATAAGATAAATAACCATAACATTGAAATTTCAATCAATTTTGGAGCTAGCCATAGTTAAATGGAGAAAAAAATTGTTGAAATATTTAGAACTAAACATGAGAGGACTTGATTAGTCTAGTTAGCTACAGGAAAAAATAATGAATTAATGTGTTGGTAAAAGAGTGTCCAATAAACATGAATGATGTAAATACGAAATGACATTTAAATGTGATTTATATTGGGGATATGACTATCTGATAATAATGAATTTATTGGAAACACATCGTGTTATCTTAAACTGCCACATCAACATACTTATTTGTCTTCATGAAGAAGGGTAGTCATTGAAAGGTACAGGGAATTCCAAAACATGTTTGTGTATAGAAATATCAACATTGCAACTAAAGGAAATTTTTAGAAAGGGATATCAGATTTATGTAGGTCACATGAAGGAAGAGGCCAAAGATAAGATACATATCATTGAGGATTAGTCAATGTTAAAGGAGTTTGAAATTGGTTTTTGTGCTATCCTAGGGTTTCCCCATAAAAGAGATATTGATTTCATTGATCTAATGATTGGAGTTTCCATAGTCTCTAAAGAACCTTACAAAATGCCCAAACCTAAACTTAAGGAATTGTAAATGCATCTTGAAGAGTTTTTGAAAGGTGGTACATATTCCTAATTCTATCCCATTGTGGCCCTCTAGTGTTGTTTGTTAAGAAGAAGCATGGTATTTTGAGATTTTGAAGAGAATTTAGATATTTAAATAATATGATGATAACATATAAGTATCTTTTACCAAATGATGGATAACTTATTTGACTAGCTAAGAGGAGCTCAGGTATTATCCAAGATTGACATTAGGTATGGGTACCATCAAGTCAGAAATAAAAATGAGCACATTGGTAAGATCACCTTCAAAACTTTACATGATATTTATGAATTTGTAGTGGTTGCTTTTGTATTATCTAATGCACCAAATATTTTAATGTGCTTGATGAATGATATTTTTAAAGAATTCCTAGAAAAAATTGTCATAGTATTTTTAGATGCTATCCTTATATATTCAAAATTAGAAGAATAATGTTAACAACATATAAGGATCATATTACAGGTACTTGGAGATGATCATCTCTATGGAAAAATAAGTAAGTGTTCATTCTATCATGAGAAGATTCATTATTTAGAGCATATAATATTAGAGAATGGGGTTGTTGTGGACCTAGAAAATATTAAAGCTATCATTGAGTTTCCAATGCCCAAAAAATTTACAAAAGTAAGATATATTATGGGGTTATTAAGCTACTACAAAAAATTTATTGAGAGGTTTTTAAGGATAACATATCCAATCACCTCATTACAAAATAATGACATGAAATTGAGCTGACTCATGCGGATTATGAAAGGGATTTTCAACATATAAAGAAAATTTTGATAAGTGAACCAATTCTATAGATAACTGATCCAAATGACTATTTTTTTTTGTGCATCGATGCATGCAAGGAAAGGATAGGAGGCGTTTTCATGCAAAATGGGCATGTAGTAAGTTTTGTGTCCAAAAAATAAAATTACCACAAGATATATGCAACCCATGATTTGGAGTTGGTTGTAATAGTTGTTTCTCTCAAATGTGGAGACAATACATCATGGGTAAGAAACTCGAACTCAAAACCAACCATAGTGACCATCTAAAAAACTTGTGTGTACATTCAACTTTGAATTCAAGGAAAATCAGATGGCTGATATTTCTAGTTGAGTATGAATTTTAAATAAATTAGATAGAAGGAAAGGTGAAAAAGGTGGTGGATGTGCTCAGTAGAAGGATTCATGAAAGCACTTGTCGTGGGCACTAGTGTATGGAAATCTAGTTTAAACATCAAAATTTTAGAGTTTGGGAATAAGGAAAGTACTATTAACAAATTAAATAGGATTTACAACACAATAATTTGCATCCTGTGTATAGAGATTGAGTTGAGTGAGGATCATCTAATCAAATACAAAACAAGAATTTACATACCTAACTCACAAGAGTTGAAACGAGCAATATTGAATGAGATATAAAATGTAACCTATGTTGAAAATCCTAGGTACTAAACTATAAAAGCTTGAGAAATTAAATAAAGTTGTCGATTCATAGCTAGATGTATGGAGTGCCAAAATTTTAAAGTTTAAAATAGGAATTCAACATGACTACTTCAACATATACCCATTGTTAAATGGAATTGGGAAGTTATATCTATAAAATCTATTAAGAAACTACATAGGAATGCCAGGAAACATGAATCATTTATGGTGGTGGTAGAGAAACTTACTTAGGCTTCTCACTTTATTTGAGTGAAATAAATACAAAAAAAAGAGAACATTTCTAAGACATTCATGAGGGAAATTTCCAAATGACATATGGTACCCAAGAAATTCATCTTAGACAAGGATCCGAAGATCACCTCTAACTTTTGGAAAGGCTAGTTCAAGGGATTTGGACCTAGTTTAAACTTCAATATGTCATATCACATTGAATTAGAAGGAAAAATTGAGAGGGTCAAGCAAGCGATTGAGGATATGCTCAAGATGTATGTGATGGATAAACAATCTAAATGGGAAGAGTGCTTATATTCAGTTGAGTTTTCATAGGATAATGCATAATAAGCATCCTTGAAGATGATTCAATTTGAAGCCATGTAAAATAAAAAAATGGAATTTATCTGAACTTATGCATGAACACAACTGAATACAGATATAAACATAAACACAAATATGAAGCATAAATAAATTCTCATTTCATTAATATCAAAGAATTGTAATATTCTTAAATACAGAATGGAAATAAACTAGCTCAGACGATGGTAACTTATCTCTGAGAATATATGTGGCAGCTACATGCCTCTGAAATAGGCCTTTTTATTATTTAACATCAAAGAGAAACCATAAAAAACTAAAACCCTAACCCTAGGAGATGGAAAAACAAGTGTTTGTGGGCCTCGTTGGGGTTAGTTTAGAAGCCTAGTTCCTAGGGTTGTAACTTGGTCATATGATCCCTGTTTGGCATGTATGATACCTTGTTAGAATTATCACTCAGAGTACTATACAATTTGCAATCAGACCTGACTACGGCTATGGGTCTGCTGCAAACCTAAAAAAAACACCGTTTATGGGGGTCAAAACTGTTGGTTTTAACCCTGTACAAAAATTATCTACAAACAAATCTTAAAAATAGAAAATAAACAATAGTGAGAGAATAAAACATAAAACAGATATACACAAAGATTTTCCCCTAGATCCCAAATCGGGACTACCAGCTTGATTTTTCATTATATTCCTTTTAATGTTACAACACATTTATATACATGTCGAAGCATTCATAAACCCCAATCCATTAACCCTGGATTAGAATATAATCCTAGTTCCCTTGATCGGATCTACAAAATACCAGGCACCGAAAACCATCACGCCCCAAAACCATGTGCAAACCCATGCGCAAAACCATGGGCAGGTCCGCCCACTGAAAAATAGGGTCCAATCATGCGACTAATCATGGAAAGAATATAACACATACCCAAAATTCTCCCACTTGTTGTTTTATTTCCACAGGGGGGCACGAGACAGCTTAGTCATTAATCCAGCTCTGCAAAACCCGTTGTTTCTCTACACCAAGAGAACTTCTAAGTGCTCACAGACTTCATCAATACATTTGAAACATTCTTCAAAGTGTCCACCTTTACCAACAACACTCTTTTATCTTCAACCATATCTCTCACAAAGTGATATTGAACATCAATGTGCTTTGTCTTTGAATGATATGCAGGGTTCTTAGCCAAGAAAATTGCACTTTGGCTATCACATTCTATCCTTATATCCCGCTGCACCAACCCCATACTTGAACACAATCTCTCCAACCAAACTGCTTCCTTGCTTGCATGAGTGGATGCCATGTATTTTGCCTCTGTAGTTGAAAGAGCCACTACAGACTGTATTTTACTCATCCAACTGACTACACCTCCAAATAGGATAAACACATACCCACTTGTAGATATTTTTTGGTCCAGATCTCCAACCCAGTCTGCATCAACAAAAACACGGATGTCCAAAAATCTTTCCAATCCTAGTCTTCCCTGTTAGCACAAATCATAATCACTAGTGCCACACAAATATATGAAAACTCGCTTCACTGTTGTCCAGTGCTCCTTCCCTGGTTTTGACATAAACCTGCTCAATACTCCCACTGCATATGCAATGTTTGGTATAGTACATACCATTGCATACATCAGGCTACCTATTGCACTTTCATATGGAACACGGGACATATCCTCCTCTTCTTCTTGTGTCTTGGGACAATGTTCAGCAGACAAATTTACACCTACAGGAATAGGAACCTTCACCAGTTTACTATCCTGCATATTGAATCTCTACAATATTGTCTCAACATGCTTCCTCTGGTTTAACCAGAGCTTCATCTTTGCCCAATATCTCTTAATTTCCATGCCCAAAATATAGTTTGCAGCACCAAGATCCTTCAGGTCGAATTTGGAGAATAATTAGGTCTTCAAATCCTGGATAATTTCTTTTCATTTCCAATCAGCAACATATCATCCACATACAAGACCAAATAAATAACACGTTCACCAATTAATTTAAAATATACACAGTGATACTCTTTGCTTCTGGTGAAGGCAAGTCCCTGTATATAGGTATCAAATTTCTGATACCACATCCTTGGTGACTGTTTTAATCCATACAGAGACTTTTTTAACCTCCATACCAATTCTTTCTTACCCTTTACCATAAATCGTTCAGATTGCTCCATGTAGATCTCCTCTTCCAGATCCCCGTGAAGAAATGTTTTCTTCACATCCATTTGTTCTACCTTAAAATCAAATGCAGCAGCAACAGATAAAAGTAATCTAATAGAAGCAACCTTGGCAACAGAAGAAAAAATATCACCAAAATCAATTCCAACACCTGGGAATAACCTTTTGCTACCAACCGAGCTTTATATTTCTCCACCTTGCCTTCTACATTCATCTTCTTCTTAAACACCCATTTTCTCCCAATGGGCTTCCTTCCAGCCGGAAACTCCACCAGATCCCATGCCTCATTTTTGTACAAGGATGCCATTTCATCAACCATGGCCTCCTTCCAAAGTTTTCCATCCTCTGAACCCATTTCTTCCCTGATAATTCTGGGATCATCATCAGTTATAGTTAAAGAAAATTTTTAACAGAAAGAAGATGAACTACACCTTTTTGGTTGCCTTAATTCCTGAACTGATCTTATCACGGCTGGAGTTTGTGGCTCTTCCTCTTCCGAGTCTTCTTTTTTTGTAGAGTCTGATTCATCCTTCTTTAGGTCAAACTCTATCTTCTCAAGTTCCTTTGGTAGGAATTCATGTCTAACAACATATTTCACCTCTCTAAACACCATGTCTTGGCTGTACACAACCTTCCTTCTTTCTGGGTTCCAAATATTCTAACCTTTTAAACCATCCTTATACCCAATAAAGATGCACCTTTCAGATTTATTATCCAGCTTGGTCCTTTTCTCCTTTGGAACATGTACATATGCATCACATCCAAATACCCTCAAATGTGAAAGAGAGGGTTTCTTACTAGTCCATACCTCATGTGGAGCCTTATCCTCCAACACTGATGAAGGTGATCTATTAACCAGGTAACATGCAGTCTCCACTGCTTCTGCCTAGAATTATTGTCCTAACCCGATACCACTGAGCATGCTTCTTGCATTTTCCATCAGCATTCTGTTCATTATTTCTGCAACTCCGCTTTGCTGAGGTGTGTATGGATTAGTCTTCTATCGTGCTATACCACATTTCTTATAGAATTCTTCAAATTCCTTCTTGAAAAACACTCCACCATTATCTGTCCTTAGCACCTTTATATTCTTCTCTGTCTCGTTTTCCACCAGAGCCTTAAATTATTTAAATCTGTCAAATACTTCAGATTTCTTCCTCAAGAAATATATCCATGTATTCCTTGAGAATTCATCTATGAATGAAACATAGTAAACATAATTTCCTAGTGATGGAACCGACATAGGTCCAAACACATCACTGTGCACAAGCTCTAATATATTGTTCGCCCTCTTAGTACCAGAAGGAAACACTAGCACATTTGGCCCATTTTCCAACGGCCAAAATGTCACTCTTGCAACACATAGGCATCCCAAGAGCGACACTTTAAGGTGGGGAAAAATGTGGTTTGCCTTAGAGTCATAATTCTGACACATCAGTTAAGTGTCGGAAGAGCGACACAATTTTCGACGTTTCTAGATGGTCGTCGCTATTCTGACGTTAGCCAAATCGTCGCTATTCTGGCAGTAGAAAAATGTCGCTATTTCGACAATACCATAACCATCGCTATTTCGATGATACCATAACCATCTCTATTCCGACAATACCATAAACGTCACTAGAACGTCAAAAGACCGACGGAAATACATTTTAATAATAAAATAGTAAACGTCGCAATACCGACGTAAAAAAAAAAAATTTAAAAGGAATCAAGTGTCGCTAGAGCAACGTTTCAATTTTTTTTTTTTAAAGAAATCAAGTGTCGCTAGAGCGATGTTTCAAATTAAAAAAAAAAAATCAAGTGTCACTAGAGCGACGTTTAAAACATTTTTAAAAGAAATCAAGCATCGCAAGAGCGACGTTTCAAATTAATTTTTAGAAGAAATAGCCGTCAAAATACTAACGACATAAAATATTTTCTTAAAAAAACAAACGTCGGAATACCGACGGCAATAAAAAATTATTTTAAAAAAATGATATTTCCTGACCATTCTATTTCAACGAAATATTGACTTGAATCTGCTAACAGTGATGATCTTCGGGGTTCATCTGATCTCTGCACCTCTTAAAACAGAAACAAAAAAATGTTGATGAAAATATGGCCTTCAACATATTATTCAACCAATTCTACCCTTACAACATATATTATAACACAATTCATAGGCCACAAGGAGATACTTGTCCACAATACTGAAGATATCTGAACCTAAACTAGCCCTCATCCACAACAGTGTTCACCAGCTATAGTCTGAGCTTCTCTAACCACATTTCCAAAGTGTTGAGGTTTATTTTCACTTTTTTTGAGACTTAATTCATAGGTACGAGAATATTCTGCCACAAATATGGAAGGAAGTGTTACTACAGGTCGAGAAGTGTGCCTCCAAAAGGTGACTGACCGAACCCTGAAGTCTGAGGTAAGGTGTGTCTTCCCACAAGTAGCTATCTGAGCCCTCAAAACTGAACTTCCTGGTTAAATGACCGAGCCCTATCAAAAATTTTGAGATTGTTATTTTAGATTAATAGGCAGGTATCCTCAAGCCTACAAAGATTACTCCCACAGGTTCAAAATTTTACCTCCATAGGCCTGGAATATAGCTATGAAAATTTACCTCCAAATAGGTTCAAGGGTGATGAAGGATAGCTGTAGAGATGACACAACACCACTCTGTAATCCAAGGGAACAAGTTTACACTTCAGGTTGTTGTCTATGGGCCTGTCCATAATTTATAAAGTGAATTGTCCAGCAAAAACGAACTATAATGTATCCTTTTGAAAATATGCCCAAACAAAAAATCTTCAAGTCTTCCTCACCTTCTTGCTATGTTTATCCTCCTTTTTGAGCTCCTGAAATATTCTTCACCGAAATTTTTGAGCTTAAATTAGGAGCATAGATTTATATTTATAGTTGTTTGTCCCTATGAAGAGACATGTCACTTGAGGAAGAGTCGACTTGGACAAGTAAGTTCATGTCTTCCAACATAAAAAAATTTATTATTTTTCAACTTAAAAATTCATTTTCTCTTCAACGGTAGAGATTTTTGGGGAAAATTGATACTCATTGGAAATCTACAAATATCCTCTATAAGATGATGTTGTCATTTCTCTAAGATATGACCTATAATGGTGCAAAATTAACTATTTCTTCATCATATGTTATTTTTTCCATAGACCTAGTCTGTCAGGTTATGTCCTAGTGGCAACTTGGATCAGTTGTTGTGACAACGACCCAGGTCCAAATCCTAGAATGCATGATCTTCCCTTGCATTAAGTTTTCCCAATGTGGCTATTGATATCAGGCCTTGTGTTAATTAACGCTTGTAACTTGGTGATGTAACCTTTAGGCATACCAATGGTATGCCACTGGCATGGTACTAGCAACCGCGTGTGTGGGCTGTTCTTATTTCCAGGTTTATCATCCAAGAAAATATATTTCCATTTTTTAAATATAGGAAAAATCACCCACAGGATGTTTGTCTCTTGTGTTCTTACCGCTATTTTCTATCCCAACAGTGGTGTGGTGTTTGTCATTAGCTTTCTTGGTTTTCCTCTATTTATGACAAGGCGGAAACAAGGACTACATTTATTAGCTTACATATTTTACAATTAAAGTTCCATAGAAGAAGATGGAAACATTAAAAAAACACTAAAGATAGCATACAAATATCAAAACGTCATATCTGCAAGAGAATTTTTTAATCTTTTACAATGGAGAGAAGATGTAAATTCATTAGAAACTTCGAAATAATTGTGCAAAGTCCTGCCAAATCCTAGAAAGCATGATTTGAAACACATTGTAAAATTCAAGTACTTAATTATCCTGATTCCCAAGATTAGATGAAAAGTGGTTTATCAAAATCTCTTAACAAAAATCATTTAAACGAAGGAAAACTTCTAAGAAACCCCAACAAGTATGGTGAGAAATTCACAAAGGGATAATGATAATTATTTTCATAATATAAATCTTTCTGAGACATTAATGATATCTAGAAAGGTATTTCCTAAATCCTAAGTAAACTGAAAAGAACTAAGGAATCTGGAATCAGAAAAGTTGATTTTAAAAATTTCAGTAAGCCAAGTTAGGACTAGGAAAAGCCATATTCATATGGATCTTAATTTCACATCTCATCCCCCCACCCAAAAAGAAAAATTAAATAAAATAATCCTACCAAAAAATGGCTAACTGTCTCGTTAAGTAAATAAAATTGTGTACTTGTAAATAATAAAAAATTCATGTTAACATCCTTTAAAACTTTTCCTGATCTATAGAACCTCTTATCTTAGAATCAAATCGATTGGCCATATTACTAAGAACTGAGAATTTTCAACCTAGATCTGAGCACTGAAAGTGATTTTCTTTACCAACTTGATAACTCATGAACATCCCATAGCAATTTTTTTCCATTTCGAAAAAGGCCATGCTCGGTTTTGACAATTTGCTGAATAGTTTGACAGCAATAATAGTAAGAAATATAAATAATTACCATGGAAAGGGTGTCAATGCATTCTGCGGGAAAAGGAAAAATAAACCACTTACCATTAAGTATGCTATAGTATCAAAAGACTTACTAACTGAGCAAGAAAATTGTTCAGCGGTGCTGTAAAATGATTCACTATTTCACGAAGACTTGGTATGACAGTTTCAGTAAAAAATATTAGCCACTAGAAATTTGAGTAAATAGCCAACACCCTAGAAACCCTCTAGTCCATGTCCTTCAGAGAGATCTGATTAATCTTAGGATCACCTAGTATTATTTTAGAAAACAAAAAAATATATATGGGCGGCACAAGTGAAATATACTACAAGAACAACCTCAGAATTAGCCCTCACATATTAAGAACACTGTAATGTGGTTTTTGAGATTTCATTCCAGACATAGGAGACAGGCAGGGGCATAAGATGTCCCATGACACTAAAAGAAACAAGTGAAATAAGCAGTCATCTAGAAGTTAGCCATTCTGATCAAGTGTCCCAAGCAAACACTTTTTCCAAAATTATAGTAGCAGCAGAAGAGTAGTACTCACCCAGTTACCATAATGAGAAACTGTGTGAGAAAACTGTCATTAGACGAAAATTCTTAGCAGTTTATGTCAAAAAAATGGTACTTAGCCAATCAAATAGAATTATAATTCAAACTGCACTGATGTTGAAGTATCGGCACTCTAATGTTTTAGGGGTTATGTTAATGTTTAATAAGGTTTAATAAAGGTCAAATTAATAGAAAAAAAAAAATTATGAATCTCCCATACTCCATGTGCACCCTCAAATTTCTCTGACCTTGAGCCTTAGAGCTTGTGATCAAATATTTTGGAGGCTTGTCTAGAGACTCAAGTTCAAGTAGAAGAAAAATATGAGAAGAAGACATTTGATCGCAAGAAGAGAGATTTTCAAGAAATTGAGTTTTGAAGGAAAACAATAAGAGACTGCAGCATTATGTCTATGATGGATAGGTGGAGACAATCTATTGCACACCTAAACAGAGCATAGCATTACTGTAGGATAGACTGAAACACTCTTAACAGTGGATTTAATGAGGGCAATAGACAAAATTATGAATATAGAAAAGATGGATTTCAAAAAAAGTGTGATTAATGAACTGATAAAAACATCTAGATGTCATCACCCCTAAAAAAAATTAGCAAGGGTTCTAGACATCACTGAGAAGACCACTTGATTATGTTTATAAAAACCCTCATTAGTCCTCGTGATCCTTCGAGTATACGAACTTTTTTCGTTACAGCCCATAGAATAGCTTAAGACCCAGAAAGGTACAATAACTATATGCCAAAAAAGGTTAGTCAATCAGGCGAAAAAAAGATACTCTTAGTGATTAGCACCTACAGAAATAATCAAGGCTACAACAAAAATCATAAAGTTAAACTAACAGACACACATGAAATGCGTTAAAGGGCATGTTCAAATAATTTTTTTTTCAAGCCCAAAAATTGGGTGAAGCTAGTACCAAGAGCCTGCAAGCCAATAGTATCAGGAACTTGTGACTTTGCACGGGGCCACGAACCATGACATCTGGAGACACTCCCTATGGGGGTCCCAAGCCAGGGGGATGCCCACCCCTTAAGCCACATCACAACATAATAAATCAACATGTACAAACTCTAACTCGCTCTGGTTTTGAACCTCTGATCAAATAATGTTGGAATAAATAAAGAAGAAGGCACACGGGCTAGGTATAATAGTTAAGCTCTAGCTGAATATCAACATCATAGATGGAGATACAAGACCATATATTTAACAAATTTACCAAATCCCATATGCTTGTACATTGTTATTGAAGCCCACAAAAACACTCAGCAACCCCACAGTGAGAGACATCAAACAACATCGTTCTCAGATACCTATATGGACACCACGAGGACAAACTATAAATGGAAGAAAGACGAATGTGAAGAAAAAAATCATAAAGTATTTTTGCATAGTATAAATAATTCGGCCTGACGAAAAAATCAAGTACAATATCTAGCAACTGGTGTCAGATGCATAAATCTCCACGGGTGGTCTCACAAGGCTTCCTCTAGGGTAGCCAGGGCTATAAAATAATTCATGGGTAACCCAAGAAAATAATAGACATTGCATGCAAAAACCACTTATCACTGCGTGATTTTAACAAGCATCATAGAAGTGATGTCCAAATAAAAAATGACAAGTTTGCACTCAATGTTAGTTCAGGTAAATTTGAAAACATCTTCTATTAAAGCACACTACCAATTCAACTATGAATTAATAAAAATTCAGACGACAATATGTACTCTGTGATGACTATATAACTATTTGGAGTTTGTAATTAGCTAATTGATATATTTTCCAAATGAATCGACGCCATAGCATACAATTGAATTAATTTAACTGTAATCACCTTGCCAGTATTTGTTTTCTCTGAAGTTTCACCCCTGCTTTCTTTGTCAAAAGCCACATAACCAACCATTGATGGAATGGAACTAGGAAAACCTGTAGACTCCTGCTATTGTTTAGAAAAATTAAGTCAAATTTTCCCATCATACTTTTGTCTGTCACTATATGCTTCAACGTTTACTCAATAAGAAAAGACACAATGAGAAGATTGTTTTTAAATGCATCCTACTGCTAAATATCACTAAATTATTCTAATAAACAAGACAACCAAGGATATTGTTCATGTTAGACTTCTACATAATCCAAACAAGTGTCACCATGGAAACACAGTTAACTAACTGAATTATTCTAATAAAAACGACAAATAACTAAATTCTTCTAATAAAAAAGACACTTAACTGACTGTCAGATTTAGGGAAAACTCATATGGCCCAGCTTGGCTTCCTCTAAGGCGACCATGTGGCTAATTAATGGGTAGCCTTAACAAACTACAGGAATCATATGCAAGCATCATAGCTCATTCCAAGAACCTAGTTTTAATAGCCTTAAAGAAGTCATGTCTAAAGAAAATCTGTATGTTTGCACTGAATGTTAATTCAACTACTTCAAAAGTATCTCCCAGTAGTTTGGGACGATATCACATGAATACTTGTTTCTAATTAGTTGATCAATATCTTCTCCAAATGAATCCACAACATAGCAGATAACTAAGTATTACAACCGAAATATTTGTATGCATATTCATTGTTGAACATATTTAATCAGAAGTGTATGTTACCTTGGCAGTCTTCGATAATTTTGAAGTTTCACCCCTGCTTTTTTGGTCAAAAGTCTCATACTTATCTGCTAATGATGGGAAGAGACTAGCTGCATGTGAAGGTCCCTGCCATTGTTGAGAAGTATTTGATCAAATTTGTCCATTGTACTTATGTGTTAATATATGCTTGAATACTTGCTCAAAAAACAAATATACATAAACGATGTCTCCATCACTGGAACATGTAACTCACCGTCTTCTTTGGATTATTTGTAACTTTAATATTCTTTTGTTTTTGGAAATATTTTTTATTACCACCGAAAGAGAACTTTGTACTCACAAAATTGCAAGAATCTTGCAGCTTTCAAGGTCAAAAATTGAGAACAATGATACTTTAACTTATCTACAAATTCAGTGAATTTTTAGACCTCATACTAACTACAATAATGGAAAATATCACACCTCAGCAGCTTTCAAATTTTTTGAGACTCTACTATCCTTGGGTATTTTGAAGGTCACGCCATTGCATTCAACTTCTAAGACTGGATTGCTTGCATCTTGATGTTCCTGCATGCCAAGGTCAAGACAAATTTATGCCACATTTATTTTTAAGAAAATTCTGTCTATATTACACACACAGTAATATGCACAAGAGTAGCAAAGAATAAACAATCATATTGCAGCTAAAACTGCAATAATCTGAATATGTAGAAACAAAAACATTTTTGGCATTTATAATAGGCAAAATCACTCTTCACTCTCCAAGTATCCACAAACATTCATTACATGGATTATAATCATACGTACATCTAGGCTTTACAATGATTATTAACCCTCTAATATGGTGGCCACCTGGTGCAGATTTTGATGGGGATTCCATTCATGTCTTTTATCCCCAATATTTAGGATATCAAGCTGAGCTTTCTCAGCTTCTAAGTGTGTATCAACAAATGTTTAGTTCCCATTTTGGAGAGGCAAGAATAGCATTAAGTGTTGATACTTGATACATTGTTGTATGCCAATCTTTTAACCATGAAATCTATGCTGGATAAAACCACACCAAATCATATATCAATGTGGACTTATCAAACCTTGCTTGAACTAGTAGTCACTAAAGTGCATGATGGAGGGCCATTTTGGACATCTAGCCAACTTCTTCAGATGGATTTACTTGTGGAATTGAATTGTGAGGAGAATGGGCTTCTCATAAGAAATATTGAAATACTATTATTCAATGGTGATAAAACATAATTTTTGAGTTTTTTGACTCAAATATTTAATGCAATTGTTAAGTGAAAAGGTCCAGGAGTAGCAGTGAAGTGCTTGAATTTAGTTGAACATTTTTTGATTGGATTGTTATTCTTAGATGGTTTTAGTTCAGGTTTGAATTATTTGGTTCTTGTTCAGTGTGTTTCTCAGACAAAGATATTTATGTAGGAATTAGGAAATGAACTTACTGAAATTTATAGGCTTATGAAGCATGCGAGGGGAGGGAGATGTGATAATGGCTTCATTTCGCAAGTGGAGAAGCATCTACTTCAAGTGTAGGAAAATGTTACCAAGGCTATTTCTTATTCAAGTTCCTTTTTTCTGATGGTTGACAGTGGAAATGCAAGATCTGCTGAGATGCATCTCTGCCATTTAAACTTATGGATAGATTATTTTTTTCACCTTTGTCGTGAGAATGAACCACATTAGATGGTTTGAAACGTCGACCAAATCTTAATGATGTGATTAATCCAAAATACAACTTCATTATAACGAAGTTGAGTTAAAAAATTGTGTCTCATGTATGTGTTGATTCATTGCTATTGTTTTCTGTTGTGCAAAGTAATATTGTTGTGGCATTTGGGTGTGTTTGTGTTTGAGATTCTAAGACCCAAACCAAATTCTTGAATGTCATGGAAATTCAAAAATAAAACCCAACAATCTTTTCTAGGAGAAATTCTTCAGTTCAACAAAGTTACAATCTAATATTCATAAGTCAAATTAGGTCAAGAAGACCACAAAAATACCATAGGTCAAACCTGATCAACACAAAAACTTGTTCAAATTTCCCATAACAGAGCTCAGTCAATTGCCTCATAAATGCAGTCAAACTACCCATTACAGACTTGGTCAAAGCCTCAAAAAACTCGGTCAAAGAGTGGTCACCACTGGTCAAACTTCTGTCTTTTTCTCTTCTCTCTCCTTTGCACGTGTGAACAAAGAACAGATGATTTGCGTGATTTGAATTGATGTCAAAATGAGGGAGGTCAAATGGTATTTATAGTAGTCAAATCAAGTGGGTTTTGACCAAGGATCACACCCATTCAATTGGTGGGGCCGACCTATCTCTTTGGAGCGTATATGAGCTTAAAATCAATAATTTTAATTTCTTTTATAAGGATGATTTGAATATCGACCACATTTAGCAAAATTTAACACTATGCATGTTGAGTTAGGAACCTAGTGTATTTGGTGTCATAAAATTCAGATCTGAAAGTTAATTTTTATTTCTTTTCTGAGTATAATTTTATTGGGCATAAAATTTTACCTAGGTTTAGAAATCTAACACATATTCCCCCCAAGTGATCTCCAATATATGTCACATTATAACGTTAAATTAGCCAAGAAAATCCCATATAGGCCACATGAATCATCCCACCATAGTAAACCTCATAAGAGAAAGGGTCATAATAAAAAGGATAACCATCCAACCATCAAATGTGTCCCCCATCACACAACCAACATATAAGGACCATGTAGAACACCCCCTCCTAGTGCCATCAAATAATACCACATAATCATGCAAAAGTCACTAGGAAAATTCAACAGTCATAAAACATGTCTCCTAACCATTATCATCTAAACCCTTGGGGGATAGAACCATCATCCAGATCCAAGATAAGCATATATACCAAGCCACCATAATGAGAAAGTATGTTCCACACCCATCAAAAGTGCAACCAAGGGGTGATCAACAAGGCAAGCACATATGAGAATACCACCATGAAACCACTACAATCACCATCCAACCAAGTAGAACTGAGATTCCCCCAACCAATGATCTCCATTAAGTGATCTAATGCAATGAATAAAAAGGGGCTCCATGAAGATGTATCCCCCAAGTCAGTCCAATGCTCCAGAGTATTGGTAGCAAATCTCCATCAATGTGATGGCGATAACAAGATGAAACCTCGTGCAATATATGTTGTAACACTTCCATTTATCCTTTTATCAAGGAATCTGCACACACCACCTAACAAGAATGGCTACTTCTAAGGAAAAAGAGTTCTATTTGAATGACTAACATTGTTATAGTGGCTATCAAAGAAAATAGTATTTTGAATAAGCCCGTGAGTTGGGAGTTTTATACTCCCTAAAATTCTATTATATGAGATTCTCCAAGAAACCATTGAATGTGATATCCTCCATAAGCAAGAGAATGCTTCTGTTTTCAAGGAATGATACCTACTTGCCACTGGTTAAAAAAAAAATATTCCTTCTATGACTATCCTAAATCTAAAAGCCAAATAATTCCACCATAGACCTCCAAGTGTTGTGGCAATTCAAAAGCACATGGTTTTTCCATTCCTCCTCTTTACACAACACACAACTAGAGTGGCCTTGAATGCCACTCTTTTCATCACTGATCCCTTGTGAAAATTCCTGGCCACGAACTAGAAATCTAAACGCTGGAGAATTCCACCATAGACCTCCAAGCATTGGTACAATTCAAAAGGACATGGTTAGTGTAGTGTCCCTTCTTGGTGAGATAGCTTTGATGGCACTTAGAGATGGTGATTTTGATATACTGATATAATATTATATATGAAAGACTTATGTACATGCTTATATGCTATGACCTAGTTTGGCTCACTCGGTTGTTGTGTGCTTATGATAATATCTATGGTTGCATGCACAAGAATTGATTTTGGTTAAGAGCATATTAGCGATGTTTTCTTTTTTGGTATCCTATTTTGGACATAGGTGTATGACATGAATGGTGATTTAGAATTGAGACACAGATCCATGGATGATTATGGTTATGTGGAACATATGGTTAATTATGATTTATGGATGATACATGATTTGTATGATTATATGTGTGTAATATCGTACTAAGCATGATGTGGCAAGGGAATTGGTCATTGCCAATAGGGATGCTTAAGTTATAAATGACTACAGAAGTCATCTCTCCAAAACCAAAATGACTGTGGAAGTCATGGACAATATTTGGTAAAATTTGAATAAGTTAATTATGAAATTCATTTGATTTATTTGGTCAATGAGATTGTGATGTGTGCAGATCTTGGAAGAAGACCTTACCAACGGACCATTAGATGGGTATGAGCTCACAATCAGTACCTTAAGGTTAAACACGAAGTTTAAAAGCAGAGTAGATGAGAAGCCATGAAAATTAGGGCAGAGAGTCCTAAATCCATGAAATATAAAGATGTGGAGTCTTGGATATATAATAAAAGGATTAGGACATGGAGTCCTAAATCCATGAAATATAAAGACATGGAGTCTTGAATATATAATGAAATGTTCGGGGCATGGAATCCTAAATATTTAAAAAGATCAATGTGTGGAATCTTGGATCTTTAGAGTAGATCAGGGCGCAGAGTCCTCAATCTAACAAGGCACGGAGATGAATATAATAGGGGTGCGGAATCCCTATTATCCGGAAGAAAAATACCACTCATGGGCAGCTCACAGATTGATCCAGGTGGATATTGGTGGTCACCCGCCTATTCCACTTGGGGCCCCACCATTGTCTCTGTCATTTTTTCAGTTTCGGCACAACTTACTATTTTTAGCAGTTTTTCGGGTCCTGAACTTTCGGAGCCGTTTTGAGGCCCTAAATGACGTTTTTTGGGAAAACGGAGAGCAACATGGGTCTATGGATCGATGTTTCTCATTCAAAATTTTTAGTCCTTGGATAGATCTTTATAACGAGGTATGGTACGCATCAAACGAAGATCGTATGCCAAAGTTACGCCCCTGGGAAGTTGAAACACCAATTTACCCAAATGGGGCCCATAGTTTTGGCGCTTCATCTCCTAGGGTTAGGGTTTTGGTTGTTTAGGATTTCCCATTGTTTATAAATAATAAATAGGCCCTCGAGCCTCATTTTAACTCAGTTCAGAGGCCTGTAGCTGCCACATATCTTCTCAGAGATAGCTACTAGCGTCGTAGCTAGTTTTATTTCCATTCAGTCTGTAAGCAAATTTCAGTTCTTTGATATTAATGAAATGAAGTGCTATTTCCATTGCATATCTGTATTTATGGTTATGTGTTTATTCTGTTGCTTTCCTGCATAAATTCGGATCAGTGGTATCAGAGGGGTCTACTTTTTCTCGATCCTTCTTTGCATGTCCCCAACGAGGTCAGGGTATAAGGAGTTAGGGCTCGATCTGGTGGAACCTTTGCAAGATCAGCCTCGCAAACCCCGACGGACACCCATGGGGGACGAAAAGAAACATGAGGGAGCAGGAGACCCTATCAAAATATTGCTCGAGGAGACCCTTGAAAAACAAAGGAACGTGATGATGGATAACTTTTCCCAGATCCTTCAACGGCTGCCCACTGGTGGCGCATCTACATCCAGCAGCCACTCTGGAGGTGTGACTCCCTTTAAGGTACAAGTAAATTTTAACATTCCCATATTTGAGGGTCAAATAGATGCAGATGCTGTAGATAGATGGTTGAATCTATTAGAAGGATATTTCTTGGTTCATGACTTTTCCGACAGGGAGAAGATTATTTTTGCACTCCTCAAAGCTGCCCCCCATGTCAAGGACTGGTGGGAAACCCACTATGAGAAAAAGGACGAGAAAGAACCCTCTCTGTTCTCAGCCGTACCCACTTGGAATTCTTTCCGAGATGCCATCAAGGAACAATACTATCCCGTGGGAAGCTATGAGGACAAGTACATACAATGTACCACACTGCGACAACAAAGGGATCAAGATGTGCATGAGCTAACGAATCTGTTCCATACCCTGCGCACCAAGTTGGGTATCAAAGATTCAGAGAAACATCTGGTGCTAAAGTATCGTAGTTGTCTGCACAGATACATTCAGGAGGAAATGGAGTTCTTCGACATCTCCTCACTTGGTACGGCATACCGGTATGCTGCCAAGATTGAGCAGAAATTCAAACAGAAGAAGCAAGACTTTGGATCTGTGAATCAAAAGCAAGGGAAAGGTGCTCCCAAACCGCAGAACAAAGGACAAAGCCAAGGCATGGTGACTCAAGACAACCTGTCGAAGCCACAAGCAAAGAACAACACCGCAAAGCCAAAGAAGGACACGGGAAATTGGTGTGAGTTCCATAAGAGCTCCACTCACAACACAAGTGAGTGTCAAGCCAAGCAGTCACTGGTGGCCAAGATGCGGGCTTCTGAGTTAGATGCATGCTCCGAATCTGAATCAGAACCTGACAAGGGGAATGACAAAGGGAAACAGATTATTGATGTGGAGCCCAATGCCACTGTTGCCACTACGAAGATCCAGAAGGAGGAACCGGAAGATCTAGAGGAGGAGGAACGTCTCTTCCACTCCCAGATGTGGGTAAAGGGCTCCCCGGTACAGTTCATTGTCGACAATGGGAGCCAAAGAACCTCATTTTAGTAGACGCCGTGAAGCGGTTGGGCTTGTCGACCACAGCTCACCCACATCCATACACCATTGGGAGGCTTCACCAAGGACGAGATCTCCGCGTCAGCGAGCAGTGCCGCCTTCCCTATAGCATCAAGCCCTTCACGGATGAGGTATTATGTGACATTGCTCCTATTGATGTTTCAGATGTATAATTAGGACAACCATACTTGTGGAAGTGTCATGATATGTATGAGTCTCGGCCTCACGCTGTTATTGTTACTTTGGGAAATAAGTTGTACAGGATACCAGAGGTACCACCTCTTGCCGCTATCTCTTTGGTTACTGCAAAACAATGCAGTAAGCTCATTTCCCAAACTAGAAAATTCGTTTTCCTGATAATCCGCCCCCAGGGCAAGAAGAAGACAGTGGCCACGACCTCCAGACAAGGCTCCTCCGCACGACAACAACAAATGGAAAAGGTTGTGGAGGAGTACGAGGACATCTTCACCTCACCCACAGGGGTTCCTCTGCACTGTCAGGTCAAGCACCTGATTGATCTGAGCCCAGGTGCACCGCTACCCAATGGACCGATCTATCGGTGCTCTGTTATGGAGAACGATGAAATCAAGAGGTAGATTCAAGAGCTGCTGCAGAAAGGTCACATCCGACCAAGTTCATCGCCCTGTGGGAGCCCGATCGTGTTGGTACAGAAGAAGGATGGGACGTGGAGACTCTGTATTGACTATCGAGTGCTGAATAAGATCACTGTCCGGAATAGGTACCCGATCCCACGGATTGATGACCTTCTAGACCAACTCAAAGGTGAAAAATATTTCAGCAAGATTGACTTGAAGTCAGGGTATCACCAGGTACCGATTGAACCCTCCAATGTGTGGAAGACTGCCTTCAAATTCAAGGAAGGACTTTTCGAATGGCTAGTCATGCCTTTCGGGTTGATGAATGCTCTTGCAACCTTCATGAGGATGATGGATGACATCCTGCGGCCATTCACCAACTCATTTGTAGTGGTGTACTTGGATGACATTCTGATCTTCAGCCAGACTTGGGAAGAGCACCTTCACCACATCCAACAAGTCCTCCAAACACTGCGGCAACACAAGTTGTGTGCCAATTTGGAGAAGTGCACTTTTGGCATGACCCGGGTTCAATATCTGGGATACATTATTGATGAAAGGGGGGTGCATGTGGATCCAGCCAAGATCCAAGTCATTCGGGATTGGCCAGCCCCAACCACTATAACAGAGTTTCGCAACTTTCTGGGTCTTGCTAATTTCTACCGGAGGTTTGTGTTGGGATTCTCTCATATCGCTTGGCCCTTGAGTCAAGTCACCAAGGGAGGAGCGAGAGAAAAATTCTTTTGGTCGGAACCTCAACATAAGGTGTTCATATAATTGAAAAATAGCCTCTGTTTTGCCCCAGTGCTCACTTTACCAGACTTGCAACATCCATTTGAGATCGAGACAGATGCCTCTGACTATGCTATTGGGGCAGTTCTTACTCAACAGGGACATCCAGTGGCATATCACAGTGAGACATTGTCTGACACAGTTCACAAGTATCCCACTTATGACAAAGAAATGTATTCCATTGTGCAAGCTTTTCGAAAATGGAAGCATTACATTTTGGGGAAGGAAACAATCATCCACACGGACCACCGGCCCCTGCAGTTCATACAGACACAAGGGAAGTTGCAGAATGATCGCCATCAGAAGTGGTCCACATATCTGCAACAGTTTCATTTGAACATCAAGTATAAGAAGGGTAGCACCAATAATGTTGCAGACTGCCTCAGCCGACCACCGATCATGGCGCTCACCACCATGCTCAACTCTTGTGGGCACGAGACTTCTGATTGGCCGCTTCTCTATGAGAGTGACCCAGAATTTGGCCACACTTACAAGGCACTCTTGGGGGGTACGCAAGTTCCAAATTTTCACCTCCAAGATGCACTTTTATGTCACCTCGGACACCTTTGTGTTCCTTCAAGCGAGCGTGCCAAGATGATATGGGAAGCACACTACAGTCGAGTCGCTGGGCATTTCGGGGTCGAGAAAACGGTAGCAATCCTGCAGAAGTATTTCTATTGGCCGAACCTTCGAAAGGATGTCGAGAAGCACATCAGATCCTGCACTGCTTGTGCCATTGCCAAACCGACCATCAAGAAGAAAGGCCTATATAATCCTCTACCTACCCCTAGTCGACCTTGGGAATCCATCTCCATGGATTACATGTCGGGCCTGCCTTCTACTAAGCAGGGAAATGACTGTGTTTTTGTGGTCGTCGACAGATTCTCGAAGATGGCCATTATGGCGGCATGCAAGAAGAATATCACAGCAGAAGCCACTGCTAAACTCTTCTTTGAACGAGTGTGGGTGCACTTTGGGATCCCAAAGTCTATCATATCAGATCGGGATAGCAGGTTACTCAGCACATTTTGGTCCAGCCTCTGGTCGATGTTGGATACCAAGCTCACCAAGTCCACAGCTTTCCATCCCCAAACAGATGGCCAGACAGAGGTCGTCAACAGAATGATTGTACACATTCTGCGCATGTACAATTCAAAGCATCCACGCACATGGGACGAGAGCCTCCCCTATGTACAACATAGTTATAATCAAGCTCTCCACAGTTCAATCGGCCATAGCCCCTTTCAGGTGGGCTTGGGATTCCAGCCACTATGTCCCATTGACGTAGCCATGCCATTTGCAGCTGCTCAGGCCAATTCAGCTCATGTCCAGTCTGAAGTTGACAAAGCCAGTAGCTTCATCGAGCGCATTCAACACATCCGCCAACAATTTCATGATATATTGGACAGAGCCAATGCCAAGTACAAGCAACGCCATGATCAACACCGGGTGCCACACAACTTCCAGGTGGGTGACAAAGTATGGCTACATTTGCAAAAGGAGCGCCTCACTGGACCCCACCGCAAGCTTCGCCCGCTCCGATACGGGCCGTACACCATCACCAAGGCTGTAGGGAACAATGCCTTCGAGCTCAGTATTCCACCATTCCTTGGTCTGCACCCAATCTTCAATGTGGATCGCCTTCGTCCTTACTTCCCACCTCTACTGGACACCTCAGACATTGCAGAACAACTCACACCAACAGAGTTAAACCCAGACTGCATGGAACAGGCCACCACAGATTGTATCATGGACATGCAAATCAAGAACACTCACCAACAGAAGATCCAATTGTATCGGGTTGTCAAAGCTGGCCAACTCCTGCACCAAGGAAAGTGGTTCACCAGGGACCAAGTTCAGCAGAAATTTCCTCATCTCATGGAGGAACTTAACGCAATGGGGACCATTGCTTCCTAAGGGGGAGGAATGATCCAGGTGGATATTGGTGGTCACCCGCCTATTCCACTTGGGGCTCCACCATTGTCTATTTCAGTTTTTCAGTTTCGGCACAGTTTACTATTTTTAGCAGTTTTTCGGGTCCTAAACTTCCGGAGCCATTTTGAGGCCCTAAACGACGTTTTTTTGGAAAACGGAGAGCAACATGGGTCCATGGACCGATGTTGCTCGTTCCAAATTTGTAGTCCTCGGATAGATCTTTCTAACGAGGTATGGTACGCGTCAAACGGAGATCGTATGCCAAAGTTACGCCCCTAGGAAGTTGAAACACCAATTTACCCAAGCGGGGCCCATAGTTTTGGCGCTTCATCTCCTAGGGTTAGGGTTTTGGCTATTTAGGATTTCCCATTGTTTCTAAATGATAAATAGGCCCTCGAGCCTCATTGTAACTCGGTTCAGAGGCCTGTAGCCGCCACATCTCTTCTCAGAGATAGCTACCAGCGCCCTAGCTAGTTTTATTTCCATTCTGTCTGTAAGCAAATTTCAGTTCTTTGATATTAATGAAATGAAGTGTTATTTCCGCTGCATCTCTGTATTTATGGTTATGTGTTTATTCTATTGCATTCCTACATAAATCCGAATCACAGATGAATTTCCTTAATAAAATCACATTCCTAAAAATTTTGGAGTGACTTTCTAAAAATAGAAAGTCGTGTCTACCATTTCAAGTATGACTTTCTAAAAATAGTAAATCACCTCCAATCAATGGGTAAACAAGTATACTTGTAGGAAAATCACTTAACTTATATTAATCAATTGTAATAGTTAAATCTCGACTTAATCCTTAATATTATTAATATTATTATGAGACTATGATATTATTATTAAAAGGGAATTATATCTCCTCAATCACTTCACACCTCTCTCCTTGATGATTCTCATGGCTCTATGTAACTCTCTCTCTCTTTTAATAATACATTACACTCTCTTTTATGCACTCATCAAAGAATGGCATATTCCTCTTACACTCATTAAAGGCATGTCATAAAAGATTCCTCTTGCACTCTCTTTAATGCATATGTTACACTCTCCTTAATTAAGGCATGCATACGTCTCCTTAATGGCATGAGTTACACTCATCTAAATGGAATACAAGGCATGCATATTACTCCTCCTTTATGACAAGAATTTTTTGCTCCTCCTATATATGTGTCTCATGTATTCTCACTTCGAGGGGGTGCATGGTGATACCAAGAATTGGAGAGATTTGAAAAAAAAATTATGAGAGGGAGGGACTTGGAGAGTAGCCAATTTCTTTTGAAATGAATTTGAAATCCCCAAACTAAATTACTAAGTATTTATACATGGTGCAGCTGACCATGAGTGGTATTCGGAGGAATTGAAACTTATCTTCCTCAACTTTCCTTGGCTTTCTCTCTACTGCTATATTTTGGTACTGTTTGTGAGCTTTTACAGCTCAGGGGTTCTAGGGGGAGGAGTTCTCCCTAGATATGGTTGGGTGGAAAACCGGATGGTTCAAATGAGTTGGTTAAGGGATCAAAGGTGGATCATATTCTCAATGATTGGAGCTGAATATCTCTTCAAGTATAATTTCCATTGTCCTAAAATTATATTATAGCTTTAGCATAAAATAAAAAGTAGACATTTAAATTGTTGTCAACATCTAATTTTGGTTTAGGCTTATGTTATCTAGAATATTATTGATTAGTTAAAAATGAATACTAGATCAGTCTATACGTATGGATGTTTAGATCTCAATTTTGGAGTTATTATTGGTGTAGTTTATGGTACTAATCTTGGTATTGTAGCATTTGAGAAAGGAAAGCCAAATATTGTTGAAGGTAATTGCAATAAATAAATTCCAAAGGACTTGGGTAAGTATTTCACGATTTATGGTTTTGTTTCAAGTAATTAGATGCATGTTTTAGAAATGTTTTTATGATAGTTTGCAAATTTTTTGACAAAATCCGTGAATGAGTAATGTTATCAGTTTATTTATGCATGAATAAGTGCTAAATTGTAGCTTACATCAGAAGTAAGAAAATGGACATGTACCCAAAATATACCCGGAGGAATTATGTAATCAACCCTTAAAATAAAATGCAAAAATAATGGCAACTAAAATATGGTTTGGAAGATCAAATGCTTGAGGTAAGTTGGAGATAAATTTCAGTTATGGCTTATGTTTCATATTCTTATCAATAATTCAATGTTTTGTTATTCAAGTTCTTGTAATAGTACTATCAGAATTTTGACAGAAAGCCTTAATGGCTGTAGCATTCAGGGCTGCCATGTGTTTGTTAAATTGTAGCAATTGGTGCAAAAAACTTGTCAAATCATGTCAAATGAATTAGCTTGTGGGTGGTAAAATGTTTCAAGAACTCATATGGTGGATTTAGAAATGTGTGAATTCAATGATAATTTCTTAGTAGCATAAATATGGGTTGTTTTTCCTCATGTAGAGCTATAGTTGTAAGTCTTGATTCCATATGTTTGACAAAAGTCATAAATGAAACATTTAGGCTATAATTTTTTGTTGTTTTCAAGAATCGCATTCCTGGGAATTTTTAATTCGATCCAGCCCAACATCAAGGGGTATCCGTGTCTATTGGACATGTAACCCATGATTTCATTACAAAAAAATACTTTTCCGAAACCAGATCGGAAATCTAGGCAATTTTGCAGGTTGCAGCTGTGAGTTATGTGCGCCTGTTGTTGAGTCTTTGGTGAAAGACTGAGATTATTTAGTCCCTGTTTTAAGATGGAAACATTTAAAGTTTCAATTTCTTAATTTTATGAGATAAATATGTTGAAGAATAATACATTTAAAGTTTCAATTTTTGAATTTTATGAGATAAATATGTTGAAGAATAATCTTAAATTCATTGTTGCCAAGTGTTTGACAAAATGCCTCAATGGATTTTAATTGCATGCTTGAAAAGTGTTTGTCATAAGGGCTCAATGAGTGTAGAGCGCATTTCTGCAAAGTGTTTGTCAAAAGTCTTGAATGGCTGTAGCTTTTGTGCATATAAATTGTTAGTGTAAAAGTCTTAGTTACTGTTGTTTTTATGTTACTATAAATTATAAATAAACTATCTAATGGGTGTAGCTTCCTATGTCTGCAAGTTTTTGGTATGAATTTGAAAATGAATTTAATAATTTTCTGAAGTATGAATAGAGAATAAGACATTTGTACCTTGTATTATCTAAAGCTTTCATAAAAAAGGGCTTCTTGTTGGAAACAATTTTATAGTGACTAATTCTTTAGGATTTTGTGAAAATGAGTATTAGTGATTAATGTGACCTCTACTTCTCTATATTTTTTATGTTGGTTAAGGTGGGACCTTACAGTTAGCCCATTCCTCCTCTTTACACAACACACACCTAGAGGGGCCTCGAATGCATCTTTTCATCAATGATGCCTAGTGAAAATGTTATCCCTAGCCACCAAGTAGAGAAAAGATTTAGTCTTCATTCAACCTTCTTTGATCCAGATCTTGTTAGAAAACCTTACTATATTTCCTTTTTCCCTCATATTATTATGGATTCTTATCCTGCTTTTTCCGAGTGTGCCTCTTCAACATAGTTGTTCCATTTCAAGGAATCAATTCCTCCTCCGTGGGTGATACTAACTCTAGCCAGTAGGTCTGCAAGTTCATTTAATGAATTTGGATGTATCTCAGTGCCAACTTCATTGACTTCCTTCCAAATTCTTTGTTGTAGTACCCCTTCTCCTAGATATATCTCGTCGTTGCAAAGTTTTCTCTCCCAACTGTATTGGAATGCTTCTTGAAGAGCTGCCCAAGCAACCACCTCTGAAAGGAGTGCACTCCTTATCTAGGCTTCATTCAGAAAAAATTTATTTGATCCATCTCTAATATTCCAAAATAAGTTCCATTTGACCACCTCTACGTTTGATTTTTTTCAGATACCAAATTGCATAGCCTTTTGATTAGGTTCGGAGTTGTGATATTGTACTTAGTCTCCATAATTTCTCTGAGAATGCTCCACATTTTAGAGTGCTCAGAAAAAAGTCTCCAAACCTCCAAGAGCAGAGTTGGCCCCACTGGCAAATCTAAATCTAGCTCCAGCCTAAAACATGGGTAAGAAAACAGTTCTCTAAGAAAGCAAAGGAATTTTCTCGACCACTTTTGTGCCTTTCCAAAGAGAATTAATTCACTGAGACTAGGATACCCACATGAAATTTCAGGATTGAGAAGGGATTATTTGTCAGAGCTTGGAGGACTAATTTTAAAAGTCATATTTCTTCCAACAGAGAAATTTAGTGTTTAAAATTGATTTTAAAAGTCTATTTGCAATTAAAAAATTTAGTGTTATTGTCACCTTTCTTCAACTAGGGTTACCCTATATTTATACTTTGAGAGAATCTGCTCCTCTCTATGAACTTTGTCAAGGTCCTTAGAGACGAGCCTTTGAGAAGGTCCTTTGACAATCCTTGGCCCAGATGTCTGTTTTCATTTCATCCATATTTTTTTCTATGGCTTTTTTATTCTTAAAAATGCCACCAGAAACTTCTCTATTTACATGACTCATTTTGTCCTTCAAAAGTTTTAAGTCTTTGGGCAATTACAAACATTCTTTTACCCAAACTAAAATGTTTATTCCACCATTCCTCGACTCTGCCTTTGAAGTTAGGATGAAATATCTATAATATGTTTGCAAATATCAAAGGAAAAAAATTGGAAGCTAGATGTACCCAAATTTCCTAATACCAGTCTATGATTATATTTTGAATTCTTGGGAATTAAGATTCAAAAAAAATTTACCTGGAAACCACTGGGAATTTTCAAGAAATATCTTAGTCCCTTTTGCATTATGATTCCTCTCCACCTTTAAATGAGTCCAAGTGAAGTGACCCCTCGTAGGATTTGGATGCCAAAGATGGTCAATTGAAACGAAGTCGACAACCTATAGGTTGGCCGAATTGAATCCTAAGCCTCTGATTTTCTCTGAATGTATAAGAGTTGCATTAAAATCTCTTTCAAAACCCATGTTTCTTCCTCCAAATGGATCAAAAAGCTTCTAGAATTTTCTAACATCTCTTCTTCAAAATCATATCAGGAGCATTGTAGACATCTGTATAGAGAAAATATACACTAGCCACATAAATATGGACTCTATGATGAATCCAAAATTGAGAACTGAAAATATGATGAATGTTTATCTTCGCAGCATCCCACAAAATAGAAAATACCAAACCCATCTCTGCCTACTTCTTCAGACTTGGTTGTTGTTTTAGCTTTTCAGCGCTTCATTGTATTTCTCGATCCAAGTCATTTCTTATATCACTGCTTGTTACACAACATTTGTTCACCGTCCCTGCAATCCCTCATCCCGCATATTGGAGGACTATTCTGGTGACCTATGACCAGTAAGATGTCCTGAAACCACCTTCATGGTATCCTCTTGCATAAAGACAAACATTCCCCTGAAGAACATTTCCTCTGGAAAGCCCTAAAAACAGATGTTTTAGCCTTGGCACAACTAGTCAGTTCAACCCTCGCGCCAATGGAGGAAATCCACACTAGAGGGCGTGCCAACTGGCGCACTGTCTCTGTGTTTCACTCGCACCAAGCTTAATAAGGGATGTTTTTTAAAAATAAATGGCGGAATTTTGATTTCAACAAACTTCGGAATGAATCATCAAAAGGAGTTGAGTGGTTTGGCTCCGGATCTCCATGTATAGGAAGTGGTTTTCCACCTATCATGGAAGCTTCCTTAGAGATAGGGCCTATCCCATGATTATAGGGATCCCAACTTCCTTTCATCCATCTATAAAAGCTTGCCTTCTCCATTAGCAAGCTAGTTGAACTTTTAGGAAGGAAACTATAGCCAGGCAACCTTTGAGAGCCAAGCCGAAGAGAGAGAGCTTCTTCCAGATTCCCTACGGGCTTTGTTGAGACACGCTCCACTGTTAGCTCCGCCGAAGGAATATCATAGCATCAGAGCATTTGGTTGTAATCTCCCTTTTGTCATTTATAATATAAGTGACTCTAATTTTGGTTCCATTCATGTGTTCATTTATTTATGTAATGCAATGAATCATATCATCTTTGACTGATATATGGTTACATGTTTTAGATTTTACATTGTATGTTGTTGTTTCCTTGCACGTGTACAGGTGTTTGAACATGTCGAATGGAAGGATCATGATCTGTCAAGCAAGGGACAGGAAACATCATATTTTCTTCAACGACAACTGCATGGGATTTGAGGTAGGCTACTTGTCACGATAATTGTCTTTTTGTAACTAGGAACCAATGTCATTGTGTGACTTGATTGTTGCTAGACCTGATCTGGGCTAGTGGGATCGCCTCTGTCTGCAGAGGGGATTTACCTCTTCAACAAAATGGCGACTCCACTGGGAAAATTCAGTTGGAGTTAGTCTTTATTCGTTTGGTTTTTTTTGGCTTTTGATTGATTTATTTTCTCTTTTGGTTTGCCTCCTTCGGTGTCAAACCCCTTTTCGACCCCCCGAAGACCTGATCCAGTCTCTGTTTGCCTTTTTTAATCTTCTTCCCATAGTAAACTCGATTGGCACGGTTTAGTGCTTGACAGTCGCGCCAGCTGGCGCTTGTTGCTAGTTAGGTCCCCGCGCCAACATTGTTTTTTCACAGATTACAACCAAACAGGCGAACCAACTCTGTTTGGTGTTAGGGTTTGCTTGCTTTTGGGCTCTCTGAGCTTGATTTCTAGTCCTGATGTCATTTTTCTGATTGATTGAGTGCCTTGAAGTCTTTGTTGACTGTGTTTGGCCCTTTTCCTCCGGTTTTTTTCCCTTTACTATCAGCTTTGCATTTTAGCCCTAGGGTTTCTAGGTGCTAGAGTGTGCTGAGCCTCCCGTGGGAGTTTTTGGTCCTTGCTTTCCCGGTCAACTTCATTTTCGCTTCTTTGCATTCGTTTTGATGGATCCCATTGTACCATTGCATCATTTGAGTGATTGTTCTCTCTTTCATTCAAGTTTCGCTTTGTCTCATTCCAAGCCTGGATTACACAGTTTGTGTGAATATTTTTTAGATTTTTCTTCGATTTGAGGGATTTCTCCATCAGTTTGGGTCTTGATTGTGTGCGTTTGTATTGAGTGAACTTGTTTGTTTTGGATTTCTCACTATCATTTCTCGAATTGGTTTCTTCATTAGTTTTTTCATTCGTTTGGTGCATTTCCTCTAAAACATTGAAAAATACAAAAACAATTTCTTTGCATTTTGATTAGTCTAGTGAAAATTCAAAGCTCTTTCATGTCATTAGTGTCATATAACTCTAAGAGAGAAGTTCTCTGGTTTCATTAGCTTGCATAAGAGACAGTAGTGGATGTTTTGTGATCATTTTGTTGTTATTTGGAAAGCTCTCAACCCTCCAGTAGATAGCTCTTCATTGAACAAAGTGATACATTTGATAGGGCTAGTGATGTGTTCTGGTGTTGTTAAACCTAGTAGCTGTCATTCACCATCTGGCTTTAGACAACGCTAGTACGGACTTGTGCTCCCCGTACCATTGCGTATATAAAGGGAGACCCCATGAGGTTGCTATCCTTTATCCGTAGGAAGCCGAGTCTGCCACATTTTATCCATGATACACCAGACACATCATTCAGGGAGATTACCTTCACGTACGTCAAGTCCTTGGTTGATTTCTCTTTCATTTTTTGACCAAGGTGTATATGGCAGTTCACGGATATCTAGTACACCCATATGCCTAGATTACCAGAGCATTCATTTCGATCTTTACTGACTCGTTAAATTTGAAATATCATCAAGCGCTTGTCCTTTCATGCTTGTTTCCAAATTGAAAGAGATAAAGTCATCTTTTACTCGTTTCTAGACTCTTAAAACATGAAACGGTAAAATTTCCAGTTTCAATGTGGTAAAATTAATCACCTACGATCACATGCCCATTTAGAGATTTATTTTTTCAGCCTGTTGTTGTTTGCCTTGGGTTTTGCCTGTGTGTCTTTGTTTTGATCTCTTCATCTTTTCATTATGGTCACAGTGGATGAACCCTCAATTTTGTCTACTGGTATTCCTTACATAGACAATTCATTAGAGGTCTCCCAGTCCTCTGCTGAGCATCAGCAGCCTATTGTGTATGAGTTTCCCGACAGGGGACCAGTTATATCTGAGCTTCCCTTTGGTGGACCAGTTGACTTCAATTGGCCCTTGTCCAACGCTTGGTTTGGATTTGGAGTAGGGGAACACTTCCCTCCTCTTACATTGGGATCACCTTTCTTGGCTGCAATTATACCTCCTAGTCCTCATCGTCTTTTAGAAGATCTTGCGGCAGGGTCAGATATGGACTCACCCAGTCCTTCTCCTAGTGAGGAAATTCCTGCATCTGGGGAAGATTACTAGCTTTTTCCCAAAAACATCCCCGAATCTTCTGTTATGTCTTCACCTGGTCCTTCGCTCCCAGCTGGATATAGGTCTTTAAGTCAGGTCATGGCTGTTGTTTCCTTTATGGGAATATCGACTCCATCCACGAGGCCGGTTATTCCCTCGTTAGGAATGTTGCCATCAACACCTCTCACGGCATCTCCTTTCGTTAATCAGTACCTGTTAGACCTACTGTCTACGTGGTTGCATCTACACCTACTGTCACTACTCAGTCAGCTAGGACCTCGTCAGTTCCTGAAGACATTTACATAGCTTCTGCTATTCCTGAGAATATTTCTCCTGAGGAGTATTGGTTGTCTTTACAACCATCAAAATCCGAGGTTGGTCAGTCCTCTCAAGATCTCAACCATCCTTACTTTTCCCATTATGGACTGGATGGTGCCCCGATTTACGTATTTCCATATCAATATGATGAGCAGGGCAACCCTCTTCGTTTTCCTTCTCCTGAGGCTTATCAATATATTAATGGTTTTATATCTGCCCAAGCTGGGAAACCTTATAACCCACAAGGACAACCATTCCAGGGTCAACCTTCGGCCCAGCCTGGTTATCTATATGAACCACAAGGACAACACTTATAGGGCCAACCTTCAGGCCAGCAGGGATTGTTGTACGATCCGCAAGGGCAGTCTTACAACCCTCAAGGTCAACCTCTGTAGCCTCACCCTGTGGTCCAGCCAGGGAAACCTCAAGGACCCACAGGGCAACCGGGGTATCAACCTAGGCTGTTGTACGGTCCTGGGGGGAAAACCCATCCTTCTCAACCATTGGTGCAACCTCAACAACCTCATTTTTTAATTGGTCCAAATGTTGCACAACCAGGGCCATCTTATGGTCCTGTCACAGGTCAACTTGGTTATCAGGCACAACCTAGCCCTCTCCCGCCATCAGGCCAACCTGCTCAGCCGGGGCAGCCTGGTGTCCATCAACCGGGTCAACCTATTCAACCAGGACAACCTATTCAGCCAGGCCAACCTGTTCAACCAGGGCAACCTGCACATCCAGGTTAACCTGTTCAACCAGGAAAACCTGCACAACCAGTTAACCCTGCTCAACAGCAAATCTATTCTATGCCACAGTTGAACCAGCCTGTGCGCCCAACTTATCAGACTCAGCAGGGTCCCACTTACCAGCAGCCCGTTTGACCCCAAGGCGGCTATTACCTTCAAGGTCAGTCTCGACCGATTTACAACCTGCCCCAAGGTTCTGGTTATTACCTTCAACAGCCAGGCTATACCTATACTCCACAATCAGATCTGTACACTGCTCAAACGGGGCCCATATATAATCAGGGTCAGTACCCTGGTTATCAACCCCTGTATCCTGGTTTCAGCGACCGTATCAGCCCAATTATACGACTTATACCCCCTATGGTCAGAATCCTCTAGGACAAAACCAATGGGGGCATAATTATGCCCAACCAAGTTGGAGTATAGGTACAGGTCCTTATCAGGGGCCTGGCATGCCTTTTAATCCTCAGTTACCTTTTCTCGCTATGTTGGAATTACCTGATGTATCTAAATTGACCAATGATATTATTCTTCATAATCCATATTGGCCTCTGGTTCCGACAAAGGTACGTGGTGACTCTCCCAAATTTGAAGTTAAATCTGGAGAAGACCCCCAAGCACATGTCATGACCTACCATTTGTGGTGTTCTTCAAACTCTTGGGTGGATGACTCGATCCTTCTACGTCTTTTCCAACGCACTCTTACCGGCACTGCTGCTAAATGGTACATAGAACTACCCCGTGGTATTTTTTAAGACTTTAATACTCTAGCTATGGAATTCCTGACACATTTCCAGTTACTAGTTTTTTATGAAGCCGAGACGCATCTCCTAACATCTATGAAGTAGGACAAAGCCACTCATATTTCAGATCATATTCATGAGTGGAGACGTCGTCGTCATCTGATCAAGTTTGACATTCCTTATCAGCTTCTAACTCACTGGTTCACTACCTCCTTTGTTAACAAGATTGCACATGACATTTCTATGGGGGCATGTGTAACCGAGGAACACGCCATTTCTCGTGCCCAGTACCTTGATTTAGTGTACTCTCAGTCCGACACGTTAAATGATATCTTGACTAATTCCCCGTGGCCAGGGACCTCTAAAGCACCAGCTACCCCATCGGTTGATGGTGTTATTGGTTCTGTCTTTCAGACTTCTCGTAAGTCTTCTAATGGGAAGCATAAGTCGAATTATTCCAACAGTTCTGCTCCTCCCACTACTCCAGATTCTGGTAAGACCGTGGAGGTCAATACCATTTAGGCTAATCCTACGGACAAGAGTTCCAAAGGAAAGAAGAAGGGCAAAATCAAAGCCAAATCCCATGCCCTGAAACCAGAATCCTCCAAACCACATGCTGATGATGGTTCACAACGAAAACTGAAGTACCCTTGCCTGATCTGCGATGAAGACCACTACACCAAAGATTGTCCCCGACGATCCGAGGTTAGTTAAATCCTTAAAGGCTCTAAGGGAACTCTGGCATTTCTTAAGGAACCTTTTCCATCTCAGCAGACCCAAATGGTCGAGCAACCTTCACCATATGCACCATTTGGGTCTCAGGTTTTATGATCAATGGTGCCGCACCTGTTTCTATTGCCACTTGAACAAAGGATTATGCCAGATCACGCCAGGCAGCTGGGAAGGAAGTCGTTGATGGCCTGCCTCCCCCACCTTCCTCTGGTCCTTTATAAATTGAGAAGCCCAACGCTGAACCCGTTATATGGCCATCTTCCAAAGGTGTTCTTCAAAAGTCTTCCTATAATCCAAACGCTCGTGCTACTCAACATTACAGCATTGTTGAGGATTTGGCACAGGCGCCCTCTGCAATGTCTACGTTGGAAGTGCTTCAAAGTTTCCCATCTCAGCAGAAAGCTCTTTTATCTGCCATCGACGGAATTGATCCTGCCAATTCTAACCTTCTCACCTTTGATCTAGAGAATTTCGTCCCTCGACTTCCGCACCAGATTGCCCTTGTTATACAAGTCAGCATCAACGGCCTCAATATTCACAGAGCCGTTGTGGACGAAGGTGCCTCTACCTACGTTATGTCATCTGCTTGCTGGAAAGCCATCAGCTCCCCAACCCTCACTTCATCACCTAATGCCCTCGAGGCATTTGATGGAAGGGAATCAAAACCCTTGGGTGTTCTCGCGACTCTATTGATCACATTGCAGGGTAAAACAGTGAACGTTGAAGTGGAAGTTTTTGATGCCAAACTCAACTACAATCTTCTACTTGGTCGCAGTTGGACCCACGCCATGTTGTGCGTTCCATCCACCCTCTTTCGACTTTTGAAGTTTCCACATGAGGGTAAGATTATTATTGTTGATCATTTGTCTTTCTTTACCTCCTCCTCCGAGAAAAATGTACCATACGTGGATCAAATTCCTAATCCCCCTGACAGTGTAGGACCTGGTCTTTTCAAGGACCCCGTTCTCATGGGTATTTTTCCCATGCCACCACCAAATACCGTTCAAGTCAACATGATCTCCAGGTCGGATGACCCGTGGATCATCCCTTCTCCTGAACATGTTACCTCTTTCGGAAAATCGATGCCTCTGACCCCAGTTGAAATCAATTATTGCAAGATCGTTGCTGCATCAGATCCTCCTCATGCTGAAAATTCTCCTTTGAGAATGGCTCTTGATGTTTATTCTCAATCCCCTTAGCTCGGCGTTGCAGACTCGCCCGATCCTTTGAGATAATTTTTTCCGTCTGACGAAGCTATCGTGGAGACTATGTCTCTCAAAGATCTTCCGTGGAGCGATGGACATCATCATTCCTCGTTCACGCCTGGCCTGGGGGCAATGTCTAATTGTCTCAAGCGTTTTTCATCTCAGGTTCCCTCTCCGCCTCTCCAAACACCAATATTGACTCATGAAGTACTTTCGGAAGGAAATATGAGTAATATTACCCAAACAATGCCTATCGAAATCTCTGTTAAACTGGGAGTCGTCTAGAACATTCACGTGGGAGTCATTTGTTCTCCCGAAGAGATTCAAGTGTACACTAGCCTTTTCTGCGAATTCCGAGATTTTTTTGCATGGTCTTATGAAGAGATGCTTAGGATCGATACCAGTATCATCGTGCACGAAATTTCCACCTATCCTGGTGCGAAGCATGTCCGCCAACGTCTGCGCTCGGTGCATCCTTGGAAAGTCGCTGCTATAAAAGCAGAAGTTGAGAAACTTCTTAAAGCGGGCTTCATATATCCAATCCCCCTCATAGAATGGGTTTCCAATATTGTCCCTGTAGATAAGAAGCAGGGCACAATTCGAGTTTATGTTGACTACCGAGACATCAATCGGGCTTGCCCTAAGGACAACTATCCCACTCCCTTTATAGACCAGATCATCGATGATTATGCGGGGAGTGAGATCTATTCCCTTAAGGATGGATTTTCGAGTTATAATCAAATTAATATCCTTCCATCCTATCAACATAAGCCCGCCTTCATCTGTCCGTGGGGCACATTTTCCTACAAGAAGCTCTCGTTCCGCTTAAAAAACGTTAGGGCTACCTTCCAGCGTGCCATGTCCTACGCCTTTCACGACATACGAAATATTGTTCAGCTGTATCTGGATGACCTGTCGGCTCATTCAGCCTGGCGCAAAGACCATCCTGGACATCTCCGCCATATTTTTCTCCGCTGCAGATGTTACAACAACAAACTTAATCCTCACAAGTGCGTCTTCTACATTGACTCTGGTCGTCTTTTGGGATTCATTGTCTCTAAGGACGGAATTCGCCTCGACCCTCTCAAGGTTGAGGCTATTGTTAATCTCCCCTCCCCATCCTCGTTGTATCAACTTCAGAGTCTGCAGGGGAAATCGAATTTCTTATGTCGCTTTATCCCGAACTATGCAGAAGTGGCCAAAGGGTTTATGCGACTTCTAAAACAGGGAGTTCCCTTCCATTGGAACGAGATTGCTCAGAAATCCTTTGATAAACTTAAGACGTTGCTTGTAAATGCTTCATTAATACATCCTCCCAACTATCACCATGAATTTACCCTCTATTTGGCTGCCGCATTCAGCACAATTGCCATGGTTCTGGTACAGGATGACGATTACAGAAACGAACACGTGGTTTATTATCTGTCTTGGAATCTCCTCAACACTGAAATGCGTTATGCCCATGTCGAGAAGTTGGCGCTTAACACGGTCCAGGCCATTCAGCGGTTTCGCCATTACATCCTGTTGCGCACGGTAACAGTGATTTCCGACTACAACCCCATGACTTACATTTTATCTTGAAAATTGCTGGAGGCAAGTACTCCAAATAGATTGTGATCCTTCAGGAGTTCGATTTGGATTTCACTACTGCCAAATCGAAGAAGTCACTGGTTTTTGTTGATCTCATCTGCTCTCTCCCAACTGACTTTGTTCCGTCTCAGTCCGAGGATCATATCCTGGATGAAAATCTCTTTCTAATCAACACTCTTGATCCATGGTACGGTGACATCATCTTGTACCTTCAGACATCTACCTTCTAGTCTGAGTTGACAAAGGATGCTCAACATCGCGTTCGGCATCAATTGAAGCCATATCGCATTGTCGAAGATACCTTATATCATGTCAGAGTCGATTCTGTGCTTCGCCGATGTTTGACCTTGGAAGAGGCTGAGAAAGTCCTGAATGACTCTCACAGTGGTGCTTGTGGTGGTCATATGTCCGGTTATGCTACCACCCAGAATATTTTGCGTGCGGGTTACTTACGGCCGTCTATATTTAAAGACTGTATTGTTGCAGTAAGAAAGTGTCATGCGTGCCAGATCTTCCAACGCAAGATGCATGCACCACCCCTCCCTTTACATCTTGTCATTACCGTAGGCCCTTTTACCGAATGGGGCATTGATTTTGTGACATGTAACCCTCACTTGGCCGGGGGGCATGCTTATATCATCGTTGCCGTAGATTACTTCACCAAGTGGGCCAAAGCGATGCCTACATTGGCCGCAGACGGTAAGACAACTGCTCAATTCATTTTCAACCATGTGATCACGCGTTTCGGCATTCCTCAAGCCATCATCACCGATCATGGCACTCATTTTCGGGACTACATGATGGCAGAGCTGACATCGAAGTTGGGCTTGTGTCACGACAGCTCGACGCCATACTACCCTCAGGAAAATGGCCAAGTTGAGGCCGTGAACAAGGTGCTTTTCACGATGCTTCGACGAACAATTGGTATACACAAATCCAACTGGCATCTCCAATTATTCTTAGCTCTCTGGGCCTACCAAACGTTAGTAAAGAGCGCGACCGGATTCACACCTTTCTAGTTGGTGTATGGTCTGGAAGCCACTCTTCCAATTGAATGTGAGATCCCTTCACTGAAGTTGGTTGTGGAATTACTACCCGACACTTCCCCGGAGGAAGAATGTCTCCTGTATTTGGAACGAATGGACGAAACTTGTCGCTTGGCTGCTTTGGTTATCGAGGCACAAAAAAAGCAGGCTAAAGCTCATTTCGATCAAACGGTTTCTCCACGCTCTTTTATTGAAGGGGACCTCGTCCTCTTGTATGATCAAGCACATGATAAGCTTGGGGCGGGAAAATTCCAGCCCATGTGGCATGGGCCCTATATTGTTAAACGTGTATTGAAAAATGGGGCCTATGAGCTAATCGATTATGAAGGTCTTCCTTTGGTGCAGCCCATAAATGGGTTGTACCTGAAGAAGTATTACGCTTGAACCATTCTTGTGTAGTGTCTGTACATAACTGATTTCTTCATTTTTGTGTATGTGTGGTGTGGTGTGCTTTGTAAGGGTCTTCTGCTGATTGGGTCTTCCTGCTTGTGCAGATGTCTATTACTCCTTATGTCAGTTTCGTGGATGGTTCCTCCCATAGTACCAGGAATATGTCTTCGGCAGCCTAGGTAATCTAGAATCCTGCTGGTGAGTTAGTTAATTTACAAGGTGTTTGTCTAGGGCCTGCTACAAATAATGTTGTGGAATATAGTGTCGTTTTGGAATTATTGAACGAGGCCGTTAACCTCGGTATTCATGCATTACTTGTATATCTGGACTCACAGCTAGTAGTGTTACAGCTCAATGGTCATTATTCAATTAAGAACCCATCCATTTTAAGACTGTATCTATGTATTCGTTTACTGGAAAGAAATTTTGATTACATCTCATATCAGCATATACCCAGACACATGAATGTGTTAATAGATGCAGTAGCTAACATGGTATTAGATAGACATTTACGCAACTTGTAAAGAAAACATCATCATATGTGAAAATATCCATGCAAAAATAGATATATATACATGTCAAATGTTTGTAGTGTGTGCATCATATAAAATCCAAAATATACATGTCTATTTTAGTTACATCCGGAGACAAAATGTCTCTCAAAAATATGCATATGAAAAGCCTAGGCGACTAAATAGCATGGTGCTCATGGTAGCATGTTATTTCCCACACCAATCGCCTCAGTAAGCGATGAAGGCGACTAGGCACCCCTACAGTGTGCCTCTAATCCATAGGGACATCAGCTAGGCGAGCATAATCAGGAATCCCACAGGCGATTCCCTCTAGGTTCTAAACCAGCTCGTTCCCCTCGCCCCCCTCACCTTGAGGGTCATGGGTGAGACGGGTCCTCTGCGCGATCGGCGACATCCTGGCGGGACTCTCTGGGCCAACATCAGCATGCATATAGGATCAATTGTTATAACATGCATGTATACCAAAAAAAAATTCATAAAATTCATAAAATCAAAAAAGAGTCTTACCCAGCTCCTCATCCCAGTCCTCTCCTTCCGGGAGTGGAAGGTCTGGGTTTCCTATGAAATCAGTACCGGCATAGGGCCAGTCCTCTACGACAATCAACTGTCGTTGGAGCCATCCGAAGAACTCGGGTTGCCATGACATTTTCTGGCCCTCTCTTGCTTTGGGCATCAGTGCTTCCCATTGAGCCATTCGTGGCTCTCTCAAAGGTGGATCTGCGACTATCGCCCCCTGGCCCTGGAAGATAGGTGGCCATTCTAGGATGAACGATACCAATATTGAACCGTACCCAAACTGCTTCAGTTTGGCCTTTTTACATTTAGTCAATTGCCGTTTGATATTCATGGTTACGGCTGTAGCCCAATCAAATAATGTCGGGTTCATACATTATGAGGCCAGGAGGAGCTACGTTTTGGTAGCCTCATGCGGCGCTTGTGACCTCACGGCCCGCGTAATAGTACATAGCACCACTCTAAGTGCTAGATCGGGAACAATGTGAATGTCAACTTTGCCACTACTTGATCCTGTTTGTGCCCCTGGGCACACTCTCTCCATAACCATCGACATATTTTCGCCAGAAGGCCTGGTACATGTCATAATCAGAACTAGACCTCTGCGAGACAATCCAGTGATGAAGTAGACATCGAACACTTCGAGTTCAAGCACTTGATCTTGAAGCCTAAACTTCTCTTCATTCTCATCCCAGATACTTATCAAGTATTGTAACAATTTGGGTTGTGCCCTGAGACATGGTGTCAAGAAGAATTTCCTTAAACCGCAATCCCGGAGAGCATTCATGAATTTCTAATTCCCTATTGCCATTTCGTCCTCTTCACTGTGCTCCCTTTCTTTCCATTCAATCACCATTGTGGCTTTGTACCTGCATCAAATTGGTCATAAGCACATCATAAGATCCCTTGGGCATTCAAAATTCAATTGATTGGTTCAATTTTTGTGTAATTTGAGCAAAAAATGAGGTTGCGCGGTTGGCGCAACTGTTTTGCTAACAATCGCGCCAGCTGGCCCGACCCCTTTGCAAAAAGAGCTCGATTGGCGCAGGTTCGTGCCTCATACCCACACCAACCGTGGAAGCCCTAGATTTTCAAATCCTCCCCTCAGGGATGCCAAATCATGATGGAAAACTATGAAATATGGATTAAAACATAGCTAATGGAAGCGGCTCTTACTTGGAAAAGACGAGGTTCAGAAAGATGCACCGGATCGTCCATAATCATGACCACAAGATTGCAAGGAAATAACTCACTATCGCTCTGCACAAGAGGTAAAAAGTAAAAAATAAATATGTTTTTACTATTTGGTCATATTTATAACTTTTCGAAATCAAAATTAGGTTTTGGAGCTTATTTTTCTGATATTTTATCATACTTTGTCAAAAAATGGGTTTTACGCTTGCTTTTTGTGCAGCGACAGGTTTTCACGCGACTAGGACAACAACACGAGTTGTATTTTCTGCTTTTTCAGACTCGGTAAAAACACGAAAAAAGTCACTACAGGAGTCATATTTCAGCTTTTTTCTGACTCTCTAAAAATGAAAATATTGTCGAGTTGCTTGTCGTTTTGAGTTCGTTAAATTGGCTGCAAAACGTCATCTACCTAGTATATGTTTACCCCTTTTTTGGGCTGGGATAGATTATTTACGAAAAAGGAATACCCTAGCCTATCACGACTAGGAGGTTCTCTTAGATATAGTTTTCTACCTTTTTGGATCTGTGGGACTATCCACGAAAAGGGACTGTTGGAGTTTTCTTTTCTGTTGTCTTTTCAAACTCTCTAAACATGAAAAGATGTCGAGTTCTTCCTTTGTCAGACTCGTTAAAACCTGATGACATCGGACTCCGTCGTAATGACGATACTCGAGTTCCTCCTTCTTAGGGCTCGTTAAATGTACTAGGTTGGATTTTTCCGAAGGAAAAACTTATATCGCAAGGATATGCTATCCCCTTCAAGCTTGTTTCCAAAAATAATTGGGGTACTCACCAGAAATGGTGGGGGAAAATGGAGCCAGTATCACCGTCATGTCGGCAGTATGTCGCTCTTGAACATGGCACTCGTCTGCATTCGTGTCGGGTTGGGGACATCTCATGTCGTTTTCTGCTTGCCTCCATGGGTTTGGGTAATCCTTTTTGACCGCTCATCTGCTCTTTTCCACGTCATCATGACCTCAGATCCTTTGATGTCAAATACTGCCAAATCCACTGTCATGCCACTGATATGTTCAAGAGAAGTTAGCCTTTGTAGTTCTCAACCTCCCTCTGATTCTCTACTAATCTTGATTTGCAAACATCATGTTCCTCTGTCTCGTGTCGATGATGTGGGAAACACTATGGCCCACCTTCAATCAAGGTCACTTCCTGTCGAATTCAGCTCATTATCCGAGAAGATGATCTAGAGACTCCCTTCAAGTACCTTGGAGACTGCATGCCTTAATGGCAGGTTCTTCACATTCGACGCAAGGTTTTCATTATTGGCCTTCGATCGGATGATTATGCGGGTTTTCAACGCCAGCTCACTATTCACATGCCGTGGATTGTACCTATAGTACCTTGAGGCCCATCCTCATTATTGATGGTTCCTCTCGCGTCTGTTAACGGCTTTCATTATTGGCTAGTAATTAGACGATGTTCTTGCATGTTTGACTTCAGTTCACTTATTCACATGTTCAGACTTGTACTCTGTTCAGGTCGAGATGGAGCGCAAGACCGTGGATTTTGTCTAATGAAATCCAGACTGCAGATTCTTTGGGGATTATCATGATTAGTTACATGACTCATTTAATTGGATGGCTGCGACCATACTTGAGTCTACTTGTTGATCCTTATTTACTGGATGGCTGCGTCCATACCTTGGATCTCGGTTATTGTACACTCTATTATGGATGGCTGCGCCCATACCACATATCATGTATTTGAGATATTAGTTGTAATTGTCTTCGTAGGTTTTCCAAAGGCAGTGTTTTTGGTTGGGCGTGTTCTCATAAAGCATTTCACCCCTCCCTCTCTCTCGGAGCTCATGCTTTAGAGGGCATATGTTACACAGCATTTTGTCACTGTCCCTACAATCCCTCATCCTGCATATTGGAGGACTATTCCCATGCCCTGTGACTAGAAACATGTCCTGAAACAACCTTCATGGTATCCTCTTGCATAAGGACAAACATTCACCTGAAGAACATTTCCTCTGGAAAGCCCTAAAAATAGATGTTTTAGCCTTAGCACGACTAACTAGTTCAGCCCTCGCACCAATGGAGGAAATCCACACTAGAGGGCGCACCAACTGGTGCACTGTCTCTATGTTTCACTCGCACCAAGCTTAATAAGGGATTTTTTAAAAATAAATGGCGAAAGTTTGATTTCAAAAAACTCCTGAATGAATCATCAAAAGGATTTGAGTGGTTTGGCTTTGGATCTCCATGTATAGGAATTGGTTTTCCACCTATCATGGAAGCTTCCTTAGAGATAGGGCCTATCCCATGATTATAGGGATCCCAACTTCCTTTCCTCCATCTATAAAATCTTTCCTTCTCCATTAGCAAGCTAGCTGAACTTGTGGGAAGGAAACTATAGCCGGGCAACCTTTGAGAGCCAAGTCGAAGAGAGAGAGCTTCGTCCAGATTCCCTATGGGCTTTGTTGAGACACGCTCCACTGTCAGCTCCGCCGAAGGAAGATCATAGCATCAGAGCATTTGGTTGTAATCTCCCTTTTGTCATTTATAATATAAGTGACTCTGATTTTGGTTCCATTCATGTGTTCATTTATTTATGTAATGCAATGAATTATATCCTCTCTGACTGATATATGGTTACATGATTTAGATTTTACGTTGTATGTTGTTGTTTCCTCGCACGTGTATAGGTGTTCGGACATGTTGAATAGAAGGATCATGATCTTTCAAGCGAGGGACGGGAAACATCATCTTTTCTTCAACGACAACTACGTGGGATTTGAGGTAGGATACTTGTCGCGATCTTTGTCTTTTTGTAACTAGGAACCAACGTCATTGCGTGACTTGATTGTTGCTAGACCTGATCTGGGCTAGTGGGATCGCCTCTGTCCGTAGAGGGGATTTACCTCTTCAACACTGCTACCTCCTCTTTATATCTAGATTTTACTTGAATTATTTCATTCCTCTTATCCTGACAGAGCATTGCAGAGCCAATCTTTAAAGCTACAAAATCCAATGGATTCTTTCCCAAGGCTTCTATGGTTTTCCTAGCGGAAGCTTCCTTGGGCTCTATCATGTAAGGTGCTTTAGCTTTTTAGGACCCGCCAGGCATTACCAACCTTCCTGAAATTCTTCACTGAGGTCCCCCTGGACCTTCTCCTTATAAGGTCCTTTTGCTTGTTTCTCCCTCCATATTTTCTTTTCTCCATTACTATGGTATAGCCAACTCATTTGGTTCGCCTCGTTTGTTTCATAAATCTATCCTTGTCCAAACATTGATGGGGTTTCTGGATTTTGGGTTCTTGGGAAGTTACTGCCTAGATGCCTTCGCTAAAAAACTAGGGCGTTCTTAAAGGATTCAAAACGAGTTTAGCTAGAGTTTTGAGACCCTTGAAGAAGAAAATACTCGAAAACCCATTGTCTATTAAGAAAAAGAACAAGCAGAATTAGCACCGAACAAGCGGAGCAGGAAAATAACTTCGAATAGGTCGCCAAATTAAATTTCAATGTGTTTTCCCTTAACATCGTAAGACCGACGTTTTGGCTCATTAACATCGCAAGACTGAAACTTTTACCTACATGATGCAAGACCGACGGTATCCATAAACGTCGCAAGACCGACATATGTCTCCTAAACGTTGGTATTATGATGGTTTTGTCCTTAATGTTACACCATTTTTTTGGTCATCTAACTCATTATCATTAGATGAACCCAAGTACACCATGTAAGACCAATTTTACTCTAAGTAAAATTGCTTTCACCATATAAAATAACATTTATCTATATTTCCTGGTCATATTTAACCCAAAACAAGGAAATTAATTAAATAAATCATTATTTATTTAAGTATTTCCTAGGAATAAGTTATTCAAATCATTATTTAAATCATATTCCTAGTTAAATTTGACTAAATCATTTTTAAATAATTAAATAAATCATTATTTATTTAATTATATTCCCATCATGTCCCTAAAATAATAAATAAACCATTTATTTATTTATTGTTTATAAATAAAGGAATTGGCCCAAGTCAAAAGACCTTTTCCCTCCAACAAATATAATAAAATATTCTTGAAGGGTGATTCTAGAATTTGATTAATAATATTTTATTCATGCACCGAGTTCTAGAACACCCCAATATTTTGTTATAAATAGAAGGGTTTTCCCCATTCATTAGCCTCCTTCATTGCATTAGATCACTCTGGATCTACTCTTGGTCACCATTTTCCATTTTGTTTTATGAACTCCCATTGAGTTCCATGTTTGTTTTTCTACACCAATAAGAGAGAGGAATTTTAGATCTGAAACATTGAGGACTTCCAAGAACCCATCCCACTGAGGAGAACCTGAAAACACCTTTCTTGTTTTCCTCTCAGGTGCCCCATTCTTTAATATAATACAAATCATTCTTTTAAACACTTTGTTCTTGTCTTGTCTATTGGATGCATGGAGCCATATTATATTTTATCTGCTTAATGTCTTTTTGTACTTAGATCTGAATTTGTTCAGCAGACTTAAAGATATTTTGCAGCCATAATCGATGTTAGGGCTATTTTTTATGCGTAGCTAAAGTGATCTTTTACGACGAAAGATTCATACTAACAATTGGCGACTCCGTTGGGTTTTCTTTTGTGACCGCTGTCGTTTTATATATTCCTGCATATCCAACTATTTCAGACCCTAGGGTTTCACTTCCATTTTCTGTTTTTCCTATTTTTATGGTGTTTTTTACCCCTAAAACCCTCAAACAGTCAAATTTTTAACCTCTATGTGTTTCTGGCCTTATTGCACAGGTGACAGACATCAGCTGCAGCTGAGACGACAAATTTTTCTGAAATCTGCCGCCGAGAGAGCCGGATCTGCAGGTCGCACTTATTGGCCCAAAAAGTGCGACCTGATCTTGAGGACGCACTTTTCTGCCCCAAACCTGGACTGAAATCAGGTCAGAACCTGCGACCTGCACTTTTTCTGCAAATTTTCCAGCACTTTTTGTGGGTTTGTCTGAAGCTTCTGTCAGGGTTTTCCAGCCTCTGTCTCTGCCCATTCATACCTGTTCCTGATCTGATTTACTCAACTAAGAGGGAATATTGCCCCTTAGGGCTCTAGTACCCTCCACTTTTTGTGGGAGAGTCTTTGTTGTTTCAGACGTCTGAATTTTCAGAGTTTCAACCTTATTTTTCTCAGATCTGATACCTCTGTTTCAGATCCTTTTAGATCAGCTTTGCTCCCTCTCAAATCACCTCATATCGTTTTATTTGGGTTCATTTCTAAGGCCACTGCCTTGTCTCTTCTAGTTTTAGCTGATCTCCTCCTTTTTAGCAGCAACCTTGCCTCTGCCTCTTTGTTGTTCTCTACACCACTTTTCAGTAGATTTCTCCTTTAAATCCCAATCCCTCCCGACATTTGATCTATTGGCCACTTTTTCGTGTTCTTTGCTTAGTTTTTTCCCTCTTATAGACTAGTTTTGAGAGACCCGCCTTCTTGGGTTATATTGATGCATTGGTAGTTGTTCATTTTCTGTTCTTTTAGTCTTATTTACTGCAGATTTATTTTCAGTTACGCAGTGCACTTTTTCTTTTACTCTCAAAACGTCTGGGTTTAAACAATTAAAATTAACGCACGCCACACACTGACCCTAAGTGAAGAAGCGCCTGGTTAACACCGCCTGGCAAAGACTTTAAAATCAATTGTAACTGCACCTCTATGCCCTTGACCTAACTTGATTTTGTCCCTGCCCTTGTCGGTTTTTTCTTCTTCTCGTCATCATTGCGTCCCCAAGGCGCCTTTCTCGGAGACTTCTTGGCCTTCACCCTCAGTTTCCACTTGGTTGACTTCCTCCTTCCCGTCGTCATCGAGTAAGTCCTCCCCCGAGTCCGCACTCCGACTCTTCCTCTGATTGTTTGGGTTCTCCCCCTACTCCTGGTTCTCCCCCTGTCACTTTTACCATGTCTACTTCAGGGCCTACTACCAGCAGCAACCCCAGTACTACTGCTGGGTCTATTTCCAGTGGAACCACCTCGGGACCTCCCTTGACTGCCCCATTTCTCCCTTATATGGCCGGCCTTAGTCTCCCCGACTTCAATCAGCTAATCAATGATCCTATCCGCCACGATCTTAGTTGGCCTGCTATGCCAACCAAGCTCCCCTCCGACATTCCCAAGTTCGAAGGCCTTGCTAGTGAAGATCCCTCTAACCATATCCGATCATTTCACATGTGTTGTTCCTCCAATTCCATCACTGATGACTCCATCCGTCTTCGTTTGTTCCAGCGCACGCTTATCGGTGAAGCTTCCAAATAGTATGTTGATCAAGCCACCTCTTCCCATACCACCTTTGCGACCATTTCCCAAGCCTTTTTATCCTATTTCCAACTCCCTCTCCGATACGACACTAGCACTAAACTCTTAACTTCTTTCCATCAATCCTCTTCAACCCGCCTTTCGGCTCATGTCCAAGAATGGCGGCGAAGACGGAGCCTGTGTCGCGCTCCCCCCTTTGAAGATCGAGTTTAAATGGAATGGTTCCTTCGCTCTCTCTTACCTCCCATTGGAAAAGATGTCGCATCCCATTTTCCCCAAACCGAAGAAGCTGCCCTCCAAATCGCCTTGAAATATGACCTTATCTACGCCCAATCTGGTTATGTTTATACCGTCCTTCCTGACCTTCCCAAGCTCGGTAGCTCTAATGCCCCAGGGGAATCTCACTCTGCCGATGGTATCGTTGGAGCCCTGTCACAGAACTCTGCCCAACCTCTTCCAGGCCATGGCTTCCCTCCAGGGGCCAGCCCCTCCAGCACTTTTTCCCCTCCAGGTAGCATATATTCAGGATACGGCATGCCTCCTCCTTTTTCCCACCCTCCTGCTTACCTCACTACTACCCACCCTTCGCCTTATCCCTATCCGCAACCTGGTGTCCCAGCTCCTCCAGCATTTGGACCTCCCACTCCCTTGCCTTTTCCACCCCCGCAACTGCACTTACTACCCCTTCCAGGGCAAGTATTTGCACAGCAGGGGGCACCTAATTTTCCTCCTTCTCAAAGAAGGAGGAGAGGCAATCAATCCGCTTCTGGTAATCGTGGATCCAATCCTTCCATTATTGACTCTACCACTGCCAATCAGCCACAGGGCCCTCAGCCTAAGCCGGACAGGCTACTTTGCACCAATAAGCCATGTTCTTGTTGCGGTGTTTATGGTCACTACACTCACGATTGTCCTTTATTACCACAAATGCGGAAAATGTGGGAATCTCAAGCCACCGTGAGGGGGAAACACTCCTCCCCTACTATCCCTCCCACTCCAACTACTTCCCAACCCGCTGTGTTTACCGATCCTTTCCCTCAACAAGGATTCATGGCCACTCAACCTCCTCATGCCCCGGTAACCACTCAACCTTCCCCTTCTGGTTCCTCTGATTACCAGATTCTCATGATGGCCTCTGACACTCCTCTCACTGTCGACCTCAACCTTCAAACTCGGTCCCGTCAGTATTCCACACCTCCCATCTCCGAGTCTCCATCGTCTGGTCCTATAAAGCCTCTATCGACACCCAATGGTCCCTTACAACTCCCTCTGCCCAAAGCCGAGTTTCATTCCAAACCTCCTAAGGGACCATTATGCCGAAATGCTGCCTTTGGTCGAGCTGCCCATTCATACAACATAGTAGATGATCTAGCCCAATCTCCTGCCGCCATTTCAACACTGGAACTCCTCCAGTCGTGTCCTTCTCAAAAGAGGGCTCTACTATCTGCCGTGGGTGCTGTAGATCCTGCTGATGACCAATTGATTGTTTTCGATTCCCGTCAGTCAGAACATCCCCCTCTTCCTCCTTCGGTTGCTTTCCAAATCCCAGTCAAAATCCGAAATGCCAATGTTGCTCAGTGTATTATTGATTAGGGGGCATCTACCTGTGTCATGTCCGCTTCGGTTTGGAAACAACTCAGATCCCCTGAACTGGCCCCTTCCACCATCACCCTTCACGTGTGGGATGGCCATGCCTCCCAGCCCATTGGCCTATTTCGTAGTTTTCCTATCACCCTTGCCGGCAAGACTGTTTGTGTCAACGTTGAAGTTATCAACGCCCCTCTTGACTACAACATCCTTTTGGGGTGTAGTTACACCTATGCCATGTCAGCCGTCCCGTCCGCAGTCCACTGCAAGATGTTTTTCCCTCATAATGGCAAGATTGTCACCATTGACCAATTGACCTACCATGAACCAAAATCTCAGACCTCCCCTGAGTCCACCATCTCTACTGTCACCAATAAACCAATTGTTGATTCTTTGACCAGTGTTTCCCTTGGCGTCTACAAAGACTCCTCTTTGCTTGGAACTTTTCCTGGTCCTCCCCCTCCTCCTGTCTCTGACCCCAGCTTAGTGAATGTTTTCATGATGCAATCGTCTCAGGCTAGCCTTCCACAGCCTGCTCTGGCTAGTCAGCAACCTCAATCTCACCCACGGCCTCCTGCTCCTAACCCTTCGCTTCAGTCAATCGAACCTTTTTTCACCTGACCCTTCCCATCACACTCAGGACCCCCCCTACCCTCCTGAGTCAGTTCCCTCAGGTCTCCACCATATGGGATCCATCCCCCCTGGTCATTACCCCGTCAGTCAAATACCTTTCCTTGGCCTCCCTCCCGGCATCTAGTCGGTCCCCGTCATGGCCACCCTTTCCCTACCTAATTTAACCTTGGGAATACCATTATGGTATCTTACTCCTCCCGCTGAAACCCCACCGAGCCACCCCAAACCATACATAGCTGTGACACCAGTGAAACCGATTCCCTTCGCTCCTTCTACTGCTACAGTGCCCCTAGCCCCTCCGCAGGACCCTCCCCATGTAGCAACCCCTACAGGAAAGAAAAGCAAAACTCGAAAGGGGGCATCCAAAGAGAAGGCCACCGCACCCGACCCCACCCCTCCCCCTCCCCAACCCCCCAAGCCTTGTGCCTTGTGTGATGGTATCGGTCACCCCACCCATACTTGTCCTGAGTTGCCCCGTATCCAACCCATGGTTAAAGTCGCGTTCCCTAAATCGACGGTCCTTGAAACCTTTGTTTCTTTCTCATCCGCAGCCAAGACCTCAAAGAATCTTCGCACCAACAAACCCTGTGCTCTGTGTGGCGTCCACGACCATTACTCTCACCATTTTCCTCACCTCACACATTACCGAGCCTCTTTAGAGGTCATTTGCGAGTACGAAATTGAACAAAATCAATCCGCCTCTCCCATCCTTTCTCAATATGCGTCAGGTATACTCGAGGATCCCCCTGCTACCATTGAAATTCCTCCCCCTGATGTTGAAATGTCAGAATCTGCTGCTCCCCTCCTATACCTATCATCATCCGTGCAACCATCTGAGTACATTCCCTCTGAATCCACTCCCTCTATTCTGCTCGATCCTCCTTCAGACACATTCGCGGGCTCTTCATGTTTTGACCATATTTTTACCTGTTCTTTTGTCATTCCCCGTGATGACACGTATTTGCGCCTATCTTCCCACACTGTTGATTTCGGTAGCTTTGCAGCGTCAGATAGTCCCCTCGACCCTTCCATTCCCTCCCATAATCACGATCATACCATCCGTATCTTCGATGTTCTTCGCAGCCTGAGTCCCCATTCTTCCTCTCATAGTTCTCATCCATCTCCCTCTCATCGATCTATGAGTCCTAGACCTCCTACCCAGACTACTCCCTCCCATAGCCGTCAGTGGATGTCTATCCTCTACTCATGCTGCCCTCCTTTTTCTCATCCCTCCCACTTGTGGTCCCGTGATACAATTATTTCGGCCCTCTCCCCCAACCATTATCTTGGCTATGTCGATGGGGCAAGTCGCTCTTCCCGGAATCTCGCTTCAGCAACATGGGCCATCTTTACCCCCTTGCATACCCTGTTTCTTGCAAATGGGGTCTGCATTGGTAATGCCACCAATAATCAGGCTGAATATGATGCCGTGCGTGGTCTCTTAGCCGATGCCCTCTCTCATCACATCCTCCATCTGCATGTTCATTTAGATTCCCTACTTCTTGTCTTACAACTTAATGGCGTCTATCGTGTGCATAACCCTATCCTGTTTAGACAATATTTACGAGTGAAACTTTTGATACATGCATTTACATCCATTACTTTTAACCATATCCCTCGACGTCAAAATCACTACGCTGATCAAATTGCAAATCATGTTCTAGACTGGCATTTATCACACACACGACAATAACATTTCACATCATCCACAACATATACATAAATCATATATATCATATAACATGTGTTTTTAGAGTCCATCTGCTCTCAAACATATCACATGCCCATAGCATGGTACAAACAGCAAAACTAAAAAATGGGGGGGCAGCACTTGCCCCTACAAAAACACTAGGGGGCACCATCTGCCCTACATCTAATCACTCTCTGGAGGATCCCGAGCCAATGGCTCTGCTCTCGCAGCTCATAGATCACGCACAGTCTGACCGCCCATCGCCATGCGTCACATGATACATCGCCATTCTGAGGGTAGCCCAATACATAACTTTATGTACTGGTCATCTAAATCCTGCCAACCACGCTCCGACACACTGGTCAGCAACCCCTCACATCTACGAAGGATGTCCTCCACCAGAGTGGCCATATCCTCGTTCTGCGTTGTCCTTGATCCACTCGCACCTGCAGCTCCTGCTGCTGCCAGTCGCCCCATATATCCAGCCGGTTTCACTGGAGCTATATCTGCATTCCAAAACATATAACGATTAGTACCATGCATACTAGTCACAAACTCTAAAATGCACATAACAGATTAGTTTCTTGTAACTTACCATTGGGCCCCCACACTTGGCTAGGCAGAAGCGGCAAGTCCGGGTCTCCCCAATAACTCATCCCACTATAGGGATAGTCATCTATGTATAGTGGCATCTGATCCCAATGGGCGAAGAACTCTGGTCGGAACACCCGTCCGACTGCCCCTCCTCCTCCTCTACATAGTAATTGTCCCCACCGACGCATCCGAGGCTCTCTCAGACCCCCATCAGGTAACTGTATACGAGGTCGTAAGGTCGGGATCTTCTCAAAGAAGAAAGAACACAAAACAGACACATAGGCACAACCATGATTCACTTGTCGCTTGCATAGCGACAGCTGTCGTTTCACCAACACCAAAATCATCTTGGCCCACCCATAGTAGGTCCCACTCAGCACACTCTCCACAATCATCATCTGCCCTCCAGTGATGTGATGGAATGCCTGGCTACCCAAGATCCACAACACTGCTGCGGCCACTGCCCGGGTCTCCAACCTCTCTAGATCACCAATGGATATCCGAGTCCCTTTAACTTGGACACCTGGTCGACAATGCCACTCCACAAACTCCATAATGTTACGCCCCCGTGGTAACATTGGCTATGTGTCTCCCACCATCCCTAATGGTGGGAGACCAGTCAAGCAATACAAATCCTGGACCGTTAGCTCGATCCTGTGCCCCTGCACTACAAACGCCTCATGATCTGCATCCCAATAACTGATAATCCGGGCCAACAAGGGCTCTCCAGCCCTCATCAACGAGTTCTCCAAAAATTTCAGAACCCCATACCTAGCCAGTGCACGACGGACACCCTGATCCGCCTGGATTTCCGTCCGTAATGTGCCTAAGTCTCTCTCTCTCCACTTAATCCGTATATCTTCCATATCTGCACAAAAACATCATTTTTGTCAGCCTCCAGATCAACAAAACTACATTAACTTACACCAAAACAACATCTCAGCACATGACAGCACTAAAACCCCCCACATCTAACAGGTCGCACTTTTCAGGCCCAAAACTGTGTCCTAGGTCGTAGCTTTTTCCCCAAAAAGTGCGACCCGACCGTAATGATGAAGTAGGGGAAGTTACTAAGAATTAAATCCCTAATCTGCAATTTGAATCCATCAAAAACAAAGCTTAGGATTAGGCCTCTTACCTGCAAATGACGAATCACAATTCCAACAGTCGGTTTGTCCGCCACGATCGTCGCAAGATTTAGGGCCTTCTCTCCTCTCCACATTCACCACAGCTACACAAGAAAATGAATGATTTTGGAGGGAAAACGCCCTATTAGAAGAAAACCCATGTTTTTTCTTTCGCCCGCTGCGACCAAACCGTAGCCCCATTTGACAAACCGTCCACACCGTTGGAAAGCTCTCATCGAGCACCCAAATGGGTATTTGTCAGTTTTTTATGTTTTGATACTTCACTAGGACACAGTTCGTCCATGAAGGGTCTATTCACCTCTTCTCAAAATCGAATTTCTTCACTTACGACACTTGTACTCGAGGCACCACTTTGCCTTCTTACTCATCTTCGTTCGTGTTGATTTTCGTCATGAGCTACCCTATTGTACTCATGCTTTTATGGTTCCCCACTGGACCCTTACTATGAGGCAGCACCATCGAGTTGCCCTTGTTTAGAGCATCCCAGTCGAGTCATCATCACATTCATGGAGCCTATTCCCAGTCCCTTTGTACCCCGCTATAGTCCTCCTTCCTGTCTTGCTTGATCCCTCTCTCATGCCGCACATTATGGCCCTCAGCACCCTTTTCCCCTATCCCTCCTGATATTGTGTCAGTCACTGCCAAGCCATTCATGCCCTTTACACTCTAACAAGGGAAGTTGTCCAATCGCTCCTCCATATCCCTCATTCCATCATCATCATTAGTGTCTCTTTGTTCGTCGCTCTACTTTTCTCCCTCGTGCCTTAGTTGGGGTTCCCCTATTGCCTCACCTATGGCGGACCTACTTCTGTCGACATCAGCTCATTTACTCCAGAAGTCAGGCCTAAGGGGTAGTGTGCCTTGGTTCGAGCTCTTCTCAGCATGATCGTGATATATACACTTGATGGTCCAATGATGCAGCAGCAGCTATTGATGATTCCCGGGCGTGTGTGAGATGTCTCAACCCTCATGAGGGGGTGGCCCTGCAGGTAGCCCCCCACATGCCCGGATGACTTTTTTATTTCCGCCCTTGATGCAGCTCCTCTCATTTGATGATATCGGCCTCAACCGTTGCAGCGCCTCTTCGATTTGCATATATCAGTTAGATGTTGTGAGCCCTTCCCCGTGTGTAGGGGGATTTGGGTATATTTGTATCTCATGTACTAAAATCTTCTTGTATAAGTCCTGACGGTTATTCCAGGCATTGCATGTATGTGGGATTCATCAGTTTATTTATCTGGCTCATGTTTAGGCCAGCATATGCTTCATCCTTGCGTTCCATGGTTTTCCGGACGCCTTATTCTTTGTACTATTTTCTCGACGGGCATAGGTATGCCTCCCCCGCCGCCTTTCACATTGGTACTACTTCATCACCTAGAGACTTGTTGCACCTGTAAGTCTCATCTCCTCAGGGTCTAGTCCTTTAGCACATTAGACTACCTTACATTCCTCTCTCTCACTTCCCTCTTGATGCCTATTTATTGAGTTCTTACAACGTACTTCGGTCATACAATTTTCTCCTAACACTCGTACGTTGGGGGGAAATCTGTTACACCATTTTTTTGGTCATCTAAATCATTATCATTAGATGAACCCAAGTACACCATGTAAGACCAATTTTACTCTAAGTAAAATTGCTTTCACCATATAAAATAACATTTATCTATATTTCCTGGTCATATTTAACCCAAAACAAGGAAATTAATTAAATAAATCATTATTTATTTAATTATTTCCTAGGAATAAGTTATTTAAATCATTATTTAAATAATATTCCTAGTTAAATTTGACTAAATCATTTTTTAAATAATTAAATAAATCATTATTTATTTAATTATATTCCCACCATCTCCCTAAAATAATAAATAAATCATTTATTTATTTATTGTTTATAAATAAAGGAATTGACCCAAGTCAAAAGACCTTTTCCCTCCAACAAATATAATAAAATATCCCTAAAGGGTGATTCTAGAATTTGATTAATAATATTTTATTCATGCACCAAGTTCTAGAACACCCCAATATTTTGTTATAAATAGAAGGGTTTTCCCCATTCATTAGTCACCTCCATTGCATTAGATCACTCTAGATCTACTCTTGGTCACCATTTTCCATTTTTGTTTTATGAGCTCCCATTGAGTTCTATGTTTGTCTGGGTTTTCTACACCAATAAGAGAGAGGAATTTTAGATCTGAAACGCTGAGGACTTTCAAGAACCCATCCCATTGAGGAGAACCGGAAAACACCTTTCTTGTTTTCCTCTTAGGTGCCCCATTCTTTAATATAATACAAATCATTCTTTTAAACATTTTGTTCTTGTCTTGTCTATTGGATGCATGGAGCCATATTATATTTTATCTGCTTAATGTCTTTTTGTGCTTAGATCTGAATTTGTGCAGCAGACTTAAAGATATTTTGCAGCCATAATCGATGTTAGGGCTATTTGTTATGCGTAGCTAAATTGATCTTTTACGACGAAAGATTCATACTAACACTTAACGTCACAAGACTAATGGTATCCCTAAACGTCGTAAGACTGACGGTTGTCTCCTAAACATCGCAAGACCGACGTATGTTTCCTGAACATCGGGATTCTGACGGTTTGTCCTGAAATCTCAGTATTACAAAAATTTTCTTAAACGTCGTTGTTATGAAGATACTCCAAAAACGTTGCTATAGTGACACTTGTTGGTGGGAATGAAAAAAATGAGAAAAATTGGGAAAATTTCCGACAATACATCAAAAGTGTCAGAACTAAAGTGTCAGAATTTTGACCATATGTACTAGTGAAAACTCACCCAATTCTGCTTCCCATATACATAATGTTCACAGAAATTGAAATCCAGAGAGAAATTAGACATACCTTCTACCATACCATTTCCATGCAGTATCTGAATGCCATTATCTGCAATATGTCCAAGCCTTTGATTCCATAGCATGGTCTTTTCTCTAGAGACCGCTAGGCTTTCCATTCCACTTTTAGGAACCAAAAAACTGTTTCACCCATCAATAACAGTGTTATCCTGAAGCTTGTACAGATTTCCAATCCGAACTCCCCTAGTGCTCCTTAAACCATCTTGCATGTATCATTCTCGAAGACTATTTTTACACCTACATCATCCATATTGCTTACATAAATCACATTTCTGGCTAATGCATGAATATGCAGAACACCAAGATGTGTTCTAATCCTTCCACCTTGCAGCTTCAGCTTGAATTTTCCACGTCCGACGATTTTTTCCTTCCTATCATCCCCTAAGAAGACATCACAACCATCATACTTCTCATACTCGTAGAACCACTCCCTATGGGGAGTGAAGTGAAAGGATGTGCCTGAGTCAATCAACCATGCCTCAAGATCTACATGTGTTTTTGAAGAAGAAGCATAATACACATCACCACCTTCATCTGAGGTGGTTTTTTTCCTTTGCAGAAGGAGCATCATCAGATCCCTTTCCTTTCTCAGGAGCTTTAGATCTACATTCCTTTTTGTAGTGCCCTTCCTTTCCGCATTTCCAGCACACCTTTACAAACTTTCCTAGAGATTTAGATCTTCCTTTAGATTTAGATCTCTTACTCGAAACCTTATTCTTGTTTCTGTTCTGGTACCTTTCTCGTACAGATAAGACATCTCCATTCCGTCCCTCCATATTTCTCTATCTCATTTCCTCCGATAGCAAGGCTGAGATAACGTCATCAAAATTCAAGGTAGTTGTATTGCTACCTATTGCAATAACTGAATTTTCCCACAAATCTGGTAGAGAACACAACAAATTGATGCACTTATCTTCATATGAGATTTTAATATCAACAGATAACAGCTAACTTACCATAGTATTGAAGGCATTCAGATGCTTTGTCATCGAGTCTCCATCCTTCATCCTCAGGTTATACAGTTTTTTCCGCAGGAACAATTTATTCACCAGAGACTTAGATTGGTACAAATTCCCTAGCTTGTCCCACAAACTATTTGTCATATCTACCCCAGGTACATTCAACAATATTGAATCTGAGACACACAACCGTATTGTTCTCTTTGCCTTCCGATCCAACTTCTTCCAGTCTTCATATGACATTGTTGTTGGTTTAGTACTTGGATCTACCGCAATCCACTAATCTTTATCCACCAGAAGATCATCCATCTTGAGCTTCCACAACTCAAAACTCCAACCATTAAATTTCTCGATCTCTATCTTTCCACTACTTGACATATTCTTTCGCCGCAAGAATCAATCCCACAGATCTCCCACTGAACAGGTTCTACCACAAGCATGAGAAAAAAAACCCTCAACAGTAAAGGCATCCCCGTGAAGCCAAAACAACTCTGATACCAAATGTTAGTTTTAAACATGTACATAAATTATCTGCAAACGAATTTTAAAAATAGAAAATAAACAATAGCAAGAGAATAAAACATAAAACAGATATACACAGATATTTTCCCCTAGATCCAAAAATTGGGACTACCAGCTTGATTTTTCATTATATTCCTTTTAGTATTACAACATATATATATATACATGACGAAGCATTCATAAACCCCAATCCATTAACCCTGGATTAGAACATAACCGTAGTTCCCTTGACCAGATCTACAAAACACTAGGGGCCGAAAACCATCATGCCCCAAAACCGTGTGCAAACCCATGCACAAAACCATGGGTGGGTCCGCCCACCGAAAAATAGGGTCCGATTTTTTTTTTCTCGGGGTGCTGCCCCGAACCCCGACCAGGGGGGCTATCGCCCCCCCTGTTGCACCTGGTTCAACTTACAGGGGATTCTATCGCCCCCCTTGTGACCCCCCCCCCAAACAAACCCAACAAAAACAACTATGGAAGTTCAAGACCCAAAAAAAGCTAAAAATAGTAAACTATGTTATAAATAAGGAAATTGGTGAAACCGATTGGAGGTGTAGGTGGAATAGGTGGGTGGCCTCCAATATCCATCTGGATCAAGAATACAATTATAGGTTTGAATAACTTAGTGGAAATAATCATTATTGGAACAACATTTATGAGGGAGATGGAAGAGAAATTGGTAAAAAATAAAGAAAATTTGAGTGCTACTCAACATAGAAAAGAAATCTATAAAGTTAAGGGTTGAATAAATAAGGAATTCAAAGTGGGAAAAACGCTTTCTTGAAAGTAGAAGCTAAAATGGATTTACTAAAACTAGGAGTTATTCAAAGGCAACAAATCAATTTTGTGAGGCATTTGAGATTGGTGAAATGATTAGTCTAGTTGCATACCGAATTACATTTCCTACATTCATACATATTGATGATGTTTTTCCTGTGGTTTTATTTAAAAATTCTGTCCTTGATGCTAACCACATGATTTATTGGAATGTAATTTAAGTGGACCCTAAAGGGTATTTTTCAACGGAACAAGTATGCATCCTTGACTAAAAGGTCAAGGAACTTTGGAACTAGGCCATTGAGCTAGTAAAGGTCTAATGGATTTGTTACACACCAAAGTATGCCACATGGGAAATAGAGGAAGTTATGTGGGAGGAATACCCACACTTATTTTTACTATGAATATTTATCTAATGCATTGAGGATAATGCATAAATAAGGGGTTTTGGAATGTAATACCTCCATAATATTCATAATATATTGTATTGTGCATATTTCCACTATATTGGTGAGGCAAGTTGGATTGGATTTTATTCCAATATAGATGCAGTTCATTTTTGGCCTACATTCATATGCTTCTTGTTTTGAGGCTAGAGTGTCTGAGTGAATAATACTATTAAGATTGATAATTTAAAATACAAATCATAACTATGGTTACTAAAATACATTATGTTTAAGATTGAGTAAGAAATGAGTAATGGGGGGATAGAACTCCACCTGAGGGAATAGTGAGGTGGTGAAACCATGACATGTAGCCAAATTTGAAAAGGAGGAGGAAGGAATTCATATGAGTTTCAAAGTGGTGAGGATGTGTTCCTCAAATGATACCTAGTGGAATTTGTGCACGCATACATAAGATGCATTTACGTCACTCTACCAATGATCATTCTAGTATGAGTGAGTTGTACTTCTATGGTGAATGTGGTTGGTCGAAAACCATTATTGAATTTCTTGCTCATTACTTTTGGTGTTGCAAACATATGCTATAAATTGGGTAAGTAATTATGATTATCCCTTGACCTTGCTATCTTAATGAAATTTTGTAATTACATGGCGAAAATCAATTCCAAAGTCCCTTTCTCACCTTGGATAAGACTTGATCTTAGAAGGGGAAATGTTGGGAAAGTTGGCCCAAAATGAGGCATGGATGATCAGTGGAAAACTACTGAGAGCTGCGAGAACTATTGGAGTTGCATCTCTTTGAGTCTTCTTTACCTCTCTACACTTGAAGTCCAAGAAGAAGTAGTGGCACTGTTAATTTTTTCAACTAGGGTCAAATTACACCTTGGATAATTCAAATGACAAAGATTATGATTTCATTGAATTCCTGTTTTCGAGAGGACCAAAATCAACCTAAATATCACCTCATTTGGACAAGAAGAAGTTGTATTTTTAATTTATGAACCCTCTCATGTACATTGGATTAGGTCGACCCTATACACATGTACAATTAGACAGGTCAGACTTAACTCCAAGTGGACCCTCATGGAAGCCTATAAATACAAGTGTCCTCAAGATCATTTTCACATTATCAACACACATTCTTTTCTCCTCTTATATTGTTTGGCTCACACAGGTGTGATAAAGGAAGTTCATGTAAGGTTCCAAAATTATAGGTCTGAGGCTCACACGTGTCTAGGGTTTCTTTTTTCTGGTCGCACACATGTCAGTGGGTAGATTCGACTGCAGTCACTTGTACATAATGTTTTAGAGTGCGATTGGGAAGTCCCAATCACTCACATAATAAGCTGAAGGGAGTAACTAGGGTTTTGAGGTAGTTCAAGGAGGTTTAATCCACGGTATCTCACTTACAGTACCTCAGAGAGAAACTGGGAAGGCCTAGTGGCTCACAAAGCTTCCTGAAGGGTGTGAGTTGGGTCTGAGACTGGTCCGGGTATTTTTATCCTCAGTTGCTAACTTTTCAGTCTTCAGGGAGCGATTGGAAAAGTCATAATCACTCGCATATAGTGTTTGAGGGAGCGACCAGGAATTTACAACCTCTCGCAGAATACCTTGATGAGAGCGACCAAGATTCTGAGCTAGGGTTTGAAATTTGACCAAAGTTGACCACAAATGTCTTAGGGTTGGAAGGTTTCTCTTTGCTGTACAATATTTCTGAAAAATAGTTTCTAATTTGTATTAGATATATCTATGCTGAAAGATTATGTATTGGGCTCATTGTGCTCTATGTTGAAACATTTTATAACAATCTAATAAGAAGAAGATTTGAAAGTGTTTTCCCCCTAGTGGGGATTTTCCCTGCTCTTTGACCAATCTCGTTTCTCTTGTTCTATTGTCTCCCTTGTCATTGCATATGTTTTTCTGTCTTTAGTTACTATTTATGATTGGAAACATTGCTAATAATTGGCTGCATTGCTTAATGAAGAATTGAATTATGATGAAGTAATTGAAACAACATAAAACAAATTGAAAAATTAACATGGAATTAGAGCTAAGGTGAAGAAAAATCCCAAAAGGACACAATCATTAAAGCCATATTCCTTGGAAAGTTGAAGGAGCTTATCCAGTCAAAGTTAATATGTCTTCCTCTACCTTCAAGGAGCATGAAAAATTGGGCAACTCATCAAAATTTGTTGCATGGGAAGTCATATTGGAGATCATAGAAGACAACAATGATGTGTTGGAATACATTAAAGGAAGAATTCCCAAGCCTCCCTAAAATTCTTCTGGTTCCCTGAAAAATAGGTACAAGAAAGGTGAGTCCAAAGCAAAGAAAATTAAAGCTAATGGTTTGCAAGATCATTTTCTTGCATGTGCTAGGAATTTAAGGAAGTCTAAGGACATGTATGATAAGATAACTAGTATGTATGAAATCAACAATTTGAATGAGATCATCACTTTGAAATATCAACTCAAAAACACCAAGATGAATAGAGGCGAATTTGTATAATCCTATATCATGAGGATATCTCGTCTTAGAGATCAATTGCAAAGATTTTGGGAAAGTGTGTCTGATATGGAATTAGTGATTGTGACACTTAGAGGTCTCCCTCATATTTGGGAAACTTCATTCCCATGACAAGCAACAATAATGTTCTCCCTTCATTTGATGAAATTATTGGAAAGCTTACTCTAGAATAATAAAGGATGGTATCAAGAGCAAGAATTTAAAAGCACGAAGAGGGAGAGCCTGTTGCATATATCACTCATGACAAAAATAAGAAGAAAGGGAAAGGAGGTCCATCAAGAAAGCGTCTTCCTTAAAATACAAAAATAAGGAATGATATAACATCATCTCATATTTAATGTTATAGATGTTATAAGAAGGTTCATTATGCACGACATTGTCCCGAGAAGAGAAAAGGACCACTTCACAACACTCGAAGCAACAACAAATAGAAGAATAAAAGAATAAAATATGATTGAAGAAATAACCGCAATACAACATATGAAAGAAGTAGAAGATATACCTCAAGCAACCTTGAAGAAGGCCATCCTCCTCAAAAGAATTCAAGATTTCCCAGGTGTGAAATTAATGCTATAAATAAATTTGAATGCATTCTTATTTCTACCCTTAATATTTATTCTCCTTCAGATTCATGGGATAGTTGGTTGTTTGATAGTGGGGTCACTCATAATTTCTCTAGTATAAGGAAGTCTTCTCTAATATAGTAGAGAGGGAGACTTAGCTGAAGATCATTCTTGGAGAAAACTCCACTCACCCCATGAAAGGTTTTGGGTTTATCAAATTTCATTTGAATTCTATGGAATCAGTTCTGATCCATGATGTTATGTATGTGTTTGGATTCATGAAGAGTTTGGTATCTATATCCGCATTGGAAGATAAAGGGATGAGGGTTTCCTTCATCAAGGGAAACATTTTGAGTTGGTCTGCTAGTTCACCTATGAGAGATGCATTCACATTAGGATAAAGATTTGAAGGACTCTATAGTCACTGGAAGGACACTTCTAGCATTGGTTCATAACACCCATCATCTGAGTGAGTTGTGACACCGCAGATTGGCTCATCTATATTATGATGCTCTTCCAAAATTGAATAAATTGGTCTAAGGTATTCCCGATGTTCAAGCCCATCATGATGGAGTATGTCCAAGATGTGCGAGTGGAAAGAAAACAAGGGGACCATTCCCATCTAGTGAGGACAAGACAAATGACATCCTCCATCTCATTCATTCCAGTATATGTGGTCTGATGCATATGCATTTTGTTTGAGGTCATAGCTACTACATCACCTTCATTGATGACTTCTCTAGAAACACATGGATATACTACTTGAAGCATAAAGATGAAGCCTTTGAAATGTTCAAGGAATTCAAAGCTTTGATCGAAAATCAAACATGGAAGAGAATCAAAGTATTCAGGTTTGGAAATGGAGGGGAATACATATCAAACAAGTTCATAGCATTTTGCAAGAAAGAAGGGATCAAGAATGAAACAATTGTCCCAAATACACCCAAACAAAATGGATATATAATGTTTGGACATATGCACAACCAACCACCACAACCACTCTTAAAGCAACAAAAAATTGAGAGCACAAATCTTCTCCTCCATTACAAATTGAAGCATTAAGCCCCATAGTTATGTAATAACAATGATGAACACCTTTATTAACTAGATCCACTACATAGTTAATTGGAATTCCACTCAGAGGTAAAAGAAGCCTTGCTTATTTGTGGGAAGAGGATTTATACACATATTTAGGAATGTGGGTTATCTCTTCAACTTCTTTAGCTTCAAATTAATATTTTCTATGAAAATCTGTCAAAATTTGACAATAGTGATACCCCATGGTCTTGAAACCTTCCATATTCCATTACTTCTTCATTCTTGTTTGACCATCTTTGAATTGTATTTAATGAAAAAAATTGAAGTCATGTCCTAAGTATCCACAGTAACATGATGGCTTGCAAAATTGCAAATGGCAACAAAAGCTTTGGCAGTGAAATTAATTTGATTCTTTTTTTATCCCTTTTGCAATGAAACACTTTGAATTGATATAAAATGGACAATAATATTATAAATGCAAATCTCTTTTGGAAATTAATAATTCAAAAATCTTACATTAAAAAAAAAGTAAATAAGATCATTTTTCTATATTAAAAATGTTCCTGCAACATTTATTTGAATAGTCCAAATAAATGGCATATTTCAATATATATATATATATAAAATAATCATACAATATTTAGAATTGTTTAGATACTAACATATTTCAAAAACTAAAAAATAAAATAAAATATATAAGATAATTATACCATATTTAGAATTGTTTAGATTATTTACCTATTTCAAAAACTAAAAAATAAATAAAATATATTAGGTAAATTTTCTACATTAAAGATGCTTTGGCAATATTTGGATTGGGAAAATATCCAACAAGAAGAAACACGGAAATTAAAAACTTCTCTAGATTATAGATATAAAATCAATTCCAATAAGAGAGACATGCGATCATAAAACTATCATATAATAGGACATGAAACCTGAAACCCTCATCAAAACATAAAGCAACGCCCAAGGAACCAACTGCAACTGAAAATTCAGAAGGAGCATAAAGCATGATCATGAGAAAGGATAAACCGATTATGCTGAAATAAAACTTAAAAAAAAATATTAAAAAAATACACGTTGCATCTCTCCTCTGAAACTAAAATTAGTGTTACATCCACAGTGGTAACAATTTTAACGTCCGTGAAGTTAAAAATAGTTTTTTCACCATTTGATTTTTGCATTTAATCTGATAATGAGAGTTCCTAATTTCTCAACAGTCTCCACACTCAATAAATAAAATAAAATTACAGACTCTTTCTCCTAAACTGTTTTTTCCCCAACGACCTGTTTTAGGTATACACTATCGAACGCATTAACCCCACCGGTCAGGGAAACATGGACATTGCAAAAATGATGCTTTAGTTCATTTTAAGCTATACGTACTCTTTCTCATGTAAACGTATTCAACAATTAGTACAGGATCAGAGATGTGTCGACCTAAATTGATATTTTCTTGGTACTAGTTCTGTATGGTGGTTGATTTCCCATTTAAATTTAGAAGCTCAAATTTATTGATTAATCATTCAAAAATCTCTGTCACTCTTCAAAGATCACAACCCATGAGCGAAAATTGTTTGTACTTCAAATCCACTGCGTTTCACTCTAATGTTAAAATCATTAGAATTTACAAATAGCATTTTTCTAAAACTCATTAGAATTTACAAATAGCATTTCTCTAAAACGTCGTAATAATGAGATCGAACATATTTTAAACAATATAATATAATTTAGCGTTTGTTGGGAACATCCTTGGACATTATAGGCAGAATACCCCATACTCATTGAACTGTGTAAAAAGCGATGGATTTTTTTTTAGGAAAGTAAAACATTAATAGTGATTTCAAATATATTGCAAAAGAAGTTATAAGTTGTTTTTGCAGTAATTCGATTGTTAAGTTTATAAAGTATAAATACTTTACTTTTTTCTGGTTTTGAATTTGTGACCTTTGATGAGAAAACACATATGCTCTTAACCATTAGACATAATCTTTATACTGCTTAATTCTTAAAAGTTTCTAGTTAAAAAGGGGTGGTCTACTCAGGCTGTAGAATTGGTAGAATTGCCAGAATGGTCAAAAGTAGCCAAAATCCATGGTCTACTGAGGCTGTAGAATTGGTAGAATTGCCCTGATGGTCAAAAGTAGTCAGAATCCAGCCAAAAAAATTTCAAAAAATCTGGCAGTAGCAGTGTTTGAATCATGTTTTTATGGTAAGAATGGATTCAACACCATTAAAAACCTCTAAAGCACCCAAAAACTTGAAGTTTGAGAGATATAACCTGCATTTACAAAAATCCCTACCAGATTTTATCAACATTTTGGATGAATTTTCATAATTTTCAGGGCAAATTTACATGCACTACAACATTTTAAAAAGTTGTGAAACTTTAATATTAATTGTTAATTATGAGTTAAATGCAATTTAGTTTTGGAAATTTTAAGTGGAATTATTTTTAATTTGCAATAAATTTTATTGAGAGAAAATTTGTCTTTACACTATTTTTTTATATTTTATTGTTAATGATGATTATATTAAAATATAAAAAAACATTCGTTGAATAGATTTTGTAAATTTTATAACTTTGTTAAAGACAAATATAAATACTCTAGGATTAAATTACTAAATTCTGTAAATTTTATAGCTTTGTTGAAAATAAATATAAAATACTCTAGCTACATCAAAAAGATTAATTCATCTTTTGGATTAAGAAAATGATTAATAAAAATTTATTGAAATATTAAGCATCCAATCCAAACTATTGTTATTTAATGTTGAGATGATAGAACTGAATTTAAATGTCTCCTAAGAAATTTGATACAATATGTAAAAATTAAAATGCTTTGAAAAATAAAAATAACTATGGTGGCCACACTGATCAACCCTCTAAAATATTGTATTTCCTATTTTCTTTACCTGGATGCTTTGATCCTTGTCATGTTGTTGTTCAAATTACAATTTGAATCACTAGAAACTTGAATCACAACCCATCACACGAAACTCATCTTTTGGGTTGGAGCTTATATAACTCTTTGGAATACAAAAGTCATATATAGAAAAAATATCTCAATGTTGTCAAATTTGAATATGTATACCATAAATCTGTCCTCCTGAAATTTGCTTAAAACATTCCAAAAAATTATCTTAAACAATGCTGAAATCTACTCCAAAATTTGGGGAACAACCAGTAAATTTTGAATTTCAAATGAAGTGCCAAGAGTTTTTGAACGTTTCCTAAAGATCCCCATATATGGCTTGTGTAAAGTAAATAAGCACCTGCACAACATAGATATTTTATTTTATCTTTAAAAAATAAATTCAAGAATGCGTTCTCAACATTTAGAATTTTTATATCGTGGTCACTGTTCTCAAATTTCATAGTTTTTTTAACTCTTATGAAAAGGCAAAATGTTGAGAAAAGATTACTGTTAAACATTTCAAGTAGGATATAGAAAAAACATAATAAATTATTATCGGGTTTCTTATTCTGTTTTACAAATTTAGATATCGAAAAAGATGATAAAATATTATGAGATTTCTTTCTATCTATATTAAATTTTATGCCATAGTTTAATACGGATAAGGGTTTTGTTTATAGTAACTTATATTGCAAATCTCCAATCAGTTTCTTTGCGACTTGTGTGGAATTCGATAAAATGGTCTTCTTTGATCATATTCAGACTTGGTGGAGTGAAAAGAATGGAAACCTTCTTTACATTATTTATATTTTACTAAGCGAAGGTTATGGTTAAAGGTAGTATTTCAAAGTGTAACGTTTTAAATTAATTTTCAAAAATCATATTTTATAATTTCTTTTTAGAATGGGTAAAAGTATTTATTTTCAAATATTTACGTGTTTTAATAACATTACAGAGAAATTTGATGAGTTGTTGAATAGTTTTAATAAATAAAATCTAAAATCCATGAGCAAATGGACAAATAATCATCTAAATCTTATAGTATGTAATATAATGCTGTAATCAATCCTTGACCATGTGATTGATATATATGTTCTGATATTCCTAAAAAACACTTTTCGAGTGACGAACTCCGTGAAAATGAAGTCAACAAATTGATACCAATTATTGAACCGTTAGTGGTGCTGAGTTCAAATGAGAAACTGCGCATCGATGAATGTCAACTTGTTCTTGTTATATTTGAATCATGAAATAGCGTTCAAGATATTTAGCATCATGGGAAAGGGTGCTAGAATTGTTTTCTTCATTTTTATGATTGGAAGTAATGTTTTCCTGACTTCCATGTTGTAGTAAGTTGTTATCTACATTTCTATAAGATGTAATTTTAGAAGTGATTATTTTATCTGCGTGTGAATTGTTTGAGTCAGATTTATTTTCTTTTGTTTTTATCATATAAAATTTAGTGATTTACAATTATATATAACTTGTTATGTACTCAATAAAATTACAATATATTTTGTGTTGTGTGTATAATTTATCTATTCTCTTCTATTTTTCTAAGATGGTATCAGAGCCTATTCTGGCTTGATACTCTCTAGAGTGGGCTAGAAAGATGTGAAAAAGTCTTGAATTTTATTATATTATAATTCAATTACAGTAGGTTAGATGTGTGATTGATTTTGATGTTGAAATGTTAATTTCAACTGCAGGAATGTACATCTGCAGCAGACGTTGTGCAGGAGTGATTTACTGCTCTGCAGCAGCCGCTTTCTAATTTTGTTCTAGTGGTTTTAAGCACAATTTATGTTTTTATTGAACAGTGAATTCGAGTTTAAAAAGCCCTTACAGTTTATGGGAAACAGAGTTTTTTATTTTACACGCCAGTCTTAACATTTGAATGAGGCCACGTAATCAGCGGTCCCCACGAGCCATCGCAGCAGTCCCACTACCAACCCAATGCCGCGTGGACCAATCGCGTTGTTTCACGTAAGTTTGGTGCCTACGTCACCACAGTCAAAACCATACCCGAAGCAGGTTGTAAATCAAATTTTTAGGCCGATAGGCCTTCTGTTATGAATCAACTCTATTTTTTTTTCATCAACCTTTTTGTTGTGCTGAGGACATCTGTCCTGTGAATACGTGTCTTGCTTTTTTGTCAACTTTTTTTCTAAGTGAATGCGTGTTGGTGACATCTGCCAGGTGTGATATGCTATCTTATTAACTTGCTTTTATGTGTCAACGAAAATGGCGGCGTGTGATATGCTATATTATTAACTTGCTTTTATGTGTCAACGAAAATGGCGGCATGTGAGTTTAATTCTTGTTCGCCTCCACCATCTTTATCCGGCAAAACCATACCAGAATCCTTGCGAAGTCCCCAGATTCTCCAAAAGTGCGTCACTCAACCTTCACACAGATACGAACGATCACGGAGTTCTACAATCACAGATATAAGGCTATTAAGTTTCATTGCCTGGTTGAGGAATTCCTTAGCAGTACGCCTTCGCAAATTTTATATAGGCGGAGTTTCTGATATTTCTTATAAGATATTTACGCATTTGCTCTAGCTTTAATACTTCAATATTTGTTTGGTTCATGTTCTATTTTATTTTGAGTCTTTGCAATTCCAATTACTAACGTGAACACGGAGAGTGGCTAGGTGGAGAATTTTTTTCAAGCTGAAATTAATCAACTGCTGAGCCTCATCATCAAGGCTTTCTACAACAATAAGGGGATTTTCCTCAGGGATCTCATCAGCAATTCGTCCGATGTAAGTATGAAATTTAAGATTTATTAATTTTTTAACTCCCATTCCCTTCCCCTCCAAAGTGTACCATATCGCTTCCAAGTATTGAATTGTCTCGCTGTCATTTCAATCCGACGAGAAATTATTCGTTCTCTGTTATTCTCACCAGGGTTTATTCTACCATCTCCTAGTGTTTATCAGTTTCAATCATAAATCTGTTGCAGTTCGTCGCGGAAATCGTAGTGGAGACATCTCCAGGATTCAATCGGCATCGGTTCGAGACGGTGAGAGGTTTTTCCGATTTTATTTTCGCGTCTATAAAGGTTTTTGCTGGTCTTTCATAAGTCTCAGATTTGCAGTGAAAGCTTGATATGTGAATTTGAAATGTGCCTTGTCTCCATGACTTTTTGGCCGGACTGGTAACGATTTTATGTGAAAGTTGAATTTATTTGTGATTCAATGCTTTTCCTGTTTTTATGAGCATTGAAAATCTAGGTTTCTATTAGGCTGATTTCATCCGCATTTTGTTAAATAAGCAATGCTTTCATTTCAATACTATTATTATGTTTTCGAATATTCTGTGCTTTTATTACTTCTATTTGGGTTTAGGTTAGCCTTTGCAATACTATTTTGTCAGTTTGTCGTAACAATTTAGATTCACTAATTTCTATCAGTTTGGCTGCTTCCCGATGGCCTGTTTTGTGTTTCAGAAAGTGTGAATGTTGTGATGGAGACAAAGGGTGGGAAGAAGAAACGACTTCAATTATTTTAGATTTGTTTCACATAGATGTGCCAGGCAAGTTTTCATAGCAGCTTAATTTCCTTTATGCAACATCTCCCTATGTAATATCAGTTTATGAAACAACTTGAATTATTTTACATTTGTTTTCCAGGGGTATTTGCATACACTCTATTTCAACTAATGCAGGTTCCAATCAGAGATTAGATGGCAGCAATGCTTTAATGGATTAACGATAACGGATTGCGGTAGTTTTGCTTGATTTGAATAGAATTACAGCCAGTGTATTAAAAACTGGCTGAAATGGATTGTTTGACCTTGCTTTCCACTGATAGCCCAGTGAGTAAACATGTCAGACCAGCCAGTTCAACCAGTTTCAACCTAAACCAGTCTGGGTCCACAGTGCTACGCACAGTAAAAAACAGAAGGAAACAAAAAAACAGGAAGAACACCTAAACCCAACCCCATGGAAATAACACCTAAAAACAGGAATAACAATGGGAATAGTAAAATTAATTAATGCATGGCCACAGATTTATATACTATTATTTTGAACTTTTCACAGTGATCTTCAAAGCAGCTTAACTTCATTTCTGTAGCAACATATCTTTTCCGAATATCAGTTTGAATCAATCAACTTTATTTATTTATAGTCTCTAGGTATCTGTAAGCATTTTGTTTCAACGCTGAGTCACCTGACACAATAATTCAAGTAACTGATCCAGAACATAGGAGGATTATTTTTATTTTTCGAGGAATCTACAGACTCTCTATTTCAATCTCTTCAGGCTATAGGTCGGTTTTAATGGCAGTGATATTGTAATGGATTAAAGATGACTGATTGCAGTAGTTGTGGTTGATTTAGGTAACATTGCTACAGTAACAACTAACTTCTCTCTACCGATGGTAGGATGAACTACTTTGATACCACTTATGGCATACATTGAGCCATGTGGTAGTCACAAGATGCCATACGCATTCATAAGAAAAGGCCAAGCCCATATTGTCAAGGACAGGAATAATGTAAATGATGCCATGAATGAATGATATCCAGTTAAGAAGACTGACATATGTAGTACCTAACAGAAATGTCTATGCTTAAGGGCACAACCTTCTGCAATAATTATATATAAATAAATATGTTTTAAATACTTGTCAAAAAATCAGGACTCTTATGTGTGGCTGAAAAGAAGTCAAGTTCAATAAGTGCACTTTTCCTTGAACAGTTTTTCTCTTAAGAAGAGCATAGTGATGAAAGACTGTCAAAGAAAGATGAGTGTGCACATCATGTTGTATGATTGTATCCATAACAATTGTGCCAACACATTAACTTACAAACATATGCCTATATAGTATAGCCTCTTAGTAGGCATGAAAAATATGATTCAGCTTCCAAGGGCCACTTAAAGGCAACATGGCATTGAAATGTTTCAATAAACTTAGTAAGTTCAAAATGGTTTGTTACTGGCAGATTGCAATAATGCTCTAAGAGGAGATAAAAATAACACAAGGTTATATAAACAATCCTTGATATTGTCTACAGTTGTAATAATCACGAAAATACGTTAAGCTCGCAGAAGAATACGATCACTTGATAGGGAAAAAAGTCCAGATTTCAAGAACTCAAATGTGGAGGACATTAGGAACAGACCATACAACAACAAGTTTGTTCACTTCATACCCACAATCATATGACAAAATTGGAAGCTGGCAAATGAAAACCACAACCTCCTGCCTAATATTTTTTCAAATTTATGGGAATTTTATGCAATCACTTAAAACCAAAAAATGAAACGAGAATACAACAAAATTTGAAATTTGAAATAGAGATATGTAAGTTCTCACCAAGAGAAGCTAGTAAAATAAAATACACAAGCATTAACTGAGGCAATGTATTCAATTAATTTTCTTCTTATGAAATGTAAAATAAAGAGGATACATGAGAGAAGATACATACACATCAGCAAACTTGGATGCACCTTCACCTCTAATGACAAGCAATCTTTCCCACCCAGGAGGGGGCTGAGAAATATTTGGCTTGTCAATTGCCCAAACTCTGCTCTTATCTTGTGAAATATCAGCTCGATCATCACATGATGCATCTGGACGCCAAGGATAAGCATTTTCACATACCCAAGGATATTCCAGAATGCATTGTCGTATAGCTTCGTATTGCTCCTTGGTTGGAATTAACCTCCACTTGAAGCACCTCGCACACTGGACGGTGAATGCCCCTACAGAAGGTAAAACCCGTCTTGAACTATCTCTCGGCATTGATAAATCATTAAATGGACTTTCTTGTACAACAATGGGATCTGAAACAGAGGCATAGTCTGGATCTTCAAAATAATTTCCACCGGGATTGTAGACATCATTGCATGGAACATACTCCAATGAGGATGCATCTCTCGAATGCACTTCCTGAAAGGGTACAAGTTCATTAGAAATTGGCAGATGTGGATCTGATCTTGCTGAAGCCTGAAGAGCATTAGAGCCAGGATTTTCCTGCTTCAAATATGGGAATAGCATTAGAGTCGGATCTCTGGACTGCTCTGCCTGATATGGTACAATTTCATTAGAAATTGGAGCATGCTGATCTGGTCTTGCTGAAACTTGAACAGCATGAGTGTCAGATTTTTCCTTCTTCAGCAATGGAAATTGGTAGCTGGTAGGTGAAAGTAGGTGGGTTGTTGCAGATTGCCCTGAATGGAAAGATCCAGAAAAAAAAATACAATTATTTCACATGTATTTTCCATCCATGCATTTAAAAAAGCCATTAGTTCCAGATAATTTGTACATAACCATAGAGCAACATATAAGCCTAAAATGCTTCTAAACCAAAAGTATTATGGTCATTTAAAAGACACACTGTTAAACATACATATACTAGTGTATAATTCATCCTTAAAACAACAAGACATGGCCAGTCAACACAAACATATTTAGCAATTTACATTAAAATCTAGGAAATTAGATACATAAAACTAAAAATCTTCTGAAGAACTTTTATAAGTTCCTACAGCTAAGCAATTCCCAATAAATTAGAATGCTGGCATATGCGTGCAACATATTCGCGATCTACCATTTAAGTGCCTTATCTAAAACTAAATTAGTAAATGGCAATACCAAATGTATCAATAACTGTAGGTTAACATAGGTTAACATGTCATATATCTGTATTAATGGAGAAAATTTCGTCTTACCGTTTCATGAGTTAAATTCTGATCACTGAAATGCAATTTTCTTTTTTTCCTTCATGTCAAAAAATACAATTACTTCAAATTAATAATTCACAAACAATACTCCTATCGGCCTCTCTTTGCACCTTCTGGGGCAACTACTAGTATAAATCTTCGCATAACATCTTGGCCTCACGTCATCAACCCATTTTGTTACGCGAATTTTTAAATCCAATATGGCTCAATCTTTTTGAAGTCCGATGGGGCCCAGCCCTCGGCCAATCAGATTTCATTCGCGTGGAGTTTGGGCTTTGTGACGTCATGCAGGTTTGTGACGCGAATCCGCAATGCATTATGGTTTATTGAATTTCAAGTCCAGCGTTTGGTTTTATGTTTTTGTTATAGTTTGATGTTGTATTATCTTTTATATCCGAGACGAAACAACACTATCAAACCTTGATTATATATATAATGAACATAATACATATATATTATAAACTCCGTGAGTTTATAATATATATATGTGTTTTAATATATATATCAATATATAAGCGCCATTGTAATGTGGGCCCGGAAGGCCTATACGAGGTTTTTTTAGTTGTATGTTGATTCGAAAATGTGTTTCGTCACATATATAAAAGAAATGTTGATTAAAAAATCTGTTGCGTCACACATATAAAATAAAGCCCGAAGGCTTAATGAGTTGTTAAGAAAAATATACACAGCAGTTTGTAAAAGAATATAGAGTGCCCGAAGGCAAACAGAGAGATAGAGTTTTGGAAAACACAGAGTGTGTGCGTTTCTTTTGTAAGAGAGATCGAGAGTTTTTAAGCACTGAGTTTTGTAGCAGTTATAGTGTAATCTCTCTAATATTTTTCCAATTAATGAAATAGAACTAGTTTGTGTCATCTCTGTTCAGCAGAAGTAAATTTTTTTATTCTCTATATTCAAAAGAGAGTATTATTCTCTCAGCCTTTGTTCTTGAATTATCATAAATTCCAACATTTCATGTGATCCTGCGTGTAGATCTCTGAGTTGGAAGCATGTCCGGTTGTGTTTGACCGTTTGTCTTTCATTATACTGTTGCAGCTTTGCCTCCTGTGCTTGATTTTGTATTGTTACGGTGTGAGATTTTTTGTGATCCTGCGTGTAGATCTCTGAGTTGGCATCGTATCCTGTTGTGTTTTACCGCTTGTCTTTCATTATATTGTTGCAGCTTTCCCTTCTGTCCATTCATCTGTCTTTATTCTAACATCTGCAGAGAAGGTTTCATTGATTTCTAACAGAAATGTTCAGCAATATTAAGTTTCACTACGTCTGTTGTGCTGTGGGAGAATCGAAAATGAAACCTACATCTTTGGTCGAATTCAAGCCACCGAGGAGCCTCCAAATTAATAGATCTTGATTGGTGGGAAGACATATTCTAGTCATCGTTTTTGTATCTTACCCTGCGTGCCATCACCAACGATCCATTGTTTTTTAATCAATCGGTCTGTGTGGCAGCGCTCATTTGGTCATGGTAGATGTGCTGGAACCACTAGCAAAGGGATTGCGTGTGAGCTTGTATATTGTTTTTAGATCTGTATGCAACGGATTTTCATGATCCGGAGTGAGTTTGTAATCGCGGTAGTGTAAAAGTATCCACAGAATAATTCAAAAATTTCGATTATGAAAAGTTTTAGTAGAGATTTTTGAAAATTTGAATTACAATTGTTAAATTTTAGTATTTTGAGTGTTTTAAGAGTTTTTAACTATGCTAAATCTACTTCTATTATAAAAATACAATTCAAACACTTCAACTACTAATTTTTTTAAAATTATTTTTACTAAATTCAAAAAAAAAATTAATTATTTCTTATTGGGTGAATAGACAATAGACAACTCCATTTGTAATCCACAGACACATTGAAAAGCTCGAAACACATCTAGAAAACCCCCCTGTGCTGCAACTAGCAATGCGTGTGTGGGCAGATTTTGCAGTGAATCTGCACGAGGTACAGCAATCGGGAAGCATGAAAATAGAATTTAAGTTTGGTTATTCCTTCAACGAGCTGTGGTGGCTACAACGACTACAGTTATTTTTGGCGCAACAAAAACCCCACTGCATTTTGCATTGTGGTGACTCCGATTTATAAATAGAGAGCAGATAGAGAGCAGATTGAGGTTGGCCGAGTTGATAAGTGGGAAAAGAGATCGCTTCCCAGCGCTGTCAATTCTTAGCGGCGACAGAGAGCAGATTGAGGTTGGCCGAGTTCATAAGTGGGAAAAGAAATCGCTCCCCTGCGCTGTCAATTCTTCTATTTAATGAGAACGGTCAACTCTTAGATTTAAACGGTCAACGGTCAAGTGGGTGCTCGAATTCGCGGGTAGGAGTCAGATTTGAGTAGAATTAATTGCCTAGCCACGCGCAGCAGTCGAGACGGAGGATGCATGTAGGTTAATGCATTATTTGTTGGAGGACATCAACATATTACATTATTTTATTGTGACTTTTTGTGAGTGGTTCTCAAGAGCTTCGTAGTCATTTTGTTGTGCATGTTTGTTATTGTGTCAAAGTTTGCAGTATGAGTTGTGCAAGAATCAAATGAGGCAGCATTACAAAGAACATATTAATTATTTAATAGACTAATGTGATTTTTTTTTGTTCTTTGAGAGCATGAGTTACAGTGGTTTTTATTAAGTTTAAGTTGGTGTGATTTGTTGTGCTTCAGAAACGTCAATAATAGTTTTCTATATAGTTAAGTTGTGGAATTGTCTGTAGAAGACATTCTGTATCCAAAATGTTATCCTAGATAATTGATGAAGGTTTCGGAGGGCCGTGGATTCACAGATGGTGGAAGTTCCTTTGGATGGTTCAATATCGAGACTGACTAGTTGCACTCCGGGAGGTTGAGAAATTTCATTTCTACAAAGCACATCAACGATGGTCTGAAGCAATTATGTCTTAAATAGATGTAGTCTGAAGCGGTTATGTCTTAAATAGATCAAGTGGAAAGCTAAAAAGTGTGGTGAAGAAAAGAGCCGAAACCGTGAGATTTCAGAGTGGATAAGAGTGCCAATGATAAGCAAATTAGACAAATGTGACAATTTCATTTATTGTTGTAATGTCTATTTTCTTTATTTTTCATGTAAGAATTAAGGGACGATATTGGAAGTAATGTGAGTTGTCATTGTGAGTCCCTAGATGTAATTCTAGAATTGATTATTTAGCTATCAGTGAGATCCACCTTCTTCAAATCTTATCATCTAGAAGTTGGTGATCTACAACTATATATGTAATTTTTTATGAAGTGTGGTTTTTTTTGTTATGCTCTCTTCTATTTTTCTAACATTTGTTGATCATGAGGATAAGATAATCAAATTTTGATAAAATAAAGGAAGAGTTTTACAATTTTGATTATGAAATACATATAATTTTAAATGATATAATTTTTTTTATTTAAAATAAATAAATTACTTATATTTATTTTTATGTATAATATATTTATTTTTGGTAAGCTTGGCAGGTCTATATCTTCAACTTCACATCAAGGGGTTCTTTAACATAGCACACAATCACCATCTATCTTCAACTTCACATCAAGGAGTTTTTTTGTATAATATAATTTAAATTAAAAAAATAATAATGAAAATAACAAATTTTTACTTCAATTTTTTTATATAAATTGTTATTTTTACTTCAAACATCTAATTAGAGTTAAATAGTGTGTAATAAGATGTACTCTTATATAAACTTAAAATATTGGTACAAAATTCTAAAATCTAACCAGGTCAAAAGTAAAAATTAAAGTGTTGGTCTAAATAAGTACTCATTTAATGGATAGTTTTGACTTAGATTTTGGATTTCATTTTTTATATGCTCTAAAGGCTTCTTTGTAGCTCAGTTTGAAACACAGAAAGATATGGACTATGCTCTAAATGCATGGCCTTGGTTTTTGGGAAGATCCAGGCTTTTCACTACTCCTTGGTTCCCTGAGTTGGTTGCACACTATGGTGATATCCACAATGTCGGTTTGGGTAAGGCTCCCAAATATTCTCGTCCCCTTTTGGCATCACAAAGTTCTTGAAGATATTGGAAACATATCGAGCATATTCAAAAATTGGATATGGCAAGAGCATAAAATGGTATCTTTAAATATGCCAAAATATGTGTGGAGATACTTCTCAGCATAGAATTCTCGATCACCTAAATTTGAAGCATCAAAATTTTTTTTAGTCAAAAGTTTTAGATTATGAAAATATGACATTTGGTTGTTGTATTTGTTATAAGACAGAGCACTTATAACATTCATGTCCCTTAGCAAGGAAGAATCCCAAGAAGAAGAAAAAACCATCAAATAGATCAAAATGATGGAAGTTCATAGAACAATGTCCCTCTAAGGATGAAGAAAATGACAAAAAAGAATGCCACCCAAGCAAAGATGGAGGCGCTTTGGTACATCAGTTCATTGACATTGTGAAATAGGTAGAAAAGGAACCTAAAGACTCTATGACACTGGATGGATCTGGCGGCTCCAAAAGAGCACGTATCTGAGAAAGAGACTCCATATGTGGGTCAAGAATTGACATTGGTTCTTGTTGAGACTCTATGACACTAGATGGATCTAGCGGCTCCAAAAGAGCACATCACTGAGAAAGAGACTCCATATGTGGGTCAAGAATTGACATTGGTTCTTGTTGAGCCAAATCCCGATGACTAGCAAAAAAATGCATAAATGGAAAGGAGAAATAGAAAATCTCTGCACAAGTTAGCCATAATTTTTGTACATATTATGTTACGTTCTACTTTATTTATGTGAGAAGTTTTGTATAATAACCCCACATGCCGCTCCTCAAACCTTTTTAACTCTTCTTTTATATACACTATATGTATCTACAAAATGTAATTTTTATTTATATTAATAAAAATTATGAATTTATTTTGTGTGAAAAAAATGTAAAATATAAAATATGTATAACAAAAATGATAATAAAATTAACAAAAATATATTAATCACCCTAGGCTCCCAAGAAGGAAATTACCACATGAAACCGATGATATGCAATTATGTTATAGTAAATTTATGTTAAACGCCATTATGTTTCAAGTATTAATCAAATTATATTACTGCAGTATCCTCTTTCTACGTTGGAGTGGTTTCTCCAAACTCGTGTGCAAAGAGACCTCGAGCGAAAACATAAAAGCATAAAAGTGTGAGAAATTTTACACTTGTTTATTTAAAAAGATATTAGCGGAAACATATTTGCACGTTTTTGAGTCGTGAGTTTTTTTTTCTTTAGGGAAATAATATTAGCATCTTGGAAAATTAACATATAATAATGAAGAAGTTATTGTGTGGGTGGATGGTTATTGGGATTTTGACATTGAAATTGATTCATATGGCCTCGTAATAATGGATAATGATTGTGAGAGATAAAACATACAATTGCTAGGTTTTGATGTATAATAAAGAATGTAACTATAGAGAAAGGATGTCATTTATTTATGCATGTTATATCGAAAATACTAGTATTTTAAATGACAAAATGTTTATTAATGTCAAAATGATTTTTATAGGTGAAAGCATATTAGTCTAGATGAGAAAAATTTTCTCATCCATACTAGGTAGATAATTGAGTCAATTTATGTCACCAACCATCTTAAATTAAGAAATATAAAATGGGCATTTGTTTTACCTTATAGCATAAGACCATAATAAGTATTAGGAGTGTATTTCTTTCAACATAGTTTATAGCAAGGTATCTTAATAAAGGTCATGGTGAGTGTAAAAAGAGGAATATTGTTAATTATATTGAATATATATCGGTGGTTCATTTCTTGTACTTAATCACTATATGAAATTATTTTAAAATATGAGGCCCATTTGGTTAGCATTGTTGTTATATCTTAATTTTAGTTTTTAGAAAAATCAATGAATTATGGTTTGTATGTAAGAAAATCTCTTTTCCTGGTAATTTGTGCCTTCAATATTTGAGAACTTGAAAGAGTGGAAAAAAGTGGTTGTCATAAGCATTGTACCATATATTTGCATTGAATATTATTTTAGAATGATAAACGACCAGATGATTTTTCTCATCGAGGAATTCAACAATAACATATTTGGAAGTGTCAAACTCTATCTCAAAGGGTTGATGAGGGTTGGGAAAGCATACAACATGGGTTGAAAAAAATACATGTTTTAGATGAGTAAAAAGTCTTGTTATCAAGAAGGGTCCAAGAAAGATGTAGTTGACCGGAAAGGATATGCAAGGTGTGTGATTGGTTTGAAAAGTTGGGAATAAATTTGAGGTAATAATTCACCTCCCCTCCCCTCCCCCAATAGAAGCTTTTGATATTATTGATAGTGCGAGGGATAGGTTAATGTGAGGGAGCCTCCATATTTTAGGATAAACACATGTACTATATTTGAAATTAGAAAACCTAATTGTAAACAAAACTTTGGATAAAAGAGGTTTATGTCTCTTTACCTACAACTTGTGAGCAGATAACAAATTTAGAATAGTGTAGACACACACGAAGCGATCATCCAATGTTCTATTGAAAATCAAGATACAAAAATTCCATCAATAAATGTGATGACACAATAACCCAAATGAAAAAATAAATAAATAAAATAAAATAAGATTAAAACAATTATTAATGAGACACATAAATCTTGTGTGAGTATTAATAAGGCTTGACCGTATATTAACTCTTCAACTCACATTTAAGTGGAAAAACCCATAATTAATGGTGTAACATTGAGGTCATCTTAGGAGAAGTACCACTATGACCCTAAGATGTTTCTCTTTTTCACTTTTGGTTAGATCTGTAAGGCCAAGTGAGGTATCCCAAAAGTATATGATGAAATGCAAGTAAATCCAAAATAGTAATTACTTTAGAGCCCAATATTGAGACAAGCAAATCTTATGGATGACAACAATATGATGCAAACATTCATTTTATGACAAAATAATGAGCTAAATCTAAGATTTAAAAAAAAAAATACAAAGATTAAATACTTTAGAAAATCCTAGATGTAACGCTTCATACAAGTTAATTCTAACATTTATAAGACCAACCATATATCAACTAGATCCAACTTAGGTGAACTAATGCATTAATTATATGGATCTTATAAATTAGATATAGCTTTATGACATTATCAATTTAAAACCAATTGATAAATCTATCCAACTAGTGTGAAATTAAGCTCAATAATATAACTTGTAAATTTGGTTTCTTATTAGCCAATAAAATTTGAATATTTTCTTAATTAAATAATAACCCAAACAAATAATATAAAAGTGAATTAATAAATTGGATCAAGTCACACTTATTTTGTTTTTCGAAGATATTGGTGTCTAGGATAGAATCTTAAATCATTGACACTACCAAACCAAGTATCACAATGAGTCTAATTTGCATATCATAATATAAACAACAAAAAATATACACAACTTTTTAAAATTTCAGTAAAAACCCAACTTCGTTTTATTAATCAACCTGAATAATACAATAGTTTAGGGGCATCGTACCACGGATAATGGCCCTCATACATCCACTAATACAAAGATACAAAATTGAGGCTTGGTGTCAATCAATAAAAAACCAATATAACCTCAACAAGATACTCTGACCATCTGGTTGATGCAACACACTCTCTCAGCTCCTCTCTGTCATATCCTATACCTACTTGGTCCTCAATTGGCTCCTGATCTACAACAATGCCTCTGTCAATGATCCAAGCCCATCTCACTACTGAACCTCGACATTCCAATCTGCTCACTAGTTGTGCCTTAGTCCATCAAGGGCACAACACATCAAGACTCGTATTGATTTTTTCATAACTATGTTTGTGAACAATTCTCATCTGCCCGGTGTTTCTCCTCAGCTACTTAAGGACTTTAGGCCACTATAGTCTTCCTGCGCTGCACCAATGAAGACTAACATATGGCACGAAAGGCTTCCACCTATCACTATAAGATACCCATCTCTCACAATTAAGATGGGCTAAGAGGACTACCCATATTTTGTTGTATATTTCCTTCTCCACACGCAAATCTAGGGATACTCAAAATTTCTTTTGTCTTATCAAACCCTTGAGCTCATATTCTGGCACTCTAGCAACCACCTTAGTCCATCAATATGGTGCACATAGGGCTTGAAGCAAGCCTCTACAATCCTTTGGGTTGTTATTTAGGCTTCTTCAACTTTGCCACTCTTAACAGGCCTAAAGTCCCTCTTAGGACACTGCACTTAGGGTTACTCTTGGGCAATCTCATGCTACACTTGAACAATCGACAAATTCCCAATATAAATTTTCCTAACTAGGACACCATCCACCTAGCAACAAAACACATCAACACATATCTCTGAGATGGTGTGACACTGTTATCACCTTGGCTGCCTCGTTATGGATTCTAACATCCCTTGTTAAGCCCTTCTAATCAACTCCTAAGATCTCCCAATAGATATGGCTCTTCTTCCTAAGTAATTTTCTCCAACTTGATGTTGTCTATCCTCCTTGTAGGCCTCAAAATTTCCCCAGATCCTTCCTTTTTCAATAACCTCATACCTACGACTCCCTACTGTAGGTTCTCAGCCTTCAAAAAATAGGAATAAGGTCTGCGACCAAGCTGAAGATACCCTCCACAAGTGCGGCATGTTGTAGGGAAGGTCTGCCACATAAAACAGTCACAAAATCACCTCTAAATGAGCCCATAACTCCTCCTTAAATATTAAACCTCTCCCTACAACGACACAAACCTACAAAAGAGACAAAATTTACCCAAAAAAATCCTCTTTTTCTCCACGACTTGTCCTATACTTCCTGCGGCTGCCTTTCAAATAATATTATGTTTTGTTTCGCATGGGATGTGAGGAATGACGTTCAACGCCACCGCTTTTTATAATAACTCATGTTGTATAAAAAACATAACTTGTGGCACTCTAATACGTCAAGCCAACCTCCTTTAGGTTCCACATTAACCCACAAGTACAATAAAAAAATCATATCTCAAGTTATAGACTTCAAATTAGAGTGATTTTCGATTCTCCTTGTTAATCTCTAGACCCTCTATCACCTCCAATCATCACATGTCCAAAAATTTTCATGGTTTCACACCCACCAGCTTGGGTGAAAATCCCACAAGCTTAGGTTTCACACCCACAAGCCACGCTTGTGTGCCAATTCCTCCACAACCCTCAAGCCTAGTGTTTGGAGTACTTCCCAAGCTATAAATCTCAACACTCCCTCTTAGAAAGGGAGGTACTTTCAACACTAGGAATCCCCCATCATCATCATCTCTGGTGACACTAGCCCATCTGGCGTCCATCACTACAACATACTGTGTAGAATGAACCCTATAATCTCGGTAGGGCCTATGTGTAATCACATTTGAACCTAAAGATATCAAACCTCCATAGGATTTCTCCCTATGAGGCTAGAATCCCTTTGAGCCTACACGATCTCCACTGACTCAGTCTTGAAAACACTCATCCTCCTAGATCAAATGCAACTCATGCAAATCCCTCCAATCTCGGATATGCAACATAAAGACCTGATGAAGTCTATAGACTACCAATTAGAAGTCCATCACATGAAGAAATATCGATCATCTTGATTTCATCCATGCCAAAGAAATCCTTAAACTGTACCAATAATCCATGATAAGTCATCAGAATTCCTTGATAAAAAACATATACTAAAACAAATTGTTATTCACCAGGCTCTCCACAAATCCACCCAAAATCCCAACCAATCTTGTTGCCAAGCTAGTCAAGACCACATCTCCATGTCTTCAGTTGAAACCTCTACTCCATGGTCTAGACAACTACAAATCCCTTTGATTTTCTTCATTATGCACACTCTAATTCACTATCCCTTCAAAGTAGCTCAGATATGCTCTGATACCATGAATTTTTCCACGATATTGGTGTTTAGGATAGAATCTTAATTCACTAATGCTACCAATCCAAGTATCACAATGAGTCTATTTTTCATAACATAATATAAACAACAATAAATCTAATAGTGCACAAAATATACACAACTTATTAAAATTTCAGTCACAACCCAAATTGGTTATATTAATAAACCTAAATAGTACAACAATCTAGGTCTCCCGTACGAGGGATAATGGCCCCCATTCATCCTGTTGATCATGTCAGCATTCTACTGAAATTCTGACAAGAAATCTTGCTTAAACCCTTTCAAACCCCCTCTTTCTGCCCTGAGAAATTCGTTTTCTTCTCATCGTTACCTTCTCCTAGTCTCAAAACTGCATAATAGGGCCAAAATCCCGAATTATAACATATTTCAGGCCTAGCTCCTTTGGCCCTAGCCCCTGCACCTTTTCTCCACATGACCGGAAGTAAAAACCGAGTGCTAGCCATGAAGGAGCTTATCACATATATATATCGGGCGCTGTATTAACCGTCGATCTGTACAGATATGTCGGCGTTCGCAAGTCTTCATCGCGCCCGTGGCCCGCCCCGTTTACTGCTCTGATCACCTGTCCGCCGTCCGATCAAACCATAAATCAACGGTCTGCAGCTCACCCGCCTTTGTGGTCCCCACGCCCGAAAACACTGTGCAAAACCCGCCCAGTTTCTATCGCACCGCCTTTGGGCGGCAGGCGGTATTTTATTTTTCGGAGCGATTTCATACATCGTGCGACGCGTGTCTCACGCACTATTTCAAAACCACCTGCTCATCGCGCGTTATAGTTCGGCAGCGGACGTGGCGCGATATGCACGAGAGTCGTCCGATCTAGAACGGCCCATCCGACGGCGATCACTCCTCGAAGCTGCGCAGAAGTTAACACGGGGAAACCGTACCCCTGGCCCTCGGTCCATCGCCCTCCGATGCATTCTCAGCCGTCAATCTCCTCCTGAGATCTGACGATCCAGATCACTTACCTCTCTGACAGTTGACTTTGTACCTCCACGTCACCTGTTCCACGTGTTTTCATCACACGCCCATCCCATATACATTTTCCATTCCAAACCCTATTTCTAAGGTTTTACGTACAATCTTCTGCATTCCGCCAACCTGCAACCAGAGCATTTCTCCGTCATTCCACTGTGTTTCCGCCATCACCATTCCACCATTTCACCATCCACATTTCATCTCCATCCCCACGCATGGTTTTTCCTAACTAGTTTGCGGGTTTTGCAGGGTTACAACGACGGAAAACCGCCATGATTCATTCTCTGTTACAGTGACGAAGGACACATCAAAGGACCATCTCCAGGAGTTGAAATTATGGAGAAGGGCCTGGGAATATATGTCGACAAGACTTCCATTAAAGCAGCAGGGTTAAAATCTACCAAAAACCCCAGAGTCATTCATAACACAGATTTTGCAGATGGAGATATTAATGGAGCGGCAGAGAAATATTAGTGAATGATCGAGGAATTCAGCGTTCAGCATTGAAGATATTAAACCTAAATTCAGGGTTTAGAAGGCAGAGGGTACAATGCACAGAAAAAAATACCCTCAAGGTTTCATTTCAGCAGAATTTTCTCTCCAGGAAAGGACAGACTGCCCATAAGGTTTTTATTTCTCTACCGTGTTCCGGAAGAGACTTTCACCCAGTGCATTTATTTCAGAAAGACGATCACAGAGTACATACAACACTACAGAGTCATCCAGCAGTATGGGCGTGCACGTTTCAGCCATCCTGTCTTTATGAAGCAAAATTAAATATTCATCACCTACTCCCTTTTCGAGCTTTCGTTTTCTCCTATAAAGCTCCCGAAGAACAGATGATTTAGGGTTCTAGATTTTATCAGAAAATCATGCAGTGAAGGGATTTTTGTATACATTTTGTTGAACTCTTATATGAAGGCTTAGAGCCCATAGGGTCTCAGTGAGGAGGAGTTCCATCTGTTAAGAGGATTCTGGTCTTTGGTATTTCACAATTTGTAACCTTCTCTTATATGTGTTATTTTAATAGATCATTTCATTTCATCCATCTTTCCTATATCATGCTTCTGGAATGCGAGTGGCTCACTGATTTTTAGTATGGATTTATCCTAGTTGATACCCATACTTGGATTAGTCAAGCACTTTAAATATGGCCCAGGCATGATATTCTGTTCCATTATTCATCTTAACCATACTTCTGCTATATTAGTTTCTTTGGGAGGGTGTTTTTAAAACACTATTATCATGTATGGATTCTTAGATTGGTAAGCCCATTACATGGTGGTATTGTGTATCTGGATATCAGCTCAATGAAAACTAATATTCTCTTAATATTTCCTTCACTACATACACCTTCCGATAATTTATTTCTGTGAGGTATTTCTGAATTGGCCCTCTTTACAGTAAGCTGTCTCTGAATTTTCTGTTGCTTTTATGTTGGAGTTTTGCATGTTGCCTCTGCAGTATTCCTTCCTCTATGTCAGTTTCTAAAGGTCTTGGTCCCATTCAGATTAATATTCCTTGTTTACAAGAGATAGCATGAGAGATTTTATTGATAACTTCCTCTGTTATACCGTATGCTCCTTTGCTAATATAAGATGTCTTAGGCACTGGTCTTGCACAACTCAAGGCTGTCTCTAGGAGTTACAACATAGCCACTGATACAAAGATACAAAATTGGGGCTTGGTGTCAATCCGTCAACAACCAATCTACCCAAACATAGGTCGTCAACGGGTTGATCGTGCATATTCTACGCATTGATACACTTAGATAAATGCACTTTTGGTATGACCCATGTTCAGTATCAGGGGTAAATTGATGAGTGGGGTGTTCATGTGGACCCAACCAAGGTACAAGTTATTTGATATTGGCCCCAACCACTCTAACAGAGCTACGCAATTTTCAGTGATCAGGTGCTCAGTATTTAGCTCAAAAATTGTTTTTCTAGAATTTCTCGAAATAAGGATGACACTGTAGAGCTCGTCGCCAATATTCCAACGCAACTTGTTTCATCTAAATCCCAGTTCATATGAGTAAGTTACAACCTGCTGTCCATTTTCTCAAACAACTAAAAAAATTGCAGAATAGTGACAGGTTGCTGACATGGCAGCCTAGTCAGCAAAAAGGAATCTTTTGGGAATATTCTTCAGGTTTCTGCCAATGAGGTTGTGACAAGTGGCGCTTTCGAATTCGCCAGTTTGGTCTATGTGGGTGAAATTTTCCTAATGGATCTAAGGTGGAAATTGAGTTTTTATTATTATTATTATTATTTATTTATGATTTAATATATATATATATATATATAATATGTATAATATTATATAATATATATAATATGTAATAACATATAATATAATATATTATATTATATATATATATATATATATATATATATATATACACGATATTAATTATATTTTAATTTTAATTAAACCATAGTTCAATTCCAGAGTCTGACGTAACATATGGTAAAAGCGTTGTTGTAATGGGAGCGGGGTCGGGTTTGAACCCCAGACCTCTGGCCCAACAAGCCTACGTCATACCAATGGGCCACAGGCAGTAATCGTTAAAACTTCTATATCGAGTTTTATTTAAGCCTTTATGCAGTGGACCGATGGAGCGTAGAGAGGCCAGCCTATGGGCTAGCCTCTCCTACCATGTGACCCTACTCCACGACCGAGCGCCAAGGCTAAACGATAAGCGATTTCAGCACGGGATTAATTAAATTAAACTGCAGTTAACCTTAATTAAGCCCAGATCAACTGGTTGGACCTTTTGGTGGAGCGCGCCAAATCCGGCGGAGGTTCCAAGTTTAGTGTGGTTATTTGGTAGATATCCAGTTTTAAAGGCAGTTTCATAGGGGAAAATTAAATAAGGCTTATCTGGATTGGATTTCGACTAATTTTGGAAAATGAATAGTCAATCTTAGATGATTTTGGCATTCCATAGACAATGGTATAGGTTTCAGAGGCTGAAAACTACTTCTACATGTGATTTTTCTACAAGGAAGTTCAAGAGAGCCTAGGGCCACCACGGAAGGAGGTCAAGTCTAGACTAGCCAGAGTTAGTTTTCAGTTATTGGAAAATCATTTTTAGATGATTTATATGTTCTGAAGACAATAGAATAGGTTTTAGGAGAAATTAAATAATGTACACAACACTTTTTCCAATTTTGAGCTAATACAAGAGGCCCAAGCTATGGAAGCTCAACCGAGGAGAAGTAGGCCAGGAGGGGTGAAAGTCCTCCATCAAAAAACTATGTTGATGACTTTGTTTATGGCTTGTTGTACATGTTTATGTTGTTGTTCATTTCCTACTTATGTTGTTTATTTATCATTAATTTCAACATAAAACACAAGACAATTTCATGTTTTGGCACTCACCTTCAGCAAGGAAACTAAAGCACCACAAGAAAACAAGAAGCAAATAAATTATAACTATGGACTTGTAATTATCACAGCAAAAATAACATACAAGTTCAGATCAGGTGGTATCCGATCATCAAGTTTCTTAAGGTTATTTGCTTTCTTTGCTATAGTTTATGCAAAAGAGTTTTAGTGGTTGCAATTTTGTGATGATTACAAGGTTAATATGAAGAGAGGGGAAGGGAAAATATGGGTTGTTAGCCCTGAGGTTAGGACCAGAAGAGGGAGAGGCACAAAGCCACCATCTCCACCTGATGTTTCGCTCCCATTTGCACCTGAGGCACCTAAAGTGTTGTCTCTGTTTGAGATTGAGGAGGTCCAAATTGCACCAGAAACTGAAGTTGCATCTGAAGCCATCATGTCAGGTGTTGGAGGCAATGAAGGACACTCGGAAGAGGAGGATGTCAAGAAATACTTCAATGACACGAAGAGGATGGTAAATATTATGTTTGATTCATTCACTACTGGAATGGTAGGAGGAGGTTCTAATTTCCCACATGGAGAAGGAACTTCAAATGTTAAGAATGATGAAGAGAAGAGTTCAAAGGGCAGTGGAGGAAATCCACCTCCATCTCCACCATCTTGATCATCCTCATCATCACCATAAACTTCATCTTCCACTTCCACCACAAAAACCACACATACCCATACTCATTCCAAGACCCCAAGAGGAAAAAATCTGTTACTCAAAATGGACATAGAGTTTGAATTACCCATGTACAATGGTGAGGTGAATGCAGAGAAGTTGGAAAATTGGATTCGTCAATTGGAGGTGTATTGCAGAGTTCAGAACCTACAAGACGATGAAAAAAAGATCCATTTGGCTTCATTGAGGCTAGAAAAAGCAGCACTAGCCTGGTGGGAAGCAAAGACTCAAGAGGAAATGTGAATCCATGGTAAGATATCCATCACTTGGGTTGAATTTATTTCTGCCATCAAAAGACAATTTTATCCTTTAGCTTACATGCAAAAATCTATTATGAGTTGGAAAAATTTTAGGTAGCTCAAGGGTCAAATAGTTCAAGATTATACCGAGGAGTTTAGAGAGGGTTTTGTTGTTAGGTGTAAACTTGCAATCCCAAGACACACTCTTAAAATATATTGGAGGTTTACATTCATATTTGAAACATACTATTCTTATGTTTAACCCAAGCAATTTAGACGAATTTTTTGTACAAGACACACACTTAGAGGCAACGGGAAAACAAGGCATAGACATGAAAGAGGAAAGTGAGGGTAAAGGGAAAGGAAATTTTTATGGAAGAGGAAAAATAAATAGTTCTGTCAAAAAAGAGAAGGAAAAACTCACATGAAAAAACTATTCAAAGACTGGCAATGATGAAGACCACTCTTGGAAAATTCATCTAGAATTGAAACCAAACATACTAAAAGCCAAAGAGAAGGGGGAAATTGTTGCTATAGCTGAACAAGACTTCGGGTCAGATTCGGGAGATGAGACAAAAATTACAACCATGGGTTTGAAAGGTAAACATGTTGCAAGCACTAGTTCTTCAAATTGTTCAAATGATACTCATGATGAAGATACAAGAATATAACTTTTCCATATTAGAGTTGTCTCTAAACATACCAAGATTGATACACTTTTTGATAGTGGGTCACAAGCTAACTTGATTTCCGAAGATTTGGTTAAGCAACTAGGCCTTGAAACTATTAGACATCCAAGACCATATCCTTTGGGTTGGATATGCAAGAATGCAAACTTGCAGGTTACAAGGAAGTGCTTACTAAGGTTTGCCATTAACTTGAACTTTCTTGATGAATTTGAGCTTGATGTGGTGTCGCTTGAAATATCTGGTAATGTATTGGGAAGTCCTTATCTATATGATAGAAAAATTTTATTTCATCACAATGAGAACACACATCACTTGTTCAAGGATGGTATTGAGTACATAATTAGAGCACATAAGAAGAAGACGAGTTTTTCTCTTATGCATGCAAGCTAAATGCATTCACTTGACATTGTTGATGATCAAACAAAGAGACGTTTTGAATCACAATTTTCATAAGGATTCTTATGATTTTAATGAGTTGTTTCAGGATGTTAACAGGTTTCCTTTGAAAGAAGGTGAAAAACATTTGCAGTAGTCAACATTAGTGTTGAGTAGTGTTGGAAACAAGATTTCGGTGCAAGAGGGTGCAAAATTCAAAGAGAAGGTGACAAAGCACCTTGGCAACAAAGGCATGGGTTCCACAAATTCTTATTTCTGGTTTCCAAAAGGTACATGGAAATGGAAAAGATACTTGGTCAAGAGTCGATGCAAGTATAAGGAAAAATCAGCTAAAAATCGCCATGGTGTCAGTGTGCAAGGTGAGAAAATTTCTAAATTTTCCTTGATTGTTAACCATGGTAGGAAAAAGATGGTTTATGCAAAAATAGATTGTTGTTTTGCAAATTCAGAAATATTGCAGCATGACGGTGTCAATGACAACAAAAGAAGGTCACAAGAATTGAGGAAAAAATTGACTTTATGAAAAACTCCAAATGATGAAATTGGGAAACTTTCAGAGGATAGAGACTGGAAGGGTGAGGGAACAATCCCCTCATCTACATAATAAATAATCAAGAGATCTTTTGGGTTCCAAAAGGCTTCTAGTGGGGAGGAATGATCAGGTGCTCAGTATTTAGCTCAAAAATAAAAAATTTCATAATTTCTCGAAACTGTGAAGACAACATAGAGTTCGTCACTAGGATTCCAACGCAACTTGTTTCATCAAAATCTAAGTTCGTATGAGTAAGTTATGACCTACTATCCGTTTTCTGAAACAGCTAAAAAAATTGCAGAACAATGATAGGTTGCTGACATGGAAGCCCAGTCAGCAAAAAGGAATCTTCTGGGAATATTCTTTAAGTTTTTACCAATGAGGCTGTGACAAGTGGCACTCTCGAATTCGCGAGTTTTGCCTATGTGGGTGAAATTTTCCTAATGGATCTAAGGTGGAAATTGTGTTTTATTATATATATATGTGTGTGTGTGTGTGTGTGTGTGTGTATTATACAATATAATATATATAATATGTAATATCATATAATATAATATATTATATAATACATATTATATATATACGATATTAATTACATTTAAATTTTAATTAAACAATAGTTTAATGCTAAAGTCCGTTGTAACATATGGTAAAAGCGTTGTTGTAATGGGAGTAGGGTCGGGTTTGAAACCCCATACCTCTGCCCCAACAAGCCCGCACCCTACCAATGGGCCGTGGGCAGTAATTGTTAAAAATTCTACATTGAATTTTATTTAAGACTTTATGTAGTGGACCAACAAAGCGCGGAGAGGCCAATCCATGGGCCAGCCTCTCCTACCATGTGACCCTACTCCATGACTAAGCATCATGGCTCACCGATAAGCGTGTTTAGCATGGGATTAATTAAATTAAATTGCAATTAACCTTAATTAAGCCCAGATTAAATTGGAGGACCTTTTGGAGGAGCGCGTTGAATCCGATGGAGGTTCCAAGTTTAGCGAGGTTATTTGGCAGATATCGAGTTTTAGAGGCAGTTTCATAAGGAAAATTTAAATGAGGCTTATCTGGATCAGATTTCGACCAATTTTGGAAAACGAATAGTCAATATTAGACTATTTTTTCATTCTAGAGATAATGGTATAGGTCTCAGAGGCTGAAAACAAATTCTACATGTGATTTTTCTACAGGGAAGTGCAAGAGAGCCCATGGCCACCAGGGAAGGAGTTCAAGTCTAGACCAGCCAGAGTCAATTTTCAATAATTGGACGATCATTTTTAGATGATTTGTAAGTTATGAAGACAATAGAACAGATTTCAGGAGCAATTGAAATGTACACAATACTTTTTCCAAATTTGAGCTAATACAAGAGGTCCAAGGTATGGAAGTTGGACCAAGGAGATGTAGCCCAAGAGGGTTGAACTCCTTCATCAAAAACTTGTGTTGATGGCTATGTGTATGGTTTGTTGTACATGTTTATGTTGTTTTTTAGTTCTTACTTATGTTGTTTATTTGTCATTAATTTCAACATAAAATGCAAAACAATTTCCTACTTTGACACTCACTTGCACCAAGGAAACTAAAGAACCATAAGCAAAGAAGAAGAAAATAAATTATAATTATGAACTTGTAATTAGCACAACAAAACTAACATACAAGTTTAGATCATCCAGTAATCTTATAAATCCTCATTTGTTTAACTTAAGCGAGTGCATCATTGATTAATCAAACATTTAATAAGTGGTAAACATGTGTAGTAAGAATAGAGTAAACCATCACACATAAGGAACACACATGACAACTAGGAGTGAAGATGGAAACCCAATGTGGGAGAAAACCATCATTTCTTTTGTCTCTGTTTGAAATATTTATTATAAAGAACACTGCTTACAATATTTTATGGGTGCAGAATCATACTAGCATGCAGCCACCCACCGGCAGAAGGCTACAACCTTCACTCATTCTCCAGCTCTAACTGGAAGCGAGCTACAACCCACTGATATCGTTTACCAACACCCACTGGAAGGGAGCTACGACCCCCATATATGATCACCAACTACTACTGGCAAGAATCTTTGACTTCCTTATTGAAGGATCCAACCTTTAGCACCATCGTGGACAACGTTTCATAAATTTTCACACTGGATCCACCTATTTCAACACATCACAACCTGTAGGCTACTTTTCATCAACTTTTCAGACTGAACACACTAACATCATTTTAGCCTAATGCCATAAATGAAAATTGAAACTGATCACTATACCAAGTTATTCAACCGATCACTAAATTGTTGAATCAAACAACCACTCAAACAATCATTGAACCAAGCAATCACTTAACCAATCACCAACTCAAATAAAAAAAATTGTGAGATCATTGTAACTAGAATATCAGAACTGACCCAAAACCACTGCATCAACATACTTAATCAACTATAACTCTGATCAATCATATGATAGTATATGCACACCACTTTTATTAAGAAAACTTGTGTATATACATGCTTTTCATGAATGCAACTTGCGTACAGATCTCAACATACTAAATTCTAAACTACCATAAATATGCACTAGACAATGACTTGCACATAGACATACTGAAACATTCTGTCGGATCACAGATCTTTGAACCTAAAATAATTAGTTGCATTATGAACATTCTTAAAAAAATAAATACTCAATCAATTTAGCTTCAAACATCACTATTAAGCCCAAATAAACATGAATACTTCATCAATATACAACATAAATACAAAAATATTGTATATACATATCATACATATTCTTTTGCAGAAACCCTGGCTTTCATACATGCTTTCCATAAAAGAATTTCCATGTGTATACACGCTTTTCACGAAATAAACCTGCATATAGATATCAAAATACTACATAAAATATACGTTACTTCTCAGACTAGAACCCGCGTGTGTACGCACCTTACCTCTGTCAAAATCACGTACAGATCTGCAATTTTCAACTCACAATTGCATTGCACATCAAAACTTCAGACATACTAGATCACGACATACACAATAATAAACACATTTCAAAACCCAGATCTAATCCAATCTAATCAACCCATAAGCATATCATACAATGTGTAGTCATTTCAAGTATAATGTTCTTGATCCATCATTATACTCACGGGTGCATATTTATTTCAGATGAACCACTCATTTGTACCCTATACCATGAATTCATACTTCAAATCTAAGTATTCATCAATCACCCTTACTCATGCACACTTTAACACTTTGATCTTCACCTCCTTATATAGCTTGAGCCTTAGCCAATACCATATGCCAAAACCTCACTAGTGCCAGTGGTAATCTTTGACAGGATCAAATAGTCGTTACTCTGCTCAATATTGTGGGCTAATGCCATGGTAAAGACCCTTTGTATTTAATGAATCAAAGTGCACCAAATTTATGCGCCTTTTCTTCTTCGTATCTACATGTGTACGTGATTTTTCCTCATATAACTCAGGTATATTTTTTCACATATTTACCTTCATAATTCTTCTGTCACTGACCTTCATACCTTTTTCCAATCATTCTATCACCCTCTTTCATCACTCTATCACCTCTAAACTGACCTGTGAACTCATTTGGTTACCACATACTTATCCTGTTATAAGTGGATTGCCATCAAGGACAACACATACATCATAATTCCAACAATTGTTGGACATATGGTAAACTAACGCTCCCTGTGTGTTTCGTGACATGGACTAACCGCCTTTCGTGGATCCTCATCTCTGGCGATGTGATCATTGAATAACACCTACAGGTTTTGGCATAATGACAGTCATGATTCCAAACAAGTGGTATCAGAGCGTAGGTCACAAGTTCGATAAAGACCTGAGTCACGTTTGGGGGAGATTGTTGGATAATGGATAAACAAATGCTCCCCGTGTGTTTCACGACATGAAATGACCGCCTCTTTTGGATCCTTATCTTTGGCGATGTGATCATTGACTAACACTTGCAGGTTTTGGTCTAAAGGAAATCTTGATTCCCAACACTGCAAACGTGTTGCAAAGGCTTGGAGGGATGTTCGGGAGTTGAGGAAGATGTTCCAACAGGTGGCAAAGGTTTTGGACTGAAGAACTGATGCCTTCCCTCAGTTTAAGCTCCAGTCACATGCCAAGGGAGTGTCTGAGATGTTAAATTTGCATGGAGACAAACCCAAGGGAGAATTATAGCTCCAATATGCTAAATTCAAACATATGACAGTGTTAAGGGAGCGACTGAGGGTTTTGACAAGAATTTCTTTGCATTCTTCGTGTTGTTGAGCTAGTTTTTGTGTTTTGGTGAAAACCTTGATCAAAACGTTTCAATTTATGGTCGAAAAATTTTGTGGGACCCACATAAGCTTATTAGAGTTAAAAATATCAGAAATCCTAATAGGGTTAGTGGTTTATTGAGTCGATGAGATGAATATGGATCTAATCTAACATATGAACATAGTTGTGAAGCCAAGTAGTTATGTATGCTTATTGATTTGAGCACTTGATTTCATCTACATATTGGAGACATATCATTGTGTGTATGGTTGATTACATTAGTGTGTGTATGGTTGAAGACGTTTGTAGTTTTACCAACAGTGAGTTGAAGCTTTTTTCAACCATATGTTTATGCAGTATATGAGATGTTGAGGTGTGGATTGGAGTAGAGTTTGGGGGGTTGATTTATAGCTCGAGTGGAGTTTTTTAATGGCATATTTTGTTGCAAATATATCATTTCATTGAGCTTGATTCTATGTGTTGTAGTGCTCATGTTGAGCAATTTTTAGGAGTCCAGACTGAAAAGATATGAAACAAGGCTCGCGTGGAGGAAGTGAAGGCATGCAGGTTTTGAGTATATAGTGAGTTGGTGGATTCAGTAGAAGGATGAGTTTTCTTCATCCAATGGTGGTTGGATAGTTTGGTAGAAACTAGGAAAGGCTCATTGGTCATGATAATACCAACAGATCAGAGTCTGTAGAGGCGATTGTGAGGTCAGGAGAAATCAGGCAAGGATCATTGATCGTGGTGGCCTTTAAAAAATGGTAGTCCGTAGATTCGAGAGAAAAAATTTCTTTTCTGATAGTACTAACATACTGTGAAAGAAGTTGAGTCTTCCAAATCATGGGAGTGAGATGATCCATGTATAATTTGTTCAGATATTAATAAAATGATTGAGCAGTGTGACAACAACAGGGTGGTTTTTTTTCTCGGGATGGGTTTTCCACCAGAAACACTTGTGTCCATTGTGTTGATTGTTTTTATGGTTGCATATATGTTTTTATGCTCTAATCTATTTTTATTTGTTTCAGTTTATGCATGATTTCAAGGATAATAAAGGGAGGAAAATTTTGAAATTTCCACCCTACTGATTCATCCCCCTCTCAGTAGTGATCTAGTTTCCAACAATATATATATATGTGTGTGTGTGTGTGTGTGTGTTTTATATAAATTGAAAAACATAATTAAAAAGTAAATAAAATAAACAAATTTAATGACAACGATGAAGGTATGTACATATTATATAAATAAATCACAAGAATAAAAAGAGCTCACAATAAGTAATTTTTTTGGGTTTGTATCGTTGGAAGTCTATTATTCTAAAGAGAACTATCATTTATCATGATTAATAATATTGGTCACTAGGATAGGTTAATGCAAATTTCAAGGGATGATAAATATAATTGAAGATATGTTATTTATTTTGTAGTTGATTTTATGGTTGGTTTTGCTAGTGGTAGTATTAGTTTCACAATTCTGGACAAAATATTAGGTGAATCTAGTACCAACACTCTGCAAGTTAATATTAGCAAGAAATTGTGACTTGGTAAGGGCTTAGATCATATGATTATTTTTCGGAGGGTCCCACATCAAGGAGGTACCTCCTCCTCAAGCCTCATCCTATTGTGACGTTGAAGGAAGAAACATATTTATTAAGATCACTCAAGTTTTCACTTTTCAAATAAGGACATGTGATTGGGCTTTGATCAATAATATTAGTCTCACTAATATCAAAATTAAGATAATTTAAAATTTGGACTTCTAAAAAGAGTGCAAAAGCCATTTGAAAATATTTAGCTGTATTTTCGGCTATCAAGATGCTTATCTCTTATGTGAGGGAGATACATTTTATGCCTATGATTAACCATAAGTGATGATTTTATAGGAGTGTATAAGTGTAATATTTATGCTTCTACTTATTTTTCAAGAGATAAATTTCGTATATGATTGCCTTAATTATCTATTTCTAAGTATTATTGGTTCATGGCACTCACTGTTCAAATGCATGTAAATAATGTTTTGGTTAGTTGAGGTCAAGGTATTTGGTCAAGTCTAAAGTAATTGGGAAATTGGCATTGACATGTTGAAGAGGAAGAGGAATACACAAATTTTTTGAAGATGAATTCAAGCATGGGAAACAAATCTCTTTGTTGATTCTCTAGTGGCATGATTTTTTATATTTGTGGAAGTGAAAAGATTTTGTAGTGGGATGATTTTTTATATTTGTGTAATTGCTTGTTTGCAACCTCACGTACCATATAGGATATCCATCTCTTGAAGTGGCGCATGTTGGTTACACTATTATTTTATGGAAGGATTGTATTTATATGGGCTCCCATTTACATCCAGTGTGTCTAGTCAAGTGAGATTTTATATTGAGAATTTGTTTTCTCATTTTTCATATAAAATAGGAAAAGTTGTGTAATATTGTCTATGAACAAGATTTTTTTTAATAAGGGTAGGATGGTAACTCCAGAAAATTGATTCATTTCATTAAAATTAATGTAATTACATATAACTAGAATGGTGGCCCTTGGGATTCACATTCCATGGTCTCTTCCTATTCTAACTTTATATTTACTTATTTATAATTTTTTCCTAATCCCAGAAGATTAGGTTTCCAACATTTCCCCCTATAATCTAAAGAGGTGTTTGTAAGTCCGAGCATCATTCTAAATTTTTAAAAAATTTCTCTTCCAAGCACTTTGGTGAAGATGTTTTCAAATTTCACATTTGTTGAACAATGTCATAAGTGAAGTCTTGGCCTCAACATGATTAGCCTTGAATGTCATAGGTCATGCTTGGTCAATTTTTCATAACAGGCTCATGATTTTTGTTTTCATACCAGACTCATGATGTTTGTTTTAGGCCATACAAGGATTTGATAAGTTTACATACTTTATGTTCTTGTCCCTTGATAATAAAACCTTCTTGTTGAGCCATAAAAACATTTTCTTTCAGGTCTCCATTCAAGAAAGTAGTTTTCACATCCATTTGGTGGACTTCTCATCCATTCTATAACACCCCTATGACTTTTATTTTTAAACATATACTATTTTTAGACATTTAACTATTATTGAATATAATGGTGATGGAAGACATGATGAGACTTATGGAAGACATGATGAGACTTATGTGATGATGTAATTATTTTGTTAATAATTGATTTAATAAATAAATGGCTTGGAAATATTCGGGAAAGAGCACTAGATTTTAGAATACTTCTTGCCAACTTAGAAAAATTTGTTGGTGGTCAATTCCACGTGATGGAATTTCCCTAAAAAGTCTCCTAAAAATACCTAGGAGAAATTAAATTAACATAGTGGGATATAACATTTATGTTAATCACTTAGTTGGAGAAAAATATTAAGTGGGGTGGAATAAAGCAAGGCCATAGAAAAATGATTGCTTTAAAGAAAAAGAAAATAATCTTAAAAAAAAAAAAAAAACTGAAACAAAAAGGCATAGGAAAAATGCGGACAAACCTTAAAGCAAGATTCTACTAAAATCTGGTGGGAATAAATCTATAAAAGAAACCACCTAGGAATCAAAAGGGGATGGATTAGAAAATGCAAGGAGATCTTAGTTCGGGGGGAACTAGCAAAGGCAATTTGTGGTTGGGTGAAATGTGCTATGTTCCTTATTGTTTCCCAAACAATAACTACGATTAGATGGATTACATTTTTGGTTATATCAGAACGATGATGGGTTTTTGGTAATATCTTATCGCTGATTTTGAATTGTTTAGTGTTATGTCTTGTTAGAAAAAGAGAGAGCACATAGTTCTATAATTAGTTGTGCCCATTACATTATTTATGTAATCTCTATCGTTATCATATATGTTATTTTTTTTTTCTATCTACATGCATGAAGTTTATCATTAGAATTTGTGTATGAAAATCATACTTGTATATATAATTCATGGATACAACTATCTCCAAAATTCATGTTAGAAAGATAAAAAAAATGGATAAAGAGTATATGGTACTTGTATGATTAGACACCCCTTCAGAAAGATAAAAAAATGGATAAAGAGTATATGGTACTTGTATGATTAGACACCCCTTCTATTAGATTTAGATATGATAAAGAGAAAAATAATTATGAGAATGATAGTAAACCTAATATTTAAAAATAATAATAATATAGAGTGTTTTGGTAGAGCACGTAGAAGAATTGTTGCATAGTAAATACACTAAAACAATTAAGTAGTTATTTACTCAAGAAATCAAATGTTTTTTCTTTTCTTTTCTTAATCACTCTAAAAACCTATGTTAAATAAGTTAACATAACTATGTTAACTAGATTAACCCAATTATTTAGTTGATTAATACCACATATAGCCATATAACCATATTAAAAAGATCACATATAGTCATATATACAACAAAATACTTTTAATAAGATTTTGAAGCAAGGCGAGATTAACTTAAATTATTAGGTAAGAATATATGGAATAGGAAATGTTTTCCTACGATTTAACAAATTTACTTCTACCCTTTATAAGTATAGTAGAGTGAGTTAAGTGATTGTAACACTTACGCATTGACCTCAAAACACCATTTGAAATTCAGCTAGCCTATGAAATTTGGAATACTCACTTTAGAGGTTAAGTGAGATCCGCAATGGGGTGGAGTGATTAAAATAACATAACAAATTGTTAATAATTTTGATAAACTCCTCACATTAATGTTTAAACATTATACATATAGTAAGGAACAAGGAAATAGTGTAATTTATCATTCAACTAAATATATTATCTTATTTTAGAGTTAATAAAGTGATTCCTTCGGGACAATGGAACAATTGTTACAACAGAACAACAAAATATTAAACTATGAAGAAGAACAATCCTAAATTCTACTGTATATTAATTCCATAATGCGAGACAAATTTTAATTAAAGGGCGGAATACATGCTAATCGCAGAATATACATAGAAAATAAACGAATATTGGGAAATTTTAATTAGATACAAAGTCGTGTTACAATATTAATAAACACGTTCAAAACCCTGAATGGTTTAGACTCGGTAAATAAAAGAAGAACTCCATCCAGAAATATAAATAAAATCGATATAGTAGTTTCGGAGAGGAAGTTAATAAGTGGGTAGTGCTGCCATGTAGGAAACAGAAAATTGAAGTTAACTTTGGAGATGGATTGAAACCTTACAAATGGGTTTATTTTACTTTTTTGTTTCCATGAGTTATGTTGGGAATCATGATTGTTGTTAGACCAAAACCCACAGGTGTTAGCCAATGATTGTATCGCGAGAGATAAGGATCCACGAGAGGCAGTTAGTCCAAGTCGCGAAACACACTCATCTGAATATGAATGTTAGTTTTAATGTGCTAATTTCATCTTCATAACTATAAACGATTCGCTGATCTTTTGCTTCATCGGTATAGGTTTTCTTGAGGTGTTTGTGAGATTTAAACACGTAAATGTATTGAATTTTATGTTAAAATTATGAGCATAAAAACTATAAAACATAATGTTGAACAACAACAATAACATGTACAACAAACCATCAAATGATCCATTAACACAGTGTTTTGATGGAGGTCACCCCTCCTAGGCTACATCTCCTTGGTACAACTTCCATGGCTTAGGCCTCTGTATTAACTCAAATGTGAAAAAAATGTTGTTTACATTCATCTACGACACCTAAAACCTACTTCAATGTATTCAAAATGTCCAAATCATCCATAAATGACTCTTCTTGCTCCCAATTTGGTAGAATTTTGCAAAAGTTATAGCCTCCCCAATTTTAGCCTAGGAAACTCAACTAAATCTGGAAATAACTCGAGTTACAGCCACTAAATTTAGGGGAAGCACTGAATTTGGTGGTTCTGTCAAATTAGCTACCGAACTAAACTACAATTTAATTAATCATTAAGTGGGATTAAATGCGCTAAGCACGTTTTTAATTTAATCCGTGTTAGAGATAAGGCTTAGCGCTAACATAGGATTTGGGTTAATTAAACTCACAATTTAACATTATCCCACGCATTATACGTTAAGCGCTCTGCCACAGTTACATTGGATGTGCATATGGTAAGGGGGTTGGCCCCCTCCTCCCATCGTCGGATATATTATTGTGATTCAAATATAATTTATGACCCAATGTTGTGATCTACAACTGTGGTATGATGGTAGTTGTGTTGGTTGGTGCGAGGGAGGTTGCGGGGTCGAGCCCCGACCTCCGCCCTTCCGCCCGTATACATTTTTCCATATAATATATTTTATTCCGACCTTTGAATATGTTGATAATTCATATTATATCCAACCTATTCTACCATTGTTAATAGAATCCACCCTTAGCCTTGGTCCACCATAGGGGGCACGTGGCAGCCCATGGCTGCACCACGTGTCCGCCTCTAGTTGGACTATTCCAACCTTCATAAAATTTCAACCCCACCATTAAAATTTGAAATTCAACCTAAGGATAGGTAATTTTTTTTTCTATCTTAACCCAAATTCTCCATCGAATCCTGCAGTGACACTTCTCATGGTATCATTGGGTGAAAATGACATAATATTCCCAGAATATCCCTTTTTTGTTGATTGGGCGCCATGTCACCATTCTGTCATGCTCTGCAAATTTTTTAGTTGTTTAGGAAAACGAACAAAAGGCTCTATATTCCTCATCTCGACTTTGTTTTCGATGAAACGAATTGCGTCGGATTCCGGTGAAGAGCTCTTCATTGTCATTCAATTTCCAATCGATTTTGAGCACTTTCATTTTTGAACTTCAACACTGAGCACATGATCATTCCTACCCACTAGAAGCCTTTTGGACCCCAAAATCTCTTTGATTATTGATCATGTGGATGAGGGTATAGTTCCCTCATCCTTCTAGTCTCAATCCACTGAAATTTTCCCATTTTCATCAAATTGAGCTTTTCACAAAAAATAAGCTTTTTCCTTGACTCTTGAGACCCTCTTTTGTTGTTGTAGACACCGTCATGTTGCAATTTCCTTGAATTTTCAGAGCAACAAGTTGTTCTTGCAGAAAAAAACTTGTTACTACCTCGGTCATCAATCAAAGGAAACTTAAAAATTGTCTCACCTTGCACAATGTCGTCATGGAGATTCTTAACTGATCTTTCTTTGTACTTGTGTTGACCCTTGACCAAGTATTTTCCCCATTTCCATGTACCCTTTGGAAACCAAAAACAAGAACTTGTGGAACCGATGTCTTCTTTGTCAAAATGCTTTTTTTCTTTCTCTTTGACCTTTGGACTCTCTTGCACCGACATCTTGTTTCCAACACTGCTCATCACTGATGTTGACTGTTGCAAATCTGTCACATCTTGTTTACCTCCTTTCAAAGGAAACCTGTTAGAGTCCTAAAACATCTCATTACAAGCATAAGCAAATTTAATGAAATCAAATTGTTCCTTCGATGCATCTTTTTGAAAGGCCTCATTCAAAACATCTCTATGTTTGATCATTAATAAAGTCAAATTCTGACTTGCATTCATTATTCTCTTCATTTCTCCTACATGTATGAGAGACAATCTTCTCTTCTACTTATGGGCTCTAGCTATGTACTCAATTCCATCTTTAAACAATTGATACTTATTCTCATGGCAATGAAATACTGCTTACCTATCATAAATATAAGGATTTCCCAAAACAATACCTGATATCTCAAGAAATACCACATCATGTTCAACTTCATCAAGTAATTTTGAATTGATGGCAAACCTTTTGTTGTAGCCGCTACAACACCACCCAAAATTTTGAGTATATTCGAAATTTCGGGTCCCCCTCCTCACTTAGCCGTTAAGGTTGGCCTTTAGACAATGACATCCTCGTAACTTGCCCCAAGCCCCTCGTGAGCCTTCTCACCATCATGAAGAGATACTCTTACCGCAGCCGCGCCATGTGTGAAGGGATGACCATGCATACATTCGAATGGAAACCTTTTTGTGTGTTTACATTAAGAGCTCTTGCACCATGGATTGTTTAGGCACTCGGTTTGGGTGCTTCACCAAGATCATAATCTGATGTTAATTATTTGGGGATATCGTTCTCTAAAGGGTAACTGTAAAAATTGACAATCTAAATGTTTCATGCAGGTCAATCCCACGGATGATACACCAAACAATGTCATCACCACACCGATGAAAAGGATAAAAGTAGTGCGAGCTGAAACAGGAGAAGTGGAAGACATGTATCGCATGTACACAAGAAACAAGATCGTGCCAGTCAAGGGAGCTTTCGGTCACAGTGGAAGCTGTCGGTCTACGCAATGAGCCAAAGTTTTTTTCCAGCAAGCAAGAGGACCCTTTTCAAAGCAAAGGAGGTGGGATAAGGAATATTGCTATGAAATCCAAATATTTCCAAAAGAAGGCCGCAAGTCGCAGATCTGCTTGAGGTCGCAAGTCACAAATCTGCTAGAGGTCGCGAGTCACAAATTCGCTTAACGTCGCAGGTCACAAATTTCCTCAAGTCGCAGGTCGCAGATTCCCTCAGGTCGCCAGGTCGCATAGTCACACTCCCTATTAAAAGCTTGACGACGTGACTCAGCAACTAGGTCGCGAGGTCGCAAAATCATGGCAGGTCACAGGTCGCAGAATGTTGGGGGTCGCAAGTCGTAAGACCCAGCGACTAGGCCGCGAGGTCGCAAAATCACGGCAGGTCGCAGATTGTTTGGGGTCGCAAGTCACAAGGTCCAGTCGGGTCGCAGGTCGCATTAGTGGCTCAGGTCGTAAGTCGCAGAATAGACTGGGTCGCTAGGCAGCCCAACAGTCGGGAAAGCGAAAAGTTAGGAAGCCCAAAAGGTTACATAAGGAAACAATAATGTCCACCCAAATGAAGAGAGTCGCTAGCCTTCTTCAGAGGATGCACAGCTGGGTTTCAAACCATCGATAAAACCTGCGTTATGCGGATGCTCAGTACCTCGCTCAAAGCATAAACGCTACTCTCTCGCTTATCAACTCATGCAAATTCTCTTAGCATGACAAGGGCATTACCAACAGATAGGAGCTACTGTTTCACATAGCAAGAGCTAAGGCTGTTCTCCGGAGAACAACACTCAGATATCTCAAGGAGAGAAATGTAGAAGGGATCAGAAACCCCAGGCCACAGGTCACGAACTTCCGCAAGTCGCAGATCTGCTTGAGGTCGCAAACTACAGATTTGTTTCAGGTCGCAGGTCGCAGATTTCTTCAAGTCGCAGGTCGCTGATTGCTGGGGTCGCAAGTCGCAAAATCCATTGAGGTCGCAAGCCGCAAAACCAGCGAGGTCGCAAGTCACAACAGTAGCTCAGGTCGCAGGTCGCAGGATCCAGGCGAGTCGCAGGTCGCAGGTCACAGGTTGCGGAATGCTCGAGGTCGCAAGTCGCAAACTCCAGTAAAGTCGCAGGTCGTAGAACAGACTGGGTCGCAAGGCAGCCCAACAGTCGGGAAGGTGAAAAGTCAGGGAGCCCAAAAGGGCGAGTTTTGCTCTATAAATACCTCCTTTGCGAACTTGTAAAGGACCTTTTGTTTTGGGACTCGAGCTGAGTACATTGTATTACCAGAGGATTATAAATTTGAGCATGAATACAAGAATTTTGAAAAATCCATTTGTGGATCTGGTGTTGTCATATGTATGAGCGCTATTGAGTATTATATTTTCAGTTTCTGAACATCTTTAGATTAAGGGAACTGTATCTTCAATTCATATCACAATTGCATAACAATTTGCTGAGTATGTTAATGGTGGTTGAGTTAATTTCACTTTCTTAACGAACGCTGATGGATTTGTTTATTAGCATTTTTGTTATCATTTAAAACTTTTAGGAAGTGAAGGGCGTTCTTGCCATGAGGAATTGTTTCTTTTGTGGTCAGAACAATTTACAAGCATGACCCTAATGAAGTGTTGTTAACAACACTTCCTTCGGTCTTCATGCTTTATTATTCCCTCTTACTACTCATAGTGTTATATGTACATTTAATGCATCAATCATATGTCTTGTATCATTTGATTAGGTGTGTATCCACTATCTTATAGAGTTTAAGCGAGACCCAAAGAAAGGAGAAATCAGCAGTAGCCAGACCCACACCCCAGACGGGATCCCTATTCCAAACAGTTCAAGGTCTAATTGGGACCTTTTACCGGGGAGATCCCCTACTGTTGGCCGGACAGATTTTCCCGTCAACAGAATTGGCGCTAGAAGGAGGGCTAGATGACAAGTTGAGCCCTTAGAGCCTGCAGTTAATCTCATATCTATAATGGCTCGTTCCCAAATCATTCTCCCGAGATGTTTGTCGGAGTTTTATGAGCCTCGATGTCTCATCCCCGATGAACTTATGTATCACTTGTCCCAGTTAAAATTCGATGGTGAAAACGGAGTATCCATAACCCAACACCTTTTATATTTCTGTGACTTTGGTGAGTGCTATGAAATTGACGATGAAGGTTTGATTTGTTTGCTTTTCTTCCTCACTCTCGAAGGTCACGCTAAGAAATGGTGCCACACATTGCCGGAAGCTTCCATCCATTCGTTTGAACAACTCACCAGTGAATTACAACAAGATTTTCACAGGTATGATTTTCAGAACGTATTAATAAAGTTAAATGACATTAGAATGGAACCTCAGGAACCTATAGATGAATTCTCTATCAGATTTGTTCATTATTGTTTTGAGTTCCCTGAAAGGGATGTTGATTGGAAATGTTTAAGTGAACAGTTCAGGTATGTAATTCTCATTTCCCTTGAACAATTTCAGTTAGCAACCCAGCCTAATCCTAGTGTTCCCTATGACGACCCGAAAGTTACTGGCTATTCAGATTTTGTCCCTAATGCTTCCTTGTCCACCTCCCCCAACCCAGACCACATTCCGGCCTCCCAGGAGAGTATTGCTATTTGTGATATTTTTGCTCCTCCTCCTGAGTTGCCGGGTAGTGGAGTTGTGAACTTGAAAATTCTGGGCAAGGATAGACACTTGCAAGAGGATAAATCCTATTATACTACCTTTGAATCTTTCACGCACCCTGTCGAATCGAGACTTGAAAACCAGATGGGCCCAACGTCCCTCCAGGTTCATGAAACCTACCTCGAGCTCACTCGATGTCTCCCTGGACATAGTCCTAAATCTGATTCACATACTGATTATGAATCGACTCCTATCCTGGATGAAGTTGATTCCCTTATAGGGCCTGCTAGATCATTGTTTTCTCTGAATGACACAGATGCACGTGTTGAAAAGCCTTGTATGGTTAACGCCCCTGCGGATCAATCTTTTCGTTCATTATCCCACGATTTATTTCACGAGTCTGCCACACCAGTAATTTCTTCGAGACATTCAAAATTTCCTTATACTGGTATTGGTGACAATCATAAGCACGCAGATGGTGTTTCACAATCACAGTTCATAATTGATGAATCTTTTAGATCTGATATTTCTCACTCAGAATCTTTAGACAGCCATAGGAGCGATTTCCTGTCTAGGCAACCTCAAGATGTCCTCTTTATTGATCCATCCCAGTTGGTAACTCCCAGGGAGCCCAACATGCCAGGTACCCAACTTGATCAAATCGATGGTTACAATGATCACCGCTTATCTGAAAACATATTCACTAATACCGCCGAGGACTGTCACTCATATCTTGTTGCCGACCATATGGAGACACTAGAATTCGATAATTCACTCTATGAAGATTCGAGTACCCATCAAGGAATCGAAGCACTCCCGCTCTTGCCGGACGTCATCCCTAGTTCTTCTGATCCTGACAAGACCCCTCAAACAACCCCAACTAGGGTTGCTCAGATTAAGGTTTCTGAAATGACGATCCCCAAGTACCATGCTCCTCCCAGCATAACCACGTCAGATATCATTTCATCTGGGCGGATTTTTCATTCTAATGAGGTTTCCTTGAGCACATATTCCTATCCCCCAACAACTGGTATGCAACAACTGATATACCCCAATTTATTCGCTGGTAAGAAAACATCGGCCATTGTCTCTAATCTTTCCAGTTGTTGCCCAGCCAGTACCAGTTGCAATCAGGCACTAACATGTGATTTTTGGAAAACCCCTCAACTGCCCAAAAACCTTACGGTAAATCCACCCCATCCTGGAAAATCTAAAGAATCTGATACATTGGATTATCAATCTGTCGGCGCGCAAAAATTTGGCCAAGTTGACACAAAGCCCACTGACATTGTCCAAATCACCACATTTCACGATCACAACAATTTTCCTGTTGATCAAGATGGTAATAAATTGCAGCCTCCACTAAAAGTGGATCGGATCCTCATATCCTTGACAAAACCTAGGAGCAACTCCGCACTGGGGTTTTCAAAATTAAGGTTTCTCCACTTGGATGTACAAGCATCTATAATTCGCCTGTCCCATGCCTATTGTTTCCATCCCATAAAATGGATCATCCTCACCACCACAATGAAGGTGTTGGTTTTTTCGACCAACCCTATCCGATGAATGTGCCTGCAAATAGGAATTGGCTTACCCATCACCCCTCAAATCCAGGATCGTGCATGAATGGAGGTGTGTCATTTATAAATAGTTTTAAGTTTTGAGAATATATTGCTGTGTATCAAGATAAGAGTGAAATTCAGCTTGCACAATCCACTCTAGCATGTTCTCTGGTAAGTAGCCATGGCCTTCTTGCTATTGCACATGCTCTTCAGTTAAGTCTTGCTGTTGGTGCATGATTTTGTATGCTGGCTCTAATTGCGAACATTATTGTTCTTGCAGGGCGGGAACTAATGCGATGGCTGTAGTGGAAAGTTGATTTCACATAACCCGACCGCATCATTGGTTAAACTAGGAATAGGCTAGCTAGGATCTGCTAATAAAGTTTTGTTTGTCAAGTTATTAATTAGGTTTACTTGCTAAGGTTTTACTTCATGGTTTAGAATTATGCTTGTTGTATTTTCTTGCGTTCTGTAGTTTTATGCATTAAAAAGTTCCATTTATTTTTGCATGCATGATTTTTCAGTTTCCCTATTGCTGCATAATGTGCGGATAATCACTACATGTGCTTTGCCTTGTCTCTCCACCTCCAACTAGTGGATCGTTCCCGCACATGGCATTGCATTTCATCTTGAGCTTCGTTTATTACATTGCGTCGTAGACTTTCTTCCCCACATCATTTCCGCAGGTTGTTGATATAGCGTTGAAATATTCCACATATCGTTTATCACTACACGAGCCTTCATTGAAACCATACCACCTTGCGGACTTGTTCTGCCCCGATTGCTGAAACAGTAACCCCATTGTTTGTGTGAGGTTGCGGTGACTATCTTAAGAGGCACCTTTCTCTCAGGACAGGTCATCGAATTTGCATTCTCAACAAGATGCCTATGAGTCTAAACATATTAGTTGGGGAGATACGAGCCGGTTGTTGTGGGAGACCTAATGAGTTTGAATGGCCCAATACACGTAAGCGTAAGCCTTGTGCCCAGCATAGTCTTGGACATCTTAATGATCTGTTTTGCGTGCTTCGCCTATTGTGGTAGATGGGATGTGAAGGTTTGGCACAAGGGAAAATCCAAATCAGGATATCTTTTAGTTTCTGTAAAACAAGAAACAACCTCTCTTGCTCATAAAATAAGTCGAGATCCCTCATCTGCCCATAAAAAATAAGTGCCACGAGCACATGAAAATAAGTGCTACAAGCACATGAAACAAATAAGGGTAAAGGATCGAGAAAGGCTTCCTGCGCAGAGAGGTAATGCAACAACTCCGCCGGGGTACCGACCAGGCTCGCTGGTAGCAGAGCAACGCTTGTGATTTCTTAAAGTGACTCCGCCGGGGTACTGTCCAGGCCTGCTGGTAACAGAGCAACACCGGAAACTTACTTTAAAAATCTTGAGAATAATAAACCCGCTGCCTAGCTCTTCACATCATCAAACAAGCTACCGGCGTCTGTGAGCTTCCGCTTTGATGTGTTCTGATTAGCGAGACCTAGCTGAGGCACAAGCACTGGGAATACCTGTGAAGGCCAAAGTAATACAAAGGGTACCCGCAGAACTTGTTCAATATTCCCTTGCATCACTATCTCGGCTCAGACTATTGTTGTGATATTGACAGAGATGTTGGATTCTACCAGTGGTTCGTCATTTGTTGTAGCCGCTACAACACCACCCAAAATTTTGGGTATATTCGAAATTTCGGGTCCCCCTCCTCACTTAGCCGTTAAGGTTGGCCTTTAGACAATGACTTCCTCGTAACCTGCCCCAAGCCCCTCGTGAGCCTTCTCACCATCATGAAGAGATACTCTTACCGCAGTCGCACCATGTGTGAAGGGATGACCATGCATACATTCGAATGGAAACCTTTTTGTGTGTTTACATTAAGAGCTCTTGCACCATGGATTGTTTAGGCACTCGGTTTGGGTGCTTCACCAAGATCATAATCTGATGTTAATTATTTGGGGATATCGTTCTCTAAAGGGTAACTGTAAAAATTGACAATCTAAATGTTTCATGCAGGTCAATCCCACGGATGATACACCAAACAATGTCATCACCACACCGATGAAAAGGATAAAAGTAGTGTGAGCTGAAACAGGAGAAGTGGAAGACATGTATCGCATGTACACAAGAAACAAGATCGTGCCAGTCAAGGGAGCTTTCGATCACAGTGGAAGCTTTCGGTCTACGCAATGAGCCAAAGTTTTTTCCCAGCAAGCAAGAGGACCCTTTTCAAAGCAAAGGAGGCGGGATAAGGAATATTGCTATGAAATCCAAATATTGCCAAAAGAAGGCCGCAAGTCGCAGATCTGCTTGAGGTCGCAAGTCGCAGATCTGCTAGAGGTCGCGAGTCACAAATTCGCTTAAGGTCGCAGGTCACAAATTTCCTCAAGTCGCAGGTCGCAGATTCCCTCAGGTCGCCAGGTCGCATAGTCGCACTCCCTATTAAAAGCTTGACGACACAACTCAGCGACCCAGCGACCAGGTCACGAGGTCACAAAATCATGGCAGGTCGCAGGTCGTAGATTGTTGGGGGTCGCAAGTCGTAAGACCCAGCGACTAGGTCGCAAGGTTGCAAAATAACGACAGGTCACAGGTCGCAGATTGTTTGGGGTCGCAAGTCGCAAGGTCCAGTCGGGTCGCAGGTCGCATCAGTGGCTCAGGTCGCAAGTTGTAGAATAGAGTAGGTCGCAAGGCAGCCCAATAGTCGGGAAAGCGAAAAGTTAGGAAGCCCAAAAGGTTACATAAGGAAACAGTAATGTCCACCCAAATGAAGAGAGCCGCTAGCCTTCTTCAGAGGATGCATAGTTGGGTTTCAAACCAACGATAAAACCCGCGTTATGTGGATGCTCAGTACCTCTCTCAAAGCATAAACGCTACTCTCTCGCTTATCAACTCATGCAAATTCTCTTAGCATGACAAAGGCATTACCAGCAGATAGGAGCTACTGTTTCACATAGCAAGAGCTAAGGCTGTTCTCCGGAGAACAACACTCAGATATCTCAAGGAGAGAAATGTAGAAGGGATCAGAAACCCCAGGCCACAGGTCGCGAACTTCCGCAAGTCGCAGATTTGCTTGAGGTCGCAAACTACAGATTTGTTTCATGTCGGAGATCGCAGATTTCTTCAGGTCGCAGGTCGCTGATTGCTGGGGTCGCAAGTCGCAAAATCCATTGAGGTCGCAAGCCGTAAAACCAGCGAGGTCGCAGGTCGCAACAGTAGCTCAGGTCGTAGGTCGCATGATCCAGGCGAGTCGCAGGTCGCATTTTTCCTTAGGTCGCAGGTCGCAGGTCGCGGAATGCTCGGGGTCACAAGTCGCAAACTCCAATTAGGTCGCAGGTTGTAGAACGGATTGGGTCGCAAGGCAGCCCAACAGTCAGGAAGGCAAAAAGTCAGGGAGCCCAAAAGGGCGAGTTTTGCTCTATAAATACCTCCTTCGGGAACTTGTAATGGACCTTTTGTTTTGAGACTCGAGCTGAGTACATTGTATTACCAGAGGATTATACATTTGAGCATGAATACAAGCATTTTGAAAAATCCCTTTGTGGATCTGGTGTTGTCATGCGTATGAGCGCTATTGAGTATTATATTTTCAGTTTCTGAACATCTTTAGATTAAGGGAACTGTATCTTCAATTCATATCACAATTGCATAATAGTTTGCTGAGTATGTTAATGGTGGTTGAGTTCATTTCACTTTCTTAACGAACGTTGATGGCTTTGTTTATTAGCATTTGTGTTATCATTTAAAACTTTTAGGAAGTGAAGGGTGTTCTTTCCATAAGGAATTGTTTCTTTTGTGGTCAGAACAGTTTACAAGCATGACCCTAATGAAGTGTTGTTAACAACACTTCCTTCGGTCTTCATGCTTTATTATTTCCTCTTGCTACTCATAGTGTTATATGTACATTTAATTCATCAATCATGTGTCTTGTATCATTTGATTAGGTGTGTATCCATTGTTTTATAGAGTTTAAGCGAGACCTAAATAAATGAGAAATCAGCAGTAGCCAGACCCACACCCCGGATGGGATCCCTATTCCAAACGGTTCAAGGTCTAATTGGGACCTTTTACTGGGGAGATCCCCTACTGTTGGCTGGACAGATTTTCCCGTCAACACCTTTGTATTCACTTCCTTGTTACCTGCAAATTTGCATACTTGTATATCCACCCTAAAGGATAAGGTCTTGGATGTGTAACAGTTTCAAGGTTTAGTTGCTTAACTAAGTCTTCGGAAATCAAATGAGCTTGAGAACCACTATAAGAAAGTGTGTCTATCTTGGTATGTTTAAAAATGACTCTAATATGAAAGAGTTTAATTCTAACATCTTCATCTTGAGTTACATTAGAACAGTTTGAAGAACTAGTGCTTCCTATGTTCTTACCTTTCAAACCCATTGTTTTAACCTTGGTTTCATCTCTTGAATCTGAACCTAAGTCATGTTCAATTATTGCAACAATTTTCCCCTTCTCTTTAGCTTTCAGTTTGTTTGGCTTCAACTCTGGATGAAGCTGCCAACAATGGTCTTCAACATGGCCATTCTTAGAACAATGTTTACATGTGAGTTTCTCTTTCTCTCTTTCAATAGAGCTATTTCTCTTTCCTCTTCCATTAAACTTTCACTTTCCTTTACCCTCATACTCAAAGAATCTATCACTTTTCTCATCTATATTATGTTTCCCTCTTGCTTCTAAATTTGTGGCTTGAACACAAACCTCATCTAAGTTTGTGGGATTGAACATGAGAATAGTGTGCCTAAGGTAACTGTGCAAACCCCCAATATAATTTAACAAATTTTCTTGAGAACACAAATTAATACCCAAAATAAGAGCTCTTCTCCTAAATTCATGAGTATAATCTTGCACACTTTTTCCCTTTAAATTATATAAAATTATGCCAGTCCATAGTGGCATTTGTCATGTAGGCTAGAGTATAAAATTTTCTTTTAATGGAAACGATAAAACTTGACGAATACATTGATATCTTATCGTAGTTTTTAATCTCTTATTGAGTCCTTGCTTCCCGCCATACAAGTGTTGATCCTTCCATCCTCAATGAATCCAATTAAATCTTTATGCCATCTTCTTGAAGGTCCTGAATTCTGAAATAAACCTCCAATTGATGAATCCAATTGTCCAATTTCTCTGCATTTACCTCGCCATTATACATTGGAAGCTCAAATTTGACATCAAGTTTGAGTAAGGGAGTTTTTCCTTTTGTGGTTTTTGAATGAGTATGGGTAGTTTTGGCTGTGCAAGTGGAAGTTGATGATGATGGTGATGATGAGGATGATGATGAAGATGGTGGAGATGCAAGAGACTTTCCTCCACTACCCTTTTAATCCTTCTCTTCATCCTTCTTGCCTTCTGAGGTTCCCTCTCCATGTGGAGACTTAGAATTCTCTCCAACCATCCTGGTGTCCCTCTCTTCAAAGAGGATCCTAACCCTTTCAGTTAGTTCATAGAAAGCCTTCTTGTATTATTCCTCTTCTGAAAGATATTCAGTCTCTCCAAAACCTGACGTGATGGCTATGGATTCAAGGTCAACTTCTGGTGAAACTTGTACCTCTTCAATATCACCTTCTGGTGAAAATTGTACCTCCTCAATCTCAGCTTTTGGAGATAAAACTTGAGGTGCTTCAAGCGTAGCCGTGAGTGAAACTTTGGGTGGATATGGTGCCCTTGTGTCTCTCCTTCTTCTAGTCCTAACCTCAGGACTAGAAACCAATAATTACCCTTATCCTCTCTGCAACATTAACCTTGTAAGCATCACAAATTTGCAACCATTAAAATCCTACTTGCACAAAACTCAAGAAAATCAAGAAAATAACCTTTGCAACCTTTAAACCAGACTCTGATACCACCTTGATCTGAATCTAAATGTTAGTTTTGTTTTGCTAATTTCATCTTTAGAATTATAAACAATGTGTTGATCTTTTGCTTCATGTGCATAGGTTTCTTAAGGTGTTTGTGAGAGTTAAACAGGTAAATGTACTAAATTTTTTGTTAAAATTATGATCATAAAAACTTTAAAAGATAATGCTGATCAACAACAATAACATGTACAACAAACCATCAAATGATCTATTAACAATTTTTTTAGATGAAAGATTTCACCCCTCCTGGGCTACATCTCCTCGGTCCAACTTCCATGGCTTGAGACTCTGTATTAGCTCAAATGTGAAAAAATTGTTGTTTACATTCATCTACTACTCCTGAAACCTACTTCAATGTGTTCATAATGCCCAAATCATCTAGCAATGACTCTTCTTGCTCCCAATTTGGTCGAATTTTGCAAAATTTATGGCCTCCCCAATTTTTGCCTAGGAAACCCCACTAAATTTGGAGATAACTCCAGTTAGGGCCGCTAAATTTGGGGGAAACAAATTTAATAGCTCCACCAAATTAACTGTCGAACTAAACTGTAGTTTAATTAATTGTTAAGCGGTATTAAATGCGCTAAGTTCATTTTTAACTTAATCCGCATTAGAGATAAGGATTAGCGCTAACATAGGATTTGGGTTAATTAAACCTGCAATTTAACATCAATCCTACACATTATATGTTGAGCACTTTGCCATGGTTACATTGGATGTGCATATGGTGAGCAGGTTGGCCCGCGGGGCTGGCCCCCTCCTCCCTTCGTCGGATATACCATTATGATTCAAATATAAGTTACGACCCAATGCTGTTAACATCTACTGCGGTGGTATGATGGTAGTTGTGTTGGTTGGTGCGGGGTAGGTCGTGGGGTCGAGCCCGAACCTCCGCCCTTCCGCTCGTATAAAATTTTCCATATAATATATTTTATTCTGACCTTTGAATATGTTGATAATTCATATTATATCCAACCTTTTCAACCATTGTTAATATGATTCAGCCTTGACCTTGGTCCACCAGAGGGGGCATATGGCGGCCCCTGGTTGCACCACGTGTCCGCCTCTAGTTGGATAATTGAAACCTTACTAAAATTTCAACCCCACCATTAAAATTCGAAATTCAACCTTCGGATAGATAATAAAAAAAATCACCTTAACCCAAACTCTCTATCGAATCCTGCAGTGACACTTGTCACAATGTCATTGGACGAAAATGACAGAATATTCCCAAAATATCCCTTTTTTTATTGGGTTGCCATGTCACCATTTTTTCATGTTTTGCAATTTTTTTAGTTGTTTAGAAAAACGAACAATAGGATCTATCTGCCTCATTCGGACTCCGTTTTCGATGAAATGCATTGCGTCGGATTCCTGGAGACGAGCTCTTCACTATTGTTCAGTTTCCAATTGATTTTGAGCACTTTAATTTTTTATCTTTAACACTGAGCATCTGATCACACACAGGGAGCGTTGGCTTATCCAATGTCCAACAATACCCCCGCCCCCCCAACATGAGTCGGGTGTGTATCGAACTTGTGACCTATGATCTGATACCACTTGTTGGGAATCACAATTTCCGTTAGACCAAAACCACAAGTGTTACTTAAAGATTGCATCGCCAAAGATAAGGATCCATGAGAGGAGGTTAGTCCATGTCGTGAAACACACAAGGAGCGTTGGTTTATCCAATGTCCAATAGGTTATACCTACACAAACAAGGCACGTACATGAGAAATTATATTTGGAAGCGTAAATAATGAAAATAAAGGAATGGGTACGTTAATTTTGAGAACAACATAATTGAAACACAATTGGAAGTGAAAACTGAAAATAATGAAAACAACTAAAACAATGGTTATGACTATTAGCACAAATATCTTTATATAAGTAGAAGGAAAAAAAATAAAGGAAAACAAATTAAAGGACAAAGACGAGGCACCATGAACCCTTAACAAAGAGAGTAGTCTGGACATTTTGGCCATAGAACGAAACGATATTTCAATCAAAACCAGGACCCTTAGGGTGATAGTAAGTGAAAACCTTATAATGTCCACCAATATTCACTAGCCATTCCAGTGAGAGGTGGCGAGGGAGAAAAAGTCGTAAATTCATGGTTTCATTTTGAAATAGGAGAAAATTAACTCAAGAATATGACTCATCGGATGAAATTCACATAAGTCTCTTCCCAAACTAAATTAGGAGAAAATAAAATGTAATTATCCTAAATAAAATGTAAGAAAATAACATAATCCAATATTTTCTTCCCCTCTTTGTAACAAGGTTAGGAAATGGAACTAAACCCCATTAAAAACATGGAACACGTAATGATGGCCTCGAAATTTCCCATATAATGGAATACTTATCACAAGTGACACCTTCATTGATAAAACCTTGTATTTAAAGTAACTGGAACATACAAAAAAAATTGATTCCACAATTGTATACACGTCTGTGAGCATGCACATACAAATAATGAAATGGAATTATAATGGAAAATGAATAACTGCAATAACGGGAAAAAACTTGTATTCCTCTAAGATTTGGGGACTCACATTTTGAAAAAATCAATAATTTTTTTAAATGGAAATAACCTCAAGAAACTAGGTGTAAATACCCTGTAGAAAACCAAAACAAAACAAAAAACTATGTGAAAGGAAGACAAATACAAATAAAATAAAAATGAATTGATATATAAAGAACCAAGGAGAAGAAACAAAGTCCTAGTGAAGTTATCACAAATGAAGGCAAGGAAGCCTATAAAGTTACCTCCACATAGACATCGAAGCAGAATAACAAGTGTTGGGAGCATGAAAGGGTAGAATAACCAGGGTACAATGAAATTTAGACAAAGCGACAACCAATTTAGAGAGAAAGGAAAATGGAATACAAGAACCAGTGAGTGAACTGAAAAGGATTAGTCATTTGTAACACCAATCAGTATCAGCCATTAGATTTCAATATTCAATCAAAAAAATTGAAAGTGCGTTGCCAAGAATTCCATGTGAAGTCATGTGGGTGTCTATGGTGTCGCACTATGGTATGTTTCCAAGTTTTTCATGAAGTTTAGGTGGCGTAAAACCTAACACTGCCTTTTAAAAAACTTATATGAATATTAATGTTCATAGAAGTTCGCAATAACATCTAGAGTGATCATAAAAGTTATGGAAAGTCACACAATATAAGGTTCGAGTCATTCTTACAAGTGGGTAAAGTTGATAAAATTTTAATAAAGGTAGTATCATGTGTTGGAGTTATAAACCATTTTTGGATGATTGAGAGAATAAATTCCAAGCTTACAAGTCACCTTTGAAGAATAAGTGAACATAAGTCATCAGAGGATAGATTTCATCCATAATTCTTAGATACCAATGAGTCGATAACAGAGAATAAGAAGTCCTGATAACTAAAGATGATAGAGATAAAGTTCTCTCTCATGGGTAATTAGGAGAAAATTTACTAATATTTAAAGGTAAATTAATAATATCTTCAAATAAAATAGGAAGGACCTAGGGATACCAAAGTTAGGCATAAATATTTTATGTAATTCTAGAAGTCATCGAAGAAAGAAAATGCAACCACTATAATATTTATTGAATTAAAAAAATATAATGTCACTAGTTGGTAATTATTAATAAAACAAATATGGGCATGTGAAATTAGGTATGTTACACATTATGAGCTACCAAAGCAAAGTGAGTGCAAATGGTGGCCCATTTTTCCATGGGGGAAAAGGTATCCACATAATCGACCACTTCTTTCTGTGTAAATACTTTTCCACACACCTTGCTTTGTGCTTATCAAGTGAGCCATCTAATTTATACTTGTTATTCAAGACCCACGTGCAACCAACTAGTTTGGTTCCAAATGGAGGGTCCACCGTCTTCTAGGTTCAATTCTTTTATGGGAGCATCATAATATTTCTGCACTACTTATTTCCATTCATCATGAGAAGCAAAAATTTTAAGGAAACTGGTTCAAATTAGTAAAAAATAATAATTTACCATCATAAGAAACATCCATATCACCAATTGAATTAGAATCATCTACATCACCTCCATTTTCTCTAGTGGAACTTCTAGTTCCTATATTTCCAACCTCATGAGGATGAACACTTTCAAGTGTTTTAGTGAGCCCTTTCGAAGAACCTTTCTGAGATGTTCTAGGCTACTTCGTTGCTGAGATGGGGCTACATCAAGATTTATCCTTCCAATTCTCTCAATCACATCACTAAAAGGATATTCCTAATTTGAAGAAGTGACTAGAACTTCATGAGGGGGAGAGAATGCTACAAAAGGAGATTCCATATATTAATATAGGATAGATAACCCCCCTTCAAGATGTGGAATCTCATTATCAAATTCCTGAAAAGCTTTTGAATGATTGAATTTATCCAAACGATCAAACTTTCACTCAACAACATTTTCAATCTTGGAATATTCAAGAAAAAACATATCTATAGACAATATAAACTTCTTATTTACCTCATCATAGAGACGAATTCTTTGAAGGTATCCGAGTACCCCAAGAAGATACGCTTTCGACTCCTTGCACTAATTTTTTGTCTTTGTTCCTTAGGAATCAAGGCATAAGATGCTGCAGCAAAGATCATGAGATGACTTACAAAAGGAACATATCCATATCACATTTCATAAGGAGTCTTATTTTTCAAAGAATGAGATGGAAATATGTTTTTAATATATATTACACATATAATTGCATCAACCCAAAGCATTAACTTTAAATTTTTAGAAACGTCATTGAATGAACCATATTTAAGATTGTATCGTTCATTCTATCATCTACACTATTTTGTTGGGGATTGTATGGAATCGTTTTTTGCTGTTGAATCCCATGTTGGCAAAGATAGTTTTCAAATTCATTTGAAATATATTATTTTCCATTATCAATATGAATAGAACCAGTATGATATTGTGCATCATTTTCAATCCATGCATGAAACATTTTGAAAGTTTCAAAAGATTTAGTTTTACTTTTAAACAAATGTATTCAACACATTCTACCATACTCATAAATAAAATTCATCATATATTTATTTATGATTGCATAATTAACATGCATAGGGCCACACAAATAAGAATGAATCAATTCAAACTATCTACATGCTCTCGAAACAAAATCATAAAATGGTTGTTTACTATGCTTTCCTAGGGTACAAGAATCACATTTCTTTATTTTCCTAGGAATGGTTGGAATACCATAAAATCTGTTTCTTTTCAAAAAATAAATACTTCCATAAATCAAATTTCCAAGTCTTGCATGCCATAAATAACTGCATGGAAATGTACATTCATTATACTGAGAATTGTATGCATAGTGATGGGCCTCTAAATTAGACACAAATTAAGGCCCATCTAACCTTTCTTAGGCACATAAAGGTTATATTAAACCTATCCTTCTACAGTTAATAATGTTTTTTTAGCCTTAATATTTTCTTAGGAAATTTTAGATATAATTTCATATCCATGCCTAATATTATTTATTTTTGAAGAATATTGTGAGAATATTGGGCGGATTATGAAGTTTTGGAGGAGGAGATAATTTAGAGACTTCTTCCCTACTACAAGAGGATCAATATTGGAGAATAAATGAACAAAAAATTAAGAAATTATTGACAAATTTTGGGGCTCCAACGATTGAGGAAATCTAGGAATTTGTTCCCTGTCATTTAATGCAGACTCCTAGTGTTGGGAACCAGATCCACTATTTGAGGATTTTTAAGGGAAAACTTCCTCCTTTCAAGGAGAATGCTTCCTCATAATTTTTTGTAAGTACCAATTCGAATTGGCTTCTTGGGGTGGGGGGGGGGGTTTGGGGGGGGGGGGGGGGTTTCTAGTCTTATTGTGGAGAAAACTTGTTTTTTTGCAGTTCCACTTTAATTTATAGCATGGATGTACTTGGATTGGTTCAAATAATGAAGTTTGGTGCCATTTTTAGCTTGTAAATCTTGTTTTATTCCATAGGAATGTAAGTATCCTTGGGCTTGGACATCCCAGGAGCCTCAAAGCTCTCTTGCATAATTTCTTTATGTTCTTTTCACTTCTTATTCACATGCATCTCTTATTCTTTTTTTGCCTATTTCTGTATGCTGTATTGATGCTTTTCTTGATGTAGTATTGAGTTAAATTATTGAAGTGAGTTCTTTTTCAAGTTATTTACAGATTCAAAAGCATTATTCATATTTATAATAACTTTGGAAGGTCATCTTCATCATTGAGCTACTTTGATTTTGTTACTAGTTCACGAATATAGGATTTCTGGAAATGCCTTGTAGCAAAATAGTAGTAATTTGTTGCTAATTGTTTGAATGGGTTAATGAGATTCATTTGAGTTTATTCCACTTGTATTATTTCATTAAAAATTCATGTTAATAACAAAATTTACCCCATTTCATTTTCACTTTCTTAGGTTAGGCATTTGGTAGGTTAACTAGCTCACTAGTTCCTGAATTTCTAGTTTTTAGAGTAGTAATTGTCTGTTATTTTTTATCACGTGTGAACAGGGGTATTTTGGAGTGATTCCACTTAAAATGGTGACCTAAGACATCTTAATTAATAAAAAAATTAGTTCCATCCCATTTAAATTTAATTTACTCAGCCATTCGGTGATTTATCTCGTAAAAAGGACTTCTTATAGCAAAAATAGAAGTTCTTGTAAAAAAAAGAATACTTCCTATAGCACTCTTGTATCACATGTAAAATTGACCATATTTTCTCCCAAATCTTGGTTTTTGTCTCTAAGGCTTGAATCATGGCCCCTAGGATCTAAATCCATGTTTGAGGAAGAATAAACACCACTTAGGACATGCATATTTACAAAGTAGATTAGGCCTATTTATTTGAATTCATGCTCTTAGGATTTCAATTACAAATTATTGTTTTTGCCTAGGATTAATTTCTTTTCAAAGCAACACTTCTATTTTTTCAATTAGTGTAGGCTTTTATTTCATGACATTCACTCCATTACATCATATCAACAAAATAATGACACATTGTATGATGCACATACAGTGTCGATACCTCTTAAGTTTTTACGAACCTCGACTTGATAATTAAAGTTTGTAGGCATGGGATTTGCAACATTCTTGTTGCAATACTGAGGCTCATCACTTTTTGGCGTCGTTTCTAGGTAAGCTTCAAAGTATGAAATGTTTTCTTCCCTGGTTGATTCATTTATTTTCTTTGTGCAAAAACAAAAATGACTTGCATTAGGCATATTTCATTTCAAAAAAAAAATATTGCATTGCAGTAGCCTTCTTATTAAAAATAAATAAAAAACACTTCTCTAACACCAACTCCCCATATCCCCCTCCCCCCTCCCCCCCCCCCCCCACAATTTCATCATGTGGTGCAGTAAGAAACACATCACCGTCCACTTTTATAGGTAGAAGAAGAAGAGGTGGTAGAGAAGTTAGAATAAATAGATGGAGATGATGACAATGAAGAATATCATCTTGGATTTCCCATTCAAGATACTGATGTTAGTTCGCATATGAAGAACATCCCTCCATATTTCCTTCCCAAATTCCATGGTATGAGGTCAGAGGATCCGAAAAACTTTCTCTTTGAATTTTAAATACTTTGTAGATCTTATGGTTACTTACTAAATAGTCAAAAGTTGAGATTGTTTCTAGCGACATTGAAGGATAGAGATCTTAAATGGTTCTTTAATTTAGGTACTAATTCAATAAGATCGTGGAATGATATGCAAAATATATTTCTAGAAAAATATAAAGACCATGATCTTAAAGAATAAATATTTATAATGAATCAAAAAGAAGATGAGAGCCTTGAGGATATAATAGAGAAATTTATGTATAATGTTAAGAGGGAAAAATTACATCATTTAGGATTTGACACACTAAAAACCCTCTTACTTAGAACAATTAGGGATGAGTGGATTGATCTCTTAGATATCATGAGTATAGGAGATGTATACCAATTATCATTTGAAGAAATTTGTGAAACATGCAAGAGCATATCAAGAGGAAGGGAAAGAGTAAGTAAATCAACATCAAGATCGGTAAGTCAAGCTAAACTTGGAGATTTTTTTTAATGACTTTAAAGAAAAAATTCTTAGCAATGCTAGTGAACAAGTAGAAATGTTAAGAATGAAAAATGAGAAAAAAGAAGATGTTAATATTTGCATTTTCAATGTAGAATCATATTTATCATCATTATGAAGGTTGAAGGAATTTTACCGAGAGGACAATGGAGCAAGCCAATCACCAAAGAAGCTATGTTATGTAGCTGAAAAAGGACCATGGAAGCCTAGTCAACCTGATATGATGCAGGAAAGTAATTCAAAATTGTAAGGTTATGAAAATCCATCTCAAATTAATTGGAACACACCCTTTCCTTGGAATCCTTAGCCATTTTAACCCCAAAACCAATCTTGGAAACAAGGTTGGAAAGAACCTTATGGGAGAAATCCCCAATATCCTCAATATTTTCCTCAATATCCACCATACCCAACTCCATGATATTCCTATCATCCACCTCCACCGCAACCACAACCTCAACCACATCCATCTCAAAGATCCAATCCCACTTAACTACCTATACCACCATTTCCAAACCCACACAAGGAAGTAGCTCAGTCAACTTACAATGCTGAGGTACAACACTTCCAAACATATCCTGTTGATCTAAATGGTATTCATCTTAGTTCAAGTAAGGTATTGCAAAAAAATTATTATTTTGATGTCATTGAAGGAAAAAATCAAGAAGAAGAAGATTCAAATGGGGATATCAAAGAATAATGGGTTTCACTTTATGGAGAGAAGACATCAGAATCAAATACTGAGAAGGCTCCCTCATGTTTACCATCAGATCTTCCATTTGTTCAAGAGAAAAATCATCAAAAGAGGAAGATTTGGATGTCATGGTAGAATAGGACATAGAAAGAGATCCAAATGTGCAAGTGGATGAGGGGCATCACAACTATATTTAAATATGGTTTTAGACAAGCATTAAGTTGCAGCAACACACTCTTCTTCAACAATTTTTTATCTCCTCTCAGTCAAAGAATTTGGTCTCTCACATTCAGGTACATGTCAAAACATATATTTTGAGCCTACACCTGAGTGTATTTGTCATTTTGATGTGCACATGGATCAATTGGAAGTATTCCTACACTTGAAAGAGATTTTGATTTTCCAAGTAGAGTAGGATAGAAAAAAGAAAAAAAATGGAAAAAGAGAAAAATAAGAGGAAGAGAATAAGGTCTCAGGTGAAAACCTCTTTTGAGGTGCTTGAGATTGACTCATTGATTGAAAACTTCCATGAGGCAGTCAATGGGTTGGAAAAAACAGAAAAATAAAAGAAAAAAGAAAAGGTCCTAGGTGAAAACCTCCTTTGAGGTGCCTAGGAAGACCTACTAGTTGAAAACCTCATTGAGGTAGCTAGTAGGCCTAAGAAAAGAACAAAAAATGAAAAAATGAAAAAATAAAATAAAAATAAAATATTTCTCCAAGTATCTCTCTCTGATGAATGTAGGTTCTCTCCAACCTTTGCAAGCAACAAAATCAAGTTGCCACCAAAATAAAAAGTTGGTCAAAAATATAGTCAAAGGAAGCCAAACTTGGACTTTCTCCTCCTTTGCTTAGATGTCCCAAAAGGACCAAGGTCATGCCAATCCATCACCCTCATCCATTTCCAACATCCACCCATCATTTCCAAGCTTTTCTCATTCATTTTCCTCATTGTCCTAAAATGCTATAGGAAATCCTGTTTTCTCTACAGGAAGTCCCATGTTTTAGTATAAATTTATTTTTATTATTTCTTGAAAACTATGCATCCATTGGATAGTATGTTTCACAGGGAGATGAATATGGATGATGGTAACATGCTCAAGCAATTTCAACAAATTCCGGTGCACATTTTCTGAGAAATCGACCTCCATCACCTACAACCATTTTTATTTTTCGTGACGTTCGTGCATCCAATGGATGATATTATATATGGAGAGGTTCATAAGGATGATGGTAACATGCTCATAAAATTTTAGGTTAATCCAGTCTACCATTGGAGAGTTATGGATAAAACAAGTCTGCTACAAGGGGGTTATTCTAAAATGCTATAGGAAGTCTTGTAGATGCTACAGGAAGCGGATCTGATTGGATGAAAGGGCCAAAAGTTCATTTCTTGTTTAGAGAAGTTTGAGAGAGGTCCCCCAACACCATTTACATCACCTATCCACTCCATCTAGTAAAACATCGTCCTCAAGTTCCACTCTGCCTTACATTAAAAAATTAGAAAAATCTATGTCAGCAACGTTTCCACCACCTACACCACCTCTTGATGATTGTAACCCTATCCTTATACATCATGTTACTTTTCATCAATTCCATAGGAAGTAATGATGTCTCGAAGAGGAATTAAATGACTACTACAAGAAGAGGATTCCTCCTGTAGAAACCTGTACAATCACATCAAAACTCAACATCAACTCTTTTTTTACCGACAAAGCAGAAGATCCAGCCACCTTGAGCATCATGAAGCCATTTTTGAAGTTGAGAAGAGAACAACCTCCTCAGGAAGCAGTCTATCCACTCCACGAACAACAAATTGAATGCTAAGAAGAATATTGCATACACGAAAATTTTATCAATCAAATAATCATCATGCTACAAAGACTTGTACTAAAGAAAACAAGTCAATCATCAACTGCAACACTCAGATCATGAGCATCTCAGCAACATCATTTTAGCTAGTGATGTGAAGAAGCAAAAGCAAAAAAAAAAAAAAAAAAACCTAGAATTCCTCCAGATTCAAGGCTATCAGCAATAGAACCTTCAACATATTATCACATGTAGCTTCAGGATCATTAGTAGCAGCTTCAGAACCACCAAAGGCAGCTTCAACAGTCATATCAACAACCTCAATGTCACCTGCAAAAGCACATCAAGGGTAAGGCTCATGTATGCAATCATCTAAAACTTTCTTACGAACTTATTTTAGCTTGAAAACATTGCAACTGTATGAAGGAAAATGTTTTTTTATAGCCAAAATTAGTGGCAGAGCAACCTCGACCTTATCTAGTAGTTAGCTTCACTTTTCCACCAAGACACACACACACATGTGGGAGAGAAACAACACATAAGTGAAGAGGACTAGAAAAAGTGGGTGGTAATCATTTAGTTGTGATGGAGGAAAATGAGTGCCAAGGGGTAATTGAGTGCCAACTTAGTCAACAAAAAAACACTTTGAGTTTATTTTGTATGCAATGAAAAAAAGAGAAAAAATTCGAAAAAAAAAAGAGATAAAAAATAAAAAATAAGAGGTGGACCCACCACCTTTAGGCATAAAAATATTGGTTGCTACACGTGAAATATAGTTGCTACAGGAAGTTGCTACAAGAAGAACAAATTTGCTACAGGAAGGATCGATTTTCTACAAGAAGGAACAAAGTTGCTACAAGAAATAGGAAGATTGCTACAGGAAGTTAACAGAGGGTTGCAAGAGAAAAAAAATTCTATTAGGATAATGGAAAATGATTACTTAATGCTAAAAGGTACAAAGTAACACAACAAAGCTACAAAGGATTTTCTACGAACATGGTAAAATCTCCAAGGGTGAAAGGTATCCAACTCACCAATTTGGTCATCACAACATTCCTTTCTTTTGCTTCAATTTATTGACCATCATTTCTCCCTTTTTAAGAAGAAAGAGCTCTCTGTTAACTGTTTTCAATTCCAGAATTTAATGAGAAAGGAGAATTTATAGTGCTAGTTAAGAGCGTTCATAAGAATTTTATTATTAAAATGATATGTCATGGCCAATAATTTATATCAATAGTAAGAGGCTTGGAATTCGATGAGAATGCCATTAATAATGAGGTGATGGATGCCAAGAAATCCTTCTTTTCACAAGAATTTCCAGAGAAATACCAAGAAGAAAAACCAAAAGCAAGGTGTTTCCCTCACAAATAGAAACCATTACAATTTAAGAATCACTTGAGAAAAAGAAAAATCCTAAAACTACATTAGAAGTTCCATGGGAAACTGAGATAAGGGAAGAAATGAAAATAAAAGAGTAGCAAGAAGAATAACAGTGGGAGCAACAAATCGCCCAAAAAATAGAGAATTAAATAGGTCAGCATACATGAAGCACTATATGGCAAGGAGGATGAATAGGTTTCTCAAAAGATGAGCAACAGTTTTAGTAGGGGGTATGATGGGCCTCTAAATTAGACATAAATTAATACCCATCTAACTTTTCTTAGGCACATAAAGGCTATATTAAACCTCTCCTTCTACACTTAATAATGTTTTATAGCTTTAATTTGTTCTTAGGAAAGTTTATATAGGATTGCACATTTGTGCTTAATATTATTTATGTTTGAAGAATATTGTGAGAATATTGGGAAAAATATGAAGGTTTGAAGGAGGAGATAATCTAGGTACTTGCTCCCTATTACATGAGGATCAAGATTTGAGAATAAATGAACAAAATATTATGAAATTATTGACAAATTCTGGAGCTCCAATGATTGAGAAAATTTATGAATGTGTTCATTGTCATTTAATGCAGATTCCAAGTGTTGGGAACGAGATCCACTCTTTGAGGGATTTTGGAGGGGAAAGCTTCCTCCTCTCAAGGAGAATGCTTCCTCATGATTTTGTATACGTACCAATTCTAATTTGCCTCTAGGGAGGCAGGGGGTATTTCTTAGTATTATTGTGGATAAAACATTTTTTTGCAGCTCCACTTTCATTTCTAGCAAGGATGTACTTGTATTCGTTCAAATAATGAGGTTTGGTGCCATTTATAGCTTCTAAATCTTGTTTTATTCCATAGGAATCTGAGTCTCCTTGGGCTTGTCTATCCCAGGAGCCTCGAAGCCCTATTTCACAATTTCTTTATGTTCTTTTCACTTCTTATTCACATGCATCTCTTATTCTTGTTTTGCCTATTTTTTGTATTTAGTATTGATGCTTTTCTTGTTATAGGATTGAGTTAAATGATCGAAGTGAGTTCTTTTGCAGGTTATTTATAGATTCACAAGAATTTATTCATCCTTATAATATATTTGGAAGATCATATTTATCATTGAGCTACTTGGACTTGGTCACTAGCTCACGAATATAGGATTTCTGGAAATTCCTTGTAGCGAAGTAGTAGTAATTTTTTGCTATTTTTTAGAATGGGTTAATGAGAGAATTTGAGTTTCTTCCACTTTTATTAGTTCATAAAAAACATTCAAGTTAATAAAAAAATTTACCTCATTGCATTTTCACTTGACTAGGATAAGCATTTGATAGGTTAACTAGCTCACTAGTTCTTGAATTTTCGGTTTTTAGAGTAGTAATTTTCTGTTTTTTAGCATGTGTGAACAAGGGTATTTTGGAGTGATCCCACTTGGAATGGAGACCAAAGACATCCTAATTAATAAAAAAATTGTCCCATCCAATTTTCATTTGATTTACTTAGTCATTCAGTGAGTTATCTCCTAAACATGACTTCCTGTAGCAAAAACAGAACTTCTTGTAGTAAAAACATGACTTCCTATATCACTCTTGTAGCACGTGAAAAATTGACCAGCTTTGCTCCCAAAGCTTGGTTTCTATCTCTGAGGCTTGAATCACGACCCGTAGAATCTAAATCTGTGATTGAGGAAGAATAAACACCACTTAGGACAGAAATTTTTAAAAAGTAGATTAGGACTATTTATTTGAATTCATGCTCTTAGGATTTCAATCACAAATTGTTGTTGTTGCCTAGGATTAATTTCTTTTCAAAGTAACACTTCCATTTCTATGATTATTTTAGGCTTTTATTTCATGACATTCACTCCATTACATCAAATCAACAAAATAAGGACACATTGTATGTTGCACATATAGTGTCGATACCTCTTAATTTTGTATGAATATCGAGTTGATAATTAAAGTTGGTAGCCCTGGGAGTTGCAACATTCTTGTTGAAATACGAAGGCTCATAACATAGTTCAGGGCATGTCAGAAATTCCTCGTAGATTCAATGCTCTTTCTTCCTTTATTCTAGTCATGAAAAGTGTGTTGTATGATTCTTTTCTCACCTCAACTTTTCCATTAAACATGAGAATGCAGTTCCTTTGCTGAAAAATGTCAACCACAGTCAACAAATTTATCCTTAGCTTTGGATGGTAGACAAAATCATGCATAAGAAAGTGGAGTCTAGGCAGTTTGAGCCTAAACGTACCAAGTATGAATGGATTTATTCTTGACATGCCTATGAAGTATACAACTCCATTTACATTGTTACTAAAATATTCATAAAAATATTTTCAGAAGGTCATGTGATAGGCTTCACATGTATCAAGCAACCATGCATCTTTCCAAGAAGCAAATGAAGTATGAAATAGGTCTTCAATTATTCCAATATTGCAATGTGCAAAAATATAATGAGTAGATTCAATTGCTTTACCTTTCCTCTGTCACCTAATTTACCTTCCTCTTCATTTCATTCTTGTTGGATTATGCCCCAAGAGAGTTTTCATGTGGATGCATCATGTCCATTTATGTTGCAACAAATACAACAAAGATTAAATTTTACTCTTTGATGATGTTTACCCCCTGCTTATTCTTCCTTCCACTTCCTCTTCTTCCACCTCTTCCTCTATAATAATCTTATGTTTAATGCTTCTCTTTCTGTGCAAAGCACAAAACTTCTTCAGGAGACTGTGAAATTGTCTTCCTCTTCCCAAACAGTTTCTCCATTTATGCAAACATCTCCACAAGAGTGTCAAAATTAACGTTCTTAAGTTGGTCATTAGCTTGTAAGGATTCAATATAGTGAGAATATGTTGCGTAGAGAGCCTTGACGAAATATGTGAGAGGAATGCCCATTTTAACTCTAGTGGCTTCTACATCATGCACGATAGCTCTAATATTTGAGGCCAAGACTAAGGGATCATCATCCTCAAACTACAGGTTAATGAGTTTAATCATCAACTATACTACCTCAATCTCTAAGCACATGTCATATATATATTTCAACTTATTTAACGCATCAAAACATTGGGAATTGGAATTATATGACGACTCACCTCTTCATTTATAAAAGAAATCATCAAGGCATAGGATTTACTGTTATTTTTCTCCCATATGACGAGCTCTTTATCTAATGTGGTATTTGTAGGAAAAATTTCATCTTCTCCTTCATAGATACATTTCCATATGTCATTGAAAATGAGGATGTGCATGATCTTTCTAAACCATTAATGGTAGTTTTATTTTCCAGTGAGTACTACTTCGATAATGGAGATAAGAGAATGCATCATTAAATAAATCCATGATATACAATCTTTGTAATGTATACTTCACATTAAATAACATAACGAGGAAAATAAATATTAAACACTTTCTCCAAAGAAAAATAATAATCTCTCCCAATAATAGTTAAAAAATGTGCATACCAACAATGAGGAATGGAAAAATCATACGATCCACCAATAAACCATTGGAGAAGCATACCAATCTTATTATGCCTCATGGAGTCAAAATAGGAGTTAAATTTCCATGTTTTAGACAAAAACCTCTATACTTCACCAACGTAAAAAATTCAGAGGCTCAAAGAAATGGAGGTGCGAGAAATGATCCACCATTGTTGCGTAAGGCTATTTTATGAAACTATCACAATAATCACATATTACGGTAAGGTCACCACAACATTTATTCAATTGGTAGTAACAACACAAGGCAACCACAACACTCTGGTTCACCTTCTAATTATTGCATAATGCTTCATCTAGTGGATACTCATTTACAACTATTGATGTTTTTATAGTGATGTCACCACCTAGTAGAAACAAAACTAATAAGAAAAAACATAAATTATATGGAGGTGAAAAATAGAGTTATGTCAACATCAAACTCAATCTGAAAGGAGGAGGTGTGTCATGGATTAAACCGCATTAAGAATAAATGAGAGGAAAAATATGTATCCATGGTTTAAACACATTAAGTAGAATTGTGAGGATGAAATATTGGGCAACATTTGTCCTCTATATGAATATCCAAGTACAAATATATGATTATTTGGATGTTTTAGACTAGTGAGTTCTAGGGAAAGACTCTTTGTCTACAAGGAGCGCTAAGTTTCGTAGACAATTAAAATGATACAAAGGCAACACAATGTAATGTTCTTTTAACTCACTCACACATCCTAATCGTATTAGTATGACATTATTATGAGCAAGGGAAAACAAATGGAAGAATTGTGTATGATAGGCTAACAAGAAGAATGGTAATGAATATTAGGTGAAGTGGAAACTACATTATTCCCAAGCTTCTTGTTGATTTCTCGACACTAAATGGAGATTACAAAGGATTTATGAGAAAGAATAAAATATCGAAATGGGGACTTGAGCTCTAGTACCATGTCAGGATGAGATGGTAAATCTTGCAAATTGATTCATTTAATTAATATGAATGTAACTATATAAAATCAAAATGGTGATCCCTAGGATTCAAATTCTAGGCTCTCTCTCTCTCTCTCTCTCTCTCTCTCTCTCCATCTCTCTCTCTCTATATATATATATATATATATATATATGTATGTATGTATGTATGTATGTATAATTTCTTAATCCCGGAGTATTAGTGTCCAACAATTTTTATTATTGTTGGTACATATGTTCATGTGATTTTCTTGCATCAAAGTCCTCACATGTGCAATAAAGGAATTTTGAGGTAAAAAATGGGTCTAAAAAAAAAATGTACAACCAAAATAAACATTATAACAACCAATATGCTTTAAGATGACGATGTCAACCATGGGGGATGATTCACCATTTTTGGAGTAAATACACACACACACACACACATATATTCAACTCATATTTTCAAATTATCTTCCTATGGGTTTACTCAAATTTTGAGTGAGAGCACTCATTGGACGTGGAATTTAATTCCGCATCTAAGGAGAACCTATATTGCATACTTTTTATGGACCATTTTAAAAGAAAAATGGGAAATACATGAGAAACATTATTGCGATCATGTTTTTTGATGTATTTATCATTTTTTTTAGTAGGGTCCATCAAAAGTATGCAACATGAGTATTTCTTGTATGAGGAATTAAATTATGCATCCAACAGATGCTCCCACTCGAAATTTAAGTAAAGACATAGAGAGATAAGTTGAAAATACGAGTTGAAAAAAATAGATTTTTATTTTATCCCTCTAAAATTTGATGATATAATCTAATACTAATTTATTGTTTCCATTATTATTTTATAAAAAAATTTAGGAGGCCCATTCTAGACCTCAAAATTTCTCTAATGCTTCTTCAATTTTTTCTTTAACACTTTCATGTATGTAGACAATTAATCTTATTTTTTCTGTTTTTTTTTGCATTAATGAGTGATTTATGACATGATTTTTCTTGGATTCCTTCCTCAATATGACTATCAATTGTATTTATATTGCTTACATTGAAATTATTTCCAAAGAATAAATGTGTTAATGAGTAAATAAAACTCATTAGACTATTGAGTTAATGAGTAAATAAAACTCAATGAGTTTTGGTTTTACTTCTTTAGTTTATATCTTTTTCTTTAGACTATTGATATTGGATGGTCTCATAATCACTACATATGAGATCCATGTCCAAAGGAAAATATGTTTTTGTAGTTTAATTATTCAGCGAAATCGCATTTTGCATTAAAGCCTAATATGTTCTTAAGAATAAATCAAAGCATGATTGTTTTCTCTCTATGGAGTATTCACTTTTATTCTATCATTATTTAAAATGGAGAAACACAAATTCAAGAGATATACTAAATTCTAAAGGGTATTTTTTATTGCTTGATCATGTGTGCCTCTAAATATTCCTTCTTGTGGCTTGCACTATAGAAGTTGAAGCAACTAGAATTAGCTTGAAACCTAGTCAATTTGTGGATCAATTTGCTACTAGGGATTTCATGGAGATCATTGAAAAGCTTCACTCAACTATGCAATTTACTATATAATAAATTCTTCACTGGCATTAGAGAATTTCCCACAAAAATTGTCGGGTTCTTTTCAAGCAATGTGAATTTTTTTGTTTCCATCGTAGATCCGTAACAATTGATATAGTAGTTACAACGAATTATTCAACAACCCTTCCTTTTGTAGTTGCAGTGATTCTAATAACTTGATTAGTGGATGAAAGTCATGTTTACCTTATTATGTCATTGAATTAATATGAGTAGAAATTAAATACATTGATATTTTTTAGGATAAAAGGTCAATACAAAATGATGATTAGAAATAGGCTAAATGTTATGACCCCAAGGAGGGAATATGTTGGGTTCAATGTAAATGGTATGACCCCAAACAGGGCTTAAATGTATATGGTATTACCTCAATGTAGGGCACATATATGCAGTTAAATGTATGTGTAATGTGTAAATGCATATGTAACAGGGTTATCCTAGTGAGGAACGTAAATATGTGTAATGTGTCACTAGGAATATATAGAAATCATGTAGTTATTATTGAGGACATCTAATTGGGATGCATGAGTGTATTGAGTATCTGGATGAGCTTCTCCTATTCTTTAAGGATTTATTCTAATGATCTCTATTATCTATCTTGGAGTTGTACTACACATAAATTGGTGTACATGGTGTGTACCTGTAGCTTTCTATGTATTTGATTTATAAATTTGGTACTAGATCATATAATCATAGAATTTTGCTACTTGAAATGAGTCATCATACCATTTTCACTATAAATTCTTTTATGAGGGGTTTTAGACCATCAAACGTTTAGGAAATTGAGGAGACATATACATTTAAAAGTGCTAAAAATTGTAAATTATATTTCACTATACTTTCAAATATATATTCTATGGACGATATGGTTCGTCATTTGTCCTAAAATCCATTTCTAACAAGTCATATTGGAATTTATGTTATAAATCTTTTTCTGTTTAACTTCAAACAAAAAATTTTGAGGTGATTGAGTTGAGATATGTAGGTACACGTGGTAAAACTTTCCAAATCTAGTTGTCTATACTTTTATAGATATAACCTGTCAAATCTATGGTTTGTAATTGGTCCTAAAATCCATTTTAAATGAGTCTACTTTCTTGGAAATTTCATTATAACTTTTTTATTCTATAGAATTTAAAATAGTGAAATTTTTTGGAGATTGAAGAGAAATGTCATATTATAGGTGGTATATATATATATATATATATATATATTAGGTGGGAGCATGTATAATATGAGGTTATGTGTACATGTAATGTGTAAATGTATATATAAGATGGTTGTCCTAGTGATGAAGCATCCATATGTGTAATGTGTGAATAGGTATATATAGATATTATGTAGTCATTATTGATGACATGTGATTGGAATGCATGAATGTATTGAGGTATTTGGAGGAGCTTTTGTCATTATTTAAGGACTTATTTTGTAACTAATCCCTCGTATCTATCTTGGAGTTTTGCTATACACTATACCAATAAATTTGTGTATATGGTGTGTACTTGTATTTTATTATGTATTTGATTCTTAACATTTGGTATCAGATCATAGTATTATAGGATTTTGTTGCTTCAAATGAGCCACCATAGAATTTTCACTATAAAATTATTTATGAGAGGTTTAGAACAATCAAAATTTGAGGAAAATTAGGAGAAATAGAAATTTACAAGTGATCAAAATTGTAAAATTGGTTTCATTATACTTTCAAAGATATAGCCTATGGAAGATAGGGTTTGTGACTAGTCCTAAAATCAGTTTCAAACGAGTGATCATTTAAAATTTTCAATAGTTCTTTTGGTGTACTTTCAAATCATAAAATTTTAAAGTGTCTCAGATGTGATATTAGGGTACATGTAGTAAAATTTTCCAAATCTAATTATCTATACTTTTAGAGATATACCCTGTGGAAGTTGGAGTTTTTCACTGGCATTGAACTCCATTTTAAATGGTTCATCTTGAAATTTTCACTATAACATTTTTTTAATGTTTCAGATAGTGAAAAATTATGGAGATTAAGGAGATATTATATATTAGAACTAGCCAAAATTTTAAGTTTGTATTTACTATACATTCATATATATAATCTAAGAACATAGGGTTTGTGATAAGTCCTAAAATCTACTTCAAAAAAGTCATCTTGGTATTTTTGTTGATACTTTTTCTCGCATATGACTTAGCAACTTGAGTGGGCCTAATGGTTAAGAACATGTTTTTTCTCCTAACAGGTCACATGTTCAAAACGAGAGAGGGGTAGAGTATGTATGCCTTCATAAACTTAGAAGTCAAATCGTTGCGTGAAGGTGGGTCCTTTGTCCCACAAACAAGGGGTTCTCGTACACCAATTTGGTGTCTGGCTTGGATGTGACCTTAAAATTGGATAATAATAATAATAATAATAATATGTTTAAACTATTAATTTTTTATGGGTCAAAAGAGATAGGGTTGTATATATATGTGTTTAAATATACATGCAATGTAAAAATGCATATGTAGTGGAGTTGGCCTAGTGAGTAATGGGCCACATATGCAATGTGTGAATAAGTATATATATAGACCGTGTAATCATTATTAAGGACATGTGATTGGGATGTATGAATGTATTTTGGTATTTGGAGGAGATTTTACTATACTTTAAAGATTTATTGTATAATTTATCTTTGTTATCTATATTGGAGTTATACAATAGACATACATTGGTATCCATGGTGTGCACTTATAATTTTGTATATATCTGACTCATAACTTTTGGTATTGGATAATATGGTCCTAGGATTTTGGTCTACAAAAAAATCGTCAAAGCACTTTGAATATAAGCTTTTTTCTGTGAGGTTTTAAACCATAAAACTTTGAGAAATTGAAGATAAATAGAAAATTTACAGGTGATAGAAGTTGCATATTTTGTTTGATAATAACTTTCAAAGATGGACTACGAAAGATAGGGTTTGTGATTGGTCCTAAAATCAATTTCAAACAAGTCACCTTAGAATTTTCACTATAAATATTTTTTGTTTAGCTTCAAAGAACAAAATTTGAAGTGACTAAGTTGAGATATATTACAGTACATGTGGTAATACATTCCAATTCTACTTCTTTATATTTTTAGGGATATACCCTGTGGAAGCTAGGGGTTTTTATTGGTTCTGAAATCCATTTTAAATGAGTCATCTTAGAATTTTCACTATATTATTTTTTGTGACATTTCTAATGCAAGAACATAAACTCCAAGTTAATCAATTCTAACAAGGCCTAAGCGGTCTTGGAATGGAAAAATATGTCTCATAATTATATGACTTCTAAATTTGGTACTAACTTCACCTAAATTTTTATCAAAAATTATGAAACTAATATTATCACTAAAAAAACCAGCTATAAAATTAACTACTAAATATCTAACATATCTTCAATTTTAATTAGTATTTAACACTTTCCAAATAAAGCTATTAAAACTCTTAATTATATTTATTATCCTAACAAATGTGCATTAATATATCCTAGTGACCAAAATTATTAATCATGGTAAATGAAAATTATCTTTATAACAATAGACCTCTAACAATACAAACTAAAAAACAAATTACTTATCTTGAGTTTCTTTTAATCATGATAAATGATAGTTCTCTTTAGAACAATACACCTATAACAATACAAACCAAAAAATAAATTACTAATCATGAGCTATTTTTATTCTTGTGATTTATTTATGTATAATGTGTACATACTTTCATCATTGTCATTAAATCTATTTATTTTCCTTTATTTCTTTATTATATTTTCATTTTTAAAATTTAAATAGAAATTATTTTACAATTTATATTTTACACACACACACATATATATAACAAAAATTATATAGTAAAAGAACCTAGGGTGTTTTGCCACCAAGGGAACCAATCAACCTTGAATATTCAAAAAGCCTTCCGAACTAGGAAACCAAGCTTTACCATTCAACCATATTAATAAGAGAAAAGACCTAACATCATTCATAAAAAACTAATACTATTTGGAGATTAAAACACATTTTGAGTGCACTCGCTATAACTCTTCCTTACTTCCTAGTAATCTGCATAAGAGAGCCAAAGAAACAAGAATATAAAAATAATTAAAAAAACATCAAATGACAAGTAGCAGGCTTGGAGTGGCCTCCTTTTTCATTGAGCTTGGAATTCGTGAGTTGAGTGTGCCAGCCAATCACGAGGAAGGTGGGAAAGGGCCCTCTATGATCAAAATGAGGTTAACTTGTGATCCTTTAAAGCCCTATGATCCGACTCTATCATCCACACACTCTTTGTTCTTTACCCATCCCTTGACTGTTATGGTGAGCGGAAAGATGCCTTTGACACAGAGGCTTCAAATTTATCTTCAAAGAATGAGAGTTTCATCCTCATGTCAAAAAATTTTAATATTTACAAGGATATTTCTTGTGCTACCATGGCATTTTTTTTCCATTCCATTTTAGTGAGCCCAAAGAACCTTATCTCTCGTGTCCAAGTATTATCTAGGGCATGTACCCAACCCTATTTTTGTTCAACAACTACTCTAAATCCACGATTTCCCAAAATTAATGCAATATCACGTCAATATTATTCATTGTCGTTTTACCCTCTACCAAAGGTCCATTGAGACAATAACTGTGGACACATTCCATTCCATGTTCTTCCTATGCCATGTTCCTTGACCCCATTTCTCTATTTCCTGCCACACTCTTGAAAGCTTTCATCAACTTCTTCCCCTTGTTATTTAATTAGCTAGTCAAGTCAAAGCTATTACCTCAAAACATTCAACCCATAATAAATTCTCAAACTAGTCCTCAAAACTTTGTTGCCTCTCCACAAGAATCACAACTACTATGGTAACTCCAAGGAATGTGAATGAAGTCAAACCCATAGTGGTCTCCTTTTAATTCATCTTTGTCCAGCTCCTTCCATCATAAATGTCTCATCATTCAGAGAATTAGATAGTGTATCGTTAGGCCATTGAGAAAAATTGTGGTCATATCCCTCTAATATGATCCCACATTCACAACAGTTGTCCTTGCCATGCTCTGAACCCACACTACTAGCTCATGGGTTGTCGTGTCATAAATTATTCACCCTTTGTACCTAGTGGTTGGGCCACCTCCCTTACCTATGTCGTTACTAGATATCATCCTTAAAATCATGGATAGCGGTGGTATCATACTATAAAGATAAGGAAAGAGCCACTTGAGAGAACACATATAGGTTGTGTTTGCCAAAGTTATAACATGCGTTTGTAATCTCCAACCACTTTAACACATGTCATCCCTACTCCGCCACCTTGTTCAGATTCCCTTGTTAAATTATTGGACTACGATTTTTCACCTCATCAATCATCATAATATTATATTATTTATATACTAATTTATAACTTTTAAAATTAAAATATAATAAAACCTAAATTCCATCATTTAATTCATTTAAAAAAAAAAAAAAACACACTAAAAAAAATTCCACAAATATAAAATTAAATTAAATTTGATTGTCTCAGTACAAACATAATACTAAATGGTGAGATAAGAGCCCAACATTTAGGGCATAGATAGATGTGCTATATTTAATTTCATATTAGTTAAAAGTCATATATAGTACAACTTGAATCAATTTAAGGGTCAAAAATGTTTTATTTTAACAAATTATAAATTTAAATCCAAAATATGTACATCTCTACATAACCTATATATATATATATATATATATATATATATATATATAATACAAACATAACATAAATATAAAATTAAAAATTTATTCTCCATCATTAATAAATATATACTATTAAATTTAAAATAAATAATAATCGTATTTAATGAAAAAATTATTGTGCAATCTATATACTAGCACAACCACATTATATTTACTAATGTGGTTGATATACGCCGATAGGCCTATATCCACTACCCAGCACATTAATTTATATATCAATAAATAAATATTATATATAATAATATTATTATATTAAATTGAAATATATATATTATATATTAATAAGAATATTTATTAATATATTAATTATAATTAAAATCACAAAAATATATATATATATATATATATATATATATATATATATAATATTTGTTGATATATTAATAATATTATAATATTGATTAATAATATTAACTATATACATACTATATATTAACTTGAAATATATATAATATATATTAATATAATAATAATAATAATAATAATAATAATAATTGATATATTAATAATATTATAATATTTAATAATAATATATATTAATAATAAATAATATTTTAATATTTATTAATATATTAATATCATAGATGGTTATATTATTAATAAACCAAAATAACTAATAATATATTAATAATATGTATTATATCATAGTTGGTTATATTATTAATATATATTAATAATATTATAATAATATTAATATATATTATTAATAATATTATAATAATATTAATATATATTATTAATAAATATTAAATTATTTATTAATAATATATATTAATATATTAATAATATTAAACCCAAAAACATAAGAAAGTAATAAACTTTAAGAATTAATATAATAAATTCAAGAGAGTAATAAAGCATATGAAACAATATTTAAAAACAAAAAACCTAAGAGATTAATAAACCCTAACAATTAATATTTTAAACTGAAGATATTAATAAACCCAAGGGATAATTAATTATACAAATCCAATGTCATCATAAACCAAAGGTTTAAATATTATAAACCAAAGGAATTGGTGAACCCAAGGAATAAATATTATAAACATAAGAGATCAATATTAAAAACACAAAAGATTAATAAACCGTAAGAATTGATATTTTAAATTAAAAAACCTAATAAATTAATAATCCATAAGAATCAGTGTTTTAAACATACGATATTAATAAACGAACGAGATTATTAACATTATAAACCAAACGAACTAATAGACCCAAGGGTTTAATATTATAAAGCAAAGGAATCAGCGAACCCAAGGGATAAATATTATAAACCCAACGGATGAATATTATAAACAATAGAGATTAATAAACCCTAAGAATTAATATTTTAAACTGAAAAATCTAAGAAATTAACAAACCCTGAGAATTAATATTTTAAACTCAAGAGAGTAATAAACCAAATGAGTGATTAACATTATAAACCAAAAGAACTAATAAACTCAAGGGTTTAATATTATAAACCAAAGGAATCAGTGAACCCAAGGGATAAATATTAAAAACCTAAGGGATCAATAAGGCTAAAGGCAATATTAAAAACAATAAAGATTAATAAAATCCAAGAGTTTAATATTATAAACCAAAGGAATTGGTGAACCCAAAGGAAAACCATTACCCAACAAATTATAAACCAAAGGAATTGGTGAACCCAAGGGAATTGATTTAAACATTGAGACAATTGTTGTCACAATGTGATGTTGGACCAACTATGACCAGGGTTGGCCATGGGTGATTTTCATATTGAGACAATATTTGTCACAATGTGACATTTGATCATGGATGACATTGATCGATTATTCATATTATAAATCAAAAGAACTAATAAACCCAAGGGTTTAATATTATAAACCAAAGGAATTGGTGAACCAAAGGGACAACCATTACCCAAAAAATTATAAACCAAAAGGAATTGGTGAACCCAAGGGAATTGATTTAAACATTGAGACAATTGTTGTCACAATGTGACGTTGGACCAACTATGACCATGGTTGGCCATGAGTGATTTTCATATTAAGACAATGTTTGTCAGAATGTGACATTTGATCATGGATGACATTGAACGATTATTCATATTATAAACCAAAAATACTAATAAACCCCAGGGTTTAATATTATAAACCAAAGGAATTGGTGAACCCAAGGGAAAATCATCACCCAACAAATTATAAACCAAAAGAATTGGTGAAGCCAAGGGAAAATCATTACCCAGCAAATTATAAACCAAAGGAATTGTTGAACCCAAGGGAATTGATTTAAACATTGAGACAATTTTTGTCACAATGTGACATTGGACCAACTATGACCATGGTTGGCCATGGGTGATTTTCATATTGAGACAATATTTGTCATAATGTGACATTTGATCATGGATGACATTGATCAATTATTCATAATATAAATCAAAAGAACTAATAAACCCAAGGGTTTAATATTATAAACCAAAAGAATTGGTCAACCCAAGAGAATTGATTTAAACATTAAGACAATTGTTATCACAATGCGACGTTGGACCAACTATGACCATGATTGGCCATGGGTGATTTTAATATTGAGACAAGATTTGTCAGAATGTGACATTTGATCATGGATGAAATTGATTGATTATTCATATTATAAACCAAAAGAACTAATAAACTCAAGGGTTTGATATTATAAACCAAAGGAATTGGTAAACCCAAGGGAAAACCATTACCCAAAAAATTATAAACCAAAGGAATTGGTGAACCTAAGGGAATTGATTTAAACATCAAGACAATTTTTGTCACAATGCGACGCTGGACCAACTATGACCATGGTTGGCCGTGGGTGATTTTCATATTGAGACAATATTTGTCAGAATGTGACATTTGATCATGGATGACATTGATCGATTATTCATATTATAAACCTAAAGAACTAATAAACCCAAGGGTTTAGTATTATAAACCAAAGGAATTGGTGAACCCAAGGGAATTGATTTAAAAATTGAGACAATTGCTGTCACAATGCGACGTTGGACCAACTATGACCATGGTTGGCCAAGGGTGATTTTCATATAGAGACAATATTTGTCAGAATGTGACATTTGATCATGGATGACATTGATCAATTATTCATATTATAAACCAAAAGAACTAATAAACCCAAGGGTTTCATATTATAAACTAAAGGAATTGGTGAACCCAAGGGAATTGATTTAAACATTGAGACAATTGTTGTCACAATGCGACGTTGGACCAACTACGGCCATGGTTGGCCATGGGTGATTTTCATATTGAGACAATATTTGTCAGAATCTGACATTTGATCATGGATGACATTGATCAACTATGGCTAAAGAAATTAATAAACACTAATAATTAACGCAACGTACTATTCATATTATAAACCAAAAGAACTAATAACCCAAGGGTTTAATATTAGAAACCAAAGAATTGGTGAACCTAAGGGAAAAATATTAATAACCTAAGGGACCAATAAGGCGAAGGATCAATAAAATTAATAAAAAATTACTCAAGTAAAAGAAATTAATAAACACTAATAATTAACCAAAGAGATTATTCATATTATAAACCAAAAGAACTAATAAACCCAAGGGTTTAATATTATAAACCAAAAGAATTGGTGAACCCAAGGGAATTAATTTAAACATTGAGACAATTGTTGTCACAATGCAACGTTGGACAAACTATGACCATGGTTGGCCATGGGTGATTTTCATATTGAGACAATCTTTGTCATAATGTGACATATAATCATCGATGACGTTGATCGACTATTCATATTATAAACCAAAAAAACTAATAAAACCAAGGGTTTAATATTATAAACCAAAAGGAATTAGTGAACCCAAGGGAAAACCATTACCCAACAAATTATAAACCAAAGGAATTGGTGAACCTAAGGGAATTGATTTAAACATCGAGACAATTTTTATCACAATGCGACGTTGGACCAACTATGACCATGGTTGGCCGTGGGTAATTTTCATATTGAGACAATTATTGTCAGAATGTGACATTTGATCATGGATGACATTGATTGATTATTCATATTATAAACCAAAAGAACTAATAAACCCAAGGGTTCAATATTATAAACCAAAGGAATTGGTGAACCCAAGGGAATTGATTTAAACATTGAGACAATTTTTGTCACAATGCGACATTGGACCTAGCAATGGGTGATTTTCATATTGAGATAATATTCGTCAGAATGTGACATATGATCATGGATGACGTTGATCGATTATTCATATTATAAACCAAAGGAATTGGTGAGCCCAAGGTAGAACCATTACCCAACAAATTATAAACCAAAGGAATTAGTGAACCCAAGGGAATTGATTTAAACATCGAGACAATTTTTGTCACAATGCGACGTTGGACCAACTATGACCATGGTTGGCCATGGGTGATTTTCATATTGAGACAATATTTGTCAGAATGTGAGATTTGATCATGGATGACATTGATCGATTATTCATATTATAAACCAAAAGAATTGGTGAACCCAAAGGAATTGATTTAAACATTGAGACAAACTATGACCATGGTTGGCCATGGGTGATTTTCATATTGATATAATATTTGTCAAAATGTGACATATGATCAAAGATGACGTTGATCGATTATTCATATTATAAACCAAAGGAATTGGTGAACCCAAGGGGAAACCATTACCCAACAAATTATAGACCAAAGGAATTGGTGAACCAAAGGGAATTGGTTTAAACATTGAGATAATTGTTGTCAATGATATTGAGACAATATTTGTCAGAATGTGACAATTGATCATGGATGACATTGATCGATTATTCATATTATAAACCAAAAGAACTAATAAACCCAAGGGTTTAATATTATAAACCAAAGGAATTGGTGAACCCAAGGGAATTGATTTAAACATTGAGACAATTGTTGTTACAATGCGACGTTGGACAAACTATGACCATGGTTAGCCATGGGTGATTTTCATATTGATATAATATTTGTCAAAATGTGACATATGATCAAAGATGACGTTGATCGATTATTCATATTATAAACCAAAAGAACTAATAAACCCAAGGGTTTAATATTATAAACTAAAGGAATTGGTGAACCCAAGGGGAAACCATTACCCAACAAATTATAGACCAAAGGAATTGGTGAACCCAAAGGAATTGGTATAAACATTGAGATAATTGTTGTCACAATGATATTGAGACGATATTTGTCAGAATGTGGCAATTGATTATGGATGACATTGATCGATTATTCATATTATAAACCAAAAGAACTAATAAACCCAAGGGTTTAATATTATAAACCAAAGTAATTGGTGAACCCAAGGGAATTGATTTAAACATTGAGACAATTGTTGTGACAATGCTATGTTGGACCAACTATCACCATGGTTGGCCATTGGTGATTTTCATATTGAGACAATATTTTTCAGAATGTGACATTTGATCATAGATGACATTGATCGATTATTCATATTATAAACCAAAAGAACTAATAAACCCAAAGAATTGGTGAATCCAAGGGAATTGATTTAAACATTGAGACAATTGTTTTCACAATGCGACGTTAGACCTGGCCATGGGTGATTTTCATATTGAGACAATATTTGTCAGAATGTGACATATGATCATGGATGACGTTGATCAATTATTCATATTATAAACCAAAAGAACTAATAAACCCAAGGGTTTAATATTATAAACCAAAGGAATTGGTGAACCCAAGGGAATTGATTTAAACATCGAGACAATTTTTATCACAATGCGACATTGGACCAACTTTGACCATGGTTGGCCATGGGTCATTTTCATATTGAGACAATATTTGTCAGAATGTGACATTTGATCATGGATGACATTGATCAATTATTCATCATATTATAAACCAAAAGAACTAATAAACCCAAGGGTTTAATATTATAAACCAAAGGAATTGGTGAACCCAAGGAAATCGATTTAAACATTGAGACAATTTTTGTCACAATGCGACGTTGGACAAACTATGACCATGGTTGGCCATGGGTGATTTTCATATTGAGATAATATTTGTCAAAATGTGACAAATGATCATAGATGACGTTGATCTATTATTCATATTATAAACCAATAATGTAAGTTTACAATGAGTATGCTCTAACCAATAATCTTCCATGTCAATGGATTCCGAAGACAGTCAATTTGTTAATTAACTACCATGGTAACATATGTTAATATTGGAGATATAAGATATAATATATGTTTAGTATTGTAAGTATTTTATGATTTCTCGTTTGGTAGATAAAATTTACCATGCTGTATAATTTTTTTTTATTTTTTTATTTTTTTATTTTCTAAAAGTTTTGTAAAGATGAATGTTACATTCATCTTATAAAACTAAATAACATTCAATTTGAAGAGAGCCATATCATGATTATTATTATGGATGGAGGCATCTTACAATTTAATTATACAATGTAAATTTCATAAATGTTATTGCATAATTCTATGGTTATCGTGCTTGTCATTTTTATTTAAATGATTTTCATGTAATTTATTAAATTAAATCATGCATTGTGAACTGAATCCACTTTTAAATTAAAATAAATCATGTCTTGTGAACTGAATCCACTTTTAAATTAAAATAAATCATGGCTTGTGAACTGAATCCACTTATGTCCTTGAAATCTAATAAGAACATATTATAAAATATAAATATACAATTTCAAAGTTTGTCAAATATTTTTTAATGATATTTTTAATTATTTATTTTTTTAATTTGAAAAATTACAATTAATTAAATTAAAATATAAATAATAATTAATATTAATTATCTATAAATAAATATAATATATATACTTTGTTAAAAATTTTACACTTATAAAAAATACAATTAAAGACTTATGTTTAGAGATGGCATGGAGAATGGAATTTTCCACATAAAATAATAATAATAATGTGTATTGTAATTATGAAAAATGTGTTTTTTATATATTATTTTTTTAAATTTATAAAGTTTTTAAAAATGTATTTGGAAATAAAAACTTCTAATATATTACTTTTTACTTTTAAACAACTAAATGAGTCCATTATTATGATATCTAATTATTTCATAGATTATAAATATGTAATGATTATATAAATGTACATTTTCAAGGTTTGTCAAATATTTTTAAATGATAGTTTTAATTATTTATTAAATACGGGGATTTGGGATTTAATTAATAATAATATTTGCATACAAATAATAAATAAAAATAAAGAAAAAAACCTAACTTATATCAATATAATTTTCAAACATTAAATAAATAAATAAGAAGTTAAATGCTGGATAATAATACAGCCAATAAATAATTTTGATAATAGATATAAATTTTTAAGTTTGTGAACTATAAACCTTCATCAAAGTGTATTATGTAACAACCATACGTACATAGTCTTAAGATATAAACCAAATATACATAAAGTGCAAATTCAAAACTTTGTCAGACATAATTCTTAACTGTCAAAAAAGTGAATACCTGGATGGAGAGAGAAGTATCCTATAATGATGAAGGGGATGTCAGTGTAACGAAGATTTTGATCATGAAGAATTCCAACAAGCTTTTGGTCCTACAAATTAGTAAGGAACAAATTAGATGATGAGTGATATGTCACCTCCAATTCAATTATAGCTGAAGAATCCGCGTGACCTACTGATAGCTATATAATCTGTAAGTGTAAAGGCTTGTAGTTCCAGGACAGGGAACAAATTCGATAATGCACGATTTGTTACCTGCAATTCAACAATAGTGGAAGAATCTGAGTGACCTACATATACATAAAAGGCTTGTAGTTTCTAAATATCCAGGATTTTATTCCATTTCCCTTGTGGACCAATATCCATTTACTGGGAAATATTTCGAATCAGCATGTTTACTATATTTATTTTTAATATATAGCTATGGATATAAGGAGGATATTATGAGTGAATAGTTAACATATAAAATATATAATAATTATCACAAAATTTTGTAAGTTCATTCTGAATTCACTTCATTTTAGCAAAATTCTTTGATCTGAAACTAAATTGTGTGTTCTGGGAAAAGGTTATGGCAGAAATCATAGTAGTTCTAAATCTGGATTCCAATAAAGAAGTTCACACTAATCAATTTACACATTGTTTTGTAACACATTAGGTGCTTCATAGACCTGTAATGGAAACCAAATATATTTATTCAAAAAATATTCAAACCAATATCTTTAATGTATTTATTTTTAACATAGACGTATAGATATACTTAATTTTTAACATATACTTATAGATATATAAGGAGAAAATTACCAGTAAATATATATCATAGAAGAATATATAATAATTTTCATAAAATTTCGTAAAATGTTTCTGAATTCACTCCTTTGTCGCACAATGTTTTGATCTGAAAATAAGATATCCATTCTGACAAAAAGGTATGGCAGAAATCATAGTAATTCTAAATCTGAATTCCAAACAAAAAAACCCTTGCATTGGTCAATTTAGACATTGTTCTACAATTGGAAACCTAAAATCCATTTATTAAAAAAAATAGTGTAATCAATTCCTTTCATATATATATATATGACATATACTAATCCATATAAAATATTTTTAATCCATATAAATAAATAAAAATTTACTAGTAAATGGCTAGCACAAAAAATATACAGTAATTCCCACAACATAATTTCGTAAGAGATTTCTGAATTTACTCCCTTCTCGCACATTATCCTTCCTGGCCAAAGGTTAAGGCAGAAATCATGGCCGTTGTTCCAAATCTTGATTCCAAGGAACCCAGGTTTATCAACCCATTCAACATTCTACACCAAATTAACCGCTTCATAGATATTTAATGAAGACCCTTGCATTATAGCGCCCTAGACCAATTATATGACGATTATTTGGTTCGCGTCCTACAGAATTTTGACATCAATTTTGGTATGTTTGTAATAATTTCAGTTTCAACTATTAGGTATAATAATAATTCCAGCCTAGAATGTCTCATAAGCTCATCAGGAAGAAATGGAACGAAGAGTCAAAAGCAAGCAGAGATCCGATGTTCCCGGGTGGAAGTGAAAACCTAATGTTTTTTCAATGGATGACCTTTTCTTTGGAGCAGCTTTCAGTTATATATATATATATATATATATATATATATATATTGTCTTGCTCCAAATTAAACGACAACCAAAAACCTAATTATCTATGAAAAGCCTGATAAGGCTAGAGCTGCACAAAATTTCGTTTCATGCCCTTGGTAGATAGATGAAAATATATAATCAACCAATAAGCATTAATTGAGAAGCTGTATATGTCTACTTTTAAATTTTGACAGTTCAGTGATCCAATCTATAGACATATACAACCCGGCTCATTTAATACTGATTGTCTAAATAAGAAGCTATATATACCCACCTTTAGAAGTTCAGTAATCCAATCTATAGACATATAGAACCCGGCTCATTTAATACTCACTGTCATGCCACAAATAATCGATAGTGGAAATATATATAATTACTAATATACATACTCACTGTCATGCAACTAATCAATAGTGGAAATATATACAATTACTAATATACATACTCACTGTCATGCAACTAATCAATAGTGGAAATATATACAATTACTAATATAAAAGTTGATAGTAATTGATAGCGCAAAGCAACAAAGGATCTTCGCTGAACGAATGGACTATATATATATAACCATGAGAGGGTAAAAGCGGATGGGGCAGAAAATGCGCCACCGAACTATATATGTATAAAAACCCTAATAGGGCAAATGTTCTTGTTAGTTCTCTTTCTGAGAATTCTGTCACATTTTGGAAAGCGAACATGCAATTAATTAAGAAAAACATTCTTTTACAACTAGAAATTACGCCGATAGGCGTATCGCCCTATCGGAGGTAGGCTCTTTTGTGATTAGGCTAATTAATCTTTTCAATCTGATGGTCTAGATTGAAAGATGCCAGTATATTCTGGGCGTCGCCACTCAATCAATGGATCAAATCTACCCCACTAACTTCCTTGCATATCTAAATCACATGTTTAAACCGTACTTAAATTAATTTTTTACAAATCTTGATTAAAAATTTACTGTGCCATTTATTAATTGCCACCTATCAAGATTAACAACTAGAAGGGAACTGAAACATTAAATCTTCTCCAAGTGTTGAAACCGGTCTGCAAAGTGTCCCATGCCTTTCAGACGAGCGATAGTGGCAGCATGTTGAAATAACGTGTCCTTTCAGATGAGCGATAGTGGCAGCATGTTGAAATAACGTGTCCCATGCTAGCGGCAAGCGGTGCCATTCTGGTAGTGGAAGTGGAAGGTTCGGGCGAACGAACAGGCAAGAAATGTTTCTTTCGCTCTCTCCTGCTTATGTGCTCATCATGTTTTTTATTATGGGTTTTATGTTTAGCCTCCTTTCGCTCTCTCCTGCTTATGTGCTCATCATGTTTTTTATTATGGGTTTTATGTTTAGTCTCCAGAAAGCCAGCTTGAAGGGGCAAACGAGACGAGCGATAGTGGCAGCATGTTGAAATAGCGTGTCCTTTCAGACGAGCGATAGTGGCAGCATGTTGAAATAACGTGTCCCATGCTAGCGATAGTGGCAGCATGTTGAAATAACGTGTCCCATGCTAGCGGCAAGCGGTGCCATTCTGGTAGTGGAAGTGGAAGGTTCGGGCGAACGAACAGGGAAGAAATGTTTCTTTCGCTCTCTCCTGCTTATGTGCTCATCATGTTTTTTATTATGGGTTTTATGTTTAGTCTCCTTTCGCTCTCTCCTGCTTATGTGCTCATCATGTTTTTTATTATGGGTTTTATGTTTAGTCTCCAGAATGCCGGCTTGAAGGGGCAAACGAGAAAATGGACTTCTACCATTATGCAGTGGTGATGTTGGAGTTGATAAATAGAAAAAATGTAGTAATGGATTTGAGTTTTGCAGAGGGGATGGACATCGCCAGTTGGGTGAAGTCCCATTTTCCCTGTTGTTGCACTCTATAAGCTGGTTAGTTCCTTTTTCTATTGTAGTCTCTGTAAGCCGCTGATTATTTGTTAGATGTTTGTTAGATGTCCGTAGGTTTTACACATTGACTCTACTAAGAACTCCGCTAAAGATTACAGATAGGTATATGTCAAATTAAATTTAAAAAAAATTAATTTTGAAATTACAGAACGCTACTGAAAAACAAAAACACATTGTTTTTTTTTTATCAAAATTACTAATATGTTGCAGCCTTTCTCTCTTACCATAAAAAGCACATCATTTTTAATTAATCTCAAAGCTGCAATCTCAAATCTTCCAGAAACTATAACTCAAATGAAGACATTAAAGAAACCATTGACCTCTTTCTTATAGTTATTGTAGATGATTTTTAGGAGGGACGTTTTTCGCACTCCTGATCTGCCATATATGCCAATTTTACAACCTTTGCTACGATTTTCCTCCTGCCATTTCTACAGATGCTCCCCGACAGATTGAAAGGACATGTCGTCAAAGTCAATCATAGCTTGAAGAAAGCGTAGAGACCGTGCACAATATTCTCAATATTGGAGGATTTAGAAATGGAGAATTCTAGCTCTTGCAAGAGGGCATAAAATTTGGTTTTTCAAACTCTATTTTCCATGGATCATTCTCCAGCTTCAGCTCCTCGACAGTTTCTTATGCGGCTGGATATCCCAATCCCAAGTCACTTTTGGTTCATATAATGGCAAAACTGGTTCATGTATCATGAGTCGAAGAATGGTGAACTAAGAAGATGGTAAGTTGAAACATATTTACTCGAGTATACCATATATCACCAACAGTTGTTGCATGTGATAGAGTCGGCTGAAAACTCCATTGTATATGTGTCATCTTAATAAAATGTGTAATTGCATGTCGAACATATGGTGTTTAGCAGCTTTTCCCAAGACTATATTATACATAAATACAATATAACCGATTAGTCAAATTACTTTGATTAAAAATTTAATTTAAATATCAATAGAATTACATTAATATAAATAGAATTATATTGATTAAAAACATCAAGTTTTACCACCACTTTAAAAAAAAATAATTAATATATGCACGATGTTTCTGGCTCCAACACAGAGACACCGAGAGACACATGGGCTCAACAATGAAGCAGAATTTTGATCACCTGTGATGCGGCTATCCTTTGGTGTGTCATGTTGTCACAAATCGCCCATGGTAATTAGAAGATACTTATTGTTTTTCAAAAGAACGTTAATTAAAAGATATTTCCCACCCTTTACGTTTTATTTTACAATTTACATCATCGTCACTCCAATGGCCATGTCTTCTATTTCGTTAAAATTTATGAGTGATTTGCCCCTTCATTAAATGTATGCGTGCTTTAGCTCATTATAGGGGTGTGATGTGAAAAATTCATTTGTGTAAAGCTTTTCCATGTTTTAACATAATTTTAGTTTTTGTGAATGTGAGCAAAAGTCATTCTCACCTTTGACTTATCATTCATATGATATTGTGGCACTTCTCTGTGTTTTCTTCTCATGTAACTTTATATTATACTTTTCATGTAACTTTATATTATATGAGTTTTATTAATTCACTCTTTCACTTAATTTAATTTATGGAATTGTATTACTAAATTGTATTTTCCGCATAGTTTAAGTATTGTATTTTTAAAGTGGTGGTAAAACTTGATATTTAATATCAATTCAATTGATATTAATGTTATTCTGTTGATTAGTTAATATTATGTGATGTTATTAAAAATATATATAACTAAACTATCATTGAAAAAAAAATATTTTAAATGTAATATGTTTAAAATAGAAAATAATATTTTTTAATTAAAAATGTATAAAATGATTGAATTTTATATTGTGCAAAATTTTAATTCTATGGGCGAACATATATAGGATTAGATTTCATTATCATATTTTAGTTTTGCTAAAAGTTGAATCACATAATAATGACATATATTCAAAAGAGCTAAGATTAAAACTTTAAGTCTAATCTTTGTATTCGTAAAATGTTGACTTTATAATAAAGTTTATGTTATATTTAAAAATAATATTAAAATTTATATTATTATTATTAATAAAATAAGAATTGAATTAATATTGAAAGCAATATTACTATTAATACCATTAAATACAATATTAATAATGTTTAAAAAATAATATTTGTAATATTAACAATCTTTTTTAAAATTTTAAATTTTTGATATTTAGTATTATTAACATAATAATATCTACATTGTAATATTAATATTATTAAGAATATTAATATTGTTAAAAAAAATATTAACATTAATATTGATAACTAAGAATATAATAATTAACAATATAATTATTAATAAAAATAAATTTAAACTTTTATTCACTCTAATAATATGTTATGTGACAAATATTGATTAATCACTAATAATGATTAGATGTATATTATTAACGTGGCCATCAAAGATTGACTATATATATATATATATATATATATATATATATATATAACAAAATTAACAAAATATAATAATATAATAGGATAAAGTTATTACTAATAATACTTATTTGTGTCTCAATATTATTTTAATGATTAATATCCATTTATTAACATATTAAAATAATTATCAATATCTTTTATATGTATTTATATTATAACCACAATATTAATAATATTGAGTCATATGTAAATACTATAGTATATTAATAGTATTATAAAAATGTCTAATACTATTAATATTAAACCCTAAGATTTATATTGTAAGAATAAATGTCCTAATGAGGAAGAAACTCATTTTGGGGGATATTCTAGCGTAAATTTTAGTGTTTGTGTTGTGGCTTGCTTGCTTTTCTTCTTGTATCTTTTGCTTCTCTCTTCCCTACTCAATGAGACACAAGTTGAATTTTCTTCATCTCCTATATCCTCGCCTCTACTCTTTGTAATCCATCATGGTAACTGTAGGCTTTTCTAATAGAAATAGACAAATTTACAAAAAAAAAATATTGTAAACCCTACAATTATAAACCTTAAGATTATAAGTCTGAGATAACCCCAAGGGATGATTAAACTCAAAATATTAATAAACCTAAGAGATTAATATCAATATTAATATTATACACCCTTAAATTATAAAACTCAATATTAATTCCAATATTATAAACAACAATATCAAAAACACAACATTTCAAAATGTTATAAACCCTACCTGAAATATACCCAAGGGATTAATATTAAACGTAGGGAAATAAACCCAAGGGATTAATATTATATATCCAAGATTATAAATCTAAGTTAGACACAAAATTTGTATTATAAAACCTATAATTATAGACCTTAATAAACACAAGAGATTAATTTTATAAATACAATATTGTGAAGCTCGTATTAATCACATCAACATAAATATAAATACAATATAAATATAAATATATTTATATTTATATTGTCACATTCTGACAAATATTGTCTCAATATGAAAATCACCCATGGCCAACCATGGTCATAATTGGTCCAACGTCACATTGTGACAACAATTGTCTCAATGTTTAAATCAAGCATGGTAAACCATGTTTATTCCCCTCGGTTTATAATATTAATAGTCATGTGAGTTTACTATTTTTTTTTGTTTTTTATAGGTATCCCTTGGCTTTGTTGATCTCTTATGTTTTTAATATTTTTCCCTTAGGTTCCCAATTCCTTTAGTTTAGAAAAAAAAGGAATTGGGTTCACCAATTCCTTTGTTTTCTAATATTAAACCCTTGGGTTATTACTTCTTTTGGTTTATAATATGAATAATACGTTGGGTTAATTATTACTGTTTATTAATTTCTTTGGTTTTATATATATTTTTTATTAATTTTATTGATCCTTCAACCGACTTTATTAATCATTCAAGGTTATTAATAATTTTTATTTCTAATACTAATTTGTTGGCTAATAGTTTTCTCTTGGGTTTGCCAATTCCTTTGGTTTATAATATTAAATCCTTGGGTTTATTACTTCTTTTGGTTTACAATATGAATAATTGATCAATGTCATCCATGTTCAAATGTCACATTCTGACAAATATTGTCTCAATATGAAAATCACTCATGGCCAACCATGGTCATAATTGGTCGAACGTTGCATTGTAACAACAATTGTCTCAATGTTTAAATCAATTCCCTTGGGTTCACCAATTCCTTTGGTTTATAATATTAAACCCTTGGGGTTATTAGTTCTTTTGTTTTATAATATGAATAATCGATCAATGTCATCCATGATCAAATGTCGCATTGTGACAACAATGGTCTCAATGTTTAAATCAATTCCCTTGGGTTCACCAATTCCTTTTGGTTTATAATTTGTTGGGTGACGGTTGTCCCTTGGGTTCACCAATTCCTTTGGTTTATAATATTAAACTCTTGCGTTTATTAGTTCTTTTGGTTTATAATATGAATAATCGATCAATGTCATCCATGATCAAATGTGATATTCTCACAAATATTGTCTCAATATGAAAATCACCCATGGCCAACCGTGGTCATAGTTGGTCCTACGTCGCATTGTGACAACAATTCTCTCAATGTTTAAATCAATTCCCTTGGGTTCACCAATTTCTTTTGGTTTATAATTTGTTGGGTGATGGTTGTCCCTTGGGTTCACCAGTTCCTTTGGTTTATAATATTAAACCCTTAGGTTTATTAGTTCTTTTGGTTTATAATATGAATAATCGATCAATGTAATCCATGATCAAATGTCACATTCTGACAAATATTGTCTCAATATGAAAATCACCCATGGCCAACCTTGGTCATAGTTGGTCCAACGTCGCTTTGTGACAATGATTGTCTCAATGTTTAAATCAATTCCCTTGGGTTCACCAATTCCTTTTTTTTATAATTTTTTGGGTAATGGTTTTCCCTTGGGTTCACCAATTGATTTGGTTTATAGTATTAAACTCTTGGGTTTTTTAATCTCTATTGTTTTTAATATTGCCCTTAGCCTTATTGATACCTTAGGTTTTTAATATTTATCCCTTGGGTCCACTGACCCTTTGGTTTATAATATTAAACCCTTGGGGTTATTAGTTATTTTGGTTTATAATATGAATAATCGATCAATGTCATCCATGATCAAATGTCGCATTGTGAGAACAATTGTCTCAATGTTTAAATCAATCCCCTTGGGTTCACCAATTCCTTTGGTTTATAATATTAAACGCTTGGGTTTATTAGTTCTTTTGGTTTATAATATGAATAATCGATCAATGTCATCCATGATCAAATGTCACATTCTGACAAATATTGTCTCAATATTAAAATCACTCATGGCCAACCATGGTCATAGTTGGTCGAATGTTGCATTGTGACAACAATTGTCTCAATGTTTAAATCAATTCCCTTGGGTTCACCAATTTCTTTTGGTTTATAATTTGTTGGGTGATGGTTGTCCCTTGGGTTCACCAATTCCTTTGGTTTATAATATTAAACCCTTGGGTTTATTAGCTCTTTTGGTTTTTAATATGAATAATCGATCAATGTCATGCACGATCAAATGTCACATTCTGACAAACATTGTCTCAATATGAATATCACCCATGGCCAACCATGGTCATAGTTGGTTGAACGTCGCATTGTGAGAACAATTGTCTCAATATTTAAATCAGTTCCCTTGGGTTCACCAATTCCTTTGGTTTATAATATTAAACACTTGGGGTTATTAGTTCTTTTGGTTTATAATATGAATAATCGATCAATGTCATCCATGATCAAATGTCGCATTGTGAGAAAAATTGTCTCAATGTTTAAATCAATCCCCTTGGGTTCACCAATTCCTTTGGTTTATAATATTAAACCCTTGGGTTTATTAGTTCTTTTGGTTTATAATATGAATAATCGATCAATGTCATCCATGATCAAATGTCACATTCTGACAAATATTGTCTCAATATGAAAATCTCTCATGGCCAACCATGGTCATAGTTGGTCGAATGTCGGATTGTGACAACAATTCTCTCAATGTTTAAATCAATTCCCTTGGGTTCACCAATTCCTTTTATTAGTTCTTTTGGTTTATAATATGAATAATCGATCAATTTCATCCATGATCAAATGTCACATTCTGACAAATATTGTCTCAATATGAAAATCACTCATGGCCAACCATGGTCATAGTTGGTCGAATGTCGCATTGTGACAACAATTCTCTCAATGTTTAAATCAATTCCTTAGGTTCACCAATTCCTTTGGTTTATAATATTAAACCCTTGGGTTTATTAGTTCTTTTGGTTTATAATATGAATAATCGATCAATGTCATCCATCATCAAATTGTACGAATATGAAAATCACCCATGGCCAACCATGATCATAGTTGGTCCAATGTCACATTGTGACAACAATTGTCTCAATGTTTAAATCAATTCCCTTGGGTTCACCAATTCCTTTTGGTTTATAATTTGTTGGGTAATGGTTGTCCCTTGGGTTCACCAATTCCTTTGGTTTATAATATTAAACCCTTGGGTTTATTAGTTCTTTGGGTTTATAATATGAATAATCGATCAATGTCATCCATGATCAAATGTCACATTCTGACAAATATTGTCTCAATATGAAAATCACCCATGGCCAACCATGGTCATAGTTGGTCGAACGTCGCATTGTGACAACAATTGTCTCAATGTTTAAATCAATTCCTTTGGTTTATAATTTGTTGGGTAATGGTTTTCCCTTGGGTTCACCAATTCCTTTGGTTTATAATATTAAACTCTTGGGTTTTATTAATCTCTATTATTTTTAATATTGCCCTTAGCCTTATTGATCCCTTACCTTTAATATTTGTTGGGTAATGGTTTTCCCTTGGGTTCACCAATTCTTTTGGTTTATAATATTAAAACCTTGGGTTTATTAGTTCTTTTGGTTTATAATATGATTAATCGATCAATGTCATCCACGATCAAATGTCACATTCTGACAAACATTGTCTCAATATGAATATCACCCATGGCCAACCATGGTCATAGTTGGTCGAACGTCGCATTGTGACAACAATTGTCTCAATATTTAAATCAGTTCCCTTGGGTTCACTAATTCCTTTGGTTTATAATATTAAACCCTTGGGGTTATTAGTTCTTTTGGTTTATAATATGAATAATCGATTAATGTCATCCATGATCAAATGTCGCATTGTGAGAACAATTTTCTCAATGTTTAAATCAATCCCCTTGGGTTCACCAATTCCTTTGGTTTACAATATGAATAATCGATCAATTTCATCCATGATCAAATGTCAAATTCTGACAAATATTGTCTCAATATGAAAATCACTCATGGCCAACCATGGTCATAGTTGGTCGAATGTCGCATTGTGACAACAATTCTCTCAATGTTTAAATCAATTCCCTTGGGTTCACCAATTCCTTTGGTTTATAATATTAAACCCTTTGGTTTATTAGTTCTTTTGGTTTATAATATGAATAATCGATCAATGTCATCCATCATTAAATTGTCTGAATATGAAATCAACCATGGCCAACCATGGTCATACTTGGTCCAACGTCGCATTGTGACAACAATTGTCTCAATGTTTAAATGAATTCCCTTGGGTTCACCAATTCCTTTGGTTTATAATTTGTTGGGTAATGGTTTTCCCTTGGGTTCACCAATTCATTTGGTTTATATTATTAAACCCTTGGGTTTATTAGTTCTTTTGGTTTATAATATGAATAATCGATCAATGTCATCCACGATCAAATGTCACATTCTGACAAACATTGTCTCAACATGAAAATCACCCATGGCCAACCATGGTCATAGTTGGTCGAACGTCACATTGTGACAACAATTGTCTCAATGTTTAAATCAATTCCCTTGGGTTCATCAATTCCTTTGGTTTATAATTTGTTGGGTAATGGTTTTCCCTTGGGTTCACCAATTCCTTTGGTTTATAATATTAAACCCTTAGGTTTTATTAATCTCTACTGTTTTTAATATTTCCCTTAGCCTTATTAATCACTTAGGTTTTTAATATTTCTTGGGTAATTGTTTTCCCTTGGGTTCACCAATTCTTTTGGTTTATAATATTAAACCCTTGGGTTTATTAGTAAGGGTTTATTAGTTCTTTTGGTTTATAATATAAATAATCGATCAATGTCATCCATGATCAAATGTCACATTCTGACAAACATTGTCTCAACATGAAAATCACCCATGGCCAACCACGGTCATAGTTGGTCGAACGTCGCATTGTGATAACAATTGTCTCAATGTTTAAATCAATTCCCTTGGGTTCATCAATTCCTTTGGTTTATAATTTGTTGGGTAATGGTTTTCCCTTGGGTTCACCAATTCCTTTGGTTTATAATATTAAACCTTTAGGTTTTATTAATCTCTACTGTTTTTAATATTTCCCTTAGCCTTATTGATCCCTTAGGTTTTTAATATTTCTTGGGTAATGGTTTTCACTTGGGTTCACCAATTCTTTTGGTTTATAATATTAAACCCTTGGGTTTATTAGTTCTTTTGGTTTATAATATGAATAATCGATCAATGTCATCCACGATCAAATGTCACATTCTGACAAACAATTGTCTCAATGTTTAAACTTTGTGACAACAATTGTCTCAATGTTTAAATCAATTCCCTTGGGTTCACCAATTCTTTTGCTTTATAATTTTTTGGGTAATGGTTTTCCCTTGGGTTCACCAATTGATTTGGTTTATAGTATTAAACTCTTGGGTTTTTTAATCTCTATTGTTTTTAATATTGCCCTTAGCCTTATTCATACCTTAGGTTTTTAATATTTATCCCTTAGGTCTACTCACTCCTTTGGTTTATAATATTAAACCCTTGGGTTTATTAGTTGTTTTGGTTTATATTGTTAATCACACATTTGGTTTATTACTCTCTTGAGTTTAAAATACTAATTCTCAGGGTTTGTTAATTTCTTAGATTTTTCAGTTTAAAATATTAATTCTTAGGGTTTATTAATCTTTATTGTTTTTAATATTCATCCGTTAGGTTTATGATATTTATCCCTTGGGTTCGCTGGTTCCTTTGCTTTATAACATTAAACCCTTGGGTTTATTAGTTCTTTTGGCTTATAATGTTAATAATCTCGTTGGTTTATTAATATCTTATGTTTAAAATACTCATTCTTATGGATTATTAATTTATTAGGTTTTTTAGTTTAAAATATCAATTCTTACGGTTTATTAATCTCTTGTGTTTTTAATATTGATCTCTTATGTTTATAATATTTATCCCTTGGGTTCACCAATTCCTATGGTTTATAATATTTAAACCTTTGGTTTATGATGACATTGGGTTTGTATTATTAATTATCTCTTGGGTTTATTAATATCTTCACTTTAAAATAATAATTGTTAGGGTTTATTAATCTCTTGGGTTTTTTGTTTTTAAATATTTTTTCATATGGTTTATTACTCTCTTGAGTTTAATATTATTAATATATTAATATATATTATAAATAAATATTCAAATATTTATTAATAATGATTATTACTAATATTATAATAATATTATTAATAATATAACCAACTATGATATAATATATATATATATTATTAATATATTATTAGTTTTTTTGGTTTATTAATAATATAACCATCTATGATATTAATTATAAAAAAATATTAAAATATTATATATTATTTATATTATTTTTATATTAATAAATATTATATATATTTCAAGTTAATTTATAATATATATATAGTTAATATTATTAATATATTAATAAATATTTTTAATATATATTATTATACTTATTATAATATTAATAATATATATAAAATATTTTTGTATATATTAATAATATTATAATATTACTAATAATCATTATAAATAAATATTCAAATATTTATTAATAATGATTATTAGTAATATTATAATATTATTAATAATATTATAATATTTTAATATTTATTTAGTAATATTAAATATTCAAATATTTATTAATAATGAGTATTAGTAATATTATAATATTACTAATAATCATTATAAATAAATATTCAAATATTTATTAATAATGATTATTAGTAATATTATAATATTACTAATTATATAAACAACTATGATATAATATATATTATTAATATATTATTAGTTCTTTTGGTTTATTAATAATATAACCATCTATGATATTAATATATAAATAAATATTAAATTATTATATATTATTAATATTATTTTTATATTAATATATATTATATATATTTCAAGTTAATTTATAGTATGTTTATACTTAATATTTTTAATATATTAATAAATAATTTTAATATATATTATTAATACTTATTATAATATTATTAATATATATAAAATATTTTGTGATTTTAATCATAATTAATATATTTAATATATTAATATTCTTATTAATATATAATATATATATTTCAAGTTGATATAATAAAATTATTATATATAATATTTATTTATTGATATATAAATTAATGTGATGGGTAGTGGATATAGGCCTATCGGCGTATATCAACCACATTGGTAAATGTGGTTGTAAATCTATTTTATATAGGCCTATCGGCGTATATCAACCACATTAGTTTTTACTAATGTGGTTGTGCTAGTAAATAACAAACCAGTAACTGGACAATAATATAAAATCTGTAAACACAAACTGAAAAAAACTGATTACCAGACAGTTTCTACATTCCGTGATGCAAGCATCAATATACCATCGTTGTCAGCGGCAGCAGGTTGGCATGATATCTCTCACATCAGCAGAACATTTAATGCTTAGTGCTTAGTTCCACTGTGCTAGAGCATCTCCACATACCCGTGAAGCACTTAATTACTCCATCGATTCTTCAAAAAAAATTTTGTTGCCAAACTGATTCAATTACAGACTCGCTACAATATATCATTTTCAATTTTGCCTTATCTAATCTACCATGCTATTTCACCTTTCGACTCACGGTTTCACTTGGACCGTTCGCGCGATTGAAGTTCCGAAGTCGAAAGGGTTATAGGGCAGATTTCAATCGATTTCAGGTCACACTCAGCCCTCCGTACGTCGAGGCCAAAACAGACCAGATACAACTTTAGGGCGGATTTAAATGTGATTTGGGGTCACAAAGGCCCTGACGTCAGCGGGCTCTTTTTGTAACCTGAAATGGCTTACAGGATGGTTTAATCTTCGTTTTGAAATCCGGCGCAAATTGTTTGTTAAGGTTTCGCGCTGTTTTATTAAAGTTTTTTGTTTAACTTGTGTTACAACAAGCGCGATAAAACATTGTAAAGTTATATGTTATATATATATATCATATATATATATATATATAACATATGAACCATTAAGTCTCGAATGGCCCGTGAGTTTCATTAAGGACTTGTTTTAATGTGTATTTGTATTGGGCATTGCAATACACATTGTTTTGTAACACATTAGATGCTTCATAGACCTGTAATGGAAACCTAAAATCTATTTATTCAAAAAATATTCAAACCAATATCTTTAATGTATTTATTTTTAACATAGACGTATAGATATACTTAATTTTTAACATATACTTATAGATATAAGGAGAAAATTACCAGTAAATATATATCATAGAAGAATATATAATAATTTTCATAAAATTTCGTAAAATGTTTCTGAATTCACTCCTTTGTCGCACAATGTTTTGATCTGAAAATAAGATATCCTTTCTGACAAAAAGGTATGGCAGAAATCATAGTAATTCTAAATCTGAATTCCAAACAAACAAAAAACTTGCATTGGTCAATTTAGACATTGTTCTACAATTGGAAACCTAAAATCCATTTATTAAAAAAAATAGTGTAATCAATTCCTTTCATATATATATATATGACATATACTAATCCATATAAAATATTTTTAATCCATATAAATAAATAAAAATTTACTAGTAAATGGCTAGCACAAAAAATATACAGTAATTCCCACAACATAATTTCGTAAGAGATTTCTGAATTTACTCCCTTCTCGCACATTATCCTTCCTGGCCAAAGGTTAAGGCAGAAATCATGGCCGTTGTTCCAAATCTTGATTCCAAGGAACCTAGGTTTATCAACCCATTCAACATTCTACACCAAATTAATCGCTTCATAGATATTTAATGAAGACCCTTGCATTATAGCGCCCTAGACCAATTATATGACGATTATTTGGTTCGCGTCCTACAGCATTTTGACATCAATTTTGGTATGTTTGTAATAATTTCAGTTTCAACTATTAGGTATAATAATAATTCCAGCCTAGAATGTCTCATAAGCTCATCAGGAAGAAATGGAACGAAGAGTCCAAAGCAAGCAGAGATCCGATGTTCCCGGGTGGAAGTGAAAACCTAATTATTTTTCAATGGATGACATTTTCTTTGGAGCAGCTTTCAGTTATGTATATATATATATATATATATATATATTTTGTCTTGTTCCAAATTAAACGACAACCAAAAACCTAATTATCTCTGAAAAGCCTGATAAAGCTAGAGCTGCACAAAATTTCGTTTCATGCCCTTGGTAGATAGATGAAAATAAATAATCAACAAATAAGCATTAATTGAGAAGCTGTATATGTCTACTTTTAAATTTTGACAGTTCAGTGATCCAATCTATAGACATATACAACCCCGCTCATTTAATACTGATTGTCTAAGTAAGAAGCTATATATACCCACCTTTAAATTTTAGAAGTTCAGTAATCCAATCTATAGACATATAGAACCCGGCTCATTTAATACTCACTGTCATGCCACAAATAATCGATAGTGGAAATATATATAATTACTAATATACATACTCACTGTCATGCAACTAATCAATAGTGGAAATATATACAATTACTAATATACATACTCACTGTCATGCAACTAATCAATAGTGGAAATATATACAATTACTAATATAAAAGTTGATAGTAATTGATAGCGCAAAGCAACAAAGGATCTTCGCTGAACGAATGGACTATATATATATATAACCATGAGAGGGTAAAAGCGGATGGGGCAAAAAATGTGCCACCGAACTATATATGTATAAAAACCCTAATAGGGCAAATGTTCTGTTAGTTCTCTTTCTGAGAATTCTGTCACATTTTGAAAAGCGAACATGCAATTAATTAAGAAAAACATTCTTGTACAACATGAAATAAATAACAAACCAGTAACTGGACAATAATATAAAATCTGTAAACACAAAATGAAAAAAACTGATTACCTGACAGTTTCTACATTCCGTGATGCAAGCATCAATATACCCTCGCTGTCAGCGGCAGCAGGTCGGCATGATATCTCTCACATCAGCAGAACATTTAATGCTTAGTGCTTAGTTCCACTGTGCTAGAGCATCTCCACATACCCGTGAAGCACTTTAGTAAAGAAGGGATATCTTATGAATTAAGATGCAAATACGAGGATATCAATAAACGCATTAAACTGCTAACACAACTTTAACACCCTTGTATAACATCACTAAAACAGCAGCTGAAGCACTAGTCATGAAAGAAATTAACAAAATAATACGCCATAAAGAACCATCATAATTTGAATCTAGAATATATTGAAGAATGAATCGGAGGCTTAAAGTGACGCGGCCAATATCAATAGCAATCTATACCGAAAAAGATCTAAATATTTACAGACTAATATTCTGGATGGATTATAATACAGACTAATATCCAGCAGCTGACGAGGCCTTTTCTCATGATATAACTGGTGAGTTGGTTATCTTCATCGGGTGACCAGAGTCTTTTTTTTAGCTTTGGTTTGGAAGTAGCAGCGTTACTGCCTTCCACTTCCCATACGCCTTGTGCCTGCCCTATTCTGCACCTCATTTTCCCCAAGCTAATTGCTCTGACATTTGAGTATGTTTGCTCAGCTTTGAACCTATAAAAATGTTGGAATATTTGAAATTTCAACACAGAGAAAATATAAAAAATTCTTCACTGGAGACAGAGTTTTCACTGTAGAAACTATTTCATTAAACTTCAAAAACTTGGTTACAAAATCACCTCTGCCTGAGGGAATACAAAAAAAACTTTGACTGCTTCAAAACACAGTTCAAAACAACTTACACTCTCTAAAATTTCACTCTGGACAAATACTCTGTCTCACCAAAAATGAAAGCACTGCTGTGCACTTCAAATTCTGTTATACTGCTGCTGTGTGTAAAAACAAAAAACTTACAATGCTGAACAATGCACTGTGCTGCTGTGTGAAAAAATAAAAACTTACAATACATATATTCTCACGGGCCCTTTTTAACTCTATATGCCTCAGCACTTTTTTTAATATATAAAAAAAAACTATTTTAAAAACTTTAAAATAAAAAAACTAAAATAAAAAACTACTATGGCCCACGACCTCCCCTTTCTTTGAAAACATTCTTTTCATATATATGTAAAACATATATATATATATATATATGTTGACTTGTACGCACGATGTTTTTTTTAAAACAACCTTTGACCGAATTGAACCGGATTTCAAAACAGAAAATTAAACAAACTGTATAAAAATTCCGCGTGCCAAAAGTAATTGCAGACGTCAGCAAGGTTGTGATGCGGGATTTTTATTAAATCCGCTTCATAAATTTCTCCGGGTCCGATTTTTAGCAACCTGTACGGAAAAAAGTGTGATGCGGGATTTTCTTTCAATCTGCTTCATTAAAATTCAAGTCCGGAGGTTGACTGCTCAACGGTTTTGGCAAGCGGCTTCAGTACACTGTTCTGCAACCAAAATTGGAAGGTGGCTGCCTGTACGTTGTTCTGCAAACAAAATTGGAAGGCAGCTCATGTACACTGCAGAGCTGAAAGTAATTTCAACAAAAAACGCAAAGGAATCGAAGCGAAAAATCCCTCAGCACTCGAAACGATCAGCTTAAAAAAGATCAACTCGTCTTAGTTTAGGATGGGATGATCTAATGAAAGATCGGACAGAGCCTTCCAGAATTTCAACCATCACTGCCGTTACAAAGTCGTGTCATCCGCGATTGTTCGTGATGCGATTGTGAGAATTTGAACCATCAATTAGGTGGCAAATCACAGTCGTTACAGAGTCATGTCATCCGCGATGGTTCAGTAGCCTGATGCGACTGTGAGAATTTGAACCATCAATTAGGGACAATTAATAAATGGTACAGTAAATTTTTAATCAAGATTTGTAAAAAATTAATTTAAGTACGGTTTATACATGTGATTTAGATATGCAAGGAAGTTAGTGGGATAAATTTGATCCATTGATTGAATGGCGACGACTAGAATATACCAGCATCTTTCAATCTAGAGAAAAAAATTAATTAACATAATCACTAATAAAACGATTTCCGATAGAGAACTACACCTATCGGCGTAATTATTCCTAATATAGAAAATCTCACCTAAAATTCTATTGCATTTCCATTTATTCATTAAATATCTTTACATATCATATATATATAATGCTAATGCTTATGAAATGAATGAGGAAAATTCAACGAATATATGAAATGAATGAGGAAAATTCAACGAATATATATATATATATATATATATATATATATATATCCTTTAGCATATCCAGCGTAAGGTTTAAAAAAAAAAATTAAATATGTATTGATGGTAAGCTTACATACTGACTATTTTTGAAATACACGCTTTGTTTAGAAAACATTGAGTTAACCGCATGGGAGTGCTTTCGAGTGCTGAACAATGAGGTGCGATTTGGTAAGCAACTTTAATTTTTATTAAGATAAATATTTCATAATAAATTAATAACACAGTGATCATCAATGAGAACTATTAACAAGAAAATGAGCATTTGAACTTGGCGGTCCCATGACCAGCTGAGTCTCGACTTCACTGCTTTTGAAGCTTCCAGATCCACTTGTAGTTGTCAGGAGGCTTCCAGATCCACTTGCAGGAGTTGTCAAAACGGAACGAGGATCGACAAACTGAAATAATAATTATAAAAAATAAATGAGAGCATAAAATAACTCAAAATTGTTTAAAATAAATAATAAGTAAAAGTGCGATATGACAACGCTTGGATTCAATTTTTACTCACCCGTTTTCGGAGAAAAACATTCTCTTCGCTTAACGATCGTTCCTGCATTTTTAACAAAATTAAAACCAAACCTTCAATGAACCCACTTCATATAACAAAAATAATAATTACATGAACATAACTATCTGATAATTACGTTAACATAACTATGTGATTTCACTTTAAAGTTCATACTTTGTTGAGTGGAAATTTAGATGACGAGCTTATATGCTATGAGGCAAAAATACTGTTCTTAGAAGAACCAAAAATACCGTTAATTTCATGCTTAGTAATTAACAGGATTGCACCCTGTCATTAGTTAGCCGTTGGAAGAATGATTACTTAAATTGTGAACTGCTAAGAGGAAAACATTAGGTCCTTTATACCTCGTGTCTAATAAATGTTGAGATTTTCTGTTTTGGATAAAATAGGCAAAATCTCAGTAGGTGACAAAAATTAGGAATTAGTTCCTAGATTAGCTCCAGTTTGTTGGGAGGGAGTTAATGCATCCTAAATTTGAGTTGAGAGGATTTATGAGGCTGTTAGATTCTCCTGCTATATAACAGGTATCCATATGTTTGTTTTTGGTGTGGATGTGAGAGTTTGTAATCCCCTGTTTATTAATAAAGAATTGCCGATGCCTGTTGTGTGAACGTAGCCCAGGAGGTTTGGGTGAACCATGTTAATGCCTGTGTCTTTATGTGCTTGGTTTAATTGCTGTGTGTTAATTGTTTAATGGTTTCCGCTGTGATTTCTCCAACTATTGGTATCAGAGCTTTGTTGGAGGAGGGCGCTATTCAACCTGTGCGTGGAGGTGTGTTGACTACTGCGTTGAAAGTGCTGTGCGTAGCAACGTGCTGGAGCGCTGGTGAATTGTTCAAACAGCGAAGGGATTTGGTACAGTAAGGCGTTGGCAGCGTTGACAGGTCGGTTTGTTGAAACACTGCAATTTAAATTATACTGCTTTATTCAAAGGCCGTGAGCCCAGTTTTAATGAGCACAGAGACGCCGCTGCTGAGAGGGCGTGATGCCAGCATTTAAAATCGTTGAAATGCAGAGAGCTGTTTGCAGCACTAAACGCTGAACGTAATTTTTTGGTATCAGCATTTAAAATCATCTTTAACTCGGTCTCCAGTTTTTTATAAAAAGTCAATTTGCAGTAATGTATAATGCCATTTGCAACATTTGCAAAATCGTTTTAGAGGTGGTTTAAAAAATCGAATGGATTGCTGAGTATTTGTTTTAGTAATTGCTGTACATTTGAGCGGGCCACATCGCTGTTAAGATTCGTTGCTGGACCTCGACTTCGAAGCCGAGACAGAATACCGGGAGTTTCCGGGGGAGCAGATTACAATTGCTAAAAAAGTATTCGACTGTGTTGAAGTCTTTGGCCAGCGTTTTGTCGGCCGGGACGATCCAATTCGACTGGGTGTTTTAAAAGCTGGAACGGGTCAAGGTTCCATTAAAGGCAAGCCTCGGGCTCTCTTTCATCCGCCGCTCCTGCAAGGTGAAATCGATTTGTTTAATGCCTTTTGCATATGATAAAACAAAACACAAATCGATTGTATTAAATCGATATACCATATTTTAAATGTGTTTGTTTTTAATCGATTTATGTATATCGATTTTATAAAAGGTAAATCGATATTATTAAATTGTGGTATTTTTGAAGTGGCTTTAAAAACTAAGGAAAAATAAATCGATTTGGAGTTTTTTAAAAAAGGGTCACATATCACATATGGTATGTGTTTTTTAAATAAATCGATTTGTAATTTTTGTTTCAATTACCATTTGCATATGGTAAAAGAGAGTAAAGTTTTTATGAAGTCCTTTAATAAGGAGGCATTTCATTAAAACGGTATTTTGTTTTTTAAAAAGGGCATTTTTAATTAAAAAAATGCATTCTTAATTTAAAAGTTGGAACTGGAGATTACTGTGTTTTTTGCTGAAACAAGATGGCGAAAACTCAGAATGCCCGGTTTGAAATTGAGAAATTCAATGGCAAGAACAACTTTGAGATCTGGAAGCTTAAGATGCACGATATGCTGGTTCAACAAGGCGTGGCGAAAGCACTGTTGGGGAGGAGCAAAAGGCCTTCTTCCATGACGGAGGATGAATGGGATGAGTTGGATGACAGAGCTCTGAGCGCAATTCGGTTATGTCTGGCAGATGACGTTTTGTTCAACATTGTGTCAGAGAAGACCGCCGCAGGCTTGTGGATAAAGCTTGAAAAGCTCTACATGACGAAATCCTTGACAAATCGGATTCTCCTGAAGCGGCAACTATACAGTTTGCGGATGAAGGAAGGTACCTCGGTTACTGACCATCTGAATGTTTTCAATACTCTATTGGTACAATTACAAAGTCTAGATGTAAAATTTGATTCGGAGGATAAGGAAATAACTCTATTGTGTACATTGCCTGAATCGTGGGATCACTTTGTTACTTCCATAAGCTTCAGTAATGCAGCTTTTCTTGAGTTTGACGATGTGGTTGTAGCCATGTTGTCTGAGGAGACGAGGAAGAAGTCGAATGTTGACACCTCTACATCAGAGGCGATGATGGCTAGAGGTTGTTCTAGAGAAAGACGCTCTGGTAAGCGCAGCGATTCGCGTTCAAAATCGAAAGGGAAGAAGAGCAAAGTGAAGTGCTGGTTTTGTGGCAAATCGGGGCACTTGAAGAAAGACTGCTGGAAGAGACAGCAAACAGAGAAGAAAGGAGACTCTTCGACAGAGAAGAAGGAGGCAAATGCGACAGATACAGGTTCGGCATCTAGTTCAGGTATGAGCAACGAAGTGTTGTCTGTGAATATGTCAAATCATGATCAACATTGGTTGTTAGATTCCGCTGCATCAAACCACATGTGTATTCATAGAGAATGGTTTAAGACATATAGATCAGTTAATGATGGAGTCGTGTACATGAGTAATGATGTCACATCTAATATTGTTGGGATAGGAAGTATACAACTGCAAATGTTTGATGGCACAACTAGAATATTAACAGATGTGAGACATGTTCCAGACTTAAGAAAAAATCTAATTTCACTGGGAGCACTTGACACAAATGGATATAAAACTGTAATTCAAGGTGGAGTTATGAAAATATATAAAGGTATTTTACTAGTAATGAAAGCTAAGAAAGTAGGAAATCTGTTTCAGTTAGAAGGAAGAACAGGGTCAGTTCATGTGTCTACTGTGTCTGAACATGACAGTAGTTCCATTCACTTATGGCATCAAAGATTAGGGCATATGAGCGAAAGAGGGTTAAAGATTTTGGCTGATCGCAAGTTACTTCCTAATCTAAAGTCTGGAAAGTTAGATTTCTGTAAGCATTGTCTGTTTGGCAAACAAAGTAAACAAAAATTTAAAACAGGCAAACATACTAGTAAAGGCATACTTGATTATATCCATTCATATGTTTGGGGTCCAGTGCCTACAGCTTCATATGGTGGTTCATCGTATTTTGTATCATTTATTGATGACTTTTCTAGGAAAGTGTGGGTCTACATGTTGAAAAGAAAGTCTGATGTTTTTTCAGTTTTCAAGCAGTTTAGAGCATTGGTAGAAAACAGCACTGGTAGAACAATAAAATGTTTAAGAACTGACAATGGTGGTGAGTTTACTTCCAAGGAGTTTGACAGCTATTGCAAGGATGCAGGGATCGAGAGACATAAGACCACGGTTTATACTCCTCGGCAAAATGGAGTTGCTGAACGCATGAACAGGACTCTTCTAGAGAGAGCAAGGAGTATGCTGAGTAATGCCGGGTTGCAAAAGGAGTTGTGGACGGAAGCTGTGGCAACAGCTTGTTATGTGATAAACCGATCTCCATCGACGGCCATAGACTGCAAGATTCCGCAAGAGGTATGGAAAGGACACCCTTGTGATTATTCTAAACTCAGAGTGTTTGGTTGTGATGCATATGCTCTAGTGCCTGAACATCAGCGAACTAAGTTAGATCCAAAGTCTAAAAGGTATATCTTTGTTGGGTATGGTGTTGGAACAAAGGGATATAGATTGTGGGATCCTACTACCCGCAAAATCATCATCATCAGAGATGTAAAGTTTGATGAATCCTCTCTTGTACAGTTAGATGTAGATAATAAATTGAAACAGGATGATGTATTTGATTTTCAGCACATTCAGTTTGAAAGCTCTTCTAATGATAGTCATGATGACCATAGTTCAGATACTAGTAATGAACAGGTTTCAGAACATGAACAGGGTTCAGGTTTAGATCATGAAACGAGTCTCGGTGCGATCGACGGATTCCTACGAATGGTGGTGACCCGAAACGACCTTAAGGAGAATTAGAGCAAGATTCAGCGGCCACGAGAAGGTATGATGATTATGTTGCTTCGATTTGCATTGCAGTAATGACAATGAACCTACGTATCGGGAAGCAATAGAAGAGGTTAATGAGTGACAAGTGGAAGCGACCATGAAGGACGAAATGATGGCCTTGAGTAAGAATGGCACATGGGATCTGGTTGAGCTTCCGAAAGACAGGAAAACTGTGGGGTGTAAATGGGTTTATCAAGCTGAAACGGGGTGTGAATGATACAGAGGACAGGTACAAAGCGCGACTGGTTGCAAAAGGGTTTTCTCAGAAAGCCGATATTGACTTTCATGAGATTTTTTCACCAGTGGTTAAAATTGTTTCAATTAGAATTGTGTTAGCTTTAGTTGCTTTGTTTGATTTAGAGTTACAGCAACTAGATGTTAAGACTGCTTTTCTACATGGAGATCTAGATGAGGAAATTTATATGGAACAATCGGAAGGGTTTGTTCAGCATCGCAATAAGAAATTTGTCTGCAGGCTCAAGAAGTCATTATATGGCCTGAAGCAGTCGCCTCGGCAGTGGTATAAGAAGTTTGATTCTTTCATGTTGAGTCAGAAATATGTTAGAAGTGAATATCATCATTGTGTGTATTTCAAGCAATTGAAAAATGGCATGTTCATTATCTTAGTGTTGTATGTTGACGATATGCTTTTAGCAAGCAAAAGCATTGATGAAATCAACAGGTTGAAGACTCAGATGGCAAGGACATTCGATATGAAAGATCTAGGAACAGCAAGACAGATTTTGGGCATGGAGATTTTCAGAGACAAGAGTAATGGTAAGCTATGGCTATCACAACAGAAGTATGTTGAGAAGATACTTTTGAGGTTTGGTATGAATAATGTGAAGCCTGTGTCAGTCCCTTTCGCTTCCCATTTCAAGCTTTCTTCAGGTTTATGTCCTAATACAGATGAAGAAAAGGATTATATGTCTCGAATTCCATATGCTAATGTAGTAGGATGTTTGATGTATGCGATGGTTTGTACTCGACCAGATATTTCACATGCAGTTGGGGTTGTCAGCAGGTACATGGAAAATCCGGGTAAAGAACACTGGTCAGCAATGAAATGGGTGCTTCGGTACTTGAGAGGCACAAGTAGTTATTGTATCACTTACAATAAGGGTAGTGAATTTGTTTGCGGATATGTTGATTCAGATTTTGCAGGTGATTTGGATAAGAGAAGGTCAACTTCAGGGTACGTCTTTACTCTTGCAGGTGGAGCTATCAGCTGGATGTCAAAGCTACAGAACATTGTTGCTTTGTCCACTACTGAAGCAGAATACATTGCTGCTTCGCATGCTTGCAAAGAGGCGGTTTGGTTGAAAGGTTTGCTTGGTGAGTTTGGTAGGTTACAGGACAACATCAGGTTACTTTGTGATAGTCAAAGTGCAATACATTTGGCTAATAATCCGGCCTATCATAGTAAATCAAAGCATATTCCAATTAAGTACCATTTTGTAAGACAGGTTATTACTGAAAGGGGAGTCTCTCTTGAAAAGGTGCATACAAAGGAAAACTGTGCAGACATGTTCACGAAACCAGTTTTGTTAGAGAAGCTACGCTAGTGTTTGGCTTCTCTTGGCTTGCAGAAAAGATAAAATAATAAAGAACAGGGCATCAGGCTAATTGTTGTCAAGGTGGAGATTGTTGAGATTTTTCTGTTTTGGATAAAATAGGCAAAATCTCAGTAGGTGACAAAAATTAGGAATTAGTTCCTAGATTAGCTCCAGTTTGTTGGGAGGGAGTTAATGCATCCTAAATTTGAGTTGAGAGGATTTATGAGGCTGTTAGATTCTCCTGCTATATAAAAGGTATCCATACGTTTGTTTTTGGTGTGGGTGTGAGAGTTTGTAATCTCCTGTTTATTAATAAAGAATTGTCGATGCCTGTTGTGTGGACGTAGCCCAGGAGGTTTGGGTGAACCACGTTAATGCCTGTGTCTTTATGTGCTTGGTTTAATTGCTGTGTGTTAATTGTTTAATGGTTTCCGCTGTGATTTCTCCAACAATAAAGACGCAGAGTGAGTATAATTATGTTAGACAAGAAGTTTGTCAACCTTTGAAGGTGCCATCCTAGAGATCGACTAACCAGGATATTGTAAAGGCCGATTGTAAAAATGGCATGACAAATTAATATTGTAGAGGCCATTTGTAAAAATGATAGTGCTTAATATTATTAATTGGGTTAATTTTTCATGCCTTTTAAGAATAGCTATTAAGTTCGAATTTGAATTTGAATTATAAAAATTGGGATGAAAATTTTCTTTCTATTTATTTTGAAATTTAAATAATTTTTAATAATTTTCATCAATATAAATAATTTTAAAACTACAATTTGTTGAAATGTTACTTCCAACAGTGGCTGTGTAGAGCTGCTTTCTATTTTTCTTCTCCAGGTTTTTGTACTCTCAGTGGCTTTTCAAAATTGCTGAACAGTTAGTTCAGATTTGTTTTGATCGACACAGTCTGTTTATTTTGAAAAACAGATTTTTGAATTGTTCAGGGACAGTCTCTGTTTTTGGCAAAACAGAGTACTTTTATTTTCTTACAGTCAAAACAGATATTTTATTTTTATACGCTGTGGTCCACACAACAAGTGTCTTGTTGATGTGTCGAGTTCCGTAAGCGGAACGTTTTCCATATAACACAACGGCCTTTTGTTTACGGCCCAATGCGATGAACACACACATCACAATCAAAACCATGTTACAATCGCCCTCCACCGTCTGCCAAGGCCCGTGGGTCCACAAGACCACGCGGCAGTCACTCATTCAATCGCAAAGATTGGATCGGGGAAATTTTGTTTTAAGCCCCGATTGCATTAACCCTGGCGGACCCGATCTTTTATTATGGCGCGTTTATTTGTATGATCGCGTCCGTTCCCTGATCGCAATCGGAACTTCCTTTGAACCAGGCCCGATCGCACAGCGCTTCACATCCGGACCCGACGTGTTTTATATGGCACGGTTTACTTGGCCATCGCATCCGTCTTTCAAATCGCAATCGCAACTTTTATTGTGATCGCGTGTTTTTATTATGAGCCTGGACCCGATGGTTTTATTATGGCGGATTTAAAATTTGGTCATCACATCCGGTTTGCAATCGCAATCGGAGATTTCATGTGGTTCATTTGTTTTATTGTAATCGCGGACCCGATGCGGTTATACAACGGAGTTAAATGTTTTTTTTGATCGCGCGTTCAAAGTGCATTGTAATGTGGGCCCCCGACAGTCTTTCAATTAGATTTGTTTTAAAGTTTATATAGTTTGTATTGTTTTTCAAAGTGCGCGGCATATAAAAAGAAAAGGCCCGAGAGCCTATTGTATTGTAATTTTTCATTGTTTGTATTAGGCACATCAGTGCGCAATAGAAAAACACAGCAGTGTTGTTCTACAGAGACAGAGAGTTTTGTTTTGTTTGAGAGACAATGAAGTCCTGTGCACTGTGTGTTTGAAGCAGTCACATTTTGTAAATCTCTCTCCATAGAGGAAGACATTGTAACAGTTTTTTTAAGAGGAATAGAAGTTTGTTTTACACTGTTGAAACTCTGTCCTGTGAGTGAAAATTTTTAATTTCTCTGTGTTGAAGAGGGAGTTTACTCTCTCCATTATTTGTTCTGGAATTTTCAATATTCCAACACAATTTACTAACCAAAACAACAACCATGTTATCTTTAAAATCGTTATTCTTTTCAAAACTCTAAACTAAATCCTCTAATATTATTTAAAATAATTTTATTATTAATATATATTTAAAATTTAAACATTCAAAATTCAAAACTATATCCTACCTAATATCTTATCTAAAATAATTTTTAATACATATAAATATATATATAATATTTAAAACTCAAAATTAAATCTCTTTTTAATTTTTAATTTTATTGTTTTATAATTAATACATATAAAAATTAAATACAAAACTTATTCTTCTAACATAAATATATATAAAAACTCAATTTCAAAATTTTCTTTCAAGATTCTCTCAGCTTTTTAAACCATTAAAGAAAACATTGAAATTGGAAATTTTCTAACTTGCAATTAGTTTACATTTCCATTAACAATTCCCTTTTTATAAATTATAAACCATAAATTTCGGCTACCCACGCGACAGCTAATTTGATAATATACAAATCGAACTCACGAATTCCCTTACTTTTTTCGCAGATTATGGTGAATTTGGTAACTATGCTTTTAAGGTCTAACTGTAAAAAAAAAAAAAAAGGGTGTGACAAATTAATAGATAAGTGTTCATGTCTCTCAGGTTTCAATTTTCATCCTAGAATTTTTTTTCCATGCAAGTGTTATTTTTCATGCAAATAGTCAAGAATGTACACTAAAGTGAAGGGTTTCAACTCTGACCGATCATACCAGTTGGTATCGTACTCAAGCAGTAGCTGATCCACGCGATAGAAGAATAAATATACCCTCTCTAAAGTAGTAGTATGGATTGTTTTGTTTCTTTGTTCAAGAAAGAACAAGAACAGAGATGGTTCCCGCAAAGCATAAACGGATGGTTGAACCCCAGCTAGAATATGCTTCTCAGTGCACAGGCAACTATTACAAGTACGCTTCAGTCTTTCTAGACAATGTGTGCCCAGGCAATGCAATACACAACACAAACCAGAGCAACCTATTTTCACCACAAAAGTTCAGCGTGATACAACTTACCAAAATTCAAGGGAAGTTTTGGACTCTGAATAATATATTTCACTTCAGAAACAAACTCCACAAACTTACCAAAATTCAAGGGAAGTTTTGGACTCTCGATAATATATTTCACTTCAAGAGGAACAACAACAATAGAGAAATGGTTGTTGAGATTAGGTTTAATGACATTTCTGTTGAAATTTATGATAATTTCAGAACAATATGGAGAATGAAGATTCCCTCTACAACACAGAGTTTTCAAAATTAATTTTGCAGAATGAACAGAAATCATAAAAGAATAAAAGAAATACATAATCAGCAATCTGATTCTTCCTTCTCGAGAGGGATTCACAAAGTAATATAGTGCACTGTAAAAAACAACAGTGCTCACACAAAACTTCTATGTCCTCTAAAAATCACACATACAGTGCTTACAAACTTTGTTGTGTAACAGCCTGCGGGCTACAGCAATTCTCTATTTCTCAAAATAACGTTTTAATCACATAAAACGCATTCACTGCAAAAACTTTCATTCTTACTCTTACATTCATTCATATTACATTAGCCTTCGGGCTCATTTCCTTTTATAAGGCACGGTTAATAAAAACAATTAAACCGACCCATAAAATCGGATTTCAAATTATATGAAATCTATTGAAAACATTCATCGCATCCGGAACTCAATCGGAGATCGGCATTTCAGCGGACACAAGGTTAACACCTTTGCGCTATGCGATTTGCGATTTGCGATTGCGATTGGAGCGGGGTCCACATCGCATCGGAGATCGGCTTGTGATCTTGCGATTGCGCTGTTTGCGTTCTTTGTGATTTGCGATTTGAGAACGGACGCGATGGGCATATTTAAATCCGCCATATAATATGGCATCGGGTCCGCCATTGCATATTGCAATCGGGCCAAACAAAAACGCAGCCCCGATTGTGAACTTGCGATTGTATAACAACATGCCACGTGGTCTGTGGGACCAGCGGGCCTCGGCGTTGGTGGAGGGCGATTGTAATAAGAAACGATTGCGATTGTGTTCATCGCATCGCAATGTTTCAACACTGCGAAACACATTGCGGTGGTATCATATGAAACTGCCGATTGCGATGATCGCATCGGTCCATCGCCACATCAACAAGACACTGCAAGTAAAACTTGCGATTACCGCCTAAGTCATTAACTCCACCGATTATATTGGTAAGGCTTTAAAGCCTGATTCAACCTGTAATCAAAGCTCTGCGCCACTGGCTAGACTTTGAGTCTGAGCCATTAACTCTGCTCTTAAGAAATCGGCTACTGCCTTAGATAAATATCTGGGGCTGATTCTTATCTGCTCTGCACTTCACTTGTGCGGGCTTTCCAATCCTTTTGCAATTGCTTCAAGAAAGTGGCAACCGCCTTTGCTAAGGCTTCAATGTGCTGCACTCAAGTCATTCTGCAATTACTGCTGATTAACATCAGTATTTGGAATTAATTTCCAACACCTTCCCTTAATTTCAACTGTTGGGTTTTTCTGCATACCCAGGCATTTCCTGAAATGATCAAAGCTTTTCTATGCAAGTGGCTTTGTGAGGATATCTGCAAATTGATCCTCTGTTCTGCAATGTTGCAAAACTATCTCACCATTGTTAACCAATTCACGTACGAAGTGAAACTTGGTGTCAATGTGCTTTGTCCTTTTATGCAAGACTGAATTTTTAGACAATGCTATCGCTGAGCTATTGTCACAGTAAGTGGTTGTGCCCTTTTCCTGTTCATGACACAAATCTCTAAGAATTCTTCTCATCCATACTGCTTGGCATGATGTTGTTGTTGCTGCAACATATTCTGCTTCTGCTGTAGATAAAGAAACTATTAGTTGCTTCTTGGAAGCCCATGAACTGCTCCTGATCCTAAATGAAACACATATCCCGATGTGCTCTTCCAATCATCAACACTTCCAACCCAATCACTGTCAGTGTATCTTGTCAACATGAAACTTTCAGAAGAGGAGTATAATATACCAAACCCCTTCGTTCCATTTACATACCTTAGAATTCTCTTGGCTGCTCGCCAATGAGTTTCTTTCAGTCTTTCCATGAATCTGGAGATTAAGCTAACAGCGTGCATAATGTCCGGCCTAGTTACAGTTAAGTACATAAGGCTGCCAACCATGCTCTTATACAAATTTGGATCAAAATCCTTACTGTTATCTTCTTTTTTTAATTTCAACCCCATCACTGTTGGAGTCACAGCTGCTTTGTTGTTCTGATTGTTGAATCTCTTCAACACTACTTCTACATATTTATCTTGAGAAATGAAAACACCATTTTCACTTTGGTCTACTTAAATTCCAAGAAGATATCTCAAGAAGCTCAAGTCAGTCATTTCAAACTCACTTTTCATGACTGCTTTAAAATTAGCAATGAGAGAAACATCATTGCCAGTAAAAATTAAATCATCTACATATAATACAACGATAAGAATCTTACCGTCATTCTCCTTTATGTAGAGTGTGGGTTCGCCGTCACACTTCTCGAACCCATTCTCAATCAGGTAAGCATCTATCCTGCTGTACCATGCTCTTGGAGCTTGCTTCAGCCCATAAAGAGCCTTCTTCAGTTTACATACTTTATGCTCTTGGCCTTCAACTTCATAGCCTGGAAGTTGTGCAACATAAACCTCTTCTTTTAACACTCCATTCAGGAATGCAGATTTAACATCCATCTGATAAATCTTCCATTTGTGCAGCAATAGACAACACTGTTCTGACTGTTTCCATCCTTGCCACTCGTGCAAAGGTTTCATCATAGTCTCTCCCTTGTCGCTGTTTGTAACCTTTAACAACAAGTCTGGCCTTGTGCCTTTCGATCTTGCCTTCAGCATTTCTTTTCGTCTTATAGACCCACTTAACTCCAATGGCTTCTTTGCTTTCAGGGAGATCCACTAACTCCCATGTTTTACTTTTCTCAATTGCACCAATTTCTTCATTCATTGCTTCAATCCATTTATCATCATTTACAGCATCTTCAAAATGAATTGGGTCATCAACATGACAATACAAAGCGAATAATGAATTCAAACCGATATTGTTACTTATCTCTCCTTGTTCATAAATCTCATTCAGATTTCTGAATCTTGGTCTTCTTGGTGTGCTTGGAGTTCCATTCGAACTTGAGGGCGTTCCTGATCCCTGCGGTGTGCTTGGAGAAGCACTTCCTTGACTTCTCAAGGCTGTTCGAATTCCAACTTGTGGTGTGATATGTTGTGCTTGCGGTGGTGGAGGAGGAACCACCGAAGAAGGGTTAACAGCTGCTGCTCCTTCTTCTTCTTCGCGAGACAGAGTTGTCTTCACGTTCACAGTGTTTTCTAGACTTCCATCCCAAGCTTCATCTTCACGGAACTGCACATCTCTGCTTACTATCAATTTCTTGGTGGATGGATTATAAAGTTTGTATGCTTTTGACTCATCACAGTAGCCAATAAAGACACACTTCTCCCCCTTGCTATCAAGCTTCTTCCTTCGCTGATCCGGTACATGTGCATATGCTACACAGCCGAATACCTTCATGTGAGTGACAGTTTGCTTTTGACCACTCCATGCTTCTTCTGGTATTCTGTTCATGACAGCTTTAGTTGGGCATCTGTTCAAGATGTAAACTGCACAAGTGACAGCTTCAGCCCAATACTCATGCGGCAAGTGCTTTGCTTTTAGCATACTTCTGACCATATCCAGAATGGTCCTATTCTTCCTTTCTGCAACACCGTTTTGCTGAGGTGTATACCTCGCGGTGAATTGATTTTGTATGCCGTTCTCTCTGCAGAAACACAGAAAGTCTTTGGAGATGTACTCTCCACCTCTGTCTATTCTGAGCATTTTAATGTAATGCCCACACTGCTTCTCAACTAGAGTTTTGAAGTGGCGGAATTTCTCAAACACTTCACTCTTCTGTTTCAACACATACACCCATGTCTTTCTGGTGTAATCATCAATGAAAGTTAAAACATATTTATTTCTAGCAAATGATGGTATTTGCATCGGTCCACACACATCAGAGTGAACAATTTCCAAGGGTGCTTTTGCCCTTATACTCTTTCCTGCTGGAAAGCTTTCTCTGTGTTGTTTGTCCAAGATACAGCGTTCACAAAGGTTGTCCGGTTTCTCAATCAATGGCAATCATTTTACCATACCCTTTCTGTGCAACAGATTCAAGCCTCCGAAATTGAGATGTCCAAATCTCAAGTGCCACAACCAATTTTCATCTTTCACTTCCTATTGAAAGACTTCTTGTGTTACAGCTGCAATAGTTCTTCCTTCCTTCAAATTTGCCCTGAGTTTGAAAGGAAACATTCTATTGCTGGTCATTTGCACCTCTACAATGATCTTCTTACTTGGAGGTATGTCTCTGATTGTACACACATCATCTTTGAAGAAACATTGTAACCTTTATCAATGAGCTGTCCTATGCTCAAAAGATTACACTTTAGACCAGGTACATAGTATACATCTGGCACAATCATCTGTTCTCCATTTCTTGCTAGGATATTGACTCTGCCTTTACCCTTGACAGATATCTTACTATCAGTTCCTGTTGTTACCTCAGATTTCGAATTTTCATCCAAATTGGCAAACATTGCAATGTTTCCAGTCATGTGATTACTACAACCTGAGTCTAAGAACCAAAAATCTTCTTGTTTGTCTTGTGCTATGTTACATGTTAACAGCACAATCTTTGGGTTCTTATCTTCTTCATTTGCAAAATTAGCATTTTGCTTATTATTCATGTCATTTGCTTTTTCCTACATTCATTGGCATAATGGCCTAATTTCTTGCAATAATGACATTGGACTTGGGATTTGTCATACCTTTGTCCATGAGCTTGTTGTTTGCTTGAACCTTCATCTTGGTTTTGATTGCAACTCCTTCCACTTGTGCTAGCAGGATTATTTCTGCCTTTGTTTTGGCTTCTTCCACGACCACTGTTATTTGCTCTGCCTCGACCTCTGCCTCGGCCAAAAGACATCCGAATCTTGAATGCTTGCTCAAAAGAGGAATATGTTCCTCTACTCAGTCTATGTTCATGAGACATAAGAGAAGCACTTAGTTCATCTACCGTGAACTATGAGAGATCCTTTGTTTCTTCTATTGCTACCACAATAGATTCAAATCTTGAGGGTAAACTTCTCAAGATTTTCTCTATGATCCTTCTTTCTTCAAGAGCTTCACCATGAGATTTTATCTGGGTTATCAACCCAATAACTTGAGTGAAGAACGAATCTATTGTATCAGATTCCTTCATGCTGAGTGTTTCAAAGTCTCTCCTCAACATCTGCAACTTTGCAGTCTTCACCTTCTCCATGCCTTGATAGGCAGTTTTGAGAATATCCCATGCCACCTTAGATTTTGTTGCTGCTGCAATCCGTGGGAAAACACTCTCATGTACTGATTGATACAAAAAGAAGAGAGCTTTGGAGTCTTTCTTCCTAATGCTCTTCAGCAACTCCCTTTCTGCCTAAGTTAAATCATCAAACTCTTCTTCATCTGCTGGCTCTTCAAAGCCATCCTCAACAAGTTCCCGTAAGTCTTAGGAGACAAATAAAGCTCTCATAGTTATTGACCAATAGTCATAATTTTTCCCATTAAATAGTGGGAGGCAGATATTTCCCATACCCATACCAGTGCTGGCTCCAGCCATTCTGCACTCTTAACTATGATTCAAAAACACTTGACTGTGTATTTAAAATAACTGATTGTTCTGCAACAGTAACACAATAAACTGTATAGAGAAATACCTTGAATTCTTTTTGGCTGAGTCTTCACTCTGCTGGAGAAGCTGCTGCAACAAAGAACTCCTTTCCTTCCGCTTCTTTGACCTTCAAAGAGCCTGGACTAGCTCTGATACCATGTTGAAATTTATGATAATTCCAGAACAATATGGAGAATGAAGATTCCCTCTACAACACAGAGTTTTCAAACTTAATTTTGCAGAATGAACAGAAACAGTTTAGGACAATATTCTTAATTCATAAAAGAATAAAAGAAATACATAATCAACAATCTGATTCTTCCTCCTTGAGAGGGATTCACAAAGTAATACAGTGCACTGTAAAAAAACAACAGTGCTCACACAAAACTTCTCTGTCCTCTAAAAATCGCACATACAGTGCTTACAAACTTTGCTGTGTAACAGCCTGCGGGCTACAACAATTCTCTGTTTCTCAAATTAACTTTTTAATCACATAAAACGCATTCACTGCAAAAAATTTCATTCTTACTCTTACATTCATTCATATTACATTAGCCTTCGGGCTCATTTCCTTTTATAAGGCGCGGTTAATAAAAACAATTAAACCGACACATAAAATCGGATTTCAATTATATGAAATCTATTGAAAACATTCATCGCATCCGGAACTCAATTGGCGATCGGCATTTCAGTGGACACAAGGTTAACACCTTTGCGCTATGCGATTTGTGATTTGCGATTGCGATTGGAGCGGAGTCCACATCGCATCGGAGATCGGCTTGCGATCTTGCGATTGCGCTCTTTGCGTTCTTTGCAATTTGCGATTTGAGAACGGACACGATGGGCATATTTAAATCCGCCATATAATATGGCATCGGGTCCGCCATTGCATATTGCAATCGGGCCAAACAAAAACACGGCCCTGATTGTGAACTTGCGTTTCTATAACAACATGCCGCGTGGTCTGTGGGACCAACGGGCCTCGGCTTTGGTGGAGGGCGATTGTAATAAGAAACAATTGTGATTGTGTTCATCGCATCGCAATGTTTCAACACTGCAAAACACATTGCGGTGGTATAATATGAAACTGTCGATTGCGATGATCGCATCGGTCCATCGCCACATCAACAAGACACTGCAAGTAAAACTTGCGATTACCGCCTAAGTCATTAACTCCACCAATTATATTGGTAAGGCTTTAAATCCTGATTCAACTTGTAATCAAAGCTCTGCGTTGCTAGCGAGACTTTGAGTCTGAGCCATTAACTCTGCTCTTAAGAAATCAGCTACTGCCTTAGATAAATATCTAGGGCCGATTCTTATCTGCTCTGCACTTCACTTGTGTGGGCTTTCCAATCCTTTTGCAATTACTTCAATAAAGTGGCAACCGCCTTTGCTAAGGCTTCAATGTGCCGCACTCAAGTCATTCTGCAATTATTGTTGATTAACATCAGTAGTTGGAATTAATTTCCAACAATTTCATATAGTGAGCTCAGTTTTACTTCAGTTTAGTAAATTTATATAATTTATATTTTAGTCATTTATTTATTGTTGATGTTTTTAATGTAATTTATTTAGCTATTTTGAATATTGAGACTTTTTCGTTTTCATTCTTTATCATGATATAGTATTAAAGCACCAGGTGCCATAAAACGCTCGACATAGCAGCTCTACAATTTTTTTTGGACTCCCCTAAAGAAAATAAAACCCAAAAGACTGCCCAAAAGTGCACACAAAAGTCACATCGAAACTGCACAAACAGTGGACGGCAGAAAGAACGAAGTAGTCGAAGCTTTTTCAAAGGTTCGAAAGTCACCCCCGGTCGAGGTGCCAAGTGACAAACAAAGGCCAGCGTGTGGTGTCACGCAGCAGCGTGCACCACACCGTCGATTCAAGCAATTAAGATTCCAGCCCGCAGCGGGCCGAAGGCAGGTACATTCGCATGCCGCTTAATAATGGCTGTAGACGAGCGCCAAATAATAATGTCAGGCATACATCAGAAAAAAAGGAGCATGCGGTTAAGGCAAGAATGGAAGAGGAGGCATAGCATTGTTCTCGGCCGGCAGATTCAAGGAGGATCCGAGGGCAAGGAAGCGACAGGTCTGCAAAGGCGCCAACTTATTCGGTATGTTATGGCTCTTGTTGCTTTCATTGTTAATTTACCTCTTTCTCACTATAATAACAATGGCGACTATAATTTCATGGGTAGTTTAGATGGTTTGCATGCGACTCGTTGTTGTAAGGGTAGGCCTCTTTCTGATTTCACGAAGACCTCTGATTTCTTGTGGTATGTCATTAAAGTAGGGTCTTTTAAATTGTCCCTCAGTCATCAGCAGGATAACCGACAGTTTATAGCGATTCTGGTTATCCTGGCTCTGTCTGTCGACCCCTATTTTAGAACCCCTTGTCGCCTTTTGTTTGTTCGAACAAAACCCTCCATTCCGATTTCTTGGGAAAATTATTCTCAGGCTTTGGTTTTGTGGCTATTTACTAATGAAAACGCATCTCAAACCTATGAGATTGCTTATATGGCGCGCTAGGATAAGTCGGCCTGAGTCTGTAACTTCAACTCTGTCCACCGTAGTTGGGTTAGTCAGAAAACATCACCTCTGCAAAGTGTGAGATGTGTGGTCTGTGTCCATCAGTTAGTTACCTCAGTTTTCGTTACTTCAGCGTTGTATCCTATCTGTGGTCTGTTTGGTACGGAGATTAATCGTTGCTTTTGCTTTGCTCGTCAATCGGTCTGTGGGTTTGTCTCATGCACACTCCCCTCTCCATTCTCTCTGGTCTCCAAACACGCTAGTTCTACCACCCTTATCAGTAATTGCATGGCAATCTACACCGTGATTTCGACTATGACGGATGAAGTGGGTCCCATAAGAATTCCCATGCATACTGTTATTGACTTTCTTTCACCATATATAGGGCTGTTAAAAATTCTCACAGGTGTTGCTCAGTCGCTGCCAGTGTTTGTCTGTCCGAAAACAAAAATGGTAAAAGGTCAACCTATCAAACGTCATGCTAAAGAAAAAGGGAAGCAGAAGCTTCCAAAAACCATTGCCGGACCTAGCAAGCGAGGCAGAAAAATGAAGAGAGAGGTCATGGAGAATCTCTTTGATATTTACTCCTCAGGAAATCCAGCGCAGATTCGCAATATAATTCAAGGTTGGGAGAGGGAAATCAATAACAAAGAAGAAGACATAGAATTACAGGAGGATACTATGGATTTCGTTTCAGACCCTGGGAACACAAGAGGGAGACTATCCTTTTTCTACCAGTCCATCCATACTTACTAGACTCTCAAGTGTGTGGTGGCCAAGGCCATGCTCATTTTACAGGGAAAGGAAGGAAACCCCAATGTGGTTTCAGTTCTACAAGAAATTAAAAAAGAAATTTAGGAGATTAGAGTATCTCAGTAACATGCTACAGCTCGAATTGGAAGATTTGAACGACGGCTTCAATCTATGCAGCGAGTTGATATGTCGGGCTCCACTGCAAAATACTCGGCGCCTATTGACTCTTCAGACGGTTAAATCATGATTTTCTAAGTTTCCAATGAATTTTACGGCTAGCTTTTACTACTTTTAGTTATACTTTGATAAACATAGTAAAATGAATATAGCCGCTAGTAGACGGAAGAAACTGTTTCAATACTAGATGGCATTTAACACTTTAAGGTGGCCAACAGACTTGGTTTCCTTCGGGCAGGTTGAGACTACCAAATTTTCATATGTTGCAACTTGCTCTCTTTTTTGATAAATAAAAAATAGTAAAATACTACGAAATTAAAAATTAAAAAAAAAAAAAAAAGAAGCAGAAGCAGCTCGAAAGTGAAAAGCTCATTGGAACCTCCATGATTTCGTTTTAGTCAAACTAATTAAAAAAATGGTCATCATATTTTTCAAAAGTGCATCATATAATTTTAAAAGGGTTCACGTTATCATATTATGAACCCACGTTATTACAAAGTCGTTTGTTAAAAAAGTGTTGTTTCAAAGTGTTTTGCTACATTTAAAAAAGGTTTTTTTTTTTAAAGGTTTGTTTAAAAAAAAGGGGAGCCTCTTTTATTGAGAAAAAGAATTTACTTTTAGAAAGTAGGTCGTGTTTTATTTAATTTTTAATTAAAAGCATATCTATATTTTGTGAAATGGTTTTTTCTAGTTCTTTGTTATAGAGCTTGATTTTGTTTGGGAAAAATTATGAGTTCTGGTCTTTAAGAATGAAGAATTTTTTGCAAGCTCAAGAGTGTTGGGATACACTTCAGAATGTCTATGTAGAGACGACCCAAAAGCATGGGCGGCCATATCCAATAATTATAGGAATGCAATTATTGAACTCAAAAAGAAAGAGCACAGAGCCAAATGTTGGACACAAAACTCAGTGGATGACTCTATCTTCGAGAAGATAACCAGTGCATCAATATGAAAAGAAGCTTGGGATATTTTGAAAGGTGCATATCAAGGTAATGATACAGTGAATACAGTGAAATTGCTGACATTGAGAGCACAATTTGAAACCCTAAATATGACTGACACAGAGAATGTGGACTAGTTCATCACTAGAGTCGTGGTAATAGAGAACCAGATCAAACTCATTAGTGAACCTATTACAAATCGGAACATTGTTGAAAAAGTCCTTCATACTCTGCCCAAGAAATATGACATGATTCTAACATCTATTTTGGAACACAAAGATTTTACAACTTTCTGAACAAAATAGTTGATTGGATCACTTCTAGCACACAAAACAAGACTCAACTAGGCAGAAGATTCCATGGAACAAGCTTTCAAACCATAAATCTCTCTTGGCAGAGGCAAAGGCAAAGGATATAGAGGTGACAACAAGTGAGGCAGAGGTTGAAGCAGAGCCATTGTCCATTGTTTGGATCTGAACAGAGCCATTGTCATGGTGCGTTTCCACTAGGTAGGGACCCAACCAACTTGTCATTAGTTTTCCTTTGAAGTCCCCTTGAATTTGGAGTCATATAAGAGGGTCCTATAACCTTCTTGGAAGGTGTTCAACCTAATGTGTTTCTCATGTCAAACCTTTCTCTGCAATTGAACCGCTTCAGTATGCATAAGATCTTGCAACCTAAGTTAATCAAGGACATTTAACTGATACAACCTCTCATCTTGAGTTATTTTGATGTCTAGATCAAGTTGTGATGCCATTCTCAAGGTGTTATATTCAAATTCAATAGACAATAGTGCTTTCTTACCATAAACTAGCTTGAAGGCGGTGAATGCGGTGGTGTTCTTCCATGTAGTATTGTAGGCCCAAATAACCTCCACAAGTTTGGTTGCATAATCCTTCTTGTTGTTGCCAACAAATTTGGTCAAGATGCATTCCAATGCTTCGTTGGTCACATCTACTTGCCCATCTACTTGAAGGTGATATGTGGTGGATTTCTTATGCCTGATGTGATGTTGCTTCATTATCCCCTCTATCAAATTAGAAGTGAATTGAGTTCCTTGGTTAGTGACTAGTTCCCTTGGGAAACAAAATTTGTAGAAGATGTCCCCCCTTAGGAATTTTGCCGACTTTTGTTCTGTTGTTGCTTTAACTTCCTTCAATTCATCCTAGTTTGCTAGATAATTTGTGCTTCCAATAATATACCTCTATTATTCATATGGATGACCAATAAGTCTAATGAAGTCCATGCCACACTTCCCAAATGGCTCAAGAGTCACTTGAGGTTGGAGTAGCATTTCATCCTTTTTTTTGGGCTTACCCATCCTCTTGCACTCATCACATTGAGCGGTGTACCTCGTGGCATGTTGAGGTAGGGTAGGCTAATAATATCATGGTTGGAGAATTTTGACGGTTCTCCTCTACGAAACAAAATGAAATGCTGAGAAGATATCAAATCATTTATGTTCACTTACACAACTTTTCAAAATCTAATCTGGTCCCAATTTGAAAAGGCTTCCTCAATCTAAGTGTAAGGGGCGCTCTTCTTGAAAATTTTGCTCTTTTCCTTGGGGAACAGAATGGGAGGAAATTTTCCAACAACGAAGAAATTTTCTATGTCAAGAAACCAAGGTGAAAACAACGATATGTCATGACACATTTCCACCAAGTAGTGACCCAACAAGTTTGTCATTAATTTCCCTTTGAAGTCCTTGAATATGAAGTCATATAAGAGGGCCCAATAACCTTGTTGGAAGGTCTTCAACCTGATGTGTTTTTCATGCCAAACCTTTCTCTGCAATTGAACCACTTTACTATACATAAGAGCTTGCAATCTAACTTCATCAAGGGCATTTAACTGATACAACCTCTCCTCCTAAGCTCTTTTGATGTCTAGATCAACTTGTGTTGCCATTCTCAAGGTGTTATATTAAAATTCAATGGACAACAGTGCTTTCTTACCATGAAATAGCTTGAAGGGGGTGAATCCGGTGGTGTTCTTCCATGTAGTATTGTAGGCCCAAATAACCTCCACAAGTTTGGTTGCCTCATCCTTCTTGTTGCTGCCAACAACTTTGGTAAAGATGCAGTCCAATGCTTTGTTGGTCACATCTACTTGCCCAATGCTTGAAGGTGATTTGTGGTGGACTTCCTAATGCCTAATGTGATGTTGCTTCATTATCCCCTCTATCAAATTACAAGTGAATTTAGTTCCTTGGTTGGTGACTACTTCCCTTGGGAAACAAAATTTGTAGAAGATGTTTTCCCTTAGGAATTTTGCCACCTTTTGTTCTGTTGTTGCTTTAACTGTCTTCACTTCATCCTATTTTGTTAGCTAATTTGTGCATCCAATAATATACCTCTATTCTTCATATGGAGGATCAATAAGTCTAATGAAATCCATGCCACACTTCCCAAATGGATCAAGAGTTACTTGAAGTTGGATTAGCATTTCATCCTTTTGTTTGGGCTTACCCATCCTCTAGCACACATCACATTGAGCAGTGTACCTCGTGGCATCTTGATGTAGGGTAGGCTAATAATATCATGCTTGGAGAATTTTGAAGGTTGTCCTCTTGGAAACAAAATGGCGCCCATAGGGTCCATCATGGCATGCTAAGAAGATATCAAAGCATTTATGTTCCCTTACACAGTCCATGGAAAATTTTAGGGGTTAATATTCACAGGTGGGCTAATTTTCCATGCTTTTTCCAAAAAAAAGATTCGCCAATTCCCATTTTTTTTAAAAATTGATTCGCCCAAATTTTATAGTATAATAATATTTTACCCTAAAAATCGCCAAAAAATATATATATACTAATATAAAATGATTACAAAACTAAATATTTTTACAAAAATAACATCAAAAATTTTACAATTCACATATTGGGGACTACTAAGATTCGTCAAGTTTTCAAATTTTAAGCTAAACGTCCATCCTTAAAATTTTCCCGGTTACACACCTCTTCAAACTCTAATCTGGTCCCAATATGAAAAGGATTACCTCAATCTAAGTGTAAGGGGCACTCTTCCTGACACTTTTGTTGTTTTCCTTGGGGAACAGAATGGGAGGAAATTGTCCAACAACAAAGAAATTTTCTATGTCAGGAAACCAAGGTGACAACAATGATATGGCAAGAGGTGCTCATATGGGAGTTGATCATCGATCATCTCTTCATTCATTGTTAGCAAAGTTACTCTTGACAAGAAATCTGCAACCACATTCTCTTTCCCTAGCTTGCCAACAATGGTTAGATCAAACTATTGTAATAACAATAACCATATAATAATCCTAGCATTGGCATCATGTTTATTCATTAAATACTTAATGGTTGCATGATCAATGGGCACAAAAACTTGGTACGTTGTAGGGTAATGTCTAAACCTACTCAAGGAATGTATAAAAGACGAGCTCTTTTCCAGTGACAGTATAATAGAGTTTGTCCTTGGAAAAATTATTATTGATGAAATAGATAGCAACAAACATCTTACCTTCCATCCATCCCAATGCTACCCCTGCATCCTTTTCGGATGAATCTTTGTGAATATGAAAAGGCAAGGCCCAATTTGGGCTCCTTATAGCTAGTGCAGTTGTCAATTTCTCCTTGAGCTCTTTCAAGGAATTTTAACACTAATCTGTGCAACAAAAATCTAAATCTTTTTTTAGCAAACCAAACAAAGGTGAGGCCATTTTACTAAATTCATTGATAAGTCTCTTATAATATCCAACTAGTCCTAGGAGTCTTGTAATATCCCTTTGTCTCTGAGGAAGAAGGAATCTTCTGATGATGACAATGTTGTTAGGGTCAACTTGAATCCCTTCCTTAGAGAGGAAGTGGCCTAGAGTAATCCTTGTATTCATAAAAAAATCACATTTTTCTGGACTTAAAGAGATTCATTTTGATGCATATTTTCAAAACTTTACGCAAGTTAGAGAGGGCTTCCTCAAGTGCATCTCCATAAGAAGTGATGTCATCCATATAATTTTTTATAGAGTCATGAGTAAGATCGGCAAAAATACTGAATACTTACCACTGGAAGGTAGCAAGGGCATTACAGATGCCAAAAGGAACGATCCTATCAGTAAACACATCCTAACTTATCTCTCTCTTGTTGTGCAAGACAAACACATCTGCTTTCTATGAGATAATGATGTTGTATGTCCTTTGGAACCATGTTTCTACAGGTTCCTCTTATCTTCATGATCGAAGGCTTAGGAAAAGCTTCGGTCCATTCCATGTTGTATTTCCCAGTAAGATAAGAGGCACCCAAGTGGCAGATCCACTCTCTCTAGCTAGGCTCTATGACGAAAAATGTTGCTAAATTTTATGTAATTATGGATGTAATGTCATGGTGCAAATATTCCAGCCCTACATAATGTCTATAGTGATCCACATCCGAGAAATCTAGGTGCTAATGATCGTGAATCCAAACACCATGCTTACCCTCGAGCAATCCCTGAGGTTGGATCCCTGTAAGTAATCGTAGAACAAATATCTATTCTCTCCTTCGCAACAACAAATACCCTCGACTCCTCTAAACTCGACCTACAGGCTAGATAGTGCTTCTATACTCCGACGCCTCACAACCGAATAATTAACACACACTCTAACAATTAAAATCTACACAACAAAAGATCTATACATAATAAAAGATCTACACACAAGAATTAAATAAGTCACACAAAAGACTTCATACAACTTTCCTACATATCTTGATCTACAGTAGATTAAAGATTTACGACTCTCTCATTTTATGGGCCCTCCCTTCAGGGAGTCAAGCTCATATGCGTTTTGATACCAAAAAAAAAATTGGAAGGGCAACCATGATACAAAAATTCCACACAATATAATTTGTATATCATCATTCAAAACCAAATTACATCCCACATATATAGTGCTTATGAAATCCAACAAATTCCAAACAAGGAAATTACTTGTTGAAAAAATATCTCAATAACACATCCGACCATCAAACCAAATTTACCTATATAATAATGAAAGCACTATTTCCAAGTGAAGACGCAGGAAGTATCCATGCTTAAAAAACTTAATCGAGAGTATTAAATCCAATAGAATATTCATATATGGTATTCAGAGATGTCACATCCAATACATTAGATTTCTAATAATAATAAAATTCACATGGAATAAGATCGCGAAAGAAATCAAAGAGAAAATAAAGAAAATAGCAATAGAGATGTTATCATTAGACCTGATTGATATTTTAAAAATATAAAAGTATTATTATTACTTATGATTCATATTGTAAACAAATAAAATGGTCGATGGATATTGTAACTAGGTAATGGTATTTTATATTTATAATAATGTACCATATATAAAAGACATCTATGTAAAGTCTAATTTATTGGAAATATGATTTTTAAAAACAATGTATTGGAAAATTTTATACAAAACACCTTGGTACATATTCAATAGCTACTTTCGAGAATTTTTTCCATGCAATTAAGTGGCCTCCTTATCATAGCTAAACTATCCTCATCACAACATAGATCTATTACACCAATTCTTCCTCCAGTTATGTACACCAATGCAATCTCTATTGCATAGATTAGTCTTCCCTTAGCTCTAATATGATCAACCTTTTACACACTCGTTGTGATAACGCACCAAAAAAGAAAAAAACACTAAAAAAAATTCTTAATAAAAGACATCTTATTATTAGATTTGTTCAATATTAAAATCATACAATAATATCCCATATCTACGAGAATAGAATAAGTAAAACAAATAACCATAACAACATATTACAGGTGAAAGGGTATGAAATATATTACTTACTTTATGAAAAATACACAAATATGTCTTCCACTTATAACATTAGAGGATGCTAAAAGTTGCCAAAAAATATGATGCGGGGATTAGTAACTCATACAACTTTATTTGTAAGACCATTACCAACCCCGCCAGTTCCCCAGGATAATGCAAATTATATGACTTTATAAGAGGAGCTTTTATTAATGGTACCATATATTATAACTTCAACCCCCAATTCATTTCATAAATTAAAGCGGAATTCTTTTTAATCAATCTTTCCCAACTTTGTTGTTTGACTTAACTTATATACTCAAACCAAAGTTATTGATGCATGCCCAGTATACATTAAACTTTAGATAAATTAACGCATTACTCAACCAATATGCTAAACTTTATATTTGTGAAATGATAACCATGGATTCCTTCTATGAGCCATCCATAATTTTGACATATGCAAAGATGGCTAAAACAGGTATTTAGTCTTCAAGAAACAAATTACAGGCCAATCTGTGACTTCTTGAAGCCTTGCTATGTCCATTTGTCCAGGGGATCCATCTTCAGAAAAGCCCTACTGTTACCATGAAGAAAAAACTATTTTCTAAGGCCCCATTTCCATCATTTTATTCCCCCCATCTCGTCTTCACAACTGCCCCCATATCACTTATTTTTCTCCTTTTTCTTATCCTTCATCCCTCCTAAAACTCCCCCTTTCCCTTCATTATCCCTCCAAATTCCATTTAAAACCATATAAATCCCCTTTATTTGGCTTTAAAACCCTTCCTTTACTCTATCGGAACACTAAAAGACCTTAAAAACCCATTTCGGCCTTTAAATCCGATCATTTTCACATAAACAGATTTAAGCCCTTGAGGGCTTAAGTTCTCAGCGCCTTCTGCCAGGTGACCAGGACCCATGACTGTCGACCTCAGGCTTAAGCCCCTCCGCGCTATCGGACCTCGCCCCACCCCTTTTTTCGTTTGTTTCTTCATTTTCTCCCCCGCGCGATGGTTTCACTCCCAGGCAAATCTCCGTCGTTGATCTCGCAGATCTAATGGCCATCGGCGCGTCGCCCCATCGCAAATCGGTAATCCATCATTCCATCGCATCGCTTTATTTCAGGCATATCGTCGCATCGCATATCGCAATTTCCTAATTTTTCTTCCTCGGACCCTTTGTTCGGCCGATCACCGATTTTGCGATGGATCCTCCGCCGTCCATCTCACGGATCTGACGGCTCGCGTTGATTTCCATTTTCCTCCACCTGCGGGCACTTTCCACGCACAAGTCAAACACAGTAGTGCCCCCGCAGTTGACTCCTTGGGATGAGTGAAATCTTCATCCAATAGCCAGGATTCATTGCGGAGGCACTGATCCACAAATCTTTCCGTACCCCAAAGTGTCCTCGCTATGTGTATTTTCTTTATATTCTCCATATATTCCTGGTGGTCCCACCCGACCACGCAGGGCCTTCCCATTGTGTTTCCATGAGATCTCCATCGTTGATCTGTTTCCCCTCCCCAGATCCAAAAGTCCACAAGCGTTTTCACCCCCTCCCACTTCCTTCGTATTTCCCTTTATATATTCGTCCATACATGATTTATTAACTCTTTAACACTATAACCCATGGCGCATGTTGTTTACCCGGCCTCAAGCCTTCCCACTACGCGAAAAATTACCCCACGTCACCATGGACCCACCATATGTTTTTCCTGCACATCTTGTTTATTTTTTGAGCTCGCTTACAACCGTAGATCTGGGCCCCCCCAGAACAGACGACCTAAAACCATTTTCGCATTCATTTCACAAATAAATTTGATCGACCGTTTTCAACGCGAAATGGGCAATTTTCAGGAGCATATGTGTCAACCATTGAACCGTATCGCGTTCGATCTGTCCCAAACCACTTACAGCCCAAACCTCACACGAAAGCCATTGCTGGTTTTCCAAAACCACCTTTTTTATTTCACGCCATAAATCTTGTTTAAACCTTCTCTGTCTGGTTTCCGCCATGGAAGCTCACCCCGCTGCATTCACCTCCTCTGCACTGCTCCTCCGCCCACGCCCGATGCCCTCTGAAACAGTCAAACCACCTCCGCATGTTTTATTTAATGTGTTTAATGTTTGTTACAAGTTTAATGGCGGTCCTGAGATAAAGAACAGTCCCACAGCAATTTAGTTGCAGAGGCCGAGGATGATGATCCTCTATGGCCGAAAATTTAGTGAAGAAAAGGGGCAAAAAGGTCGAAACGTAAGGTTTAATCAATGTTTCATGGACATTGATTACACATCAAACCTTCCAACGTAGAAGGAAGCCAAGCCACCTGTACACAAAGGAAAACAAGACAGATCAGCAGAGGAAAGTCAGAGCCACATCTACAGAAGCTATTACTCCACCAAAAGGACACCTACAGTCTTCTTTACTTTTCAAAGACACTATGACAGCCATTCCTATGACAGAGCCTCATTGAAACTGTCAGAACAGTTATTGCACAGACATGGGGCTTCAAAACCCAAAAAACTGACTGTTTGCTTATCCAAGAAGTCAAAACAGGGTACTTCAGCCACAGTTATCTTCAAAAAAACACTTCGGAGTTATTACCATGCCTACCAGATATGCATAAAAACAGGAAAAACTACCAAAATGGTACAGACAGTTAATGCAACGGTCATTAAGCAGAATAGGCATTCAAACACTTCTCCCACTCTATCTTAATTCATATTTATTACCATTTCCGTAACACTCTTCCTCTTTCACCTATAAGTATTCAAAGAAAATTCATTGTAAGGGTTGGAAAATTTTTAATTGTCTGAACTGTTATTGAGTAAGAGTTTCTGAGTAGTTGTAATATAGTAGGCTGGGAAGAAAAGCATTGGACTGTAAAAAGCTATTGAACTCAAAGTTTGTAAATAGTTTTGCACATCAATAGACAAGCAGATTCACTAGATCCTGATCTAAATCATTGGTGATGTTATTCTCACTGTAATTGTTATTCTCCTTATGTTTTCACTGTGTTCATATTCTCTGATAAATAACAGCAAATATAGAGTAGGATTTACTACAAAGTACCCCATCTCTCACTGATAAATCTTTATCTTTATGTTTTCTTCTAGATGTGTGTTTGGGAATGATTTCAATAGAGTATAACCAGTCAAGGAATGTTGGTGAGCCCATGTCTTTGCTGAGTAAAACTTGAGTTATTGTTCTTGAATGATATTTTCACTGCATGCTAAGTAGAGTCTTAATCAAGGAAGTTTATGGTTAGCCCTGTCCCTTGTTTAGTCTTAAACAGTTGTTTTGAAAATTTCCCTTAAAAGTGTGCCAAAAGCAGGCTAGGTTAAAAGCCCTTACCTGATCTTAGGCTGCTTTTTATGTTTATCTTAAATATTTTGTTCTTAAGAGTATGTCAAAAGTAGGATAGGTTAAAAGTCCTTACCTGATCCTAGGCTGCCCTTTGTTTCCTTACATGTTGCTTCTTTCACCTCATTCCTTAATGTTCCATACCACAAACTCAACTTAAAAGATCTTCTGATATAGATGACTTGCCCTTTGAAAACCCTTGAAAAATTGTTGTACAAGTAAACCCTTTTATGACTCCATAGCCCAATGGTTTAGCACTGTTTTTTGGCCTATCTTCCCATGCTGAAACATCCTTCCACTGATTTCCTTCTTCACTTCACATGACCTTCTCTTTTAATGATTCCCAACCAAAAAACAAACAAACTCCTTTGTACTTCATAACTAGCCTAATATCATATCATAAGCCCTAAAGACATATCCTTTGAAAACACATATAGAGAGATCCCTCTCTGAATCCAGGAGGGCTAGATCCTAGGATTCCAAAGTGGTTCTGATGTTGCCTTGTCATTTGGTATCCCAGTCTGCCAAATCACATGACCCCAACACCTTCCACTCGGATCCAACGATCATAGCACTATATCGCAATCCAACTAGCATGAGGGATAACGAGTTGAAAGTGTGCGATATGGGTAGTTTCCCATTACCGCTGAACTTGACGTGTCAACACCTCATTTCATCGCGTTGAAAAAAACTAAACCATTTACCGCCTCACAGCTATGCGATAACCACTTACCGGGTGCAAGAAAACCACTTCAGGTTTCGCCGTGATACTCGTCTCAGAGTTACAAACGCATTTCACCATTCCGCCTTGACTCAGAGTTCTTCTCGGCATTTAAATCGTAAGGTTCCATCCACATTTCACTGCACCTTTGACTCTCTGTTTCAATTCTTTGCCATTCACCTTATTAACTCAACATCTCTAATTCGTATATTATGATAGCTTCTACCATAGTTACAATTTCTGTGAGCATTTGGATATGCTTCGATTGGAATAAAATATTTTTAGAAACCGATCTCAACCCAGTTGCAGGAACAGTCAGTTGAACTGACTTTCTTCCAACGCACGATGTGGTGACATGAAACTTCATCAGCATAATGCTCTCGTTGTTTGACTAACCCTTAATTGAAATCAACCATTTTAGAATTTACCAGAACTCACGGTTCCAATATTCCAAAACCCCTTAACGTTCGAATCTGAAATTAAATGGTTTAAAGTGTAATTCCTTGGGGTAAATCGAAAACTCTGTTTTCACTACACTTAGTTCTGGTTTAATACTCTGACTGCCTCTGGAATCAACCAGATCCTACAACCATTTAAGTCTCATTCTCTCAGATTCAACTTGTTTAATTGAATCGTGATCAGCTTCTAAAATCTCGCAACCATAGAAGCTTAATATAAATAGACCCAATTCAACATGCACAGTAATTCAAATATTCATAAATTGCACAATTCTACTCAACTCAATCATTCATTCATCTGAGTTCATTCAATTCTTCATTAAATTTACAAATACAAATGAACTCTATATACAGTCTAGATCGGGCCTGATATATCCTTACATGGCCTTTTCTCTTCCTTTCTGTCAAAGCCCGTAGGCTTACAATCAAACTCTTTTAATCATCTATCTAACTCTGGTTCTTCTCTGTGTCTTCTCATCTATACACGCTTACTCTTATAAAAATATTTACATAATTATGAATTACTCAAATCCGTGATCCTCTACATAAATCACTCAACTCAAACCTTTTTCTCCTTTTTTGACTCAACCAATTTCTCACTTTAGACTTGAAATCCCTCAAATCCTCATTATTCCTTGGATTTCTCACTCATCCCTAAGATTTCTATATCTCATGAGATATTCTCATTTAATTAAATTACAATTAAATTTCTTCAAACTCAACTAAATTTAAAAAAAAAAAAAATTGATTAAGGGAACCCACTCTCTTTAGTAAATGTGAAATAAGACTCATGGGTCTTATAAATTTCGAAGAATGCTCCTGCATCAAAATATCTCTGACAACAAGATAGATAAGAACTCCTACGTGATTTTACATCTCATTACAGTTGGCTCTTTGGGAAATGTAGCGTTGGAAAAGAATAACACTAACACCCCTCCTTAAGAAAGACATAGGGAGTAAACATAGAGAAAAATTGGGTCCTTACAACAAGGCTAGATAAGATACCCAAGTACAAATTTTCTTAAGTGGAGAAACTGAGAAACAATTGTAGGAAAAAGGTCCTCTTCAAAAGAGAGAAAAATGACAATGCTCAAATAAACATGGATTTAGAATTGTAGATCCCGCAAAAATCCACTAAATGGAAGAATAGAAGCCCAATACAATCAAGAAGTATCAATTTTTTCAAGATGAGAGCTTGGAACCCTCAGTGAACTTGATTGAATTTCAAAGTAAATGATGTTGTAGAGGCACAAGAAAGACAAACATTAATAACTACTTCATAAATGCTTTAGATAGGCACTAGTAAAGAATCAAAACAAAAGCTTCAAACAAAAACAACCACCATCAACCGAGAACCAAACAATGAAGCCTTATTGTCGAAAGACAACAACTCCCCATTTTATATATTGTTCATAATAAATAGGAACCTTCTGAATTTTCTCACTTTTGCTTTCTCTTTTTGCTTGTTATTGCCCCTTGCTTCCTACATTTCCCTTATTTCTTTATCATTTTCTTTTTATATATAAACATTATAAACATTTTTTTGTTATGTTTCAGGTATATAATTTCTCCCTTTGTATTAAACTTTTTATTCAAATCAGTGTTGAGAAAATCTCACATTCCGATTTTATCTCGAAATCACGATTTTTGTGCCTAGCCGATGTTTGTCGATTTTTATGATTATTTTTATAGTATCTTAAATTTGCTGATGTTTACTGATTTTTACCGATATTTTCCTGATTTTTACGATTTTTTTATTTTCCGAACCCTTACCAATTTTATCCGGTACCGATGTTCGCAACATTAATTCAAACTCTGCATTCTCTTAAAAACACATTGTAAAACCCAAAAATGACCAAGTGCACAGTGGAGGCGTTTTCACGTTCCACGGGATGTATTTCTTTTAACCCTGTGCCCTTCATCTATAGAACTTAACATTGAGAAAACACCATTTGAAAACTCTCTGTGACGCGCTGAGAAAATCCCAAATAGCTATCATAAGTATTATCCTCCCGCGCCTCTGTCTACCAAGTCAAAAATCTGTGAAACGTTCCATGCATATCTATGGCAACACAATGACAATTTCTTTGTCAATTGCCATACAATATTCCCAACCCACTATCTGTTAGTCACCCCGACACTCTTTTTCAACGAAACTTACGGTTTATATGAAACACTGTTGGGAGACATGAATTCTTTCCATCATACAACATACAAGTATCTGTCCCGCGACCTCAATCATGTCTCTTGTTGATCGTGCCTAATTTTAACCATACCGAACGTTGGCACCACATGGCACACATTACTATGTCACTGCCACGTGTCCCTGCGATAGGGAAAACACATCAGCATGTCGTACACATCACCATCCATGGTGGAAAAATGATAACTCGTCATATCAAAAAGGCAGAAGAAACATTAAATTTTCCGTCTAATAACAAAAGTGTTTCACATCCCTTCATGCCAAAGCTTAAGGAAATACATAGAGACACCTTGGAAAAATATTTGCAGCACAGATTAAAAATAACCAAGGTCATTAGTTTTTCATGCAAAATTTAAGAGTTGATCCTAAGGATTAAGAAATTATGATTTTGCGAGAAAATACAAGTCATTTCAGGATTTAACGTTTTTAAACTGGCATCCCAATTTGATGTTATTTCTAATGTTAGTGTAAGCACTTAAACATTTATGGCATTTAAACAACAATATGATTTACTTTTTTGAAATTTTAAAAAAGCTTCGAGGCACTGAACTAATCCGTCGTTTCTATTCTTCCTTGTATTCCAGGATTCTCAGTCTGCAAATTTTGTCAAGATGCACATCATGGGTCAAGCAATGTAACAAAGTTCAAAGAACCCAACAAGAAGTGCCAAACGACGAATATGATAAAAATACGAATGCCAGTTTGTTCTTGAATATAGCTGTTTCGAAGCCAGAAATCGACATGTGCTCTTGGCACAATGTATATAAGTTGCAAAGTTTTCCCCGCATTGTTGAATTTTAACTTCAACTGCAGCAACGCAGAGAAGGACAAACGCTACAGGAATTTGTTTGGAGCACGCCATCCAGAAATTAAAGTCTGCATGTAATTAAATCTGCAAGTTGTTGTTTAATGGCTCTGCAGCAACCGCCTGAGCATTGAAGAGATTATGGTTCCAAACCACGCAACCATAAAACTCAAATGTTGTCCTTATCGCCTCTTAATTCCTGCAACCACCACATTCAAAGCTCAGAAATTCACCGCCATATTTTTATTTGTCTGAAAGGGCCATGTGGAGTAAATATATTGGATCACGTTGTTTTGTTGGGCTGGTTTCATTGCCAAAATCCAGACTCGAAAGTTCATAAAATAAATTTCATAAGAGTTTTCGCATAACACTTTGGGCCTACGCCAGCATCCATATTTGTTATGCGATAAGTTCATAAATTCCGATTCATTACTTTTTGAGGTCCATGAAAATTTCATAAAGTTTTTAAAACCTTCGGTAAAAGTTTTTTTTACTAAGGTTAATATATATTATAAATGTTTTTAATATTTATAATATATATATATATATAAATAGTGTTTTATTTTTAATAGTTATGTTCTGGAAATTTTTAAAAGGCCCGAAAGCCAAAACAAAAAAAAGGGTCGTGAATGTAATTTTTTTATTACTGTGTAAATTTTTTTATTAAAAAAACACAACAACAGTGTATAGAAAGGTGAAAGACAGATTGTAAGTTTTAATTTTTACACATAGCAGAGTGTAAAAGTTTGAATTGCACAACAGTGCCTTTATTTTTATAGAAGAGTGAACAGAGTATTTTCTGTGCGAGACAGAGAAAATTTTTGCTAGGCACTGTGTCTTGTAACAATCCAACATTTTGTAATCCCTCTTAGAGGAAGAAGTTTTTTTATTGTAATAGAATTTTACAGTGAATGAAATATAATTTTTCAGTGTTGAACTCTGTCTCCTATGAGTGAAATTTTAATATTTTCTCTGTGTTGAAGAGGTGAGTTTTATTCTCCATTTATTGTTCTGGAATTTTCAAGATTCCAACATGGTATCAGAGCTAGTCTAGGCTCTTTGAAGATCAAAGAAGCTGAAGGAAAGGAGTTCTTTGTTGCAGCAGCTTCTCCAGCAGTGTGAAGACTCAGCCAAAAATAGTTCAAGGTATTTCTCTATACAGTTTATTGTGTTACTGTTGCAGAACAGTCAGTTATCTTAAATACACAGTCAAGTGTTTTTGAATCATAGTTAAGAGTGTAGAATGGCTAGAGCTGGCACTGGTATGGGTATGGGAAATATCCATCTCCCAATGTTTAATGGGAAAAATAATGACTAGTGGTCAATAACTATGAGATCATTATTTTTCTCCCAAGACTTATGGAAATTTGTTGAGGAAGGCTTTGAAGAGCCAGCAGATGTAGAAGAGTTTGAGATGTTAACTCAGGCAGGAAGGGAGTTACTGAAGAGCAATAGGAAGAAAGACTCCAAAGCTCTTTTCTTGTTGTATCAAGCAGTGCATGAGAGTGTGTTTCCGAGGATAACAGTAGCCAAGAGATCCAGAGAAGCATGGGAAACTCTCAAGACAACCTATCAAGGCATGGAAAAAGTGAAGACATCAAAACTTTAGTTGCTGAGGAGAGACTTTGAGACTCTCTATATGAAAGAGTCAGATACCATTGACTCATTCTTCACTCATGTGAATTGAATGGTCACACAAATAAGATCTCATGGAGAGACTCTTGAAGACAAGAGGATTGTTGAAAAGTTCTTGAGAATTTTACCCTCAAGATTTGATGTGATTTTCACCACCATAGAGGAGACTAAGGATCTCACAATGTTTTTAGTGGATGAACTACATGCATCACTGATGACCCATGAACAAAGATTGGGTAGGAGTGAAAAATCATCTCTTGAGCATGCCTTTAAGACCCATATGTCTTTCGGAAGAGGAAGAGGGCAAGGCAGAGGAAACAAAAGAGGAAGAGGTAGAAGCCAAAACAGAGGTGGAAGGAACAACCCTTCACATTCACATGGAAGGTGTAACAGTCAAAATCACAGCCACGACCAAGGCAGCAGCCAGTAGAGTGGTCAACAGAATAATCAAGGACAAAGGTATGATAAATCCAATGTCCAATGTCACTATTGTAAGAAATATGGACATTATGCTAATGAATGTAGAAAGAAACAGCATGATATGGGAAGTAGAACTAGTGCAAATTTCACTAGAGAAAATATCATCTAAGATAAATTTTTTTTAGCTTGTAACATGGCTGAAGAAAAGAATGAGGATTTATGGTTTCTAGACTCCGGTTGCAGTAACCATATGACAGGAAACTTGGCAATGTTTTCTATGCTAGATGAGAGTGTGAAGTCACAAGTCACACTAGGAACTGATAGCAAAGTTTCTGTTATGGGAAAAGGGATTGTAAATGTTTTAACAAGGAAAGGTGCAAAGAAATCCATAGCAGATGTTTATTATGTTCCAGGAATGAAGTGTAACCTCTTAAGTATTGGACAACTTGTCCATAAGGGGTATAATTTTTTCTTTGAGGATGATGTTTGTACCATCATGGATAAACCACCCAGCAAAAAATGTATTGCTGAAGTGAAGATGACAACGAACAGGATGTTCCCTCTCAGAATGAGAGCAGATTTGAAGAATGGTGAAGAGAAAGTAGTAGTGGCACAAGAGACTTTCCAAAGCGAACCAAAAGATGATAATTGGTTGTGGCATTTGAGATTTGGAAATCTCAACTTTAGAGGTCTTAATCTATTGTACAGAAAAGGAATGGTAAGAGGTTTACCATTGATAGAGAAACCAGACAGCCTTTGTGAAGGTTGTATCTTGGGGAAATACCACAGAGAAAATTTTCCTTCTGGGAAAAGCATAAGGGCAAAGGCACCCTTAGAGATTGTCCACTCAGATTTGTGTGGACCGATGCAAACTCCATCGCTTGCTAGCAACCACTACATGTTAACATTCATCGATGATTTTACAACAAAAACTTGGGTTTACTTTTTGAAAAACAAAAGTGAAGTGTTTGAAAAATTTTGCAATTTCAAAGCACTTGTTGAAAACTAGAGTGGGCTGCACATCAAAGTCCTAAGGACTGATAGAGGAGGTGAGTATATCTCTAACTATTTTCTACATTTTTGTAGAGAAAATGGAATCCATAAGAAGTTTACAACTAGATATACTCCGCAGCAAAATGGAGTAGCCGAAAGGAAGAATAGAACCATAATGGACATGGCAAGGAGTATGTTAAAGGCAAAGAATTTTCTTAATGATTATTGGGTTGAAGCTATACATTGTGTAGCGTATATTTTGAATAGATGCCCTACAAAAGCAGTTATGAACAAAGTGTCGGAAGAGGCATGGAGTGGCACAAAGCAAGGTGTCACACACATGAAGGTTTTTGGATGTGTGGTTTATGCACACATTCCGGATCAGCTAAGGAAGAACTTGGACAGCAAGGGGGAGAAATGTATTTTCATTGGATACAGTGAGGAATCCAAGGCTTACAGGTTATACAACCCATCCACCAAGAAGTTTATTGTGAGCAGAGATGTTCAGTTTATTAAAGAGGAAGCTTGGGATGGAAGCATAGAGAAAACAGTGAATGTTAAACACTGTTTATCTCATGATGAAAATGATGATGAATTGGCTGAAATACACCCGCAAAAAGCAGCACCAACACAAGAGCAGAAAAGCACACCTTTGAGGATAAATGAAAGTGCTTCTCCAAGCACACCACAAGGAGGAAATTCAAGTGCTTCTTCAAGCATTTATACACCTAATGAAAGACTTAATAAATTCAAAAGTTTAAAAGACATATATGAACAAGATATAGCAAATGAAGGTATCAATTCTTTGTTTTCTTTATATTGTCATGTTGATGATCCTGTTCATTTCGAAGAAGCTATCAAGGATAAGAAATGGATAGAAGCTATGGATGAGGAGATTAATGCCATAGAAAGAAACAAGACTTGGGATTTGGTTGAACTCCCAAAACGTAAAGATGTCATTGGAGTTAAATGGGTCTACAAGACCAAAAGTAATGCTGAAGGCAAAATAGAGAGACACAAGGCAAGACTTGTTGTCAAAGGGTATAAGTAGAAGCATGGGATAGATTATGAGGAAACTTTTGCACCGGTTGCTAGAATGGAAACCGTGAGAGCAGTGCTGTTCATAGCAGCACAAAAAAAGTGGAAAGTTTACCAAATGGATGTGAAGTCAGCATTCCTAAATGGAGTGTTAATGGAAGAGGTTTACATTGAACAACCTCTCGGCTATGAAAAAAAAGGCCAAGAGCACAAAGTATGCAAGTTGAAGAAAGCTCTTTATGGGCTAAAGCAAGCGCCAAGAGCATGGTACAGTAGAATAGACTCCTATCTAGTGGAAAATGGATTTGAAAAGTGTGAGGGAGAACCCACCCTCTACATCAATGAAAAAGATGGAAAGATATTGATTGTAGTTTTGTATGTGGATGATGTTATTTTCATAGATAAAGATGATTACCTTATTGAAAATTTTAAAACAGTCATGAAAGAAGAATTTGAAATGATTGACATGGGTTTGTTGAGATACTTCTTATGAATAGAAGTAGAACAAGATGAAAATGGGATTTTTATCTCACAGGAAAAATATGTTAATGAAGTGTTGGAAAGATTTAATATGCAGGAAAGTAAAGCAGCAATCACTCCCACAATGATGGGATTAAAACTCAGCAGAGAGGACAGCAGCAAGGATTTTGATCCTACCTTGTACAAGAGCATAGTTGGCAGCCTCATGTATTTGACTGCAACTAGGCCCGATATAATGCATGCTGTTAGTTTAATTTCCAGATTCATGGAAAAGCCAAAGGATGCACATTGGCAGGCAGCAAAAAGAATTCTGAGGTATGTTAAAGGTACCTAAAGGTTTGGTATTTTATATACTGCTTCAGAATGTTCAGATTTAGTTGGATATACTGACAGTGATTGGGCTGGAAGTGTAGATGATCGGAAGAGCACTTCCAGTTATGTTTTTCACATGGGTTCAAGAGCCATTTCATGGGCTTCTAAGAAATAGCCAATTGTGGCATTGTCTACAGCAGAGGCAGAGTATGTGGCGGCTACAACAACAGCATGTCAAGAGGTTTGGATGAGGAGAATGTTGAGAAGTTTGTGCCAAGAGCAGACAAAAGGGAAAGTGATTTTTTGTGACAATAGCTCAGCTATTTCATTGTCTAAAAATTCAGTTTTTCATAAAAGGACAAAGCACATTGACACCAAGTTTCACTTCATACGTGAATTGGTTAACAATGGTGAGATAGTTTTGCAACATTGCAGAACAGAGGATAAATTTGTAGATATCCTCACAAAGCCACTTGCATAAAAAATCTTTGAAAATTTCAGGAAATGCCTGGGTATGCTAGAAAACCCAGCAGTTGAATTTAAGGGGGAGTGTTGAATTTTAACTTCAACTGCATCAATGCAGAGAAGGAAAAACGCTACAGGAATTTTTCTGGAGCACGCCATCCAGAAATTAAAATCTGCATTTAATTAAACCTGCAAGTTGTTGTTTAATGGCTCTGTAGTAGCCACCTGAGCATTGAATAGATTGTGGTTCCAAACCACGCAACCAGAAAAATCAAATGTTGTCCTTATCACCTCTTAATTCCTACAACCACCACATTCAAAGCTCAGAAATTCACCGCCATATTTTTATTTGTCTGAAAGGGCCACGTGGAGTAAATATATTGGATCACGTTGTTTTGTTGGGCTGGTTGCATTGCCAAAATCCGGACCCGAAAGTTCATAAACTAAATTGCATAAGAGTTTTCGCATAACACTTTGGGCCTACGTTAGCATCCATATTTGTTATGCGATAAGTTCATAAATTCCGATTCATTACTTTTTTAAGTCCATGAAAATTTCATAAAGTTTTTAAAACCTTCGGTAAAAGTTTTTTTTACTAAGGTTAATATATATTATAAATGTTTTTAATATTTATAATATATATATAAATAGTGTTTTATTTTTAATAGTTATGTTCTGGAAAGTTTTAAAAGGCTCGAAAGCCAAAAGAAAAAAAAGGGCTGTGAATGTAATTTTTTTATTACTGTGTAAATTTTTTTATTAGAAAATCACAACAGCAGTGTATAAAAAGGTGAAAGACAGATTATAAGTTTTAATTTTTACACACAGCAGAGTGTAAAAGTTTGAATTGCACAGCAGTGCCTTTATTTTTATAGAAGAGTGAACAGAGTACTTTTTGTGTGAGGCAGAGAAAATTTTTGCTAGGCACTGTGTCTTATAACAGTCCAGCATTTTGTAATCCATCTTAGAGGAAGAAGTTTTTTTATTGTAATAGAATTTTACAGTGAATGAAATATAATTTTTCAGTGTTGAACTTTGTCTCCTGTGAGTGAAATTTTAATATTTTCTCTGTGTTGAAGAGGGGAGTTTTATTCTCCATTTATTGTTCTGGAATTTTCAATATTCCAACAATACATGGATGCTGCTACTTGTCATACAATGAAATAAGCCATCAACATGAGTGGAAAATTCTCTCAACGAGATGTTCCACTACAAGAAACTCTCAATCCTAAACTGACCTCCTATGAGCATGATAGAGACTCACACATAATGACTAAGAGTATCCTGCCAACATGGCAACAAAGGAATCTCAATAAAAAATGAAAAATCCATGATAAAATTACATCTCACATCAAGAACAAAACAAGATCCTGCATCAAACATTAAGCAGGGAACTATACAACACAATGCATCTCATAGGAAAGAGACAAAGAAGTACATGAAATCAACCCTTCATACACCTCACACTAAAGCTGACTGAAGAATAGGATGCTCCCCTACTGGATCTGAAATCACCATTGCAATCATGGCATCGAAAGTCATGAAATCGACTGTTCACTCACTAAATGCTAACACATGCAACTCCACTTTGAAAAATGGTCGAAAAAAATAAGGCTTAGATGGAAAATCTCACTACACCAGTAATTCATGTTGTCGAGAGGTGTAGGATTGACTATCAATTTGCTTAATTCTGACACTGTAGAAATATGGGCCTTAGGGAATCTTTTAGATTCCCCCTAGATTTCTCAAAGATGTTTCTCCACTGGGAATATGGAAATCTGCAACTCAAAGTAGGAATCTGATCTCACCATTGAGATCCTTGTGAAATTTCAAGAAGAATGAGTATAAAGTTGACCTCATTCTGACACCGTTGACCTCATTCTGACACTGGCGAATTTTAGCCTCCAAGGAATCTAAGAGATTCTCTCAAGATTCTTGAAGATTCTCCTGCAAAGGGAATCTACAAAACTGCTGCTCAAATGGAAAATCTAGGCGCACCATCACACTCCCTGCAAAATTCTACTTAAAATCCATATAAAGTTCAATACATTCTGACATAAGAAAATTTTACCTCCATGGAATCTTCATGGGCATCGAGGAATATTCTGCCTCGAACTACATGCCATCATTCTACTTCCTTTGCCTCTGCCTCGAAATTCATGCCTGCATCTGCACTAGTCTAGCATGGGCACACTAACAAAATTATGGGTTTATAAAAAAAGTGGAGTGGAGTTTACAACACGAGTTGTTGTGGTGTGTTGGCAAGTTGTTAAAAAGGCTAAAGGGAGGTTGCGGGATCAATTCTGACCCCCATACCTAGAAGCTGAATTAAATTTTTTTAATTGTTTTGTATATAAAATTTAGGTGGGTGGGTCCGCTCCATGCGGCCCGACCCAACCCCCCAACTCCGCACGTTGTTTATCCCAAATGTGATATGGTTATGTTTTAACATAACAATTATAACAATGTGTTGGTTTGTAATGTTTTAATATGGTATGGTGGTAATGTATTTTTTTTCAAAACAAAACATGCTCATTTTCATAACCAATTTTGTTATGGTATATAATACGTTGACTTTGAACTATACCATAGTGTATAGTTATTAAACTAACAACCATGCCATATATAAATATATATATATATATATATATATATATATATATATATATATATATATATATATATACGTTGTTTTGATTTGGATTTTGTTTCAATATATGATTTTCGTTTGGACTTAATACCATAACATGGTTTGTTAAAATATATTTAACCAATTTGTTTTATATGTATTTTTTTTTTAATGATTTATTTTTATGGTTATATTTTAATAATATCTTTTTTCTTTGTCTTTTATGTAGGTTAAGGACCAATGCTCGAGTGCCATGTGTGATCAACTGAGGGGCTGCCATGTGGGTCCCATGTGCTCCATGGAATGCCATGTGCCACACTGTAGGCCCCACGTTCCCTGCCTTATGAAAGATTTAAGATGATCCAACTTCGTCATATGAGTTTGTATTGATGCGTCGTTCACACCGTTGTGATTAGGGTGACGAACTCTTCAATCTAAAGCTGAGTTTGACACATTTACGCCACTTTCAATTTTGATACTTTTTGCAAACCACTGGTGTCTGAAGATCCACCTAGATCAATCCTCCTCACTGAGGAGCTTTTGGTCCTCCAAAAGAATCAGCTTCTATCCATAATCAACTGCATGAAAATTTCTTTGAAAGGCACACTCCCACACGACTCCTTCACCTGACGTACTTTAGAATCAGAACGCAATGCCAACACCTACAACTGCTGCAACGCAAATGTATGAAAAGGAACATCCCTCAAAGACTCCTTCACCTCTATCCCTCGGAATCAGAATGCAAATGCCAACACTTGCAACTGCTGCAATGCAAATTTATGAAAAGGCACAGCCCTTGAAGACTCCTTCACCTCTGTCCTTCAGAATTGGAATGAAAAGCCAACACCTGCAATTGTTGCGACGTAAATGTTTGCTCAAATATGACCAATTATGACCCAAAAATTTCCAAAATTTCCACGAGTTTACATGCTCGGTGGTCAAGTTTACATCAAATGGAAATCACACCCCAACTATCATCACAAGACCAAAAACATCATCGTCGCATTTTGAAGTGATGGAAAACAAATCATCACTTTTACATAAAAGAAATTCATCACATGATTTATAAAACAAGGGAAAAATATCGTTGTTGGTTAACAAGCGATGGAAAAACACATCACCACTTTCACAAAAAATGCAACATATGATTTAAAAAACACAATCATGTCACACTACCACATTTAGAAAAACCATCTCTCACTTATGAAAGTGAATGGATCATATCCCTGTGGCACATTTTCTTGTCGAACATCTGTTTCAACCGGTTCATGCACCGATGCTTTGTCCTTAAGGTGCTGCTCTGGATGGAGCCTCAAACACGTGGCTCTTTGATGGCCACTTTGGTTGTAATGGCTGCAAAAGGTCTTCTTTCTCTAGACCTTCTTAACCAGTTTCTTTCCCTGGTGTGGAGAAGGATTTCCACGCCTCATCCTCCTTTGTGTTTCCATTCTCTTCCAACACTCAGCAATGACATGGTTATGTAAACCACAAAAATGACAAGTTTTCTTATGCCATGATTTACATTCATGATGAGGAACATGCTTATAATAAAAATTAACTTATGAATATCGAGACTTGCTATACCTTTCCTGGTGGTATTTTGGTGCGATCATGGTGATGAGAGCTTGTCTTAGCTCTTCTATTGTGACATGCACTACCATGGGATGATGGTGAAGTGTTCTCTTCAATCCTCTTCCCTGGTGAGTTCAACAATGTGTGTTTTCCTTGGATGTCCTTCGAACATCCTCCTTCAATGTATCCTAAACTTACGTAGTGAGGTATTTGCACAACCTCCAATGGATGAGTTATGCCTTGGCCATGAATTCCAAGTCCTCCTCCTTTCTACCCCATCTTGATGAGGAGTCTTGACTCTCATGTCAGTTCCTGTAATGGGGATCTCCACACTTCCAACAGAAATTATATCATGTGAATATGAAGCTGAAGAGAAATCAACAATGTTTACCTTAGTTGTTGATTTTGAAGCAGGTGGAGAAGGCTTCTCTAAGTCTTCATTACACTTCACTTCCTCGAAGGCCTCTGTCGTGGCTTGTAGCTAAAGCTGCAATCACTACTTCTCCTCCTTCTCTTCTTGTAGGAGTGTCTTTGATGCCTCATGGTATGCTTGAAGAATTTCATCGTTGCACTTCAATTCCTCCAATGCCTCTGTCGTGGCTTGCAATTGAAGCTGCAATCAATGTTTGTCCTCCTTCACCTCTTGTAGAAGCATTCTCAACTCAATGTTGTCTACTGCTTGTTTCTCACAAGCTTCATACAATATTTCCACCTTCTTAGACACCCTGAGCATGGTCTTGTACATGTCTTTGACATCCTCCATTTCTTAAATCAACGAACGTTCAATGGTTCACGCCTACAATCCAAATAAGCAAGAAGAACGCTCCAATACCACTTTCCAGGTAAAATTTTGATACCCTTTAAACCAAGACCTTTTACCTCGGCTGATGTGCTAGAATTGCATTTAATAAAAAGCGTTAATGAACACATGTAGATACAAACAAGAGGAACACATGTCAACAATCATATGACAAAGATGCAAGAGGTTTAATAATGGAGTTCATCGAGTGTGGACTACATCTTCGGGCCTCAGTGTCTTGATTGTGTTGGCTGCTTCATTCAATGCTGTAAAGAGTGAATATGTACATGGACATTGCTACTTATCATACAAGGAAATAAACCATCAGCATTAGTGGCAAAGTCTCTCCATGAGACGTTTCGCTACAAGGAACTCTAACTCCTAAACTAACCTCCTATCAACATGACATATACTCACATATAATGACTATGAGTATCTCCCCAACATGGCAACAAAGGGATCTCAATAAAAAATGAAAAATCCATGATATAATTACATCCCACATCATGAACAAAACAAGATCCACATCAAACATCAAGTAGGGATCTATATAGCACGATGCCCCTCATAGAAAAGAGACAAAGAAGTACATGAAATCAACCCTTCATATACCTCACCCTGAAGATGACTAAAGAATAGGCTGCATCGCTGCTAGATCTGAAATCACCATCACAATCGTGACATCGGAAGGCATGAAATCGACTTCTCACTCATTGAATCCTAACACCTACAACTCCACTTTGAAAAGTGGCCGAAAAACATAAGGCTCAGATGGAAAATTTGACTCCATCGCTGAAATCGTGTCGTCGAGAGGTGTAGGATAAAGTGTCAATTAGCTGAATTTTGACACCTTCGAAATGTGGGCCTTAGGGAATCATTAAGATTCCCCCTAGATGTTAGGTCCCTATATTACTAGTGTAGTCCCTTATTGTTGTTAGGGTAGCCCCCTTATTGTTATTATTGAACCTGTGTAACCCCAATATTTTTATTATTATGCCCTTACATTATTATTTTTAGATCGACTAGGGTTATTGTGACGTCATGGACTCCTATATATAGAAGGAGGTTTTGTCATTTGTATGAATCCAAGAATTTTTCATTTATGTAATGTAAAGGAGGTTTCCCCCTGGAAGTGTCTTATTTCTAAGGCATTTATCTCTCTTTTATTCCATTTTTGGAGCTGGTTTCATAACATTTGGTATCAGAGCTTTGGATTCTAGGGTTTCACTACTCCAAATAGGTCATCGTGGAATTTTTTCTATAATTGTTTTTCTGCGAAGGTTCAGAAGCTAATTTTTTTATCACGTGAAGCCGAAATCCTAAGGATCGTCATATAAAAATTTCAAATCATGGTTCACAATAATTTTGGAGATATGATATGTGGAATTTAGGGTTTTTCCACAATCCTGAATTTCATCTCAAAGAGGTGATCATGGGAAAATCATCATAACTCTACCTCTGAGCATCAAATTGGAATTATGTAAAAAGTGGCTGCAAGTACATGGAATTTAGTTCCTTTGTATCAATTTCAAAGCTGAAGGAGGAAATACTAACACATGGCATGCCGTACAAGTTCGGTCTACTGAACCAGTCCATAAATAGGTCATTGTGGGATATTGGGCATAACTTTGCTTTGAAGAATCCAAATCATGTCAGACATGTGGCATTCGGAAGAAGATTTAGAGGAATAATACAATACTGAAATTCAGATATTTAATATCTGTAATCACAGAGATAATTTAGTTTCAATATTGAGCTCCTTCCTCAATAGTTTTAATATCTCAGACACAAACTTCCTTGTTTCTCCTTTGGAACATGTACATATGCATCACATCCAAATACCCTTAGATGTGAAAGAGAGGCTTTCTTACCAGTCCATACCTCATGTGGAGTCTTATCCTCCAATGCTGATGAAGGTGATCTATTAACTAAGTAACATGTAGTCTCCAATGCCTCTACCTAGAATTCTTGTCCTAACCCGGTTCCACTGAGCATGCTTCTTGCCTTTTCCATCAGCGTTATGTTCATTCTTTCTGCAACTCCGTTTTGCTGAGGTGTGTATAGAGTAGTCTTCTGCCGTGCTATACCACACTTCTTAAGAACTCTTAAAATTCCTTCTTGCAGAACTCCCCACCATTATCTGTCCTCAGTGCCTTTATCTTCTTCTCTGTCTGGTTTTCCACCAGAGCCTTAAATTCTTTAAATATGTCAAATACTTCAGATTTCTTCCTCCAGAAATATATCCATGTATTCTTTGAGAATTCATCTATGAATGAAATATATTACAAATAATTTACCAGTGATGTAACCAACACAAGTCCAAACACATCACTATGCACAAGCATAAATATCTTGTTCGCCCTCTTTGGACCAGAAGGAAAAATCACTCGATTATGCTTCCCATACACACAATGTTCACATAAATCAAAATCCAGAGAGTAATTAGAAATACCTTCTACCATACCATTACCATGCAGTATTCGAAGGCCATTCTCTCAAATATGTCCAAGCCTTTGATTTCACATCATGGTCTTTTCTCCAGAGACCACTAGGCTTTTCGCTCCACTTTCAGGAACCACATAATTGTTGCACCATCAATAAAAGTGTTATGTTGAAGCTTGTACAGATTTCTAATCCAAAATATCTGCATTAATACCAGTTCTCCCCGAACCATCTTGCAGGTATCTTTCTCGAACATTGTTTTTACACCCGCATCATCCATCTTGCTTACAAAAATCATATTTTTGGCCAATGCGGGAATATGGAGAACACCGAGAAGTGTTCTAATCCTTCCACCTTGTAGCTTTAGCTTGACCTTTCCACGTCCAACAATTCTGGCCTTCCTATCATTCCCTAGGAAGACATCACCACCATCATATTTCTCATATTCGCAGAACCACTCCCTATGGGGAGTGAAGTGAAAGGATGCACCCGAGCCAATCAACCATGACTCATGATCTACATGTGTATTTGAATAAGAAGCCAAATACACATCCTCACCTTCATCCAAGGTGGTTTTTTCCTGTGCAAAAGGAGCATCAATAGATCCCTTTCCTTTCTCAAGAGTTTTAGATCTGCAATCCTTTTTGTAGTGCCCTTCCTTTCCGCATTTCTAGCACACCTTTACAAACTTTCCAGGAGATCTAGATCTCCCTCTAGATTTAGACCTCCCGCTCAAAATATTATTCTTAATTCTGTTCTAGGACCTTCCTCGTATATATAAGGCATCTCCATTCTGACCCTCCATATTTCTTCATCTCATTTCCTCCAACAACAAGGCTGAAAAAATGTCATCAAAATTCAAGGTAATTATATTTATACTTATTGCATTAACCAGTCTATCCCACGAGTCTGGTAGAGAACACAACAAAATGATGCACTTATCTTAATATGAGATTTTAATATCAATAGATGACAACTGACTTACCACAGTATTGAAGGCATTCAGATGCTCTGTCACTGAGTCTCCATCCTTCATCCTGAGGTTATTCAAATTTTTCCGCAGGAATAATTTATTCACCAGAGACGTAGATTGGTACAGAGTCCCAATTTTTCCCCACAAATTCTTCGCCATGAAGCCCAGATACATTCAAGAATTCAACTGAGAGACACAACCTGCATTGTTCTTAGCCTTCTGATCCAAGCTTTCTTTCTAGTCTTCATCTCGACATTGTCGTTGGTTTAGTAATTGACTTACCATGATCCACTGATCTTTATCCACCAAGAGATCCTCCATCTTGAGCTTCCACAACTCAAAAACTCTGACCATTAAATTTATCGATCTCTATATTTCCGCCGCTCACCATATTCTTTCACCGCAAGAATCGATCCCGCAGATCTCCCACTGCACAGGGTCTACCACAGGCCCGAGCAAAAAACCCTCAACAACAAAGGCGTCCCCTTGAAGCCAAAACAACTCCGATACCAAATGTAGGTTTTAACCCTGAACAGAAATTATCTACACACGAATCTTATAACAGAAAATAAACAATAGCGAGAGCATAAAACATAAAACAGATAAACACAGAGATTTTCCCCTGGATCCCAAATCGGGACGACCAGCTTGATTTTTCATTATATTCCTTTTAGTGTTACAACACATATATATACATGCCGAAGCATACATAAACCCCAATCCATTAACCCTGGATTAGAACATAACCGTAGTTCCCTTGACCGGATCTACAAAAAATACTAGGGGCCGAAAACCATCGTACCCCAATACCATGTGCAAAACCATGCACAAAACAGAAGTCCGCCTATGAGTACCTAACACCTGCAAAAACAATTACAAATGTTTCGCTCTTGACTTCCAACAAGGAAGGCCGCCTCCCCTCTTGACCACAAATCACAAGAATATATAAAGATATGGGCTAGTCGTGGAAAGAAT